>CM055659.1:19257342-20457342 GCA_029378335.1 Agrilus mali
GTAGGATGTTCTTGGTACCAGACGTATCTTCGTCTCGCTCTTCGAGTTCGCTTTTCAATTCGGCGACTTTCAACTCGAAAACTTTTTCGGCATTTTTATTTATTTCGTATTTTTTTATTACACTAGAAAATTCTCCGGAGGTCGATTCGCAGACCCCACACCTGACACCAATTGTAACGAATTTTCTAGTTAAACTATTTATTTAAACAATTATTTATTTAACACTATTTATAACACTTAAACACTAACTTAAAACTACTATTTATATCACAACAATCACTTATTTATATTACAATTTATTTATATCACTTGGTCTATTATCGGTTTTAATTCGCGCACTGATGATTTCTTCAACTAACTGTTTTTCGGTCCAAAGATGATCACTATATATACACCTTTAGAACTTTCTAGACAATTCGAAAAGGAAATCCTGACGATTCTCGAATGATGAGTAATAATTAGAAAGTCCTCGATCATTCCAGAATTGAACTTGTTACTTGTCGCCGGAGAATGATTTACATCTTGTAAGTTGATAACACGAAAAGTACCGTGTGCGGTGTTTACATGTTAGCGATAAAAAGTACATGCCACAAATTGTTATCGCACACACGTACTGTGTCACTGGTCGCTACAATAATATTTCAGATTGATTTGGCAATGTTCAAGAATGTTCCAGAATCTTGAAGATCATTCAAAAATGTTTTAGAATGTTGTATCTATAAATTTCAAGGGTCTCAAGCAAATTTAATTTATAGCCTTTATTTAGTATATGCAAGATTTGGAAGTTTGGATCAAAGTTATGTTTATTATTAATTAAATTTTCGGCATATGTCGAATCTGTTTTATTGTTAGTATAGCTCAAAAAATGTTCATTAATACGTGTTTGAAAAGACCCACCCGTCTGACCTATATAAACTTTTGGACAATCCCTACAATTTAATAAATAAACCCCTGAATTACAGTTCTTCTGGGTTTTACATTTGTTGTTTAAGGTATATTTACCTAACGAAGTAGTATGTAGTATTAAAATAATCTGCAATATTCATACCTTTTTCTATAACATTAACACGTATCACCTCAACCTCATCGCCTCATCAGGTGATGAAATGTACAAAATTGTAAACAGTTACATATAAAATCATTAAGTGTAGGGAAGGGGGGGGGGGGATGTTTAATAGTTCACCACGTAATGACGCTTTTATAAGGTGAAACGATTCGTCGTGATTTTATTAGATATTTCGTTAAATTTTTAAACATTTGTGTTTTATTTCTTAGATTATAAGTGGCAGTATAATGAATAATTTTGATTTCAAGAATTTTTATTGCCTAAATTATTCAAGTAGTCATTAGAGATGACAACATAGCGGAGTGATTTTATACTAGACAGTGCAATTTTGAGAACGAAGTAAAATGGACCCCTTTTTGTTATTTAACAATAAGTAGGTACCTACAACTCGAAAATACAGCAGAATTCAGAAAAAGTCAATCAGAATTTCTTATAAAAATTACTTAAGTAACGAAATTAAAAAGAAGAGTTTCTGACGAAAAATATAATTTTTGATAAAAATGAGTGTTGAGTTGGGTTTTGAAACAAAAAAACATGTTTTTGGTTGTGATACGAGGGCGGATCAAATATAAACGAGCCTTTTTAAATTGAGCGTCGGATAGTTGTTAAAGGCGCATACGGCCGTTAGCAACTTGAAGTGGGGATATTAGGTGACACGAAAACGACTCGTCGTATTGCTGTTTTTGCTTGGTTAGTAGCTATCACACAACGGATTATTATTAAGTTTCTTACACGTGAAACGAGATGAAATTTTGTGCAAATTGCTAGCACAGTACGGAAATGAAACGCTTTCGTGGCAACGGGTAAAAGTTTGGTGCAAAGAATTTAACGAAGGGCGTAATCGTGTCGAAAATGTAAATCATTCTAGTCGTCCGCGCACCAGCATATCGCCGGTTTACATTGCACGCGTTAGAAACCTTATTGAAGGGTACCACCACGCCACTGTGCTTCAGATATCTGTTGAACTCGGCATCAGCTATGGGAGTGTCCACACAATAATAACGAAAAACTGGGGATTCCGAAAAATTTCAGCTCGTTGGGTCCCAAAGTTGCTGAGTGAAGATTAAACAGCTGCTCGAGTTCGCATCGCAGCTTTAACGCAGGCCCAAATCAGTGAAATGCACTAGACTCAGTCGAAGCACCATCCATAAGCCCAAACTTATCCCCTTGTGATTTCCACATGTTTGGGCCCCTCAAAGAATCAGTAGGAGGTGAGCGATTTCAGACTGATGAACATGTGGAGGCGTTTGTGCGCAACTGGATAGACTCCCGCCCTGCTACTTTTTATGAAAACGAGATGAAAAAAACTACCAATTCGTTGGGAAAAATTTATAATTAAACAAGGAGGATATGTCGAAAAATATAGAAATTTGTGTTTTTGTGAAAATTTTTAAAATAAATGTTTTATGAATAAAGGCTCGTTTATATTTGATCCATCCTCGTAGTTTTGACGCCGGCCCTGGCGAACTGCAGCTTTGAGATAGAAAGAGTACTAGTAATGTCAATCATTGTATCGCTTTCCACCGAGCCGCAATAAGAGATGGGTTAGTTATTTTACAGGACCGTATTCAAATTTAAAAGAAATAAATAAAGAGACTTTTCTTATGAACAATACGATTTTCTATAAATATTAATTTTTTTGCAATATTTTGCTTTGTTTCCAAGTTATATTTAAAAACTAAAAGGTAAAATGGGTGCATATTTACTTTGATAAATTACCCCCTCCTGTTTAATAGCATCCCACTGTTGTATCATCTTTAATGAATACTTTAACGATTCATTCAATAAAAAATACCTAATAGTTATTTTCTGAATGATTTAATCAATAACTTACTAGTAGATAGCATTAAAATTAATTAGAAGACAGGTAACCACGAGAATCTTAATTTTGACATACTAATTAAGTCTCTGGGGATATTTTCATGAAACATTAAAACCTTTATTTTTTACATAATAATTAAATTAAATAAAGACTGCAAAATATCATAAACACGCCAAGAGATGGAACATTACTTATTTTCCTTGTTGACATAACAGAAACTACCATATAGTAAGTATGTTTCTGTCCGAGCATAATGGAAGACTTTTTGTTGCAGTTTTCTTCAAAAAGCAACGTTTAGTATTCATTTACACCGCGTTTTGACGACGTAGCATTGACATTTTTGAGGAAAACAGACAGTAAACCGTGTTTATCATCACAGAAAACCAGGAGCAATATTTCAGACGATTCAAACAGCAAATCACATAAAGGCATGTCTCTCGTTCTCGCTAAATCGGTACATGGCGCCAGCTTAAATCTTTTATGTGGTTATACGTTCACGTCACGTATCCTCTTCTTTATTATTTTGCACAATTAACTCTCGAGCATGAACTGTTGCATTTCAACATGCAACTCATACATGCACACATGTGTGAGTATTATGCATCAGATTTATATGCATGAAAAATGTCTCTCGGCGAAAAGAGAACGTCTTTGTACATCATAACACAAATAAATGTACGTTGTTTGTTAAAAAATTGCTTCAGGATGTCAAATAGTATGCAAAATAGATTGCCACGGTCTTATCATCAAATTTTACAAGAAGTAGCTAGGCTAATACAGCGACCAGCACTTTTGGCCCATGCTGGAGTCGAAAACAAAAGGTATTGTAGTAAGCTTACTCTGTATAGTATCGGACATATTGTGTACATAATTATTAGCTTTTAGTCCACAAATATTTTTTGACCTTTGAAAAGTCTCGGCCATAACTTGATATTTAATACAGGAAAGAAACACCAGCAAATAATTTTTTACACATTCTTTGGTGCAACATGCTCTGGAAATTACAAACCAACCAATGGGTATTGCCCTAAAGTATATATGTTACAGTTAAAACTAGTTTTTACTTAATGCCTTTGTTAAAACTAGAAATACCCAGTTAAAACTAGGATTTACCACTGATATATTAGATTTTCAGATAAAAATAGCTGTCACATCGAGCTGTAGTTAAAACAAGCACTAGAAAAACTAATTTGGGATTGAAGACAAGATATAGTTTTAAAAATATTTATTGAAAAGGCCTTAGACACTGAGAACCAAATAATAATCTAACACTAAAGGAAAATTT
Source organism: Agrilus mali (assembly GCA_029378335.1). NCBI lineage: Eukaryota > Metazoa > Arthropoda > Insecta > Coleoptera > Buprestidae > Agrilus > Agrilus mali. The sequence goes on from CM055659.1 coordinate 19,261,516, forward strand.
TAGGGAACATCGACTTAAATTAGTTGCCTATATGACAATATTAATTATAAGTAGGTAAATAAAATAATCAAATAAATCAACAGAACACAATCATAAAATTTCAAAAAGAAACATTGTTAAAGAACATTGATTAACGTAAGAACTAGTTTTAACTAATATTTGATTTGAGCATTAGTTAATTCTAGTATTAACAAATGCATACATTAAAAACTAGTTCTAACTAGGAAGAACGCGTTCTATCTAAAAACTAGTTTTAACTGCAACATACACGTACATACTTGATAAACGAGGTGGAATTTTCAAAAACGTACACTTGATCATAAAAACAGTTTTTTGAAAAACAGAAAAGATTCAAATTTTGCTTACCACATTACACCAGAAGGTAATGTACTTAATGATAAGTCACAATTTTTGCAGAAATTTAATTAAAGTCAGAGATTAAGTTTCCTTTAGAATTTGAAAATAAATAAACATAGAAAACCTAGTATTCAGTGACCAAATAGACGCCAATAATTCCCTAGTGCTACAGTTATTTTAATAGTAGGTACCATCTCCACCCCCAAAATGTTAACCAGTTAATAATTTAGACGACATTTTAGGTTAAGTACTAAATACTCGTATGTCTGATGTAACAAATTATGAAAATCTACTTACCTACTGGTGTTTTTTCCTATTTTTGGACTATTTATATTCCTTCCATTTATCCTTTTATTTTGCATATTAATTCTTAGAAATATTCACCCGTCCTCTATCCGTCTTCACTCCGTTTCGTTTCTACTACCAGTAAATATGCTTTTAAAAAGGCCTTCGGTCTCAGAAGGTCTCTTATCACCCGATTTCTCTTTTTTCTTGGTGACTTCCACATAATCCCCCATTCTCCTGTTGTTTTCTCAATTTTATCCAAGGAATTTTCATAATTAATGGTTATAGGCAATACATGTTAAAACTTCATATCAAATAAGTAAATAAAAGAAAGTAGAGTTTCAAAAGTCATTTAATTGTTCACAACAATTGCTTCACCAAAATATTGGCTACTTAATGTGAAGATATTTTCTTTCTTTTATTTACCTATGAAATATTTTCATCATTCACTTACAATATTATTACACATTTTGCACCCTTACAAAACTGACATATAAAAAAACACTTTTATTAACTTTTCCTGATTTTCCTGAATTTCTAAAATTAATCGCTCGCGAGCAAAGAAGTTATCGTTACATTTACTTTCTCAAATATCTGCTTATTCATATTATTCTTTGTTAAAGAAAACTGCATATTTAAATGATTATAAACAAAAAGTTCAGCTTTGAACCAGTCTTTTTTAACTCAAAATGGACAAAAAGCCACCATAAACAAATCAGCTCTTTCGTTATATTTTACGTATATTACTATTTTATCAAATTACTAGCAGTGAAACCCGGCGTTGCTCGGGTTAAAATATATCACATGTTTAATGGTATAAAAAATATGTAAGGATCTATTTTTTAACGTAGATATAGATTTATATAATAGATAATGTAGATATTGAGAAACTTAGACATCGAAATTTCTAGTATTAGAACACTCTAGAACATTCAAATAGTCTGTTCTTTTCCATTTGTCGAAATCACTTCAATTTTTTTGGTCACTGTTCGCTCTTGTTTCCAATTTATCTTCACTCGACTGCAAACACAATTTAACTGACGAAAAGTCACTGAATTTCGGTTTATATACCATCAGACATCGAAATTCCTAGTACCAGAACACTCTAGAATATTTGAAACGTAGATGTACACTTTTTGAAACTTTCAAGATCATTCAAGAAATTTTGAGATCTTTCCGGAAGTCTTTATGACATAAAAAATGACAGAAATATTTCTTTTTACCTTTTTGCCACCTACAACCACCCACTTCCACCCACCGCGACCAAACTCCCTTACTCCCACCTGGAGACCAAGACCACCCCAACAGGAGTAGGTAGAGATAGAGATAGCATTTTATATAGGTACGTATTTAGATTTAGATTTAGATAAGCAAAGAAAATATGTCAGTGGTAGATTACTTTGTTTATAAAAAATTGAAGGGTCTGATTTTAAGGGCCAAACAAACAAAATTGTCGTGTAATTTATAATGAAACAAAAAAAGTATAGGTACATTATTTACACATTTTTTTAAATGTTACGTTTTCTGAAAATTCCTACAAAAAGTAACATTCTAAACACTGCTCCTTTATAAGTCGTCATTTTCATCTTCCTTTATACCAGGAGTTTCGAATATTAAGTACAATATATAAAAACAAACGTTTGGAGAATGCTCCAAAGATTAATTTAATATGTACTCGCATTTTGGTTGATTTTGACCCCTTCTATAGACCTTACTTAATTAAATTTTAGTATTAACTTCTAAACATATTTGGTGTGAGTGGAAATGTTGTCAGAACTCTAAATAGGAAAAAGGCGTTAAAGGGACATTTTTTTCTTTATCATGAGAACTATTAATTTTGCGTTACGTTACTTAACACAGAATTAATTGAAAAATTCTAATTATTAACTATATGGATTAGGTGATGGTATATAAATGTCCTTCCCATGAAATGGACGTTTAGAAAAACGTTTTCTTCTTTGGAAACTATGAAAGTATAGAAAAGATAAGGAAGTACAGGTGCGGGAGGGGGTTTTCACACCACACCCTAATCCACATAATTTCCTAATTAATTCTGTGTTATGTATTGTAAAAATAATTTAACAATAATTAATTTCGTGTTACGTCACTCGGAAATAATTGGGTAATAATTAATTTCGAGTTACGTAACGTGATAATAATTCAAATATTATTAATTAATAAAAAATTAATATGTACTTTCTATTACGAGAAAAATATTTTTATTTAATACAACGCCTTCGTTAAATTGCCTCATTTATTTTCACATAGATTTATTGGCACTGTCTTTACGATGTTTATTAACTTAAATATAGGTAAAAGTTTAATTCAGAAGAAAGACAAACGTAATCCTAACATTTTTCAAGCCTAAGAATCTTCAGAGATTTGATCTTTGCCCTAAATCTTTGCTTTCACAAACGTTCCGAAGTCTCTACACTCAAGCAACTATGAATCCTACCAATAAAGGATAAACAGAACAGCCTCCTTTTACTGCACAAATAAAGGTTATCTGATAGGTACGAATTATTTCATTATTGGATAGATATTTTGAAAACTATAAAAAATATAATTCTTAATTCTTCCCGTAAAACATTTTACTGAAAAAAATAAAAAAGTTTTTACCCCTTCAGTTTGCGTGGTTTTAATTATCTTTAAAAAAATTTGACAACAAGAAATTATATTCCCAAAGAATTTACATTTCTATTTTCGCTTAATGTAAACAAAAACGTACAGATTGTTTATTGTTCGATTAGTGAAACGTTCTAAAAGATTCGTCGTAAATCCTTTAACCGCTAGAATATTTTGTATCTGAAAATATTGCAACGACATCAAAAAATCACAGCAAATAACTGATTCATAGTATACAATTGTGACAAACCTTTTAAGAAAGTGGAACTTATAGGATGACACCTGTTTCCGTTCTTCAAACTACTGTTTGACGTTCCGGTTGACAGCAACTTTAATTCAGTTAACGAAATCTGATAAATTATTTGTTTGGTGTTACGGATGTTGTATGTAAAAGTTGACATGTTAACTTCGTGTTTTTCTCCGGAAAACAAACGTCCAATGAGTCAGTGAATCACTTTGTACGCTACAGCGGTCCCAGTGCATTGTTAAAACAAAATATTGTTAGTACCTACAATTGCATTATTATTTCGAATCCATGGCTGTATTGAAAAATGTCCCGCTTCAAAACTAAGTTTACTTGTTCGAAGAATTTTCCAAAATTTTCGACACATAAACGCACTTTTTCCGCCGTTCACAATTGTCCACTCGGTATATTTGGGTTCACATAATTATGTATTATAGTAAAATTTGTGGAAAGCCTCTTGACTGAAAGCCTTTGTCTTGTGTTTTTATTTTATTATTCCTTTATTTATAGATATTTTGATTATTTGGAAATTGCCTAAAAACATTTTACCGAAATTGCTATCTTATTTATTGAATGATCCAATTCGCTTCCGCGTTCTGTTTAGTTCCTGGCTGTAATATTACAAATACTTTTGTATATTTGGCTAGATAAATCACTAAAAATACTTTCCGAAACATGTTCTGGCCATTGCTTCTATCTAATCGTACAATACATTAACTGCATATGTTACCAGGCGGGTTACGTTTATTGCCCTTTGAATTTTATTGTCACAGGAAATTCTACAGTGGAAGAAAATCCTCTGATGTCATAAAAATTGGACCTCTTTGGGTCTAGTTTCCCATTTTCTTGGGCTTAATTGCAATTGAAGAATTAACAATTTAATTTATATTAGGTATGGGAGGTGGTATCTTTTATTCCAATACGTTTTCCACCCCATTACAATTTAAATTCTACTTTGTCATATGTCGGTGCATTCAAGAGTTTGCCATAAAATGCACCTAATTTTTTTCATATTTTATAAATAAAATGTTTTATTATTTTAAATTAAACTTAATATGATATCACCCGCTTAAGAAAATTTCTGAATTTTTCAATCCAATATCTGAAATTTCTTATAAGAAATATTATCAATATTTGTCAACCCGTTTGTCAAAAGGTTGCTATTTACCTTAGGTACACACAAGTTTGTTTATCAAACCCCAGTTTTCCTGAAAACAATCTAACGACCAATTATTCTTTCCTTCAATCCATATACTCACTCTACTTGTTAGAGCTTCAGACAGTTGAGAGATATATGAGCTCTGTAAGGCATAATGTTGATAAAAACTGCTTTATACACCCCACAAGCTCATATATTTTGTGTCTACCGCAAGATAAAGTAATCTGAAAAAAATACTGTTTTCACTTCTTTCTATTGAAATTATTATTCAGCAATATTTTATCGCTAAAATAGATACTGCTAGAAATATTCCCATACATACATTAGACTTTATATCTAGTTGATGTATAAAATATCCATTTAAAAGTGAAATTGCGTTCACATATCCTTCATAACTATGTAATACTCAAAACTAAAAAAAAAAGTTTTTTGGGTACCTCATGAGAAAGTCAAATTTAACTTGAGAAAAAATTTTTAGTAACATTTATTTTCTTATAAAATATAAAGATTTGGAAATTTATGTGTATTCAGGAGTTTCCTAATTTTCCTGAAAAAATATAAATTCTTATCTTATCTCAAAACTAAACTGTGAAATAAAAATTTTTCAAATGTGTGTTAATTTTTTGATATAGTTAATCTCCTAAAATAAATCTTGCCGCTGCTCTGACTATAACACCGTGTTATTACATGATTATAAAAGCCCATTCATTTTCTTTATCACGTTATTAATTAGTAATTTTGGGTTTACCAACGAATAATTACCGTGTATGCTGCTTTGCAGAATTATCTACCTACCTCCATAATAATTATCTTAAGTTACCGGTATCCAGTATTTCGGTACTAATTATCAAGTTGCATGCTTGCATGTTCGATTAATTTTGCATACGCTAAAAAGGATATGGACAAAAAACGTTGTACTTACTTGTAATTTATAGCCATCATCAACTTCTGAAGGTTAATCGTTGTATTTTTTCTTATTTGGTTTTTTCTTACTCGTCCTTGTTGACAGATTATTAACTTTACTACTATACGTACGAAGATGCAAAAATTTAATTTTTTCTTACTTTTCTTTTTAATGTATACATTTTTATTTGTATTATTGAGACCTAAACGATTTTACTTTTCAGCTGAGGAATAGACTTAAGGGTCGAAACGGGTTTCAGCTTGTAATTTGTCAAGTTATAAATTTAAAATTAAGGAACAAAATTCGATTACATCTTGTATAGGACTTAACATCCGTTATGTCCAAAAAGTTGACTCCGCAATTTTGGAATTTAAAAATAAAAGATATGTGCCAACATGTGCCCGAAATGTGCTATTATGTGCTACGTAAAAAAAATATATTCAATAAACTTAACCTTTTTATGATGTTTAGTCAGCTCCACAACATCACTTCATTAAAATCAAACCGATTGTGTTGTAATGTGCTCAAGATGTGCTCTCATGTGCCATAAAAAAAATATTTTATAATTTTTTTGAGACATCCTTTTTGTGATATTTAGTTAGCTCCGCAAAATCACTTTATCAAAACTAAACTTATAGTGCTATAATGTGCCCGCATTCTGCTGTTATGTGCCAATGTGAAAAAACAATATTTGAATAAAAAGTAGATTTTTCGTAAAATGCTGTCTACATTGATACTTTCTCTACTAGTAATGTTACGAAAAAAAATAGAAATTTTACTTTGACGAGAATAGGGAAATGACTCGACTACATAAGTATTTTCGTATTGTTTTATAAGCATATATATTTATTACTTAATAATGACTAATCTTCTATTCTAAGATATATATATATACATAAATGAGCAAAAATTTTAGTCTCCTTGTTTATGTGTTGTGATAACACTAAAACGGTACTATATGAAAAGTTTATTCCCTACACTAATAGAAAACTATCATTAAATATAAAAAGTTACTATTAACAATAAAAAAAGGTTTAATAACACTTTGTATTGTTAATATTAATAATAATACGAATTTCATAGTGTACAATACATTCTATACAATCGTAAACTAATGAAAAGTACAGGTACTTACCTAATACAAGATGTGTTGCATATCATGTAAAAGAATGTATGGTGATGTTTCATGAACAATATGCGAATACTATGTTAAGCATATTATTATGCTATTTCATCGTTCCACATTTATCGATGCGTATAGAAAGTATTAATGAAGACTTAATATTTTACGAAAAATATTTTTTTTATTCAAATATTTCTTTTTCACATTGGCACATAACAGCACATAACGGGCACATTACAGCACTATATGTTTAGTTTTGATAAAGTGATTTTGCGGAGCTAACTAAACATCACAAAAAAGATTGTCTCGATAAAAATTAAATTTTTCAAGTAAATATTTTTTTTATGGCACATGATAACACATCTTGAGCACATTACAACACAATTGGTTTGGTTTTAATGAAGTGATGTTGTGGAGCTACCGAAACATCATAAAAAGGACCTAGTCATAAAAGTTAAGTTTTTTGAATAATTTTCTTTTACGTAGCACATTTCGGGCACATTTTGGCACATTTATTTTCTTTTGAATTCCAAAATTGTTGAGTCAACTTTTTAGACATACATCCGTTCAGATTTCGAAAAGCGAACAATCCCAAACTTGGCCTCATTTTCACATCATTAATTTTTTTATCCTTTTAAAACGGTTCCAACAGACATTACATTATATAAGACAAGAATTAAATTAAATTAGGTACTTAATATACCATATCAAAAGTTTTGTTAAATATCAATCGATAGTAGATATCTAGTTTTTAATATTTTTTTACTTTTTCCACACGAATGGTCTACCTCGACATCAACTTACTTTAAGTGCTTTAATCCTTAGTCCTCATTTGTTACTTCTTGAAATCCAAGGACTTCTATTAATAACAAATTACATTGAAAAGCAATTAAGTTTAAAACCTTAAGAATTAAAACACAATAACTTCAAATACCTACTTCAACAGACTGGAAGCACTTGTGAGAAAAGGCTTCAGGAACATCGCAGGGTTTAAATTACACCAAAAGGGCTTTAAATACATTGGTAGGTTTGAAGCACTTATAGAAAAGGGCAACAGGCAGATAGTGATGAGCAATGCAAGACCAAGACCAAGACTCGGGTAGTCTTGGGCTTGGTCTCGGTCTTGTTTAGTCAGTCTTGGTCTTGGTCTTGCTTACGCAGTCTTGGTCTTGGTCTTGCTAAATTTCGTCTGTTATTGGCTTTAGTCTTGGTCTTGCAATAATTTGCCTCATCACTACTGGCAGATTGTAGAAGTCTGAATTATAGAAAGCCTTCAAGGTCTTTTATTGCAATTCGAATATGAAAACACTTCTAACATTTTGTATGGGTTTCATGCACTTTAAAGAGGCTTCGAATCTAAGTGACTAAAGGGAAAAGCACTTTTTCAGACCTTAATAAAGTGAAGTATCATAAGTTTATTCATGAAATTTGTTTTCGATGAAACCTCATTCTATATGACAAATGGCAATAAGTGTCTAGGTTTAGTAGTTTTTGAGTTATAAAGAGGAGACTGAATGGAGCTCTAAAAAATTTTCCAATAATGGGCACAAATTTTTTTAACTTGGCTGATACAACGGCTTCTGTCAGTATTGTAGATTTCTTTATTATTGAAATAATCATAGACGTAATTTCAGATAAATGACATATTCAATTGCTGTTTTTTTTTATTATTTTACTTTAAACTTCTGAAGATGAAAAACATTAAGTTGAATAATTCTGGGTTTACAATTACAGTTGAGTACGTAATATGCGTCACGTTGTTAAAAACCTATCATCAGGAACTCAAAACGAATAAAAGTGCATATAGGTATATTCGCGAATGGCAAAGTAATACCCATTTGGAACAAGATTTATTATCACTTTATCACATACCTATATAACATTTCGCTGTGACATTGCACCTATAATATAATATAAGATACATTTATGTAGCTCCGGTGTGTTGAGGTTTTGACAGTACATTTAAGGTATGTATTGTATACATCAGATACATACATACATTAACGATACACTTACCTACATTATAAAACGACAGTAATTTATTCCAATGAAAATTCCACCGCGCTCTCCCTCGTTAAATTCAATGTTTACTGATATGGTACGTGCCATAATGAGTGTCAATTTGACTTACCAGAACACCTTCAAGAATTCGTTAACGGACTTGTTGTCACACGTAAAATTTACCATTGAATATATTATCCTGCTTAAGGAAAAGGGCAGCAGGACGTTCTTTTAATCTTCATGGAACTTAATAAATATTGTGTGATTAACGATAACTTGTAAATATGACTTTTTTAAGATTACGTGTAATTTTGAATTAGGTACCATTAATTAAAAGTGTTTCTATTTCTGGAAATTTAGAAGAAGTAAAAACCAGTTTGTCCTGACTTTGTACTCCTCTCTAAAACTGAAATAATCTTAGGGACCGTTCATAAAATACGTTCGCACACAAGGGGGGAGGGGTCTTGCTGAGTGTGACAAGATGTGACAAGGGGGGACGGGGGGTCTGCGGCAACGTGACACTCGCTGTTCATCAAAAACTTTTACTGAATTTTTAAAGAATCCTTGGATTTCTGATAAATAAAAATATTATTTATTTGTTCGTTACAAAACGTATATTTATTCATTTATTTAAATTTTATTATGAAAATAAAATAAATATTTTTGACTATCAAAATTTGTGTATTATCAATCAAAATTTATCATGTTCGGGGGGGGGGGGGGGTTTAGTTTTTGTGACGTAATATTTACAGAGATTATGATTGTTGTGTACATTTCACCTAATAAAAAAATGAATGATATTTCATTTTTACATGAGAAATTATTTCCGTACAGTCACAGAGGTTCAATTATTTTTTAAATCAAAAAAGATAAACTACCATTGATTTTAGCTGGAGATTTCAATGTAAATTTTTCAAAATATGAATTAATGCCATTAAGTACGTTTCTCTAAAAATAATTTCAATTGCAAATTAACAACAATCGAAGAGAAACTACTACCAGATATGCAACAACAATAGATGCTGTATTTATTAGATGTCTTGATAATGTTGTATCCAATACTTTTGTAACATACTTCAGTTATCCTCGACCAACTATCACAGTAATGCTGTCAGAGGCAACATTGAGTATAACTGAAGTCACTGATTAAAAGAATTGAGTTGTCGCAACTTGAAATAAATTTTTGAATTTTTAATTTTTGTATTTAATAAAAATAAATGTTTATTATGTGGAAAAAAATTCGTAATATCTTATTTTTTCATTATGCCATGTTTAGTTGTTCCTGTCGTAATATTGTGTTTCATTCATATTACTTGTGCAAACTCGATGTTTCACATCTGCCAGGCGTCCCGTGACGGCTCACCTTTTTTTCTGTATTAAGTTCCTACATAAATACTTTTATGGTGTGCCTTTTTATCTGAATATACACAATTCAATTGCCTTAATTTGGAAATGATCCAAAATTTTGTAAAATCCAACGGACATATCAACAATAGTCCATTTATTGCCAAGCATACTAATCATAAATATTCCTAAGAGCATTTTCAAGACCTCTTTCTCTTTATAATTCCCAAATAAATGTTCTGAAGTTTTAACCGTCACGTCAGAACGACGAGCAACGTTACAAGCATCTGATTGACATTCTGGTACCAAGCTGCGTGTAGAATAAACGCCAGTTTATTTTTAAGTATGTTATTTAGTTCTTTACGTCGTTAGCAATTTACCTTATTTCTTATTACAATACCGAGTTTATCTGATATCCACTACTCCTGACGAATAACTTCCGTTCGATTTCGAGAATTTCCCATTGATACCTGTTCCATTTATTAAAAGTGACGGTAACAGCAGTAGGAAATATTTACAACATTTTGTTCTAATTGTAAATGTAATTTAAGATCTCGGATATTAAAACGTACAGGAAGTTCCTGGACAATATTTAGCAGCTCGCGTTTTAAATCAAACATCATATACCACTTCAAAAAATAATACTGAAACGAAAATAAAAAATAGGTAGATGGCTTAAAATATTATATTCACAGAGATTTGCACAATAAAAAATATATAAATGATTGGGGGTAGACAAACTTGAAAATTAAATTACTAATGTTAGCACCTACAAGAATATGGTTATATAAAAAACTGTAGGCAAATGTTTGTACTCAATTAGGCTGGCAAAAACAAGAAAGTGTTAATGATTATATGTTACAGAAGTTGAATAGTTTCGACCTTTACTTGATGAAAATCTATAACTAAAGAATAAAAACACTTGTATATGATTTTTACAAAGTATTTATTAATTTAGCAACATGTTTCACTATAAATAAATAAATTAATATTAAAAACACAATAAAATAGAGGTTTAAAATTAGTATATCCGGTTAATGAAAGCTAAACCAAAAAATATAATAGCATAAGTCATTTAGGTAATTTAACTGATAAAATTTCTTCATATTTGAGAAACATTGGGTTGAATATTGCTTATAAAACCAATTACTCTTAAGAAAAATTGATTAAAAACAATAAAGATACAATAAAAAAGACAATAAGTCAGGAGTTTATAAGCTAACTTGTGGGCCTTGCCCTAAAGTCTACATTGGTCAAACAGAGAGAAAATTTAAAAAACGTAAAATAGAACATTAAAATAGTTATGTAAAAACCAAAACAGATTCAACATATGCGAACCATGTAACTGTAGAAGGACATAGTTTTAATGAAAATTTCGAGATTTTACATATAAATAATAAAGGACAAAAATTAACGTTATTAGAAAACTTGGAAATAAACAGATGTAAGAAACAAGGAATAATTTTGAATGACCAAGTAGAGTGTAACAACTCCCCTCTACTGAATTTGTTTTAACCCAATACCACCCCCTATAATCAGTAGCTATTTAATGACCTGAAGTAGTTTTCATAGTTACCGAGCGGCATGGTCTAGTGGTCTAGATCATTGCTTAGCAATCGGGGGGTCACCGATTCGATTCCAGGGCCGACTACTCTGGTCCAAGTTTTTCTGTGGTTTCCTTGGATCATTTAGGCAAATGCTGGCGTTGTAATATTCCACAGATAGTCTTTCACTTCTCTTCTGTCTTCATTTCGTCCGTCTCTTCTTTCTTCCCCCACACCACCACCCACCCATTGCCACGATTCCTGAAGGAGGCTGAAGAGAGCCTTCCGCCCTACCCCTCCGACTTTGCACAAGAGTGTAGGTCGGGGGAGACAGCCCGCCCACTAATATTGGTGGGAATGAAACACCCAAAAGTTTTTTTTTTCAGAGTTAGTAGTAAATACTCAATAGTCTGAAGAAACTTAAGTTAAGGTTAAACACATGTTGCTAAATTAATAAATAATTTGTGAAAATCATTTACAAGTGTTTTTATTCTTTGTTACAGAAGTATTTCCAAAATACTATTTTTCAATGTATTTTTTCGATTAGTTAGAACTTAAAACCTATTAGTTTTCATGGCTTAATTCTGTGACCAAACCAAAGTTACGCATTGCAAATATAATCAATTTTATAACTTAATATTCACTTAAAAACCAATAATTTCATTCTTACATTTAAAGGTCAATAATATATAGAACAGAAATTTTAGGAATACTAAAGGTGTTACGTTTTTGTTATGCCATCATTAGTGACATTAACTAGTTTAAGTAAAGATCCAAAATTATTCAAAATTTTTTAAATGAAGCAGTAAGAAAAAAAGAAAGTAAGAGGAATCAAATATTAAATAAAAAAATAGTAGATGAGAAGTTATTCGTACTTGAAGTTTCTAAAGTTTGAAAAAATGTTTTTCTTTGTGCCCTGTACAAAGAAATTAACTACAACTGGTAAAAAGTTCAGTAGTTTAAGCAATTTGTTTATGAATTTTTTATACAGTTTTGGTTCCGAAAATATACATCGTAAGTGATAAGACGGTTATCAAAATTACGTTAAAAATTTCTGTTCTTTATTAATTTATTTTCCATTTCAAATTAAAAAATTTGCATCAAATTTAAGGTTGCCACCTCTCCCGAATTTATTAAAAGCTTCCCGAAATTGTATCTTCTCTTCTAGCTCCTGATTTTAAATTTAAGCTCCCGACCATTTACAAAATTTAGTGAAAGAGGTGAAGATCGTTAGTAAAGTATTTTAAATATGTGTTGGCAATTCTTTTGTTGAGAGAATTTTTTCAATAATAATTAAAGGCTGAGCTTTGTGTGAGAATAAATTATGACATGAACTGTACTGAATATTAGACTTTAACAGTAAATCTTATCAAAACACTTCATTGAAAGTTGTAAAACAAAACAAAATAAGACTTTAATTTTGATATTAATGATAATAATAATAATTAATTACTAATGTTTTGTTTTTATTAATTTATAATTTTAACGTAAAAATAAAAAATTAAAATAATTATGAATAGCCCTATCTCCCGACTTTATAAAACTTTGAATTGGCTGCCCTAATCAACTTCTGGTATATATGTATGTGGCCGACAGTTAAAATTACTATAGTTAAAATGATTATCCTTGATTCCAAACTTTCAAATCTTTAACATCTTGAGTTTATAATGAGTCTCATGTACCACTCAGTTTGAGGAACTCTGTAGGGTAAAGGCAATCAAATGGCATTTATACTTGAGAAAAACTGAAAGTAGGACCAACCTAAACGTTGAACACATTTATTTATTGATGCAACAGAAACACCGAAGCGTTTTTAAAAAACCAGACCTTCAGACATCATTTAAAGAACATTTGTATATGAAAAAGAATTTCCATTTTTTTAATTTTAATTTTTACTTTGAATATTCCTAAATATTTATAACATTGGAAAACAAATGTAGTTATAGAGCAACTCATGAGTTTTGGCAAGATTAACGTAGAGTATACAAATTAGCCATAAAACTATGATCTGTTTGTTTTTTATAAAAATAGAATACATCCCCATAACATGCATCTAGTTCAAGAATTAGATCAAAGTAGCTTTAATTTTCGTTTGCAATTCCTTTTCATATACAAATTACAAGTTTTTAAATGATGTCTGAAGGTCTGGTTTTTTAAAGACGCTTCAGGGTTTCTGTTGCATCAATAAATAAATTTCTTACCTAACCTAAAACTTAGTTAAAATACATTACATTTGATTTCTCGTAAAAGGAGTTTTACTTATAAATACTTATTTGCAATTTTTTAAAGATTGGCCCGCATCAAATTTACCCTAACTCCTGGTTTAATAATTACTCTACTTTTAAGTATAATTTATCTTTAATCAGAAATGTCTAAAACTTGCTTTCATTCAGTTTTTTTTTCGTCTTTTCTAGGTTATCATTATTTTTAGATATCAACGAAAAGCGCTAGTGACGTTTATTTTCAAAGCCATTCATTAATCCCGTAATCCCGTTTTTTTTTTTCTTAAATCAAAAGAAAAAAATAAATATTGGTATATAAAGTAAGCGTCTATACGAGTCGGCGAGTCGAGGAACATCTGTTGTGTTTTGGCCGTTATTTTCGTTATTAGATGTTTTCGAAGTCAGTTTCCTTTAATCTAATATAAATTCGTCCCATAGTGCCTATTTCTACTAAACTTTGGAAACACATAAAGGTATGAGCAGAATGCCTAATATTAACTTATATTTCTTAAGATTAATAAATAAAAATTAAAGTATAATATGAAAATTCAAGTCCTAGGAAAGCAAAATACATGTGTAACAACAGTAAATGAAAATTCGAAACCAACCGTGTTTTATTTTGCTGGCCAACTTCATAATATTTATTAAGAGATGACATAATATGTTAAAATCGACTTAATATTAAGTACTACAATGCTCTTAACTAATATCTGAAAAGATAATAACCACCATATTTTTCTTGACACAAAAATATAGTGTAGAAACATAAACTAGCGGGACGGTAGCTATCAAGGTAAAAGGGGTGGGGCAGCAGGTGCCTGAATTCTATTAGCTACCCGCACTACGCACGCGTGGCTTCTTGAAGATAAACTAGAAGGCATTACCGTCCTAACAGTTAAAATAAAATTATGCATAAAATAAAAACAAACAATAATTTCTTCAATTATCTCCTGGCTGTATACTTTATGTTATCAACCACTGTTTTCCATATAAAAAAACGGATAGCAATGGTGTTCTATAATTCTCTTTTATTTTGGGTTTACCCACAATCTATATATATTTTAATCCGTTTGATGACAAGTATCTTTGACTTCTCCAGCCAAAACCGTTCCATACCTATTTCGAAGCCAATAAAAGGTTCGCACTTTACCCATAATTTTCTATTTTAACCATATTTCATTAAATTTAATAAGCCTCTAAATAACAGAATATATTTGCTAAACGACAACCGTTGAAAGTTTTACGATTTTAGATGCACTTGCAGTTGGAATTGGTGAGATGCCAAGGATTTTAAAAAGTGCAAGTTAGATACAATTGGCATCTTTATTAGTTCCTTTGGAAATCGTTATTTTAATTTGAACATTATTACTCTAATTTTAACATACGGTGTAGACAGCACGTTCTTTTATTACATTATTTAGCAACTGATATTTATAGTTGTAATATTCACTATAAGTATATATTTCTTTTTTTTCCTCTCTGTCCATAAAAGGTTTGGTCCAATTTCGTTTTGCCTCTTCAAAAAAAAAAAATGGGACAGATACTCGTATGTTATTGTAAATGAAAGTGAAAAAAGAGATTAATTAATTTAGATCAAATCTAAAAATAAACCTAATTTTTTTTATCTGAGGATACCACCTCAACTGACATTTCATGGTATAAATAAATACAGGGTTGCTCATTAGTGCGTCAAAGGTCAATATAGCCTTTATTAAATCAGATTGGAGAATTTTTTTTTATGAGAATGATACAGTATCAAAAGACGCATATTTTAAAAATAGTTTGACATATACAGAGTGAATCCCTAAATCGGAGCACGTTCCTACATATTTTTTTTTAATGAAACACCCTGTATATTATTTGTTTTTCATAACCTACTTAAAATTGTCTTTTCAATGATACAAAGATTTTTGGGTTTGGATGTTGCATTGTTGAGTTAATAATGAAAATGTAAAAAAATTGGTTGCAATAGTGTTTGGCTTTTTAGTTCAATGCACGAGTATTACGATTAGTTGAGATGAAATATTTAGTAGTTATGCTGCGAACGGATGTACTAAACCTAAAAAATAATAAAATCATAATTTTATTATACAGGGTGTTTTTTACGGTGCAGTCAATTGAGCAACCTTCAAAGAGCGATTTCTCCATTTTTTTAAATGGAACGCCCTGTATATTATTGAATTTTTGGAATGGTGCGTTAATTCTGCTTAATGTTTCTTTATAATATTTTATACCTAAAACTACGAACCGAATCAAACTGGTATGATACGACAATGACAATAATGCAAAAATAATTGTAATAGTCACTAATACAGCACGCTTAACGTATTAAATTATTAGATGTATTAGACGCATAACGTATTCATTTATTATTTGCTTGTGCCAACTTGTCAAATCTGACCGATCAGCACACTAGATCAAATTAAAAACAAATAATCAGCTAGAAATAATGAAAAAAGTGAAATATCTCTGAAATTGCGAGGTTAGGTATAAAATATAGTAAAGAAACATTAAGCAGAATTAATGCACTATTCCAAAAATTCAATAATATACAGGGTGTTTCATTTGAAAAAATGGAGAAATCGCTCTTTGAAGGTTGCTCAATTGACTGCACCGTAAAAAAACACCCTGTATAATAAAATTATGATTTTATTATTTTTTAGGTTTAGTACATCCGTTGGCAGCATAACTACTAAATATTTCATCTCAACTAATCGTAATACTCGTGCATTGAACTAAAAAGCCAAACACTGTTGCAACAATTTTTTTTACATTTTCATTATTAACTCAACAATGCAACATCCAAACCCAAAAATCTTTGTATCATTAAAAAGACAATTTTAAGTAGGTTATGTAAAACAAATAATATACAGGGTGTTTCATTAAAAAAAAATATGTAGGAACGTGCTCCGATTTAGGGATTCACCCTGTATATGTCAAACTATTTTTAAAATATGCGTCTTTTGATACTGTATCATTCTCATAAAAAAAAATTCTCCAATCTGACTTAATAAAGGCTATATTGACCTTTGACGCACTAATGAGCAACCCTGTATATTGTAGCCAATAAAGACTTGAAGACATATGGCAACAAATATATCCACAGAAAAAAGGTCAAAGTTTTCTGGAATAGAATAAAATTAAACAAACTCCCCCTTTTTAAAATCTTAGATTTTCCCCCGTGAGGAGGGATTTTTTAATTCTGCATAAGATTATGGGAGGATACTATTGAACAAAGCTTTGCAAACAGAGAATGAATGTACAGCAATGATTCTTTTGTATGATCTGTTTCTTTATTCAAATTTTTTGATCAAATGATTTATTCAACTAGGGTTTTCCCAAGACTTTTAATTATCACAAATTTTCTTTCTTAGCCTCTTGTCAGTACAAGACAAGATCAAGTATTTATTTATTAAGTATTTATTCAAAACTAGAGC
Organism: Agrilus mali; assembly: GCA_029378335.1. Classification (NCBI taxonomy): domain Eukaryota; kingdom Metazoa; phylum Arthropoda; class Insecta; order Coleoptera; family Buprestidae; genus Agrilus; species Agrilus mali. The sequence continues at coordinate 19,278,761 of CM055659.1, forward strand.
ACTAATGTGGCAATCGAGACAAGATCAAGAGAGTTTTCTAGGTCAAAAAAGTTTGACAAGAGTCTCGTCATCTTTGTTCAGATAAAGAAATACCTAAACATTGTTCTTTAAACAAACAACTCCATTTCTGCATAAGAAAAACTTAGCGACAAGTTTCTTTTTTAACAATTACTAAATTTTCGCATCTGTCTAGACGTAGGCAATCCATACTATATATCTACGAGGGCGGATAAAATATAAACAAGCCTTTTTAAATTGAGCGCCGGATAGTTGTTAAAGGCGCATACGGGCGTTAGCAACTTGAAGTGGGGATATTAGGTAACACGGAAACGACTCGTCGTACTTCTGTGTTTGCTTGGTTAGTAGCTATCACAATGAGTGAGAAAGAGATGCATAGCAGCATTGCGCAACGGATTATTATTAAGTTTCTTACACGTGAAAACGTGAAACCAGATTAAATTTTGCGCAGATTGTTAGCACAGTACGGAAATGAAACGCTTTCGTGGCAACGGGTAAAAGTTTGGTGCAAAGAATTTAACGAAGGGCGTAATAATAGTGTCGAAAATCTAAATCATTCTCGTCGTCCGCGCATCAGCATATCGCCAGTTAACATTGCACGCGTTAGAAACCTTATTGAGGGGACCACCACGCCACTGTGTTTCAGATATTTGTTGAACTCGGCATCAGCTATGGGAGTGTCCACACAATCATAACGAAAAACTGGGGATTCCGAAAAATTTTAGCTCGTTGTGTCCCAAAGTTGCTGAGTGAAGATCAAAAAGCTGCTCGAGTTCGCATCGTAGCTTTAACGCAGGCCCAAATCAGTGAAATGAACTAGACTCAGTCAGAGCACCATCCATATAGTCTAAACTTATCCCCTTGTGATTTCCACATGTTTGGGCCCCTGAAAGAATCACGCGAGCGATTTCAGGCTGATCAAAATGTGGAAGCGTTTGTGCGCAACTGGAGAGACTCCCGCCCTGCTTTTTATTAAAATGTAGATGAAAAATGTATAATCAAACAAGGGGGATATGTCGAAAAATAGAGAAATTTGTGTGTTTTTGTGAAATTGATAAATGTTTTAGGAACAAAGGCTCGTTTATATTTGATCCATCCTCGTATAATATGATAAATGCGAAAATAACTCTGTAAGCTACACAATCACGCCAAAACTACTGAATCGATTTAAATTAAATTTGGTACAGAGATAGTCTAGAGCCTGAGAAAGGACATAGGCTACTTTTTAATGCGAAAAAAGGGCTGTAATGGGTTTAATTAGGGCATTACCGTCCTAACAGTTAAAATAAAATTATGCATAAAATAAAAACAAACAATAATTTCTTCAATTATCTCCTGGCTGTATACTTTATGTTATCAACCACTGTTTTCCATATAAAAAAACGGATAGCAATGGTGTTCTATAATTCTCTTTTATTTTGGGTTTACCCACAATCTATATATATTTTAATCCGTTTGATGACAAGTATCTTTGACTTCTCCAGCCAAAACCGTTCCATACCTATTTCGAAGCCAATAAAAGGTTCGCACTTTACCCATAATTTTCTATTTTAACCATATTTCATTAAATTTAATAAGCCTCTAAATAACAGAATATATTTGCTAAACGACAACCGTTGAAAGTTTTACGATTTTAGATGCACTTGCAGTTGGAATTGGTGAGATGCCAAGGATTTTAAAAAGTGCAAGTTAGATACAATTGGCATCTTTATTAGTTCCTTTGGAAATCGTTATTTTAATTTGAACATTATTACTCTAATTTTAACATACGGTGTAGACAGCACGTTCTTTTATTACATTATTTAGCAACTGATATTTATAGTTGTAATATTCACTATAAGTATATATTTCTTTTTTTTCGTCTCTGTCCATAAAAGGTTTGGTCCAATTTCGTTTTGCCTCTTCAAAAAAAAAAAATGGGACAGATACTCGTATGTTATTGTAAATGAAAGTGAAAAAAGAGATTAATTAATTTAGATCAAATCTAAAAATAAACCTAATTTTTTTTATCTGAGGATACTACCTCAACTGACATTTCATGGTATAAATAAATACAGGGTTGCTCATTAGTGCGTCAAAGGTCAATATAGCCTTTATTAAATCAGATTGGAGAATTTTTTTTTATGAGAATGATACAGTATCAAAAGACGCATATTTTAAAAATAGTTTGACATATACAGAGTGAATCCCTAAATCGGAGCACGTTCCTACATATTTTTTTTTAATGAAACACCCTGTATATTATTTGTTTTTCATAACCTACTTAAAATTGTCTTTTCAATGATACAAAGATTTTTGGGTTTGGATGTTGCATTGTTGAGTTAATAATGAAAATGTAAAAAAATTGGTTGCAATAGTGTTTGGCTTTTTAGTTCAATGCACGAGTATTACGATTAGTTGAGATGAAATATTTAGTAGTTATGCTGCCAACGGATGTACTAAACCTAAAAAATAATAAAATCATAATCTTATTATACAGGGTGTTTTTTTTCGGTGCAGTCAATTGAGCAACCTTCAAAGAGCGATTTCTCCATTTTTTTAAATGGAACGCCCTGTATATTATTGAATTTTTGGAATGGTGCGTTAATTCTGCTTAATGTTTCTTTATAATATTTTATACCTAAAACTACGAACCGAATCAAACTGGTATGATACGACAATGACAATAATGCAAAAATAATTGTAATAGTCACTAATACAGCACGCTTAACGTATTAAATTATTAGATGTATTAGACGCATAACGTATTCATTTATTATTTGCTTGTGCCAACTTGTCAAATCTGACCGATCAGCACACTAGATCAAATTAAAAACAAATAATCAGCTAGAAATAATGAAAAAAGTGAAATATCTCTGAAATTACGAGGTTTAGGTATAAAATATAGTAAAGAAACATTAAGCAGAATTAATGCACTATTCCAAAAATTCAATAATCTACAGGGTGTTTCATTTGAAAAAATGGAGAAATCGCTCTTTGAAGGTTGCTCAATTGACTGCACCGTAAAAAAACACCCTGTATAATAAAATTATGATTTAATTATTTTTTAGGTTTAGTACATCCGTTGGCAGCATAACTACTAAATATTTCATCTCAACTAATCGTAATACTCGTGCATTGAACTAAAAAGCCAAACACTGTTGCAACAATTTTTTTTACATTTTCATTATTAACTCAACAATGCAACATCCAAACCCAAAAATCTTTGTATCATTAAAAAGACAATTTTAAGTAGGTTATGTAAAACAAATAATATACAGGGTGTTTCATTAAAAAAAAATATGTAGGAACGTGCTCCGATTTAGGGATTCACCCTGTATATGTCAAACTATTTTTAAAATATGCGTCTTTTGATACTGTATCATTCTCATAAAAAAAAATTCTCCAATCTGACTTAATAAAGGCTATATTGACCTTTGACGCACTAATGAGCAACCCTGTATATTGTAGCCAATAAAGACTTGAAGACATATGGCAACAAATATATCCACAGAAAAAAGGTCAAAGTTTTCTGGAATAGAATAAAATTAAACAAACTCCCCCTTTTTAAAATCTTAGATTTTCCCCCGTGAGGAGGGATTTTTTAATTCTGCATAAGATTATGGGAGGATACTATTGAACAAAGCTTTGCAAACAGAGAATGAATGTACAGCAATGATTCTTTTGTATGATCTGTTTCTTTATTCAAATTTTTTGATCAAATGATTTATTCAACTAGGGTTTTCCCAAGACTTTTAATTATCACAAATTTTCTTTCTTAGCCTCTTGTCAGTACAAGACAAGATCAAGTATTTATTTATTAAGTATTTATTCAAAACTAGAGCACTAATGTGGCAATCGAGACAAGATCAAGAGAGTTTTCTAGGTCAAAAAAGTTTGACAAGAGTCTCGTCATCTTTGTTCAGATAAAGAAATACCTAAACATTGTTCTTTAAACAAACAACTCCATTTCTGCATAAGAAAAACTTAGCGACAAGTTTCTTTTTTAACAATTACTAAATTTTCGCATCTGTCTAGACGTAGGCAATCCATACTATATATCTACGAGGGCGGATAAAATATAAACAAGCCTTTTTAAATTGAGCGCCGGATAGTTGTTAAAGGCGCATACGGGCGTTAGCAACTTGAAGTGGGGATATTAGGTAACACGGAAACGACTCGTCGTACTTCTGTGTTTGCTTGGTTAGTAGCTATCACAATGAGTGAGAAAGAGATGCATAGCAGCATTGCGCAACGGATTATTATTAAGTTTCTTACACGTGAAAACGTGAAACCAGATTAAATTTTGCGCAGATTGTTAGCACAGTTCGGAAATGAAACGCTTTCGTGGCAACGGGTAAAAGTTTGGTGCAAAGAATTTAACGAAGGGCGTAATAATAGTGTCGAAAATCTAAATCATTCTCGTCGTCCGCGCATCAGCATATCGCCAGTTAACATTGCACGCGTTAGAAACCTTATTGAGGGGACCACCACGCCACTGTGTTTCAGATATTTGTTGAACTCGGCATCAGCTATGGGAGTGTCCACACAATCATAACGAAAAACTGGGGATTCCGAAAAATTTCAGCTCGTTGGGTCCCAAAGTTGCTGAGTGAAGATCAAAAAGCTGCTCGAGTTCGCAACGTAGCTTTAACGCAGGCCCAAATCAGTGAAATGAACTAGACTCAGTCGGAGCACCATCCATATAGTCTAAACTTATCCCCTTGTGATTTCCACATGTTTGGGCCCCTCAAAGAATCACGCGAGCGATTTTAGGCTGATCAAAATGTGGAAGCGTTTGTGCGCAACTGGAGAGACTCCCGCCCTGCTTTTTATTAAAATGTAGATGAGAAATGTATAATCAAACAAGGGGGATATGTCGAAAAATAGAGAAATTTGTGTGTTTTTGTGAAATTGATAAATGTTTTAGGAACAAAGGCTCGTTTATATTTGATCCATCCTCGTATAATATGATAAATGCGAAAATAACTCTGTAAGCTACACAATCACGCCAAAACTACTGAATCGATTTAAATTAAATTTGGTACAGAGATAGTCTAGAGCCTGAGAAAGGACATAGGCTACTTTTTAATGCGAAAAAAGGGCTGTAATGGGTTTAAATAGGGGATGGGAGTTTTGTATGGAAATTACGTCATTTTTAAAGCTAGAAGCTTAAAACTTATTTTTTAGGCTTTTGATTAGATATAAATACGATGTTGTGCACTGAACGATTATTTGAACACTCTGTATCGTTTCATTTATTTTATGGTATTTCTGAAAGATTCGGGTATCATTGAATACTTTGCACATGGTCGTTTTCAAAGTTGTGTATCTCATTTTCAATAATGGGCATTTTGACTCGACCTTCTCGGAACACTTGCTGGTACCTACGCTACCCACGGGGGGTTTTATACAATGGCATCATAGACTTTCTCTCACCCTTAATGTTATTTAGTTTTGTAAATAGTTTTCGTTTTGTAGTAGTAGCTCTCTAAACTCGGTTTAGAACAGTTGTATCTTCTGTATAATAAATGCATAAAACCAATAGTTGCGTCTAATTAATTTTAGGCACAAGCAATAGTACAAAGATTGAAATCGCAATCAGTTTGTATATTGCCAAAGTACACAGTAACATATTTGGTCCTTCGAGCCGGATACAGCCGGATTCACATACAGATAATAATTATTCAATACGTTAATCAGTTTATTATACAGTGCGACTCATTCATAAAAAACAAGTGTAGTTATACAGTCGTGAAATGCAAGTTAAGGAGCTACTCGTGTGACTCTCAGTGGAATGAATTTCCAAAACCATCCAATTGTAATCATTGTGCGTCTAAAAATCACAACTATATGCAGCAGCCAATCATCAAATAACCGATAAAACGATCGAAGTCTTCTCTTCAACCAATACCAGCTGAGATTAAGTCAGATAAGTGAATATAATCTCCTTTCCTATTTCTTTATTTGATCCTGCTTAGTTTCATCAGTTCAGTCGTGTATATTTACTTCAATTTAACTTCTTTATCGTAATAATCAGTTAGCAAAATGTCGGCAGAAAAGACAATAACTAAACTAAAAAAGCAACGAACAACATTAAAAACAAAATTAACAAAATTTACAAATTTTTTGGATGATGTTCAAAATCAAGAAAGAGATACGGAGATAAAAATACGCTTAAAGGATTTTGAAGGGGCATTAGATAAGTTCGCGGATATTCAAAATGAGTTAGACGAATTAACATCAGAAGATTCAACTGATTATGACGATTTTGAAAATCTTTATTATAAAACAATTAGTCATGCACACGATATAATTGAGAAAAACAACATTAATCAAAACGTTATGCATCCAATAAATATGTCAAATGAGGGCAATTATTCACAACACAATAATCTTAAATTACCTGCGATAGAATTGGTCACGTTCGATGGCTCCTATGATAAGTGGTTAAATTTTTATAATCATTTCAAATCAACAATACACGGTAATAATAATATTCCAACGTTAAATAAATTTCATTATTTACGAATTTCTTTAAAAAGCGAAGCGTCATCCGTTATAGAAGCATTAGAGTCATCCGAAGAGAATTACGCGATTGCGTGGGAGATGTTAATAAAAAGATACAACGACAAGCGTGCAATTGTTCAAGAGCATGTCAAATCATTAATGGAACTACCCAGCATATCAAAGGAATCGTCAGTTGATTTGAGAATTCTAGTAGATAGGGTACAAATGCATTTACGTTCATTAAAATCACTCGGCGAACCAGTAGATTCGTGGGACACCTTATTGATTTATGTAATTACCTCAAAGCTTGATAGAACAACACATAGGGAATGGGAAAAGGAAGCGAAAGGTTCAGAATTACCTAAAATGTCCACATTTATCGAGTTTTTAGAAGATAGATGTCGAATCTTAAAATCCACGGCAAGTAATAACGCAATTCATTCGAATAGTCATCATAAATCACATCAAGCGAACACTCATAAGCGACACGCTTTAGCTACTACACAAAAATCTTATTCATGTTGTATTTGCAAGGGTTCTCATAGGTTATACGGGTGTGAATTATTTTTAAAAATGAGTGGTAAAGAGAGGTTTGATAAAATTCGATCATTAAAGGCATGCCATAATTGTTTAAATGTAGGTCATAGAAGTAAGGAATGCAAATGGTCTGGTTGTAAGACATGTGGCAAAAAACATAATACACTTCTTCATTTCGAAACAATTGACAATCAACAAGTAGACCAAACTGATGAAATAAACAGACATTCAGAAAATTCTAATCTTAAGATACATAGCGCCATAATTCCTACTCAAGTTTTATTATCAACGGCATTAATACATATAAAGAACAACCAAAATAACATGATACAAGCTCGCGTTTTATTAGATAGTGGATCACAAAGTCACTTTATAACCAAAAAATTAGCTGATAGATTAAATTTACCATTCAAACCCATAAATTTGCCAGTTGAAGGTTTAAATCAAGTTGAAACACGGATCAAGCATTCAGTAAAGACAGAAATATATTCTAAACAAACTAATTATCATGAAAATATCGAATTCTTTGTTATACCAAAAATATGCAATAAATTACCTAATCAATTTATTGATAGACGCGGATTAGTAATACCACACAATATTAAACTTGCAGATCCAAGGTTCTTTGAGCCAAGTGAAATTGATGCACTATTAGGTATAGAAATCTTCTTTGATTTATTATGCATAGGACAGATAGACATAGGTAATCATAATGCGAAACTACATAAAACGAAATTAGGATGGATTATTTCAGGAAAAATAGGTAACGATCACAATTCAAAGCAACACAGTAATTGCATGTTGAGTTTTAATTCACTGCGTAAGGACATTTCAAAATTTTGGGAAATTGAGGAAATTGAAAATAAAATATTTCTGTCTGAAGAAGAGTACCAAGTCGAAGAGCATTTTAAGAAAACCACAAAACGAGATCCAACAACCGGAAGATATACAGTTCGTTTACCATTTAAAAGTAAAATTCAAAATTTAGGCGAATCTCGCGGAATAACCGAAAAACAGTTTTATTCGTTAGAACGAAAACTTTCAAAAAATCCAGCACTAAAGGATGAATACATTAAGAATATGCGCGAGGCAATTAGTTTAAATCATATGATAGAAATTGAATGTAAGGAAATTCAAAATAAACATTGCTTTTTACCTCATCATCCTGTTATTAAGGAAAGTAGTAGCACAACGAAAGTCAGAATCGTATACAACGCCTCATCGAAAACAAGTACCGGGATTTCGCTAAACGATTGTTTAAAAGTCGGCGCAGTCGTTCAAAATACTAGTTGGGATATCATTCTTAGATTTCGCACTCATCAGGTAGTCATGCTAGCGGACATAGAAAAGATGTATAAACAAATACGTTTAAATACCGAAGATTCCCAGTTTCAATTAATTCTATGGAGAGAAAACGATACAGACCTATTAAAATCCTATATGATTCCAGTAGTCTTATTTGGTAGTGCATCAGCGCCCTACTTAGCAACTCGCGTATTACAACAATTAGCGGACGACGAAAAATTAAAATTTCGTATAGCTAGTGAAATTCTTAAACGGGACTGTTATGTAGATGACGTAATGACAGGGACAGACAAAATAGAAGATGCAGTAAAAATGCGCGACGAACTTATAGGTTTGACTGGAGCGGGAGGATTTACACTAAGAAAGTGGACTTCTAATCACCCACAAGTTATAGAAGGCGTGTTAAATTATTCTACAAATATTCATTTATTAGTAGAAAAGGATTCAGAAACAAAAGCATTAGGAATCCAATGGAACAGTACAAGCGATCAAATCACGTATAAGGTTAGCAAAGAATTCGATTCGAAATGTACAAAACGAAACGTACTGTCCAACATCGCTCGTTTATACGACCCAGTAGGTTTATTGGGACCAGTAATAGTGTGCGCAAAAATATTAATGCAAAGGCTATGGCAATGCCAAGCGGGATGGGATGACTCATTACCACATAACATTTATACCACATGGAAAAACATACAAAATCAATTACCTTTATTAAACAAAGTCACATTTGATCGTAAAACCATAGTAGAAAATGCCGATCAGATAGAAATACACGGATTTTGCGATGCCAGCGAACGGGCGTATGGCGCGTGTCTATACATAAAATCTGTTGATAACCACGGCACCATTTTAACAAACCTGTTGTGTTCCAAAAATAGAGTTGCACCTTTAAAAACTATATCGTTACCCAAATTAGAGTTATGCGCCGCATTATTACTTTCCCGTTTAATAAAAACCGTATTAAATGCAATAACAAAACCCATTAACAATATTTATTTATGGTCTGACTCCTCAATTGCTTTACAATGGATAAGTACCCCGCCTTACTTGTTAAAAACATTTGTCGCGAATAGGGTTGCGGAAATTCGAGAAACAACAAATACCATGCAATGGAGACATGTTCCTTCACAGGACAATGCTGCGGATATACTTTCACGTGGTCAACTACCAGCGGACTTTGTCGCAAATCAAGTTTGGAAAACAGGCCCAGAATGGCTTAAATTAGATAAAACACACTGGCCTAATGGACCCATTCAGTTAGTTCCACTTTGTGAATTAAAGTCAATTACAACCTTAACTACAACCGAACACAAAAGTCCAGTATTAAACAAATATTCATCCCTACGTAAATTACAGCATGTAATAGCGTACATTTTACGATATAAAAACAATTCATTAAAACCAAAGGCAAAATTTACCGGCCCTCTCACGGCCAAAGAACTTCATAATGCACTAATAAAAATTTTGAAATTAACACAAGAAGAAGGCTTTTTGGACGACATAAGACAACTAATTAAATCAAATTGTGTACTTGCAAATAGTAAAATTCGAGCACTCAATCCTTTTCTATGCAAGGACGGGCTTATTCGGGTAGGAGGCCGCTTGAAAAATTCCGATCTTTCCTATTATGAAAAATACCCAATAGTACTTCCTAAGAGTCATCATGTAACCAATCTAATTATTGAGTATCATCACCTTCTTAATTTACACAGCGGTATTCAAACTACCCTTAATTCAGTAAGATCAAAATACTGGCCCATTAATGGTAAAAGCATGACAAAAACAATTATACGCCGATGTGTAACATGTTATCGAGCAAAGCCAAATGATGACAATTCATATTTTATGGGCAATCTTCCACGTAGTCGAGTAACGCCTGCACGACCTTTTCTAAACACAGGACTTGATTATTGTGGTCCGTTCTTTGTAAAGGAAAAGAAATACCGGAACCGTGGTAAAATAAAGGTTTATGCTTGCATATTCGTGTGTTTTGTAACAAAAGCTGTACACATAGAGTTGGCCTCAGATTTGAGTACAGACACATTTATTGGATGCCTACGTAGATTTTTTGCACGCCGTGGACGTTCAATTAATTTATATTCAGATAACGCTACAAATTTCGTCGGTGCCAAAAATGAAATTGACAATTTATATAAAAATATTCAATCGCAAGAAACGAGGCAATACTTAGCCGACAAGGGCATAATGTGGCATTTTTCGCCGCCTAAATCCCCTCACTTCGGTGGACTTTGGGAAGCTGCCGTAAAGTCCTTTAAGCACCATTTTCTTAGAACTGTAGGTGACGCTCTTTTCACGTTTGAAGAGCTAGAAACATACGCGACTGAAATTGAAGCAGTCTTAAACTCTCGACCCATTACCCCTCTATCTACAGATCCAAATGACCTGCGTGCCCTAACTCCTGCTCATTTTTTGATCGGAGATTTATTCACCACCATACCTGATGTTGATGTACAAGAACCAGTCGGTCGTTTGTCTAATTGGCAACATATTCAAGTTATTAGGCGACATTTTTGGAAGCGCTGGCATAAGGACTACTTAAATCAACTTACAGTACGATCCAAATGGCAACAATCAACCGCTGACAATATCAAGCTGGGTACCATGGTTCTTTTAAAGGAGGATAATGTTCCGCCACTTCATTGGTCTCTTGGGCGGATCGTGGAGGTCTTCCCAGGAAACGACGGAAGAGTTCGAGTAGTTTCCGTAAAAACTAAATCCGGTATTTATAAACGTTGTGTCAGAAGTGTGGCGCCTTTGCCAATTGAGTAAAATATCAGTGCTTATTAATCAATACAAGTGACGTAATCATCAATTGAACGAGGTACGTTCAAGGCGGGCGGAATGTTGTGCACTGAACGATTATTTGAACACTCTGTATCGTTTCATTTATTTTATGGTATTTCTGAAAGATTCGGGTATCATTGAATACTTTGCACATGGTCGTTTTCAAAGTTGTGTATCTCATTTTCAATAATGGGCATTTTGACTCGACCTTCTCGGAACACTTGCTGGTACCTACGCTACCCACGGGGGGTTTTATACAATGGCATCATAGACTTTCTCTCACCCTTAATGTTATTTAGTTTTGTAAATAGTTTTCGTTTTGTAGTAGTAGCTCTCTAAACTCGGTTTAGAACAGTTGTATCTTCTGTATAATAAATGCATAAAACCAATAGTTGCGTCTAATTAATTTTAGGCACAAGCAATAGTACAAAGATTGAAATCGCAATCAGTTTGTATATTGCCAAAATACACAGTAACATACGACATTCGAAGTTTGTAAAAATTTTACCCTAAAAGGGGCAAAAATAGGGGATGAAAGTTTTACACTCTAAATGAATACATAATTCTAATTGTAAAGAATTTTATTAACAAGATTGTTTAAACATTAAAGTTTGCAGTATCCTTTTAAAATCTGAAATATGTTCCTTTGAAGAATTGGACGTCGAGATTGCGACTCTTGCCTTGCTGAATCCCTGCATTTAACGCTACTATTATAACTAGCACGTTAAGTACATATTGCTAATTTATATTTATAAATGCCCTGTATAATTTATTGATAGATTGCACTATTTATGTCTTCTTTTTCGTATACCGATTCCAAATCCCATTATTTATGTACACTACTAGTTTTATAAACGATTAACTAATTGACTCTCTCAACTCACACTTGTCTTCTATTTATATTGTTATCGAATGTTCTACAGATTTTCCAGAACACTCGTCCTAAATCTATTTTTTTCAAAACGTATACAATAACAATAAAGGAAATTCTAACGTTATACTTATATATGATGTAGATATAGATATCGCTAACTCTCAATAAAAAAACGGTAATTTGAAATTAATAAAAAATTGAAAAATTTAAGGGATTCTGATCTATTTTACGGTGGATTTATAAAAAAGAAAGTAGTAGTATAAGTGTCTAAATTTAAGATTTCTGATACTTTTATGATTTTGAAAGATAAAAATAGAGTTTGTTGTATTCTGCATGAAAACTAAACAATGTAAAAACTAAAACACCGAAAACGTCAATTTTTGAGTTGTAAAATCAGTGAAAACAATCCGAAGTTTTTAATAACAATTGTTTAGAAAAACTCATTGTTTTTGTCAATTGAAAGCCTTAAAAGTATAAGAAAATCTAAATTTAGACACTTCTTCTATTTTTTCTTTTCTGTTTCATGAATCTACCGTAAAATGGAATATTTTATGACCAGAAACATGAATATTCATCTACTTTTCGATTTTTTTATCTAGAAGGTGTACAGTTAGCAAAGAAACTGTAAATCTAGATTATCAAACCGATACATAGGACATTTTCAAATACAATTAAACTTCGACAGCTTGAACTTCGATAAGTTCAACTTTTGATAAGTCGAACCAAAATAGATGGCAATAACATAAAGTATGAGAAAAACGTGTAATTTTGAATTAATAACTCGAACTCCTGATAACTCGAAAATACATAATATTTGACGCCAAGTTCAATAAGTCGAATTTTCTGGAGAAATCTCTTAATAACATACGATTTTAACATTTGTTTCTAATACTTACCGGTACTATAAAAAAATAAGGTAGTTCAGTTTCTACGATTATTTGTCATCAAAACGCACTATAAAAACATTGCCTCTTGACTAAAAATTAAGTGTTATAATAGAATGGAAAGTGATGCATAGAAAAAAGATCTATCTATCTGTAATATGAAATAAATACATACAAATATTCATTTACAAAAAATAAACATGTGTTATTATTCAATAAGTCTCAATATCACGAGTATTTTCGCGTCGTACGGTATTTCGAGTTATCGAAGTTCGACTATATTGTAAGTATAGTTTTGGTAAAATTCTTAACTTCTACAACAGTGAAAGTTGAAGCAAAAAAGTTTGTTATTTTGTAATTAATGAACCCTTTAAAAAATTGGTTTACCTACTATAAGTGTTCCTAATAAATCTTTTTCAGAAAATTGTACCACGGTTGGAAAATTTTTCTTCTCCATCAAAATATAAAAGGCCGTGTCATAAAAAGTATTTAATAATTCGAGCGTGAAGGTGTTGGTCTTTTTACTTTTGAGTTACATAAATGTTTATCACATGTTATTCCTTCGCCTCAATGACTCCATTGTCAACAACGACAACAACAACAATACCAACATTTACGTGTTTTATAATGAGTCCGTTCCGCGTCCGCGTCCATTTCTTTAGTGGCCGTTTCTGATCATTTCGAATTAACATCCGATCACTAAAGTTGTGATGTAGCGATGATATTTCGACGAAGAAGGAGAAGAAGGAGCAGCAGCAGCAGCAGTGGCGGCAGCAGCAGCAGCAGCATCAACGACAACAACAGAAATAACGTCATAGAAGGAAGTGGAGTATGGCAACGACCGACGATGAGCTGTCGTATTCTCATGGAGAAAGGCCGCTACGAAACACCGTCCATATCACGCGATCCAGATCGTTACCCCATCTATCCCATCATGATTCAGGACTGGGAAGCTATTGCGGGGTATGTAGGACAAATGAACCCAAATAAAAAATAAGTATGTATTCCCTACTTAACCTTACCCAACCCAACCAAAATACATGGGGTGTCTCAAACGTCCCTTCACTCAAAATATAAGTCGATTGAAGTATAGGCGAACGAACCAATTTGGTTAATAGAACGTTTAAGTTTATTGACAATTTAAATTCAATCAACCTTTTTTATTTCAAAAATCCCAAACCTATAGTGGTTTTACATATGTACACCTTTATGCAAATAATTCAAAATCATTGAATCTGCCCCTTCCTTTACCTTGGACACAACAGAGCATGTCAATGAAATTTGGTAGATTTATTTATTATTAAGAAATATTGCGCAGAAAAGAAGGAAGCGAGTTGAATAAATGTTAATTTTCTCAAATATAGGAACTTAAAATTATTCTTTTCCTTAAGTTTTTATTCTCATTCTGATAGTATACAGGGTTTCTTTTTTAACATACCCCAAGCAGTACAGAAATTTTGTAATTTTTTTATCCTGAAACAAAGTAGATTTTTTCTGAGAAGAATGAGTCCAGAAACATTGAAGAAGCACCAAAATTAACGGCTCTAAAAGGAAACTCTGAATTTTTATATATTTTTTTACGAAACTAGTTTTCTTCTGATGAGCAAAACCCCAAATTTTTTGAAACTACCAAAATTAACGACTTCTAATGTTTTTTTAACGTCACCTGTCGTTGAAGTTGACGTCATTATGTAATTTCAAAGGAAATCTTAAATTTTTGTAGATTTTTCCGAAACTTCACTTTTTCGAAGAAAAGGAATAAGCCCAATTAGGAGTTATTTTAATTTTCTTTTGGTACCAAGCACCTATCGTCAATGTCAAAATCACTTTGTTATATCAAAAGAAAAAGTGTAAATTTTATACCTCAACAAATTTGAAACAGCCCAAAAATTGACGGCTCTATTAATTTTTATTTATATTTTATTGACCTCAGTTATAATCCACGTCAACATTAATTTTTTTTTAAACTAGATTTTATCCTGAGAAGTATGAACCCAAGAATTTTAATACAGTCCAAAAATTAACAGTTCTAGAGTTTTTTAAAATTTCACTTTGGTATTTTATAAAGAAAACCTAAATTTTTTCTTAATAGGAAATTTTTTTCAAAAGAAGTATGACCTCAATAATTAATGTAGCATCATAATTGTTCAGAATGAAGTCCTCAATTTTCGTATTTTTTTTCTAAAACTAGGCTTTTGCGAAAAATAATAATCCCAATTAGTTTTTTTTTTTAATTTTTATTTTTTTACATTTCGTTGTTATTTACATTTATCTACATTTTTTATTTTTCTTTTAATGAAAACATGAACGTCTGTTATTTTTTTGTATCAATTACTGTTATATTAAAGTTATAGTTACGATTTCCATTTCCAAGTGCCGTCAATTTTCGGGAATACTTCTTGACGTCGAAAAAATAAATTGACGTCAGTTTCAAAATTTATAAAAGAATTTGAATAGAGTTATTACTGCTGTGGCATGTAAGAGACATCATGTATAGAAAAAGCAGAATCTTAAAATATTTGTTCAAGGATGTACCTAACCAGCTCTCGTAATTTATCAAAGAAAAAAAATTATTATATGGAAAACTTTCTTCAGGGTTTAACTTGTTTTCAAGCGATGGTAGGAAAGGATTTTCCTCAATTTTCTTACCTTTGCATTGAATTTTTTATACTAAACTGAGATTTCTAGGAAACTTAAAACTTCACTCATTTCTTTCAACAATTTTTCATTTTCTTTCCAAGTTCTTAACTTCATTCATTATCCCATTCACGCGAAGTATTTCATATCCCCATTACATCTTTACATCCGATTTTATATTCTTATTTTCATCGATTCCCAATAGCTTTCTAAACTCTTCCGCCTTTCTTTTCATAAAAAGTTCTCATATTCTTCTTGTGCTATTACTCGCTCCTTCGGAATTATTAATGCAAGCCCAAGTCGATTAAAAATTTTTTTGACATTACACACTACTCTTCTTTGTTAAATTGAATGTTTAGCAAAGCATTAAGAAACCATTGTTTGAAATCAATGATCTGTAACTTATTAAAAGGTCCATTCTGTTTATAATAAAATTTAAAAAAGTAATGCTATTAAAATTTCTTTGATGAATAGATAGTGAAACGACGTAAATTCACTTACAATTAGAAAAACAAACTGGTGATAGTTTCACTAATTTATAATAATTGTTGCGGTCTAAAAAGACCATTTTCAAGAGTAATTTGTTAATAAAATTTCAACCTTACTATTTCAGCATTTAAATCTAAAATCTACATATTAACAGAAGTGGTGTGCACTCAGAATATGCTTGGGCCTATTTATGTTTACTGATTCTAGTTTTAGTATTCTTTTACATACTTGTTGAATTTCTTTAACATATTTTTACACTTTTAAGGGTTATTATTGTTACTGTATAGTCCGGTCAATTTAGACATTCGAAGCTACATAAATTCCCACCAAGCTGAAAATCAGTAAGATTGTTTAAAATATGATTAAAAATAAAATTTGAAAGTTCCCCATCTTTCCCCTATATGGAAAAAAAATTATTCAAGGTTAAAGGTCAAAAAAATGAGTTTTTCGCGATTTTCAGCAAAACGGTAAGTTTTATCATAAAAATACTTCCGACAAAAATTGTAGATCATAAAATTATCTATAAAATATGTATCAATATGTTTTTTCCTAAAAGCCACCGTTTCTGAGATATCAGGTTAAACGAAACCCAGTCCCTTATTTTACCTGCTTTATGTTAGTGTGCCCAATAAATGAAATACTGTTAGTCTCAGGGTTGCCAGATTAGGGGATTTTTTTCCTTTGGGGTATTTTTTGGGGATATATTTTTCAGGGGAATTCTTCTGGGGAAAAATTTGCCTCTACAATCTTTTTTCTATTTGCACTAAATATTTTCTAGTTCTTGGGGATTTATTTGTCACATCATAGCTTTTTTTGGGGTATTTTAGAGATACATATTTTATAAATAATTTTATGATCTACAATTTTTGTCAGGGGTAATTTTATGATAAAACTTACCGTTTTGCTGAAAATCGCGAAAAACTCATTTTTTTACCTTTAACCTTGAATAAAAATTTTTCCATACAGGGGAAAGATGGGGAACTTTCAAATTTTATATTTAATTATGTTTTAAACAATCTCACTGATTTTCAGCTTGGTGGGACTTCATGTAGCTTTACTCTTATTTTTTGGTCTAATTTGTCCGGACTACTAATAAAATCTAGTATTCAATACCAATCATCAATAATTTTCTATTACTCCGTTTAAATTATAATTTTATTATTATACAGGGTTTTTCAAGTTGATGGACTATTAGAAGTATATGAATTAGTAGAAGGAATTCAATTCAGAAACTTGGGCTCATTATATCGATTATATCATCATATATTTTGCTTTGATTGTCGTTGATTGTCAATTATTGTCCAAGGCACACTCCTATTACGCCAAAATTAATGAAATTATCTATATTTTAAAAATTCAAAATTACTCGAAAATTTTCAAATAAAACAATAGGAGGTATCCATATGGATCGAAAGAGGATAAAAAAAGGAATCGATTGAAAAAATAAAAAATTGTAGGTGCCATTTGAAAAAAACGAAGTTATTCGTGTTTGATGTTTTTAAATTTAGAATTTTATTTTGAACGCCCTGAATAAATTATTTTGTTCAACTTTGTCAAGGCGTTAGCACTAATATTTAGCTATTACCAGTAAAAATTTCAACAGTCTGAGTCGTATTTTGTGCAATTATGATTTTTTATAATTTGGGTTGCGGTAGCGATTTTTTTCTATAAATTAAATTAACTCAGAAACCGATCAATATAGGTGTACAAGTTGGTTATAAACTTACCTTAGAATTACACGTTTTATTCGAATTCAGCGTAAAAAATATACCATTCCATTTAAAATAACAAAGTTGGTGTCGACTTCCGGTTTAACCGGATGTAAATCGAACTTAAAAATATTTTTAAAAGAAGCGGCATAAACAATAACCAAATGAGCCCAAGTTTCAGAATTGAAATTCTTCTACTAATTCATATATGTACTTACTTCTAATAGCCCATGAACTTGAAAAACCCTGTATATCCACTACCTCTCAGAAAATTCTTCTTACTCACTTGGGTGTTCGCTATTACTTGCGTATGATAATTAAGAAAAATTTAACTTCACTTCTTATGTAAAACAATGTATTTCATTCTATTCCAAAAATGCTGATCAATCCTTGACATAGGTATTCGGAAGACGATACAAATATGAGTGAAGCCTCGCTCTTGACCTTTATTTTCTTTTTTGCGATCAAAATGCCGCCTATTCAGTCCAAATCTGTCCTCATTAATTTCTTGATACAATCTGCATATTTAATTAAGCACCTGACAATATCGATCACTCAGTGTTGCTAATGAATAATGGCGTGAATTCGAAAACATGTTATATAATGGAACAAGTAGTTTTTTTTGCCTTGTTACTTCGGTGTAATGGTTTGACACCTGTCATAATTGTGTACCGTTGTAAATCACTCCTTGTACGTTTTATTATACACTTCCCTTTCGTCTTTTACTTTTATACGCGATTGTAAGCTTTCCAAATTGAAGAAACTGGTCCGGCGAATAATAAAAAATTTTATATGATACGGACCACCTTTTACACAACATACATACGTATATAATATCTTCTAGCTAACTGGAAGAGAATGCGGATTTATATGCTGATTTAATTCCAGTTATTTGTATCGTTATCGCAGCCAATTTGTAAAATCGTCATTACCAATTTCGGCTAGCCTTTCTCTAATACCACAAAGCACTAACAGAACACTTTTTTTCTCTTTTAGATACAATTCTTGATTTTCTTTCGCATTCTATGGCCCTAACAACTAAATGTTTGAGCATTCGAGTTTAGAAGACATTTATACTATCAATCTCAATTTCTTTAAATGAGAATAAGATCGTTACACAAACAAAATATTTTTATTTTACTCATAGTGGATTTGAATTAAATTATCTAAAGAAATGCCCATCTAAAAAAATATTCATACTTTTATCACAATTAATAGCCACGTAAAAAAATATGATAAAAAGCTTCTTAAATATATTTATCACTTCATTAAACTAATACTTTTCAATAGACATAGCCTACTCATAATTTTCTTGCAATCATCTAGCCCTTTATTGCCATTTTTCAGGATTTTCACAAAATATAAATTAAGTTTAAAGGTAATTGAAGCACGCATCTGTGAAAAATTATTAAACATTTTGAAAGACCAATTGAAATTATTATAAGCGTTTGGAAATTTTAAATTTCTATAAAAAAAAACTACACGGAGAAAAATAATCATGATTTTATTACTTGATGAGTCAAGCAAAATTTTTCTAGTAAATAATACTAGAATTCTCATAAAATGTACTTGGTGGTATAAACAATTTTTCATTCTTTCTAGTAATTAGTATTAGAATGATCAATCTAAATAAGTCTAGACTTTTTTTCTCTACCTCTTGATTATTTTATCGTGTAGTAAAGAAAAAAATACTAGAATAAGAATAGTTTAGTAAAATTAGTCGTAAGAAGTGTAAAAAATGTTTTCTAATCAAGTCAATTTTATTAGAATTCAGTCTCAACACCGAACGTAGATTGACAAGAAATTTTTAGTAAAATCTCCTTGAGCGTCTGGTCGTCCATATAATTTACAGATTTTTTAGTCATGTTTGCTTGAATTCTAGCAACAGTTTCATGATTGTTTTCTCCGTGTAAAGCCTACACAATCACGGTTTTTTTTTAATTTTATATACATCACCTTGAACTATTTCAAATTTTTAACATGGTGGTGGAAAATTGATTTTTTTGACAATAGATTCTATTCTTTTCGACCACAATTAGTTAAAGTACATTATCAATAAAATGTTATTTATGCTTTTTATGATATTTTGTATCAACGGAAATTAAAACACGAAAAGAAAAGTTATGAGTTATTTCCAGTGAACTGTTCAGTTTGAAATCTCCTCTTTATCTTCTTAAATAATAAATAATTAATTATTACTTATCAGAGCATACAATAAATATACATTTTCGAAATAAGAATAAGGAGAAAATTGCAAATATTTGAAAATATACAGTATGCTTCATTTATAAATATATATATATTGCACTCCCTGTACACTAACAGAAAAATTCTAGTAATATACTTGAAATTAATAAAAAAAGTAATAGATACATAAAACATTATTTTAAATAAAGGCCATTATTTCAAATTTTTGAAATGTCGATATTTAAAAAGATAAAGAAGAGATATGTATATCAAACTAAAAGATTCGCCCTGCAAATAATTCATAATTTTTCATTCCGTGTTCCACTTTCCCTTAACCTAGGTTAACATAAAAAAATAGGATTGCCATTGATAATATAATTTAAATATTTATAGTCGAAAAGAACAGTGAAAAATCGTCAAAAAAGCTGTTTTCAATGTTTTGCATCTCGTATTCATTTTAAAAATCTGAAAATTTTCAAGGTAAATAATTTTTATAAAATGATAATAGAAAGAAAGATTTTTTTCGTGATGGATTAGACCTTAATTTTTTAATAGCTATTTAAAATTTTTCAACATTAATAAAAATTTAAATTTGACGCCAAACATATTGTATTTCAATTTCCTTTAAGTTTTATTTTTTTTCCGAAAATGGTTGATACATTCTTGAAAAACTGGAAACGTGATTATCTAGACGTCTAAAACATATTTTACCATATTGCCCGGCAATGCCCTTCATCTACTCTTTCGATTCTCCTTGCACTCGATATTAGTATGTATTTTTTTTTTAAATTAGAGATACAAAAATCTACTTTCAACTCAAAATATCTCATTAAATGATCACACTAAGGGACCCTCTATTTGGTGTACGTGCAAATGTCAGTATTTCCAACAAATTTGATAATAATTAGCAGTATACTCAAGTTTAGTACTTTTGTAAGTTCTCTTCGACAATTACCAAGAGATCGAAACATATGTTAAGAGATTTCTAAACAAATATTATCTGAAGACACTTCTAGTTTAAAAAATATTCACACATCTTAACAACTATGCAAATAACAATAAGTGCAGTCATGGGTTTATTTTATTTACTGTTGGTTGTAAAAATTATAGAATTCGGGAGCTGACGATGCTCCAGCATCTCGAGCCGCTCGCCTCGTTGCCGATCTCCGTCAACTGTTAACATTAAAACAGCATTATTATCCGGAGGGTGGCTGGGGATGGGTCGTCGTCTTCGCAGGATTTATTGTTAGCTTTTTAGGTCACGGCCTCCTTCTCTCTTTCGGAATGCTTCAAATGGAAATCGAACGAAAATTCCAAATGCCTCTTCATCCTTCGCCAGGTAACGTAATATTTTAATCGATGGCCATTTGGGAGGGAAAATAAAGTTGGAAAGAATGTATAATGATGCAAACTTTATAGAATCTTCAAATTAAAGATTCAAGTGGAAAAGGTCTCGATTGTTGATTTTAAAATAATAAAAACTTTCTTATCCTTACTGGCTTTGGTTTTTTTAATTTATTTTTTCTAGCAATTTTCAACGAGTCAAGTATTCCTGTACTGATGACAATAATTATTATCTATTAAATTATACTTTATTGTAATTATATAGTGAATAAGTGAATTACTTTACACCCCTGCGTCGTTTTCATACAATATTTGAAGTCTACAATTTTTGATTAGTTTTAATAGAATGAACACTAAAATATATTTTTTTTAATAGGCTGGCTGGGGGCGATGTCCACTGGAGTAGCCCTCCTCATATCTCCAGTTACAATCGCGTTTTGTAGACGAAAATCCACGAGGGTAACTGCTGTTATGGGGGGACTTGTCACCGCGTTGGGTTGTTTATTTACCTCATTTGCAACCCAGTTTCATCAACTGTTCTTCAGGTAAGTAATTGCTAATAACTGATAAATACTTAGGTACTACATATGTTTGTAATAAAATATGCAATAACAGAGTTTATCGACAGTTTTGTCGTAGAAAACGAATAGTTGCCGAGTCGAATATGGCTACACTTCAAAAGAAATAGAGAAATATTGTGTACCTTCTAGTTTTGTAAACATTACCTACCATTCGAATTATAATTAATTTTTGTTTCTTATCCTTTCGTCTGTGCTACATTAATGAAAGTATACAGTTTTGGTAAGAAAAGCCAACAAGAACGTAGTATACTACTAATAGTTTTTGGAATTTAGAAATTATCACACTAATATTATAAAGGCGCAAGTTTGTGAGTGTGTATGTTTATTACTTCTTCACGTCTAAACGGCTGGAACGATTTTAATAAAATTTGTTATGGAGATAGCTGACACCCTGGATTAACACATAGGCTACTTTTTAATGCGAAAAAAGGGTTGTAAGGGGTTGAAATAGGAAAGTTTGTGCGGAAATTCCGTAATTTTTAAAGATAGAAGCTTGAAACTTATTTTTTAGGCTTTTGATTAGATATAAATAAATACGACATTCAATGTGTGTAAAAATTTTACCTTAAAGGGGATAAAATTAACCGATGAAGGTTTTTGTGTAATGACGTCAAAAAAGCTTACGGCCCAGAAAATTAAAATATTAAGTGTAAAAAGTTATAGAGGTTTTGTCTATTTGGATCAATAAAAGCAGTTGAATACTAAGCTATATAAACTGTTTTAAACTATAATTAAACTATATTAATCTATAATATTATAAATGCGAAAGTAACTGTGTCTGTCTGTGTGTTACGCAATCACGCCCAAACTACTGAACCGATTTAAATGAAAATTTGGTACAGAGATAGATAAGTAGATATAAAGCTAGAGGCTTGAAACTTATTTTTTAGACTTTTGATTAGATATAAATACGACATTTAAAGTTTGTAAAAATTTTACCCTAAAGGGGGCAAAAATAAGGAATGAAAGTTTTTGTGTAATGACGTCGGCAAAAAGGCTTACGGCCCAGAAAATAAAAATATAGAAGTAAAAAATATTAAGTGCTGCCGAAAGTCACTATTCCACGCGAACGAAGTCGCGGGCACAGCTAGTAGTGTCATAAAGATGAGCGAATTTTGTATGGTTTTTTGTAAGATTTAATAGATTATAATGATAATGCCTTACGAAACAAATAACATTTAAAAACTAATTACAAATATATATATAAACTACTTGCCTAAACAATTATCAATTAGGGGCGTTGATAATGGCAGGGACTTTTAATAGGACATTAGGGTGAGTGATAGCGGTCACTCACTACACCACCCTAACCCTTCTCACTCGCTTGCTTGATCTTACACTTACCACTTTACTATCAAAACTAATTCTTTTATACTGACCCACGTAGTGCTCTTTTACCCCCAAACGGAACTTTGCAAGTTGATTACGGCCCACTTTTTCCATGTGGCAGTTCCTTGTTTCGTAAAATCAACACGTTGCATATTTAAATTAAAACAAATCTAATTAAAGAAATAAAAACCAATTAAACGAAAATATTATTTTGGAAAAAATGAGCACTATGTCACAATAGTTTTCGAATTTCGAAATTATATATATCCATTTTTGATGTCCCTCACTTTTTGTGTTTGACAGAATCTCGAAAATTCGCTACGTCCTCTATTTTTTCTTCTCCAATTTTTATCTGTATGAAAAGAAATTCTATTTTCCTTATAACTGCTATCTCCCAGCACTTAAACACCGTCATCTCTTAATGATGTACCCATAAATATTAAAATACTATACCCACATGATTAGGTCTAAATTTACTTATTGTTTCACTTTCGAAAAATTTGCATTTACAATTTTGTCTAATTATTAAGTACCTACCATGTACATCACTAATTAACCAATATAAGCTGAATTGCCTGTATGTAAAATTATATTAGTAGGTAAATGTATACTGAGTATATAAAAAAGGAGACAAAGTTGTTACTGCCTGAACTTGAGCACATTATGTAAAGAACCTCATTATAGAAAGATCTTCGTACCGTACAAAATGCGAAAAACTTTTATACTTCAACAGCCTTTCTAATTTTCTGAAACGTTTACGTAATTGCTCATGACTGGAAAGTCTCATTATCAAAAATTATTATTATTAAAAATATCATACTGCTTACTTACTTCCTGTAAGTTGATTGGCCCCAGGGTACGGGTCGAAGTTTCTGAAAACAAAACAAAAATTAGTAGTGGTTCCTAAACGAGTTTTACTGTAAAGTGTAACAAATGAATCATTTCTTAATTTTAAGGTAGTTAATTAACAATTGATCGTGCACCAAATAATTAATATAGCTACAGAATATGACCATTTATAACTTTTATAATAGAAAAATTCAAATTTTGGAAAATCCCTTGAATAGGTATTTTTTAATACAGAAACGAAGATCATGACATGTCCTCCCTCTTCGCAGAGAATTCAACCCTTAAAGTTTTAATACGGAAAAAAGGTCTCTTTCTTCTAGAAAAGATTTGATAGGTTATAACGAATTGTTTCTTTTTTTTTCCCTAAAACCAAAAATAATTTGTAGTAAGAAAATGAGAAAAACTTGTTATTTTATTAAAAAGATTACAAAGTAAACTTTAATCCAATACATGTTCGAACTAAGCATCATCAACATCCATACCACTATATAATTTTGTTCTAATATTTGCCTTACATTAGGATCACGCATTTTAGGTGTTATGCTCCGGCATACAGCAATGAGACGCTGACAAAACTCTTCCAAAGATTCAAACTCGGTACCATAAACTTTTTATTTGAAATATTCCCACAAAAAAGTCGAAAGGGGAGAAGTCTGGGGATCTGATTGTCTATTTCAGTGCACCTCATCGGCCTATAAATTGAGACGTTATAACTCTTCAATTATTATTGTATTGTATCTATACAAAAAAGAGACCTTTCGAAACCCATTTATCCTATTTAAATTTTAAGGGTTGGATTAGCTGCAAAGAGAGAGAAAGTAATACAATCGCCGTTTTTGTATAAAGGAATGTTCCCCTTAAAAACTAGTAAGTTGACTTGTTCGAAGGATTTTCCGAAAGTTGACTCTTCTACACCGAAATCCCTTTGGCTAGTTTTTAGTCATCTACCCTGTATATATATGTTACAGTTAAAACAATTTTTTAGTTAGAACTCGTTTTCCCTAGTTAAAACTAGTTTTTACTTAATGCCTTTATTAAAACTAAAAATACCCAGTTAAAACTAGAATTTACCACTGATATATTTGATTTTCAGATAAAACTAGTAAGCACATCGAGCTGTAGTTAATATTAGCACTAGAAAAACTAATTTGGGATTGAAAACAAGATATAGTTTTTAAAATATTTATTAAAAAGATCTAAGACACTGAGAACCAAATAATAATCTAACACTAAAGGAACATTTTAGGGAACATCGACTTAAATTAGTTGCCAAGGTGACAATATTAATTATAAGTAGGTAAATAAAATAATCAAATAAATAAACAGAACACAACCATAAAATTTCAAAAAGAAACATTGTTAAAGAACATTGATTAACACACAATAAAATCTAATCAGTCAAACTTAAATTTAAAAAAGGATGATGATCTACTACGGGAACAGTTTTAACTGACTCGCTTCGGAAAAACGCGTTTTGTCTAGTAAGAACTAGTTTTAACTAATATTCGATTTGAGCATTAGTTAATTCTAGTATTAACAAATGCATACATTAATAACTAGTTCTAACTAGGAAGAACGCGTTATATCTAAAAACTAGTTTTAACTTCAACATATACCTATACCACTCATGAAAAGTAAGACGACTGTCACAAAAATAGATTCTAGATAAATCAAGGACTTCACAATATAGTAGTAAAAAAAACATTTACCTCACATCGGTTTTGGCACAACAGAAAAATACATATTCTTACTCATAATCATGAGATCCAAATTGACGACCTTAAATTTGTTACATAAATCATAACCAGTTAAGTGTGTCTATCACGAACAGATTAAACTCTATTAAAAGTGATAAGGGTTTCATCCCTAGGTTTCTGCTATTTGGTATAATTTAAGTTATTTATAAGGTCATCGGTGTTGATTTTTAAAATTGTAAAGGTGTTCCTACGTATATGCCTCTTAAATATTGACCAAAATAAATGTCAAATTGATACCCAAGAAGAGGCCCAAACTCGAAACCATCCTAGTGGATCCTCTGCTGTTTTATATTTATAATTCTCACCTTACCTACCTTTAACTTATAGTAAGCGTTCTTCGTTCTTTATGAAAAGGGAACTTTTTTACGAAAAAGTACTTCAGAATTATGTTCCTTAATTTTTTGTATCGAAAGATGTACCTACACAAAAGCAAAAAAGAGAATAAATGTGGTATTTGATTGAATTGATTTAAACTGAAGTGGCAGATAAAGTTTTTATTACAGCCACATCAGTCTCGAAAAAGAGTTTACGACTACATTTACGGTTTTCCTTAAAAAATACAACGAATCCAGTGAATCGACATATAAACTTTATATTTCCTGAAAAAGGGGAATATCTCCATGCATTATGAAATCACTCCTGGCGCCGAACTGCATCATAATCCTTTTTTGTTGAGAAAAAATTATTAATATTAATTAGCTTCTAGATTTTCTACAAAAACACTTCTTTAGGTATACATTATTATATATATAACCAGGATCTGTCCAGTTTTTATTGTTACATTATAGGTAGGTATATATTGGATAAGTTAAAGGACTTCGTACAGTGGCGGATTTACCAGCAGGCTGAATAGGCTAGAGCCTGGGGTGGCAGATTTTAGGAGGCGACAAACTTTGCTCAAAAATTGTTTTCTTACAGAAATAAAAAAAAAATTATTATCTTATACACGAAAAAAAAAAAGAGGCTCAAAAAATCAACAAAAATTACCATATTTCAGTGCTATGCAGAATACTGAATACACTAACGTCTGTATATGAAAAATTACTAAACGCTTATTTATAAAATATACCTACTATTGTGATTTTGAATTTTTTAAATATTCCAATAGCGTTTAAGTATTACATTTTAAATTTAGAATTTTACCTATTTTTTAAATTAATTATTGCCATAATTTTTTCTTTAGGTCCCACACACCACACTATTCAATTAATGTGTAATATGTTTCACCACTTAAATATATCTATTCGAAGAGAAATGGGATCCGAAAAAAAATTGCTTAAAAATAACAATAACAAATATTATATAGATATATATGTCGAAAATTAATACTTTTCTATTGATATTTCTGATGATATTAACAACCTGTTTGAGTGTAGAATAAAAATTTAATAAATTTACACGTAAAAAATAGCATATTGTTACCTACACAGTATTTCATAAACATTATACATTTCTTAGAATGATGATATTTAAAACAAAAACAATAATGATAATATTGTAATGAATAGAAACTGTAAATATCCATTCAATGAAAGTTCTTTTTAACATTCTTACATTTTTATTCCTAATGAATTCGTATCAATATTTGTTGATTAGTCTGATAAAAATATAACACGTACAATCATAAAGTTGCAATTTCATTGACAAAAAACTGATTGTGAATTAGGGTATAGAATTGCAGGTGTCAGTAGGGGCGGCAAATTTTAAATAGCCTAGGGGCGGCAAATGTGTAAATCCGCCACTGACTTCTTATCAAATTCGGATAAAATATTCCAGACTTCTGTTAATTCTTTAGTTGAACACAAGTGAATTTTTTTTACCTATAATACAAGAAAAAAATCGGCAGCTTTTATTCAAATTCTAAAATAAGTTTGGCTTGTTAGGTCATTTCATTTTCAAAATATAGTTATTTGTGTTAAAGTAACTCCTCTTGTAACAAAATTCAGTATGATGGCTCAGTTTGGTGCCAGGAGAATTTTGCCACCAAACCCCATTACAAAAAAATTCCAATAGCCTAAAATTCTGTAGTTTCTCCTTGAAGATGCTTTTTGAATTACTTCAAAACAAAATTTAACATGTTCATACTGGTTTTAAAATGTATGAATAGTTTTGCTTTTAATGCAATGTAATGACATGAAGGTACCGTCTTATATAATATGTATGTGTACATGGGTGCAATTTCAGTGGTAATTT
The DNA here is from genome assembly GCA_029378335.1 of Agrilus mali. Lineage (NCBI taxonomy): Eukaryota > Metazoa > Arthropoda > Insecta > Coleoptera > Buprestidae > Agrilus > Agrilus mali. The sequence continues at coordinate 19,306,751 of CM055659.1, forward strand.
ATAGATAAGGAGTCAGGTCAAAATAAGATTTGTTGGTTTCCGGTACAAAAGTCACAGGGAGTCGTGCAGGGTCGTATTCAATTGGACGCAATAAATTTTGTACTTTCAAATAAGCTCAAGCCCCTACAGTTAATGGAAGATTCTTGACGTGAACGTTCCAGAAAATAATAACAATGTTTTTGTCGTAAATTGGAACAAGAACAAAAAATGCGACATAACATAAAGCCTTAAATTAGAAAACTTTTACGTCTTTCTAAATTTTTTGCTTTTTTTATTTTCTTTTAAAACAGCTAGACATAGATCTAAAAATGTTTCAGGCAAAACTAATACATATCAAGAATAGTAAATTACAGTAGATTTCGACTATAAAGATGCAAATAAATCTCTACAGCTGAAAGTACATAGTTTTAAATTGCCGAGTATAGGTCGCTGTGTAAGCACCGGTAACAAACCAGTGGCGGTGCATTCATACTTTTACATGAACATGTATATGTTACAGGTAAAACAAGTTTTTAGTTAGAACTCGTTTTCCCTAGTTAAAACTAGCTTTTACTTAATGCCTTTGTTAAAACTAGAAATACCCAGTTAAAACTAGAATTTACCACTGATATATTTGATTTTCAGATAAAACTAGTTGTCACATCGAGCTGTAGTTAAAACTAGCACTAGAAAAACTAATTTGGGATTGAAAACAAGATATAGTTTTAAAAATATTTATTGAAAAGATCTAAGACACTGAGAACCAAATAATAATCTAACACTAAAGGAACATTTTAGGGAACATCGACTTAAATTAGTTGCCAAGATGACAATATTAATTATAAGTAGGTAAATAAAATAACCAAATAAATCAACAGAACACAACCATAAAATTTCAAATAGAAACATTGTTAAAGAACATTGATTAACACACAATAAAATCTAATCAGTCAAACTTAAATTTAAAAAAGGATGATGATCTACTACGCGAACAGTTTTAACTGACTCGCTTCGGAAAAACGCGTTTTGTCTAGTAAGAACAACTTAGTTTTAACTGATATTCGATTTGAGCATTAGTTAATTCTAGTTTTAACAAATGCATTCATTAAAAACTAGTTCTAACTAGGAAGAACGCGTTCTATCTAACAACTAGTTTACACTGCAACGTATATACTTACGCGATTGTGTAATATAAAAAAAATACGAAAAGGTTCAGAAAAACGATCTGGTAATGGTTAAAAACGTTCGAAAATAATATAAATAGAAGATGAGACAATTATTTCTTTTGTTCTTCTTATTATACCTATGAGTAATCCTCTGATTTTTTTCTTTTGGCCTTTATAAATAAATGTCTATTATAATCAAAACTTAACGTCGCTATAACCGGAAGAACGTTACATCCGAAATTATACATGTATATAAAATCGGGTGTATTTAATTTTTCGTCTGTATACAATCATATAGACATTTACTAAGAGAAATGAAAAGCAAAGCAAACAAAAACTGAGACAACATTACGAGATCTGCAACTAGGAATGGCTTCTGTTCTGTTTTAGTTATGGAACGGTTGTTGGAATTGGAGTTGGGATAACAAGAGACTGTTCAACGTTAATGGTAGCACAGTATTTTAAAAGACGGCGAGAATTCGTTGAAATTTTCATCGTGTCTGGTAGTGGACTTGGAATAGCCATCATGTCATATGTGATCAAAAGCACAATTGGGTAATTTTCTTATTTCAAAAACGCAACAGTATTCTTTAAAATACCATTTGGATTTGAATTACAAAAAAAAAACTTAAAATTTACTAATTATAACATTAGTTAAATAGTAATGTAGTAAAAGCCTTAGAAATAAAAATCATGTTATAAACGGGCCTTAACGGGTAAGATGGTAAAAAGCGCCTTTAACCCTTTCAGATGTCGATTATACCCATACAGTAGGTAGTAATAAAAGACGTTTTTACCAAATTATTAGGCCTCTTTGTAGTTACGTGACCCCACGCCAATATATTTCGTAATTTTAACGTTTTAAAGCAAATCTTAGCCAATTTTCACTTATTTAACGTTTATTTAAACTTTACATTATAGGTATGTACATAAAAACATAAATTCTCAACATAAACAAGAACATGCATGTAATTGCCTAGAATAGAAAAACCTACAACCCTAATCAAAATCTCAACCTTCAATATATTTGTCACTTCATTAACCCCAACCCCTTCCCTTTTTTAAGGACACTTTTCAATAGAAACAGCCCACTCATAATTAATTTGCAATCATCTAGCCCTTTATTGCCATTTTTCAAGATTTTTACAAAATAAACATTAATATTAAAGGTAATTAATTGAAGCACTTATCTATGACAAATTATTAAACATTTTGAACATCAAATTTAAATTATTATAAGCGTTTGATAGGATATATTTTTTAATTTTTAAAATTTTTAAAATGGTGGGAAAGTGATGCGAAAAAGCATTAATTTTTTTAGGATAGATTCTATTCTTTTCGACCATAAATAGTTAAGTTACATTATCAATAAACAATTTATTTATACCTTTTATGATATTTTAGAACAACTGAAATTAAAAAACGTAAAGAATAGTTATGAGTTATTTCTAAAGTGAATTGTTTAATTTTAAATTTCCTCTTCATCTTCTTAAATAATATCAGAACATACAATATATACATTTTCGAAATCAAAATAAAGAGGAAATTGTAAATATTTGAAAATATACAGTACGTTTAATTTATGAAAAAAGTATATTTCACCCCCTGTACACTAACAGGTGTATGAAAATTCTAGTATAATATTTGAAATCAATAAATAAGTAATACATAAACCATTATTTTAATTTAAGTGCATTATTTCAAATTTTTAAAATACGCTATTTAAAAAGATAAAATATCTAACTAAAAGCTACGCCCTGCAAATAATTCAGAATTTTTCATTCCCTGTTCGACTTTCCGTTAATGTAGAATATCATAAAAGAATATGATTGCTATTGTTAATGTAATTTAACTATTTATAGCCGAAAAGAACAGAAAAATCGTCAAAAAAGCTGTTTTTATTTTTTGCATGTCGCATTCATTTAAAAAAAATTCAAAGTAAATAATTTTTATAAAATGATAACAAAAAAGGATATTGTTTTTTCGTGATATATTAAACCTTTTTTTTAATAGCGATTTAAATTTGTCAAACGCTAATAAAAATTTGAATTTGACGCCAAACATTTTGTATTTTAATTTCCTTTAAAATCGAGTTTTACTTTTCAAATTTTCAAAAATAGTTACATAGGTACCTGAAAAACAGAAAATCTCTTTAACAGGTCCGTCAGGTCACGTGTTTATCTAGACGTCTAAAACATATTTACCATCTTACCCGGCCTGTATCCACTACTAAATTTCGTTAAAATGCTGACCTAAAATTATCAAATACATAGAAGCCCTTCAGTCTACTAATTTGAGCTTCATTGAAAAAGTTCTTAAATATCCTTACGTACTATGATGTAAATGATCTGCAATGAATATTTTCACTGGTTGCAGAGCTCTGGGTTGGCGTCTTGGTTTGCAAGCAGTGACAGGAGCCCTGTCGATAACTTTCATTCTGGGCACATTCTACAGATCCGCATCCCTATATCATCCGCAACGAAGGGCAATATTGCACATCAAAAATCAAAAACGTAAAATAAAAGACAAGAACAAAATCGAAGACAAAATACCCTTCTTCGATTTTAGCACGCTTAAAAGTAAGACTGTTCGAATTCTTCTCGTATCCACGGGTATTAGTGCGTTCGGTATCAACACACCCATATTTTATTTGTCATATCAAGCGGAAGCGGAAGGACTAGGTGACTCCACAGTACTTCTTCAGGTAATATATTTTTTTATTTTTTGGGATAATAAGTACATAATGAATCTAGCAACAAATCAGCTATCATACAATGATTTTATGAGATCTTAGCCAAAAGTTTAAGAGATCACTATTTTTGGATAGGAATACAGAGTGGATAAATTTCAATGTTTGTATACAACAACTTGATATCTGTAAGAGACACGAAAAAAATTAATGGCAGCTTCTTGTCCCCTTTTTTGGGACAAATTTAGTTGTACATATTTTCAAAAAAGAATTCGAGTTACAAGCAAAAGTTGGAAAATTCGAGTTTTTGCTACAAATCCACATATGGTTGATTGTAAACATGAAGAAAAAGTAAATATAAAGGAGACTGTGGAAAACCAAATAAATAAAAATTGGAAAAGGTCTTACCCCTCATAACCACAACACTTTTAAAAAACGCGGACACGTGTTTCGCTCACTTAAGAGTCGTGAGCATCTTCAACGCAAGACACTTGGACAACTAAAGTGTCGTGTTTTGGCGTTGGGGTTTGAGCTATTTTGTTCGTTCTGCAACAACCGCCAAAGTTTTTCCAGTCTTCATTAATACAGTGGTGTAGAAAAAATAAAAAAGAATTATGCACTTTCAAAGTTTTAACATGAAGTTGTGCTCTTTATTATTATTAGAACATCGTCATTTCGAAGACTGATATGACACTCACATCCAGACCTATCTGTACTGCATTTCTCAAAAACCAAGATATACCTATCATTCAAGTCTTCCTCTGCCACTTCTTACCTTTTTTAACTTTTTTGGTTTTGGAATAAAATAATTGTTTAAGGTACCCGGTTTTGTACTTATTATGATATGTATTCCATTACTTCTCCTTGGTGATTAACGGAAATAAAATCAGAGTAAAATAATTTTCAACTATAAAACCTATAGGTACAAACGTTTCACCTTCGATTTGAGTAATTTTCATTACGATATGCTTTTTTTTAGTTGCATTAGTTTTCTTAATAACTTTTCTTTTTAGATGTATTTGGGTTTAGCGTGGACCCTCGGATGCGTTGTATTCAGCACTCTCGTGCTTCACAATTCTACAGAATGTCGCATCGCAAGACAATATTTATGCCAGGCAGCAGTATTCATGTGTGGGCTTTCCATTTTAGCATTTACGGTTGTTAGTGGTAATTACCATGCATACGTGATGTTCGCATGGATTTATGGTAATAATTTTTTAGTATTAACGAATTATTTTATATAATTATAACGATAATTTCGTACTACGTACTAGGTACTCATTAGACTAAAAAAAAAAATATATTTTGAATAACAAATCTAAACAATTTTTTCTGCTTTTATTTCTTTTTTTTTATTTAATTAAGTAGATAACGAAAATAAAATAATTCAATAATTGTCTAGATAAATAAACCTTCGTTCGATGGAGGATGCAAATGTTTATAATTGGGAGCAGAAAAAATTGGAATTGAAAAAATTATAATTTTGAAATGATTTTATTATTGATTGTTGATCAGAGATGAAAGAAGGTGTGAAGTAGATGACTTTAGTGCTCTACAAAGTCATTGCTACCTCCTTTACCCAGCCAAACCTAACCTAACCTAACCTAATCTGGTTACAGGCATTTTTTGTGGAGGCTATCACTACTCCCTAAAGATGTACACGTATGAAAGAGTTCGAGCAAGAAATTTTGCCAGAACTTGGGGATTCGTGCAGTGCTCCCAAGCAATTCCCATAGTTTTAGGAGTTCCTTTTTCAGGTAAGTCAACATTTTTTCGCGACAAAATAGATCCAATGAAGCCTATTAGAGCATATGTTCATTTTAAAGAAACCATTCCAGTAAAGAGTTGTATACTACTATTTTGTATTACTTTTTGAAGACTGAAAATTATGAGTCAACTAAAATTGTTTTTATCAAATCGTATAAGATCGTTTATATATTTTTTAACACATTAATAAAATTTAGATTTTAAAACTTTAATGAACCACAGCCGGTGTGATCCACACTGAAGTAACTATTTCGTTGGGGTGAAATTGTATAAAGCAAATGAATTAATCCAATTTCGCTCAATAACGGAGTATCCGAAATTAACGTTCGATTAAAATGATCCTATTCAAACAGCACTTAACGAATTTTTCTCTAAAAATACAAGAAAATTTTCAAGGAAGAGATCTCAGCAGCCTTTTAAAACCCGCTTCCCAAAAAAATAAAAATCCAATCTAAGGTTTAACACTCTTTACGTACTTAGCAAACACGTAAAATCTTTAATTGAAGTATGACCTACAAATTTTTGATATTTACCAAAATTCAAATTTTTTTAAATTTTTTTTTTTTAAGAATTCATGCGTATTTAATTTTCTCAATTTTGACCAGATTTTTTGAGTAACCTTTTTTGTATCGTAAAGCCCAATACAGAAGCGTTTTGATTTTTTAGTATATTTTGTGTTGTAGAGTTCTAAATTTCCTTAAACATTGAAAATATATTAAACCCAAATTTTTTGAAATACCCACCTTCCTACGTACCGCTCATTTCAATAATTCAACACTTTTTTCTTCTTTTAATCATGTTGATGTGCCAAAACAAAGTGGTGAATTTTTTGATAATTTGAGTTTACTACTCATTGAAAGTTTTACAGCAATATACGTAGTGTATTATAGTACCTAGTTAAAAACTTGCCTTTAAGAGCTCCAACTTTTTAGTAATGCACGCGTGAATTGTGTGGCTGATCGACCCCCACTTTTTTTTAAATGGATCTAGAATGCCTGGACGTTTAATTTGATAGGCATATTAAGTATAAATATAGACTTATCTTAGTCATGTTTTTACATATATTATTTTGTTACGTAATTAATAAGTTCATATTTAATGCACTATACAATAGTTTTTATTTTTGAATGAGACATATTGTAATGGCTAATGAGGTCTCTTCTTTCCTTTCAGGATATATGAATGAGAAGTGTGGTGAGAAAACAGGGTACTACTTTAGTTCGACATGCGCCCTCCTGGGTAGCATAACATTGTTCCTTATCGATCTCCATCGTCGGAACATAGCGCGTCACAAGCACACCCGTGAAAACGGCACACGCCACGTATGCGTGAACGAAAACTGTCCTCAAAGACGCAGATTATCATTCTCGCAGGAACCGGAGAACGAAGCCGGTGGCGCGCCATCTGGGACTCCTGCGGCTGCCGTAATTCTAAGCAAAGAACTTGGATCCAACCACCAGCCCGGCATCATAGACAACATTGTCTGTTCAAACGACAAACAGGAGCTTACATGCATTTCCGAGGAAGGGATAGCAGACATGGATCTGCCGGACAACCTCCTCGATGACCTGGACTACATTGGCGATTGCATCACTTCCTGTAATAAAGTCGAGAATTACCTCATGCTGAGCGAGTTTGAGAATAATCTCATAGCAGAATTGCCGGTCATTCTAGACCGGAAGGGGAGGAGATGGTCCCTGGCGAGATCGAAACTTACCCCAGGAACGACCGAAGACCAAAATAATGCGGTAGTGAACGAGGACGATGATATTAGTAACGGGGTTGGAAAAGCGGCACGGAAACCGTTTGCTAACCGCGTAATTACCGTTATCGACGAATCGTCCGTTTAAAAATGAGTCTGAATAGCGTAATAGTTGAATAAAAGATTCAAAGGCTACCTCAACACCCACTGATTTATTGAATGTAGAGCCGTAGTCTTCGAATTCGAAATAAAGGGATGAATTAATTTAGCTTACGAATTCAAAAAATTTTTATAAACCAATATGTTTAGTAGGTACCTAATTAAAATAAAAATTTTACCGATGATTTATGACGTCATAAAAGAAAAGAATAGACAACACAATATTGTATAAAAATCCTGACATGAAATTTTTTAATTGTTAGTCAATGGACTCAATAGACGAATAAAACTGGTCAACAATATTTTATTTTTCACATGAACGAACCAGTGTTTCTTACATAAACTCACCGATAAAAACGAAAATGGCCTTAGATTTTTCTTTCACCCATACTTTTTTGCTGTAAGGCATTATTGTTTTCCAACACAATATAACAATAAATACATTATTATTCGTCTTAAATGTGCCTCAGAATGTTATTGTCATGTTTAATGACGAAATTATATTTCTGTAGTATCCCTTAACAATGTTAAGTAATAATCAACAAACAAATTAACACCCCGTTTACGTTGATATCTGCATTTCATTACAGAAATGTCTTCATGGGACAGTTTCTCACCTTAGTCACTTACTGCATCTACATTTTCGGGAAAGAAATCAATATAAGGATTCAACAAATAAATTTTGAAAGATATTTTACATATTAGTTCTTTATAAGTATTAAATAGTTTACATACAATATACATGTAATTATCAGCTGGTGCATTTCTTTCAGCAACTGTTTTCAGATTTGATTTCAGGGTACATTAGAAACCCCTAAAAATGTTACACCAGAAATCCTGCGTTTACCAATGTAAAAAGAACTTATAAGCTTCCAATTTTCTATTTTAAGACATACAATAAGTCCAACATTTTTGAGTCGTTGCCATTATTACAACATCTTCAGTTCAAATTGATAGGACGCGCACGTCCGAACGTTTCTATTCCAAGCATTTCCCGAAAACCAAGACGCACTTATCACTTCACTACCTAATGGTGAACAGTAATCTGATCCAGATGCTCTTCGTAACTCAGAGAGTACCCTACCACCTGTACTCTTTTCGAATGTTTTTGTAATCATAAATAATCTAAAATATTTTTGTAAAACCTGAAATAATTGTCGTTGGATCTCATCGTAGTTCTTTGATTTTTTCAAAAAGTTTCGCCAGCTGCACGTATCTTCAGTGGGTCATTACATCATGAATTGGCTGTCACTTCAAAACAAAGCAAAGGCAAATGGGAAAACAAAAAGAACTTCATATTTATTGTTCTCAAATTTAAAACCTGTTAAAATACAATGTTTTATTTTACATTTTCAAATAATATTGAATGTAGGTAAATAATTCATCCCTTTATGGACCAGATATAAGTTTGTGTATTATAAAATACCGTAAATCTGTTTTAGGATATGAACTTTGCTATTTATTGTATGAAATGTTATTACAATAAAAAGACACTAAATCTTAAAAAGGAACATCTCAGTTCGTTTCTATTATTTCCATTATTTCTCATTTAAGTGTTTTCAGGAAGAAGAGGTATACTTATTTCGTTTTTGTAAATGAAATGAAATGTAAAGTAGAAGTAAGTACAAATAGTATTAAAATAATAGTGTAAGGAAAATATTTAAGTTTTACTGTTTTCCCTTCAAATATAATACTTAATTTTCTATATTTTGTAACGATATGAAGTTTTTATTAATATTGTATTTGAGACTATTTTTTTTAAGATTTTCAGAAGTTCCCTCTACTCTCACTTTATTTATTTATAATTTTAAATACAAAAATCAATTTCTGTATTTAAAAATTATCAGAATGTTTAGGAACATTACCTTCTGATTATAGTTTGTAATTACATATTACTATTTCATCAAAATTACTTCAGGACATCTTGCGATAAAAATTGATTAGACCTCTAGTGCAGACATATAATATACTTAACAGTTTAAGTTGATCAAAGATTCCTAAAGTTGATTTTAGATAAAGCCAAACAGATGGAAAAATTCTACAACAGATTAGGGTAAGCTTAGTAGCTACATTTTGTAAACGTTTGTAGTAAAGAAACGTTAACCGCTTTAGGAAAGTTTTATTTGGCAATTCAATAAGTGTTTTCAACTACCAATGTAGGTTCATTTGAATTTCAAATGTTTCGCGCCTAGCGCGAGCGACTGAAAGTAGCAAACCGAAATTTTACTAGCACTACAGCTGATTATGGCTAAACGGCACGAGCGACAAATTTTTGGATTTGGTAACAAATTAGCGACAAATTATAGTGCAAGTTAGAAATCGGAAAAATAACTTTGTCGTGCTAGCTTGATATACGTCCGCGAGATTAATAGAGTTTGTGGCCAGAATTCAATAGAGCATTAAGAGGAGTGTCCAACTATGGTACTCATTATCACCAGATATTGATAGTTTCCGAGATAGATGAGGTCAAAGTTGCGAGGTGAATATCGTTTTGTAGCGTCCATTTATACCGCGCGTGTAATATAAATATATGCACGACCGAAAAGTGGTATGCACCAACAAAAAGTGCTATGCGCCACCAAGGGGTGTTTTGCTTAGGTTACGGTAATGGGTGGTTGCTCTGATTAAAATGTTTGAAGTGCTATGCACCACTGAAGAGTGCTATGCACCACCGAAAAGTGCTATGCACCACTGAAAAGTGCTATGCACCATCGAAAAGTGCATGCACCACCAAGGGGTGTTTTGCTTAGGTTACGATAAGAGGTGGTTAGGTTAGGTTGAGTTAGGTTCTGGTGCTTGTGATCTCTTATGATAGTTTTTACATCACCCTAGAACCCGAATATGTGCATAAATTACGTTTTTGCAGCGGGCGATATATGGTACCGGAGCTCGATTCTATAGTTTTACCTTATAAATTAACTACAGACCTTAAATTAATTAATCGATTAATGTATTAAAAATACCACTATTAACTTTCTTCGTTTGCTTTATTACACATTGTAATTTGGTTCTATTTTTTTAGCTACATTTTGAAATCTGGATTGTATTTGTCTCCTGCCTTTACCAAGGAAGTTCCCTCAACAGCTCTATCGACCAAAATACCAGACATATTTCCTTCCCAAATCTTAAAGATTCGTTTTTATTGTCAAAAGAAAAGATGACTGAAAATATTTGAAAATAAGTGCAAGATATGTAATGTTATTTTTTAGAGTAATTGAAGAATTTTGTTTTTCTACAAGCTTCACAGTCCATCAAAAAGTATAAAGATTTTATGCATAGAAAAATAGAGGAATTCACAAAGCTTAGAAGATTGCTTTTTTTTATCAAAGGACAATATTTGAAAGTGAATGCCTATGCATAACAAAAAAGATTACAATTATTAATAAAAAATGTTTAAATTTTACTCAGCTATCATGTAAAGCTCTTTGTACATTAGCAAAACAATGTTCAAGTGTTATGTAGAATTGCTACACTGTTTGTGTATTTACATAGCCATGCTTTAGATATGTATTTCTGACGAAATTCTTTTTAAATTGTAGTTTTGTCAGGAAGAACATCCCTGAGCGATTATTTGATCTTTTTTGACGACGTTTTCCATCTTCATGATAAGGAATATTTCTAAACAAGCCTTCAGTGAGAGATTTAAGTGATTCTTCGATAAATGTTGAGGCAGAATTTACTCACATCAGAAGCATTCTATTAGTGTGGTACATTTCACGATTTCACATTACTCATTTGGTGGCTCATTCATTTGCTGTTTCTTCACTTTCGGAACATAGTCTTCTGCATTTAAATAAGGTGAGAATAAATTGAGGATAACTAAAATTGCTCTTTATTAGTATGTTGCTACCGTATTTGTTTCAGATCTTCGATGGAGAAGACAAAGAATATCCAACCAAGGAAGTGCTGCTTTACAATGAAAACCAACATTTTGGTATCTTTCGCTAGTGTAACTGAAAAGGAAATCAAAGGCAAGCAACATCATTAATATTAAACAATTAGACTTTAATATAAGAAAAAAAATATTTATTAATTGATTTTGTCATTGTGTGCATTAATTTGTTACTTACATTCTCCACAACATATACTAAAATGAATTATATTGACTATTGTTATATAGTTATCAAAATTTATTTGTTAAAAGTTAAAATTTATGTATCAGATTTTGATAATTTTGTTAACAAGGGAGGGGAACAAAATGTGTAGTCAAATTTTTACGTGGGGGGTCCCCCCTTTTTGGACTTAAAATTTTGCAATTTCTCTTAATAAAATTAAAGGTGTTATATTTCGTACAGTTTTCGAAATTTATTTGTCATGTATTATCGATTAATATTAATAACTATCTGCTGTAATATTGAATTAGGTAGATTATTTATCCTCTATAACTTTATTTGAATTTCAAATATTTTGCGCCTGATACTAGATGTTAAGGATGTTAATCGTCTACAGCGCCGCCATTCGTCAACTTCAGTAACTTCCATATAATCTCGTTCCCAGGAGCACTTTTAATTGGTTTTTAAACAAAAAAAATATTATTTTATTTAATTATCCTGTTAAGTAGTAACGAGTAGATATACTTATTTTAAATTATTGTTTTTCGTCATTTGCAACAATCAACGACAAGTTAGCAAAAGAATGTGATAAACATTTACATTTGTTAATGTTGGTAATGACGTAATTCCTTCCTGCTCCCTGTCTATTTGTTATCTAAACTGCCTTCCAGTTTACTGTTGTATTGTAGCATGATTGTAGCCTAAAGCATAAAAGTACGTTTTGTTGCTGTTTTAATATTCGTCTGTGTTTTTGGCAAAATAATTTGGAAAAACCTAAAATTTATATCGCAATCGAAACTAAAATTGATGTTTTATATGTGGTATGTATCTTTTTCTTGAGTGTAACATTATTTATATGATTTAAATTAAATATGTAAATGGACAGCATGAAGGTCAATGTCAGCCATAATTGATTATTTAGGAAAAGCATACACACTAGTTAATTATTTTATAATTAATTTAATCGCAATAAAATAACTTCTATTTTCCTTCATTAGTCATTTTTGTTCTAGAAAATTACTTTTCTGCAACTTGATAAAACGTAACCTTAACTGTTTCGGTGTATTGTATGAGAAACTATATGTTTAATTCAAATGATTCGTATTAAACTCCACGTCTGCTTAATTTCAATTTCATCTGTTCTTTTCTAGGTGTATTTCTTCAAAATTTTGTTTTTCTGCCCTTTGCCAAACAAGATCAACCTATGCAGATACCTTAAGGTGTATTTCCTCCCTACGTCTTCAAATATCATATTAATTATGGAGATGAAAGATAACTGAAAATGTTCAAAAATAAATCCATAGGTAGGTGATCTAATTTATTTGAAGGTTCTGATGATACAAGTGTTATGAGTTCAAAAGATAAAATTGTCTTTTTAAACAATGGAACGTTTATTTAACGATGTACAAAGTGCACAAAGTCTAGTAAAGCTAGAATGTCCTATCCTGGCGCCCAAGGCAATCTATAAGTTCGCATATGCCTAGTCAACAGAATAGTACATTTATTAATACAAGCATATTATCTTAGTATCCAACACCTCCCATGCAAACTTGAAAAATGAACTTTTAATAATTTGATTTTTTAATTAACAATCGGAATAGCGGGTGATTTGAATTTTCGTGTATTAGGTCTTAATTCTAAAGATGGTTTCTCTGCAGAAACTCCTTGTAGGGGCTGGTCCAGTATTCCTTTTTTTCTTGTTTCCGTAACTGGATGGTTGGTTTTTCGGCAAGTTTTAAGTGTAAATATGTGGAATGCTTTCGTGAAAAAATGATAGCGATGCATGAAATACAATAATGCTATTGTTCCAATTGTCATTAGTGGGGTTGTAGGTATAATACCAGGTGTGCTCCTTAACCTTTGTGTAACTTTTTGTATATTCTTCTCTTATTCTTTGTTGTAAGTTTATAATCTTTGTTTTAAACATTGAAGGATTGTTGTCAGTTAAATAATGTAGATTTATAGGTTGGTTATCAAGTTGTTTTAGAATCTCGATATCTTGGCGGAAACAATTTTTAGGTATTTCAGGTGTTACCTAATTTTACTATTTTCTTGATTATTTTTACCTTTTCGTAATTATATGAAATGCGCAAACCATTTTCAAAGTAACATGTGCATTCCTCATCGATGGTTAAAAGGGACGGTTTTGAAATTGAGGTTTGTTTAATTGGATGGCTTTTGCACTTGGAAGTCACGCTTAAATTTGCTGTAGTAACGTAGTAGCATTTTTCTGTTCGATGTTGTTTTCTACTGCTCTGAAGGTATGGACGATACAGCTGTTTGGAAATTTCGTATTCATTAGAAGTTGTGGTAAACATTCTTTTGTGCTCTTAGTATCTTGGGGTTCGGTGTTTTGCAGAATGATGATATTTTCCATACGAAGTGAATTCGTGAGATTCCTTGGTTCTAGGTACCATTGTCAATCGTCAGATATTGCCACATAAGAGTTCTCAGGAAGAACAATATGGAAGAGGTCATTTTGGGATTTAATGGGATAAGGATAGATTTTAAAAAGTCCAAGTGATGTATTTTTTACCAACGAGATTGTTAGTTTTATTAGAATTCCGCGTTTTAAAGTAAATAATTTAGGAGTTGTAATTTGATAATATTTATAAATATTAGTATCTTCAAAAGGAAAAGGCAGTTTGTTTTCGCTTTGGCCAATGTGACTTAATTGTTCTTGAAATTGCAAGTGATTCAAAACACTAGGGTGGAGGATGTTGATTCTAGCGAATGATTATGTTTCAGTGATTTCATCTATTTCTGTAGTTACTTCTACAGTAGTTACATCATTTACTTAAAAGGTTTAACATGTCCAAAAATTGCATCAACATTTTATTTCATTTAGTCTTACGTAGTTGTTATAAATGTGGTCTTTTATGTTTAAAATATTTTGTTGTAAAGTAGCCTCATTGGCGTTAATTCGGCTTAAAGTATTATTTATACTAGAAACGACGATCTTTGTTAAATGCATTTGTTCATTTTGGAATTTTAGGATGTTTTTATTTGAAGTTTGCTCTTTGCTAATTAGTTTTTCGTATTTTTCAGCATCGTTCGAGTCTAATGTACCGAACAATGTTTTTAACCCATTTCCAAAGATATTGAACCAGCCTTTGCGGATCCGTTTCGTGTTTGGTATCAAAAATCTTATTTCATTTAATTTAATTTTAAGTTTATTTAAATTTGTTTTCAACAATGACGAATGCATAATATTAAAATAAGTTTTATTAAATTTATATCCGGTATTTATTCTTTTGGATAATTTAATAGGAGGATATAGTTTTGGAAAAGAGGTGATAAATCTTTAAAAATAAAAAAGTATAAACGGAATGAGAGGATAGGATAAGTCCTTTCTTCTTAAATCAAAATCCATTATTAGGTAATTCGAACACGGTTAGTTCTCCGTAGGAGCATCTGTAAATGACACAGTTGTATAAGGTTTGACTTGTTCGCAACTCTAACGATTGTAAAATCTTTATTACGATTTCTTATTAATTTTGATAACGTTTCCCGATATGATGTCTAATACAGTAATCGGTCCAAGCAATTTTGGTTCGCCTATTTATTTAGCAGTTGATTTTTCAAAAATACTTTATTTCCGACATTGTATTGTGGAATTGTGTTGACATTCAAGGCAAGAATTTATATAATCTGTAAAACAATCAATAATTCTTTTATTTTGAACCAAGTAAAGAATTCTTGTATTTTATCAGGGTCGCCAGAATACTGATAGGTGGTGGAAATCTGAATTTCTATTTCTGGATCTAAATTAAATTTGTTTCTTAAACAGTTATTCATTCTTATTCATTTATTACTAGTATCTTTGCTGCAAATGAAACCATGCTTGTCTTGCTTTTGAATTAGGGTAAAAATAGTAAATAAATTCTCAAAGAGACCTCAGTAGTTTTTCGAATTGTCGACAACATAAATTAAGTTTTTATTAGATAAAGAGCGTTTTATTTCCAAATCTTCATTGACTACGGGATTCTCGGTATCGTGTAAAATAAAGTGGCAATAGTTTGGGTTGTCCATCATTATGAAAACTTCATAGTCGCGGTTTTGCTCCGAAAATGTTCATAATTGTATTCTTTCAATTTTAATCTCCAGCGAACGAGTCGGGATCCAGGATCTTTTACTGAAAATAACTAAACCAAAGGACGGTGATCGGTTATGATAGTAAATTTCCTAACAATTCACGCTTGATTATTGAATATCAAACCTCTGCTGAATTCAAAGTTCGGCTTGCATGGGCGATTGGAAGGCTGTTATTAATAGGTCCATGGTTGAGTACGGCTCGTATTGCATATGAACTCGCATCGGTTGTGACATAGAATTCTTCGTTAAAATTTGGGTATTGTAAAATATGATGGGGGCTGTTATTAATTTTTCTTTTAAAGATTTGAATGCGTCTAAGTGGTCTTTTTGGAATTCAAAAGGGTTATCTTTTTTCAATAAGGTTATGTAATGATTTTGTTAATTTTTTTTGTACCGTATTTGTTTCAGATCGACGCTGAAGAAGAAAAAGAAGATCCATTCCGTAGTTAGACTATTTATTTGAATAACTTTTATTTTGCATGTTGTTTATTTGAATTATTATTTTATTTTGCGTGTTCTCTTGCTTACCTCTTCGCTTTGCTTACTGCAATTCTTACTATCACGCTTTGCATTTACCCTACATGATCCGCAGGATTCAACGTTTCGTTATCTTGCTTGTTCTTTCTCATCTATGGTTCGAAGCGGAGGCCTCCCCGAGCGACTTGCCATAGACTTAGCTGTTTAGTTGTTCTTTGAAGTGTCTTATACACTTCTCGCGGTCTACTCGAACGTCACTTCCTTTCAGACTGTTTGGTGTGGGTTATCTGGAATAGAAGCAATAGGCGACTGCCCAGCTCTCACAGACGACATCTGTCCAATCTTTTCTACCAAAATTCTATTAGTTTTTGCCGTTAGTCCTTTGTAGTTTAGTTGGTTTATGCATTGCACTATTCGCTTACAGGTAAAGGACATCTATCGAAGCCATCGTACTGTTTTACTTTTCTTGTATTCTTTTTGATACTTCGTTTGTTTTTTGTCTTTATCTCTTGCAGGTATTTATTTGTTAATTTATAAACTATTATGTTAATATTTTATACGATGTATTTGGGACAAAAAGCTCCTCTGATACTTATAATATTTCCAAATTGACTTTTTGGCACATTTGTTACAACCAAATTGAATTTTAATAATTAGAAGTAATTGGCGGATAAGAGTGTAGCTATAATTCGGTGATTTGGAGGCTACAGAGTATTTGAGGGGTTTTTTGTTCCAAATACAGCGTTTAAATATTAATATGAAGGTTTCTAAGTTTTTCGTGTTGTAATAAATGCTGAAAATGAGTTAGGAGTGGTTGGTAGTTGTACTGAATTAATTTACTCAAATTGTTGTGCTAGAAGGAATAATAATTTAACTCTTTTTAATAAACCTAACAATACAATAATGTGAGAAAATCAATTAAGTAATACGAACAACAACTTGCTCTCTTTTCTTGAATATTTATTAATATACGAACGACTTGTAAATTTTTCTAATGATGTAATCGATCAAACATACATACATACAACAGCTTATGTACTTTTGTCATAATTTATTGTATTTAATTTGCTTTGTATTTTATCCTTTAAATGTTTTATTTCTGTACTTTATAATTTGTTACAATAATATAACAATGTTATGTTTATTGTTATTATTTTCACATTAATTTCTGGACTGTAGCGAATGTATTATATGAATGAAGTATTAAAATATTTTTTGTACAATGAATTAAGTATCATAAGCAGATATTTTTGTCGCAAAATGTAAATTACTGGTGTAATTAATAAATCGATTAGTATTATATGCGTTGTTTCGTTAACTATATAAGTGTCTGGTGGTCACTTCATGAGTAAAAGGTTCTTAATAAAATTTCTGAAAAAAGACCGATAGCAACTTATGCTCTTCTAATAGAAAAGCACAAGTGTAAAAATAAAAATTTTGGCTGTCAAATTATTTGTTGATCAGACCTCGTATGGGCTCAGAAACTGAAATTTTTCTTAAATTGTTACCATTTGTATCAGGAGAGCATAAGTACAAGGAGGTATTGTTAATTTATTTGTCAAATTATTTGTTGATCAGACCTCGTATAGGCTCAGCAACTAAAAATTTTCTTAAATTTTGACCATTTGTATCAGGAAAGCATAAGTACAAAAAGGTATTTCTTCAAAAAAACTGCCGTATATACGAGGTCTGATCAATAAATAATTTGACAAAAAAATACCTCCTTGGACTTATGCTCTCCTGGTACAAATGGTCCAAATTTAAGAAAAATTTCAGTTACTGAGTCTATACGGGGTTTGATCAACAAATAAATCGACAGCCAGAATTTTCATTTTCAAACAATTTAATACTTTTGCATTAAGGGAGCATAAGACGACACTATTTAACTATTTGTTTTATGAATTAAAACTATTTTTAAAGTCGATACATTTATTAGTCCATTTAGTCCTTACATTGTTTTCACATTATGTTTCCACTAACAACGATAACTAAGAAATACAGTACATACTACATTTTAACAAGATATTGTTACTATCGAGACAAAATTACGTACATAGCATTATTCATATACTTTTACAAATGCAGTAATATAAATTTAGCAATTTTAAATTTCATCAATTACATCATTAGAAAAGTTTAATATTTAAACGCTGTATTTGGAACAAAAAAAACCCCTCAAATACTCTGTAGCCTCGAAATCACCCAATTATAGCTACACTCTTATCCGCCAGTTACTTCTAATTATTAAAATTCAATTTGGTTGTAACAAATGTGCCAAAAAGTCAATTTGGAAATATTATAAGTATCAGAGGAGCTTTTTGTCCCAAATACATCGTATAAAATATTAACATAATAGTTTATAAATTAACAAATAAATACCTGCAAGAGAAAAAGACAAAAAACAAACGAAGTATCAAAAAGAATACAAGAAAAGTAAAACAGTACGATGGCTTCGATAGATGTCCTTTACCTGTAAGCGAATAGTGCAATGCATAAACCAACTAAACTACAAAGGACTAACGGCAAAAACTAATAGAATTTTGGTAGAAAAGATTGGACAGATGTCGTCTGTGAGAGCTGGGCAGTCGCCTATTGCTTCTATTCCAGATAACCCACACCAAACAGTCTGAAAGGAAGTGACGTTCGAGTAGACCGCGAGAAGTGTATAAGACACTTCAAAGAACAACTAAACAGCTAAGTCTATGGCAAGTCGCTCGGGGAGGCCTCCGCTTCGAACCATAGATGAGAAAGAACAAGCAAGATAACGAAACGTTGAATCCTGCGGATCATGTAGGGTAAATGCAAAGCGTGATAGTAAGAATTGCAGTAAGCAAAGCGAAGAGGTAAGCAAGAGAACACGCAAAATAAAATAATAATTCAAATAAACATGCAAAATAAAAGTTATTCAAATAAATAGTCTAACTACGGAATGGATCTTCTTTTTCTTCTTCAGCGCCGATCTGAAACAAATACGGTAGCAACAGATTAATAACGAGCAGTTATTCATTAATTTCAATTTAATCTCACCTTAATTATGTGTTCGTCACATTCTAAGACGAACATGCGAAAGCAGCAAAACCAAATCCAAGAAAAATATGCAATGACAAACAGATAGTTGTTACGGTAGAATATACACTTCAGGATGCTCCCACGATGAGTAACGTTGTTGAGAGTTGTGCGGATAATGTTGAACGGGAACACGTCAATAGCACACCAGGTAGTCACACATCAGTGTTCTTCACTAGATGGGAAAAAAATAATAACAATTACAAATCGTAAAGTTACAAGTTCAAGAAAAGAGTGGAACGCAATGTAAAAGGTTTCTCTTTAAACATTTTGTTCCCCTTACCTGTAAACAAAATAAATAAAATCTGACAAATAAATTACACTGTAAAAAACACTGTACAAGATATAACCCCCTCAATTTTATTGATAGAAATTGCAGTTTTATGTCCTCAAAAGGGTATGTGCGCACGCCCTTTCAATTCTGAAAAATAAATTTCGAAAACTGTACAAGATATGATGCCCTTATTCTCTACTATTAATAATTGCAATGTCTTAAATACAAAAATGGGGTTGCGCGCAGCCCCACTTTAAATCTGACTTTACACATTTTGTTTCCCTTCTCTGTAACCAAAATTACCAAATCTGAAAAGTAATTAAGATAACTGTACAAATTACATCTTTAATTTTACAACTTCAAATTGCAGTTTCAGATTCAACACATAAACTGTTAATGAAAATATAATTACTCACCAATTTAATGTCCGCAAGTCATTCTGTTTTCAAAAACTCTCTACTTCCATTTTAATTTGGAAAAGTGTACTTTGCTTCACTTAGATACAGTGGTTTTCTCGAGAAATGATTGAAGGAACAAATATTCAGCATCACGTGACATCCCATCGTTTTCAGGTTCCTGTAAAATTTACAAATATTGATTTTGTTATTATACTGTCTTTTCTATCTTTTAAATAAATTTTACCTACATTAATATAATGCAGAAATTATTATTTAATTTTTAAATTTTCAAAATCAATCTATTTGTGTCATAAGAATTATTCCTGTGCGTTGGACTATCCGAATAATGAGAAAGAATCTCACCCCGTTCCGTGACGTTCCAGTCACGCGAATGATTGGATCCCTGTTATTCATCATCGACGTAGTGAGCTACTTAAGGTAGGAGATTAAAGATTTTTGCCACTTTCCCTTTACTAATTTCCTTTTTTGGTTTCACCCAAAAAGTATGAGTGAGTCAGTCTGAAGGTGCAAATATTAATTAAGAAATGGAAACTTGTTCACGAAAAGAACTTTGTGAATTAATTCCAGATTTTGATGGTGACAACATTCCGTTGCATCAATATGTTGATAATATAGATGTTATATTTGAAAGGGCTAAGGTCAATGATTTAGTATACCTCTTAAGAGTTATTTTAAATCTGTTAAATGGGCGTACAGGACGTGTGACTCTAGCGAGACGTTACGATAATAATTAAAAAAGCATTCAGCTGAAATACTGACTTCTTCATTTTTAGGTTTAACAGACTTTTATAGGAAATTGATTCCGAATTACGCAAAATTAGCAAAACCATTAAATAACCTTATTGAAAAAAGATAAGTCTTTTGAATTCCAAAAAGACCACTTAGACGCATTCAAATCTTTAAAAGAAAAATTAATAACAGCCCCCAATTTACAATACCCAAATTTTAACGAAGAAATCTATGTCACAACTGATGCGAGTTCATATGCAATACGAGCCGTATTCAACCAAGGATCTATTAATAACAGCCTTCCAATCGCCCATGCAAGCCGAACTTTGAATCAGCAGAGGTTCGATATTCAATAATCAAGTGTGAATTGTTAGCTATAGTTTAAGCCGTGAAACATTTCCGACCGTATCTTTACGGAAATAAATTTACTATCATAACCGATCACCGTCCTTTGGTTTGGTTATTTTCAGTAAAATATCCTTGATCCCGACTCGTTCGCTGGAGATTAAAGTTGAAAGAATACAATTATGAAATATTACAGAAATCGGGAAAACAAAATTCAAACGCAGATGCTCTGTCTCGTATCAAAATTAATACTTTGACATCAGCCATTGAAAACATACCGCAAGCCATAGAATTTGATTCTTATGTAAATGACGAAAGAGAATACTTTAACGAAAAGACCTGTGCAGGAACATTTTCGGACCAAAACCGTGACTATGAAGTTTTAATAATGATGGACAACCCAAACTATTTTTACCCTAATTCAAAAGCAAGACAAGTACCGTTTCATTTGCAGCAAAGATAGTAGTAATGAATTAATAAGAATGATTAACTGTTTAAGAAACAAATTTAATTTAGATCCAGAAATAGAAATTCAGATTTCCACCACCTATCAGTATTCTGGCGACCCTGATAAAACACGAGAAATAATTTAAACGCATCACGATCCCCCAGTTTATGGCTATAAAGGCATAAATGAAACTGAATAAAATACAAGAATACTTTACTTGGTTCAAAATAAAAGACGATGTTACAGATTATATAAATTCTTGCCTTGAATGTCAACAAAAAAATACAGTGCGACGTAGCTATTGTAAAACACCTTGATAACCAACCTATAAGTCTACATTATTTAACTGACAACAATCTTTTAATGTTTAAAACAAACATTATAAACCTACAACAAAGAATAAGAGAAGGATATACAAAAAGTTACACAAAGATTAAGGCGCACACCTGGTATTATACAACCCCACTAATGACAATTGGAACAATAGTATTATTGTATTTCATGCATCGCTATCATTTTTGCACGAAATTTACACTTAAAACTTGCCGAAAAACTAATCATCCAGTTTCGGAAACAAGAGAAAAAGAAATACTGGACCAGTCCCTACCAGGAGTTTCTGCAGAGAAACCATGTTTAGAATTAAGACCTAATACACGAAAATTCAAATCACCCGCTATTCCGATTATTAATTAAAAAATCAAATTAATAAAATTTTATTTTTTAACTTGGCATGAGATGTGTTAGATACTTAGATAATACGCATGTATTAATATTTGTACTATTCTGCTGACTAGGCATATGCGAACTCATAAATTGCCTTAGGCGCCAGGATAGGACATTCTAGCTTTAGACTAGGCTTTCAGCACTTTGTACATCGTAAAATAAATGTTTAAAAAGACAATTTATAATTTGAACCCATAACACTTATATCATCAGAACCTTCAAATAAATTAGATTACCTACCTATGGATTTATTTTTGAACATTTTCAGTTATCTTTCATCTCCATAATTAATATGATCTTTGAAGACGTAGGGAGGAAATACACCTTAAGGCTTCCGCATAGGTTGATCTTGTTTGGCAAAAGGCAGGAAAACAAAAGTTTGAAGAAATGCACCTAGAAAGAACACATGAAATTAAAATTAAGCAGAAGTGGAGTTTAATACAAATCATTTGAATTAATTATAAAGTTTCACATACATTACACCAAAACAGTTAAGGTTACGTTTTATCAAGTTGCAGAAAAGTAAGTAATTTTGTAGAACAAAAATGACTAATAAAGAAAAATAGAAGTTATTTTATTGCGATTAAATTAATTATAGTTAATTACCAACTGTGTATGTTATCCTAAATAATCAATTATGGCTGACATTGACATTCATGCTGTCCATTTTCTTATTTAATGTAAATAGTATAAACAATGTAAAACTCCGGTAAAAAAATACATACCACATATAAAACTTCTCTAATTATACTATTATGAGTTGTAGTTTGAGGAATAATGTGTATTAAGGATAATAAGGATATGTATTCTAAAGCAAATGTTTTATAATACTTATTTTGTAATTGTGTTCATTTTAACATTCAATTTTATAAATTATTGGCTTACATGACAAATAAATTTCGAAAACTATACGAGATATAACACCCTTAATTTTATTAATAGAAATTGCAGTTTTAAATCTAAAAAAGGGGTTGTGCGCATCCCCACGTAAAATTTGACTACACATATTTTTTCCTTCTCTGTAAAGAAAATTATCAAAATCTGAAATATAAATAAGTTCGAAAGCTGTACAAATTACATATTTAATTTTACAACTGCGAAATGCAGTTTGAGATTCAACACATAAACTGTTAATGAATGTATAATTACTTACCAATTTAATGTCCACAAGTCGAAAACTCTCTACTTCTATTTTAACTGGGAAAAGTGGTACTTTGCTTTACTTAGATACAGTAGTTTTCTCGAGAAAAGATTGAAGCAACCAATTTTCAGCATCACGTCACATCCTGATGTTTTAAGTTCCTGTAAAATTTACAAATTTATTATCTATCTTTTAAATAAATTTTACCTACATTAATATAATTTAGAAATTAATATTTAATTTTCAAATTACAAAACCAATCCATTTGTCATAAGAATCTTTCAATGTCAAATAAATTACATCACCTACCTATTTACTTAGCAGACGCATAAACTGGTTTGATGTGGAAGAGCATCAATAATTTGATCTAATCGTAATGTGTCTGAAGAATCACCAATTCTACTTCATCCATTTGGTCTTTACCAGTGGACTCCAGGTGGTGGTTATTGTCCGTATACCCAAGGAAAAAAAGAGGCATTCTCAAAAATTTTCTGTGGACATAAGAGACAAAGAAAATAACTTCAATTCCCTTTCTTCAACACTATACATTACTATTTTGATTAAACAAGTTAATCAGAACTAAATATATAAAAATTGAAACCAATAATCATTTAATAATAATAATTCTACTTAATTGTTTTCTTTTTTTTACCTTTTGAACTTAAAGGTATTGATTAACAAATGTGTCCATAATGGAATCAATTTCACATCATAAACTTGGCAATCAAATAGTATCTTGTCAAAAGGAACCTTACATTTAATGAAAACTTCATAATGATATTTCCTTGGATACCATCTTCGTAACTTTTGAAGCATTGTGAAACCTATAGAAAAGCAAAATTACAACTAATGCATGTTTATTTCATTTAAATAAACTTTGCCTATGTTAATTTAGAGTAATAATGAACATTTAATTTTCAACTTTCAGATTTAAAGATTAAAGATGTACTTGTATGGATATTTCGTCTAAAAAATAACATTACAAACCTATGCATTTACTTCCAAATATTCCTCATTGACAATAAAAACATCCCTTTAGGATTTGGGAAGAAAATGTATGTCTGATTGATGTTTTAGCAGATTAAACTGTTGAAGGCAGAACTCATTTGGCAAAGGCAGAAAACAAATGCAATCTACATTGTGAAATGTAACTAAAAATAGAAACAAATTATAACTTTTAATAAAATTTATAGTAGTGGTATTTTTAATACATTAAATGATAAATTAATTTGAGGTTATCTGTAGTTGGTTTGAAATTAACTCATCGATTAGTGTATTAAATTACCATTTGTTTATAATGAAACGATATAACTAATAATTTTTTTGTTAAAAATTGACAGACTAAACGAGGTTTTAAATTGCTCTTATACGATAAAATGGCGGATTGATCTCCTGATGTCCATTTAATTTGATTAATGTAAAACATACAAACAATTTATCGTCGAATACAAAAATACACACCTCATTTAAACTTATGTTCCAGTATCTATTGTCACATAAATTTTGTATGTATTATTTTTTAAAAACGCGAATAAAATAATCTAATACTAACGAGACGTACAACTACAAATATGACACATACCAATGTTCTAGTGGTTCTTGGTACAGGCAATGAAAAAGAAGGAAATACGTCATTAACGACATTAATCAATGATGCATTTTTTCTAAATCGTTGTTGGTCATTGCAAAGACCGATTTAAAATAACATTTTAATAAAATTTAAATATATCCACTGCAACTAACAAGAACGATAATGAAATAATATGAGACATTTACGTGCCTCAATAACCAATTAAAAGTTAACGGAAGTTAGCCCCACATGCTAGGCGCGAAATATTTGAAATTCAAAGAAGCATCCAAGATAAAAACACTTGTTACATGGACAAATAATTCGGCGTACCTTTCTAAAACGTTGAATAGTTTTTTAATGAATTGTCTAAAAATAAAAAACATATTTAGTTAGAGACTATTTTCTATTGTTCTAAAAAGCAAAAAAGCTTACTTCAAGTGCAAAAATCGACATAAATCATCACAACGACCGGAATTTTGTGCAAAGCACTACAAAAGAACTGTCTGAATATCGATGCAATTTTTTGCATAGCACCATATTTTGGAATTCTGAACGGCTTTTTCCTATATTTTTTTTCGATTGAAATTCGAATTCAATTTTTGGTTTGGTTGCTTAAGATGCTTTTTCTTTTTTTTTTTTTCAAAGGGGAAGATTCTGTGTCCAACATGTTGTTACTCGGTAACCATAGACTATCGGTAACTCAATATATTAAACTGGACAACATATAAGTACTCAAATTCCAAGAAAACCGAAGGGATGGGGTTTCAGCAATATTGTAGGTAATTACCGTTATTACTTTAATACTTTTTATATCAAGGACGTTTATAGTCTTATTATATGAGGGTAGTAGTTCTAACAAATCTGCTTTAGGTATATACAATTTAGGACAAATTATTTGTAAATTTAAATTTATCACTCACCATTGACCAGGAACCCCATGAAGATTACAAAGCTGCCTTTTTTTCTGTATAATCCGACACCGTATTCTTTATAATCTCCAATTAAGAAATTAAAAAATTTTTCAAGCACTATGTAGATACATTGTTTCTATATAGGTTAATGTTAACCACTAAAAGAACACACTGTATTCATTGAAATTAGTTATATTGTCATTTACAAAAAAAAAACGGAATTTTTATTTACTGCAAACTAAGTTTACAACGGACTACACAAACATTTATTTTACTAATTACTAGGCTAATTACTGACCCTAAATACTGACCCTAATTACTGACAACCACTGATGCCATCTTGGTCGTGAAAACTATAGACAGGAATTCAAACTCCGTAGTACACTTAATACTAATGTACCCCTCTGCGAGCAGCATGCTATTGAATTAATAATTATGGCAAAGTCGGTTGCACAAAGTCGTATATTTACCTCGTTTTGTGTATTTTGTAAAGTGGTATTTTATTTTAAACAATTAGGCATAATGCTTTTATGGAGTTTGACCTCCTTTCTAGATTCAATGATCTTGATATTTTGGTCATAATTATAAAAATATAAGTGGTATGGGTTGGTATGTTTGTTTCCCATTGCACTTGCGTGTAATGCTGGTTGTAGCATTACAAAATATTTCGTTAAATGAATATATAACATTTATAAAAATTATTATACTTATTAATTTTTAGTATTTTTATATGCACAAAATAAAAATTTAATAGTACTAATTATAATTTTAAATCTATAAATTTTTATCTATTATTTATAATTGTAAGTTTTTAGGTTTTCTGTCCCTCATTAACTAAATCTTTCATCAACATTTCGTCGACTCAAAAAGACATGTTCATGAGTTCTTCCTTTTTTTGAATTCGGTTGATTGATAAGCATATTTAAAAGAAACTCCAGCTACAGACAAACGGCCCCAAAAACTTACAATTAGCAATCATTGATTGATGCAAAAGGTCCGAACAATTGTTACTAATTTTTTATGTATAAAAGTGAACAAAACATCAAAGTGATAATGCAATAACATTTTGATTGTTCTTTCCTACATTATTATGAAATGAATAATCAGTAATTTAATTAAAATAATTTAATGTATAACTTACATTTCGTGTGAGTAGTTAAACTGTATGATTTTTAAAATCATTTGAAGAATGTAAATCTGTTTTCATAAATTTTCAAAAAATGATATGTTATAATAATTTACAGCTACTCTAGTTGAGCTGATGATGATACTAATATAACATAACTGGTTTACTAGCATACAACATTCTAATAAAAATAATGTCATCATTTACATCCTTCAAAATAGAATTTTATTTCAAGAAATGCCCCATTAATTGTATTTATATTAAAATAACTTCACTCTTTTGAAGTTTTTGGATCTAATTGTGATCTCAAAGTACGTTTAGACAATGAATATATGCTCTTTTGATAATGCTGCCAAGTTCTTATTTTGTTTTTCATAAAAATAACTAAAACTGATATGTCTATGCAGTGCTGAATTAACCCCTGGACAAATAAATTTCTTTCATAAATACATCTCTAATAGATTAATTCTATCATTATTAAAAGTTTTACTTTGAAATTTTGTTGCAAATATATTTTTAGCAATTGGTAATAGGTACAATTGTTGCACCAATAGTACCTAGAATAAATAAAGTGCTCCTTATTTGTGTATATACATAATTTTTATACGTTATTGACTTACATTGAAATTTAATCCATCAATTAAATAACAAATATATTCAACAGATAGTAACAATCAATTTAAATCCAAACTTGCCCTTGATAAATCAACATTTTCGTCTTTTATCATATCAAGCCTTTAAATGTGGCGGGGCATACAGGTTTTCTATTATGGTTGGTTATTCTGCACAATAGGTATTCATAAATTAGGTGAACTTTTCTAGAAGTTTCTAAAATATTTCGTCTAAAGTTTGCCTTGTTATTATGTTCAATTTATTTTTGATAATTCCTTTTAAGTAAAAGCATGCAATAAAAAATTGGAATTTTCAGGTTTCAGCATTAGCAAGATTCTTTTCAAACTTACCAAAGTTTACAGAACAATACTGAGATCTACTATTTATTACCTTCTTGGTAAGTTTTTCTTTCCTTTTTGTAGTAACTACTGTTTTCTAAGAAATGTATTATAAATAATATTAATTAATGTTTTAGATGTTTTTCTGACAACACCATAATTTAATTTCTAAATGGGCTTAATAGATGTATTTTTGTATTCTAAGAATATGTTTAGATATTGGGATAATTCACTATTAGAGAACATTAATTTGTTAACTTGTTTTAAATGGCCTATCTGGTATTTTTTCTATTGCAAATACAATACCTATGGTATTTTTAAAGCATTTTCTAAAGTAATAATATTAATATTGCTTATGTAGTGCTTTTAATTCTGAATTAGAGTTTCTTTCTACTTAATTGCGAAACACTTATTATATTTTTACATCTAATACGTGCTTTACTTGCCCTCGCAAAAATAAACACTTCAATAGCCCTTATATTTGTGGAATTAGTAAGAACCATCGTTTTATCCAACACAGATGAACGATTTCTTACTCGTTTTATTATATTGCAAACTTTGATAAGTATCATATGTCGGTTACTTGCGGATTTCGCACTTTAGTTTTCGATACGCTGGTCTCTTGGCCAGCGTTGGCGTATAGCTATGGTTGCACGTTGACTTTCGTTTCTTGAGGTGGTTTTGATTTTTTTCCCAACGAATTATATATCGGAAATTCGCAACACATTATAAACTTTAAGAATTGGGGCACTTCCACATAAATTGCTGGAGGTATTGGAATTAGCGGTGACGTGGAGGATTTGTAGTAACGATACTCGGAAACACTGAAAAAAAAAACATGTAATATTTAAACCAATTATCTAAAAAATTAGGCCAGTTATTACAGCTCAAAAATACTTAATTTCTTTAAAAAAATAACAGCAATCCCAATATACCACAATATAAAATAAATTTTTAGAAAGTAATAAGTTACTAAAAAACGTCCCCACAGAAGTTACCAGTTTTTTATCAATGTTTATACAATGCTCCATGAGATAATTTGTAAAGATTTGCAAGAACATTAAAATAAAATAGAAAATATTTTCACCGAGAAAAACGTGAAAAATTTGACTTTTGTTGGAACCATTTGTAATATTTTACTCCCTGAAACCAAATTTAAATTGTGGCATATTCGAATAGCTGTTAAAAATTTTTGGCACCAAAGACATCAAGTACTTACTCGCCGTATTTTTCATCAGATGATTTTTCCAACAATGGCATTCCTGACAGAAACAAAATAATTAGAGTAGTAAAAATAGGTGACATTATAGAAACCCATTCAACACCCTCGAGTACATTAAGACATATTGTAAAAATCCCCCACCATAAAAGTATTTCTCCAAAATAGTTGGGATGTCTCGATAATCGCCAAAGGCCTAAAAGCAAATAAATTGTATAATAAATATTTCATTTAAGATTTAGTAGATTTCGTACCATCATTGCACCATTTTCCTTGGTTAACAGGATCTTGTCTAAAGGAAAATTTCTGTAAATCGGCATATGTTTCTGCCAACAGTCCAATAACAAATAGAGATGTTCCTGTTGTGTCAAGGGTGGTCATTGTTTTAGGAGCTGGCGGAATCGAATGTCTAGGTGAATTTATAACTATTACTGGAAGACTTACGATATAAACCCACACAGCCTAAAATCAATTACAAATGGTACTTAAAAATTGTTCAAGAAAGTTCCATCCTTACTAACTAACTATACGTATTATCATTCCCATTTATACCTAATGTTTCTTTAAGGGTAACCACCGGTCGTATCTCGGAAACTACTGGGTACATAAATTCAGGGAAAAAAAATGTTACTTAAATGGCTATGAGAAGATCTTGGAAAATATTTTTAAGCTCATACGATATAATTTTGATATTTTAAGCTATAACCTATTAATTATTTTCATAGTAAAAAGCAAAATATATATAAAAAATGACAATAATACAGTATGAGGTAAAAAATATTTTATTTTCTCGGGCTCACGTTTTAATTGTAAATGTGTTGTTGTATGTTGCCGCGGGGCTTTTAATTATTTGTTTATTTATTATTTTAACTGTGATTTTTAATGATGCCACTGTGTGGTGAAACAATATTGTAGTGTATATTTTTCAACATTATATTTTTTCTTGAAACGTGTGTTTTATTCAAAATTATGGATATGTTTCAACGACTATAGAAGCTTCTACTCTAAAAAGTGTATTTTAATTATTAAAAGTATTACTATATTTATATTAACTAGAGATAATCTTTCACATCTCTGTAACACTGCTATTGTTTTATTCTGACCAACATGATCGACCCATGATTAAGTGACAATGATGGCGAAACGTTGGATATCAGATTACAGATTAAAAATAAATTATACAACCCCTTACCATTGCTTGATTGCTAAGTAATATCTGAGGATAGACGAGAAGAATTACTTATTAAAAGTAATAATAGCTTTGATATTATTATAGGAACTCCCTTAGATGGACAAGGCACTAAACATTTTTTTTTTATTGATCGATTAAGAGCGGCGATGTGAAGGCACAGGGGGAGGAGATAAAATAATCGAAACTTGAAAAAGAACCAGATTAGGTTGGGTTAGATGATGTTAATTTCTTTTTACATTATTCACTTTCACCTCCTGCGCTACTACGTCACCATTCCCACCTATAAAACTTGTTCAGTGCTTTATAAGGTATTTTTTACTAATACCACCCCTTTTCACCTCCCGTCCATCGATCATTCATTTACCTTATTATGTATTTAGTAGTAAAATATAAATTTTGTAATGACTTTTATTAAAATATATTATTCGTATTGAAAATAATCGTATACAATAGCCTTTTGTTACTTGACCTTAAAGTTTCTATAAAGAAGATTATTTGGAAAATCTAAAGTTGTATTCAAAATTAAGTTGAAACACAGGCATATAAAGAAACTGTTAATATGTAGATGTAGCGTGTTTAGTTAATTACAGCTATTAATTACCTCATGTTGTATTAGGTATTATTATCAATGACGTTCAAACGTAAATGTTTTCACAAACCTATACAAAAGCTTTTACAAATCAACATACCTGAAAAGTCCAAAAAATGGCAAACCTGATGACGTTACTTCTTTTATCCTCAAAACATTTATCTCGTCCTATTTTTAATATCCTGTACAATAAATACGCAGATAAACGAGCGCCCCATAAGCAAATAAATATGGTCACCATCAGTTGTCGACTATCATATTGTTTCTAAAAGAAAAACAAATATTAAGGATAATACATACAAACAATCCTCTCTCCCCTCCTCATCACAAATTTAAAGTAAAGGAATTAAACTAACGTGGACGGTAAAGGTAAAAAAAAATGAGCCCCTTCAAAAATCGATTCGATATAGCTAACTATTCCAAAGGTAATAAAAGAAGTTTTTTGCTTAATCTTTGACCTCTACGTGATAATTCTATTTTGTTAAGTAGGTACATCTTAGCCGTTTTTACAATTTTTTAGAAAATAAAAGAAAACGATATTAATATAGGCTTAAGTGAGAATTTTTTCAAAATTTTGGGTACTAAATTCAAATTCTTATAAGAGTTTGAAGTTTTTTGTATTTTCATCATATAAATTACCTTAATTTTGCAGAACCTTATATAAAGAATGACTTTCTTTTCTAAAATTAGTTTTAGTAGAAAAGTTTTTAATTGGTGCCAACTTTTTCAGATACAAATTATTGTATAAGGCGAAAACACATAAGTGTTTATATTCGTTTGTGACTGAGTAGACCTTAGTTTGTTTTCTATAGCTAGTCATTAAAATTATACGCTTATAAAAATTTGAATTTTGCACCCAAAATTTTAAAATTCTAAAAAAGATTTTTATAGACATCTGGTTTAATTTTAAAAACGACTGAGATGTGTTTAAAAAGTGAAAATCGCGAAATATGACCGTATGAGGTCACATGACCACATAGAGGACCAAAATTTGGCAAAAGGTTTATTTCATCAATGCTGCTACGATGATAATGCGCGCGCACTCATACTGCATGGGCAATATATTTCTTTTCTCTTTTAATTTCCAATGGATCTCTCCATAAGCCATAAAAAGCCCAGGGTCAATATAAAAAACGACTCATTGTGTACATATGTATTCCAAAACGCTAGAAATTAGGACGACGGTGACATCAAAGTATTTATTTTACCGAGGCGTTGAGGTTTTTAATTCAAATAAATAAACAAGAAAAATAATAACTTTCGATTTGGAAAAATGGCCTGTCTTTTACTGACGAGGCCTATTTATTAAAAAAAAAAATGAATACTGCATAGCAGATGTGGTAAATTATTGACAAAATGATTATAAACCACACAAGCATATGAGTTGCTGTTAAAAGTTATAACAAATTGTATAATTTTTATGAAGTCATGCCCTTTTATTATAAAAATAGTAAACACTTACTCGATTTCCTTGCCCAAGAAAAAATGTCAATAAGGCAATTATGATAAAGTTGATCCCACCCGCAAAATCAGTCAGTTTATCAAACTGAAAACTGGCAGCTATGGAGAAAAATATCAGCTGCATACCAACAGTCACAATAGCGCTAATAGCATAATGGTCAACATCAAGTATCTCCACTGCCATGATTTTCTTTATTCTTCAACACACTCACTGAAACATTTTTTTGTTTGGACTGAAATCAAGAAATAACAATTGGATAAAAAATTGTACATTACTAAAAAATAAAAAGCAAGAATTGATTCAACTACTTAGTAGGTATTAGAGTAAATAGAACACTTAAAACCCGAAATTTCACAAAAACTTAGTTATGCAAAACGCGTTTCAACACCGAAGATGTCATCCTTAGTTTCTAACTCAGTTTAATTCCACAGTTCTGCTTTAAATAATATAATTTGTAATATGATGGTTATGGGTCAGAGCTGGGCATAGCCCACATTCAACTTCAAACTTCAAGCACTAAGCCCAAAAGCCTCACTAATTAAAATGCTTTGGTCTTTGAAGTTCCGATTAAATTTTAAAATCTAAAGACTTCGAATTAGCAATTACAATAAAAAGTAATTAATTATGTTGAAAGCCTTAATCATTATAAGAGCTTAAAATACATTTAAATGGTTTTGATGGTTTTGCTTCGTACTTTTAAAAGGCTTCAAGATTATTTAAAAGGTTTCAAGCAAATTTCAAGGGCTTGAATACCTTGAATAAGGACTAAGGTACAAAGACTTTATGTAAAGTATTTTGATTAGCAAACCCCAAGCACTTGCACATGAAAGGACTTGAAATAACAGTTTTACATTTTCAAGCACAAAGCATTAAAGCCTTCTGTCCAGATTTGGGGTGGTGAGTACACTATTTAATACAAACTACATTTTTGGTTTTATAGGTGTATCATTAGTACATAGTTAGGACGGGGGATATGATGATATGATTTTTTAGACTTTCCTGAAACTTCTACAAACATTATAAGGTTTTTACTTAAAAAAAAAAGTAGAGAAAAAGCTTATTAAGGATTGCCATTAAAAAAAGATTAAAAGGCTTTCGAGTCCTTAATGAACGTATATAATTAAATAGCAAAATTTTTATGATAACCATAAATTGCATTATTTGTATGTAATGAAGTAGTAAATACTTTTTTTGTTTTTTTTTTTTTTGGGAGACTATTTTATTTAACTTAATTAAAAATTCAGTTTTACAAGTGCTAAAAATTTGTAACAGAATTGATAACTATTATTTGCCTTTTCAAGAAGGTTTCAAAAATTCTATGAGAATATAAGGCATTGCCTATTTGATTGCCAAGGTTACACAGCATCTCAAAATCAATATATGTACCATTTTCCAAGCACTAGCGTGCTTCCTTTTAAAGATTACTTCAAATAGTATACCCACATACAGATCACTGTTACCATTTAAACTGCATGATATAAAAACAGACTTACAACTTTTTCTAAAAAGTACACGTATGTCTAATTCAGATAAAATAAAGCAAGTTATTCGAACATTACCCAAATAATATGTTTTTTAACTTATAAAGCCAGGAATACTTAAAAAAAGAACGCATTTAAAAAAGTATTTACTATTTATGAAAGAAAATTAAACAAGAACCGAACTATAAGTCGAGATACCAACAAACAACCAATGTAACACCCAATTAAAAAAATAAAAATAGCACAGTGAACAACCTTTGAGAGAAAAGTACAAAGATCTATAAAGTAGGCTATCTAAAAAAAATGTTTTTCTTTACCATTTCATTTTTACTTTAGTTATAGACGACACTTATAATTTAAACATTTCTGTAGGACGATTTTTTATCATTGTAAATAACTAATAGACTCAACTGTAATAATTAATAACAAACGTTGTCGCATTACTTCGGCGCTTTCGAAATAACTGAACTCAACTGCACGACGCTCTCGACGATAGGCGTTGCGACGTCGCGGAATAGCTACGAAAATCATTTTCGATTTGTTACCTCTTCTCTCCAAAAATTTCCATCCCGAACAGATATTCCGCATAGGCATGTCGATGCCGCCTGTGTATTGACGAAATTAACGTAGGAAAAATGGATCTGCATTTGTAATGGAATATTGAATAATATTGATAATTCACAATTAAATACATGTATCTAATAAAGAAAAAATACATTGTAATTCTGAGATCGTTTAAAATCTACATATATATAACCTGCAATAGTATGAAATACTTATGTAAAGTTGTGTGCCACATGTGCAAAGTAAGTAGTTGTTGACAAACGAGCACATGAACAAACAGCGCTCAAGAAGTAGTACCAATTTTTTTTTATTATAAAAGAATTTTTAACGCATATCTGATGTATGATGATGATAAAAAAAACGGGAAGCCTTACAGTTTCGGGCATCTCTTTGTCTGTTTGTCACAGATCTTCCCACCCCCACTCCCCCTATATAGTATATTTGTTTTTGCCTAACAAGGTTTTTGGATGAAGACTGATGATGACATAAAAAAATTAATGACATATTGAGATTTTTGAAAAACATTTTTATATATACGTATAGGTACCTACATCAATTAAAGAACATTTAAACTTTCACTGGTGTATTCTCGATGAAACATTTTTAATAAAGGAAACAGAAAAAGAAAAGAAATGTTTCAAAAAACTGTTTATTAAATTTAAATGTTTAATATTTTTAATTTAAATTCATTAAATGTTTAATAAACAATAATAATTAAAGAACAGTCTCACTTTTGAGGACTTTTGGTTCTCTTCAATATTGTTTTACCTTAAGGACAATTCTCCATATTGTAAATATAAAAACAAGTATATTTTCAAATATCATCGAACTGCGCTTTTAACATTTTTTTTATTGCAAATTTAATTTGCTTTCATGATCAAAATTATACCTTCTGATTTAGATTTTCGTGACAAAACCAAGAAACCTGTTATTATTGCGAATTGCGCCCTCGAGCCATTATACGAAACCGTCGGTAACTACGGTATTTTCAAACACTTATTACATTACTCTTTCAAATAAGCCTGAGTTTGTTCAAATCGGATAAAAAAATACAGCGATTTAATTAATTAGACATTCAGGGGCTTCCCCCACTCTTATATTAAGGTCGGTACGCCAATGAGCCTGAAACTAAACTTATGCGGAATTTTTTAAGGCTTTCTAACAATGTTATTAAAGTAATATCTTAATTTAAAAATTTTCGGAGAAACCTTGAATTTTGTGATTCACCCTAGCAATTGCGTCTTCTTGTAGTGAAATTAGGAGCTTAAAAATTATTTCCAAAATTTTCTTATACCCATATTTGAGTAACAATTTTTTTCCTTGAATTTCTGTACCCAGCAGTTTCCGAGATATTGCCACCCTTAATGAAACATCCTAACAGTACTAACAGTACGTTGATTAAAAGATCGTGTCCTTTTAATTTGTTTTACGAAAATATTATTCAAGTAAAAGTTTCACTCATCAATATGTTAAAATAATTTTCAATTATACAGAAGTACCGCTTAGCCTGATCACTATCTAACTTCACGATTGTCCTGATCAGGGAATTACCTACCTTTTTATGTACGTATAACTAATTCAATTTTTGTCTTTACGAAAATGAAACATAAAACTTTTAATGTTTATAGTTTAAAACATCGACAACTTTTTATTAACAGCGCGGTTATGTTAAAAGTTAAAACCTGTCGGACATAAAGTCCAAAATTGATTAATGAAATTGAAAAATTATTAGATAAATTTTAAATCTGGTTATAACTTTAAAAATAATTTTTTTCTGTTTCATGTTCTTAAAGAATTAATTAAATTTAGTGTCGATGGATAGATAATTCCTTGCTTAACACAATAATGAAATCCGGATCTTCCTACCTATTTTCATTTCCGAAATAAGTTGTTTTTTTTGAGACAATGTGAATTATTTTTTTTTTTTTTATATTAAATAATGCTGAATTGATATACAACTTTGATCCAATATGAGCTCATCAAAATGACTATTTTTAACTAAGAATTCGAAAAAGCAATAATATATAGGGCGTTTACGTTTGAAGAAAGAAGTTAGATAGCTCCCAAACGAAACCGTACACCCTGGACAATCGAAAATAATTTGGGAATGTTAATGAGTTCACATTTGGTGAAACTTTTACTTGAATGTCGTATTTACGTATAAAATCAATAATGAAAACATCTCAATCTTGCACAATTTAAAGTACTGACGAAGAAAATTGTAATATCTACACATACCTACTTCAATTGACAATGTACTATGGTGTTGACGTTTTTTTCATTAGTGCCATTTAAATCAAATAATTCAAGCATGTTATTTAAAAAAAGATTGTTATTGGAGTAATATAACTTTACAAATTAATTGCAATACCTAACTACAACAATCCTACATAATAATTGAGCAACACGAAAAAATAATACTATTTACATCAGCACCCCCAGTTTGCACCATTCTGAGACTGCAAAAGGTCTCCAATTTTAACTTTGGGGAGAGTATGATTCCTGGGGTGCCACGATTGAACAACTTTTTTAAACTAACCAAGCCAAAATAAAACGAAAATGAAGAATAATTTTTTGATATCTCGCTTGGTTTTCGAGTTATCGAAGTTTGAAAGTTGAAAAATCAAAGTGAAATTTTTTATGAAACAAATGCGTTTTTGGTTACGGTATGGAATGGTTATTGCTCTGATTAAAATGTTTGAAGTGCTATACATCACCGAAAAGTGCTATGCACCACCAAGGGGTGTTTTGCTTACGTTACGGTAAGGAATGGTTATTGCTTTGATTAAAATGTTTGAAGTGCTATGCACCACCGAAAAGTGAACTGTTTTCAATTAAATGATTTTTTTTCACATTTTTGGTTCAATATCTCGAAAAATATAGTACCTGGATTTTTTTAACCATTTTTTTCTTGTTTTTCACGACCAATTACATAAGAAAACGCATTTGTTTCATAAAAATTTTCACTTTGATTTTTCAACTTTCAAACTTCGATAACTCGAAAACCAAGCGATATAAAAAAAATTTAATCTTCTTTTTCGTTTTATTTTGGCTTGTCTAAAAAAGTTGTCAAATCGGGGCGCCCCAGGAATCATACTCGAGCCTTAACTTTTAATTAGAAGTTAATTTTTTCTTTAAATAATTAATTTACAAGGAACCGTCCACTTACTATACCAAGCTTGTTAGAGGTTATAACAGGTGAATATCCTTTTTACAAAGTGTTTCAACATTTCAACGATGAAATGCTTAATAAAAAAGAATACTTACCATTTTTATTTACAATCCTTCTTAAGAAATTCCAACATTGAAACTTTTATGTAGTTGTTACAATAAATGGCCCTTTAGGTACTGATTAGAACACTTTCATTTTTTCTTTCTTTTACTAAATTTGTATTTTGTCATTATAAAATATCTCTAAGAAAAACACTAACGTTACAAATAAGTAAATTAATACAGCTTTTGAAAGTATATTATTGGTATATTATGACACTAACACGTTTTATTATTGTCAATAAATTCTAACTTCGTAGTGACATTTTATTTTTAATAGATGGTATATAGGCGGAGACAAGATTTGCGCATATTAACCATTTAACCAATAAGGTTGCGCATTTGCCTTTCAGTCGAACTTGTCGTTTTTAACCTATAATCTATGTTAATCAATCATTTGTTAATGAAAAAAGTACAAAATGTAAATAAACAACAGTATTTTTGTACCAAAATAAAACATTTGTAAATTTTTGTAAAAATGGCATTACCAATATTAATCCCCGCTTACAGGAGGAGTATTTCTAAAGTGTTGCTAAACTATACAGCAAAAAGGTGCAATA
This sequence comes from Agrilus mali, assembly GCA_029378335.1. Classification (NCBI taxonomy): domain Eukaryota; kingdom Metazoa; phylum Arthropoda; class Insecta; order Coleoptera; family Buprestidae; genus Agrilus; species Agrilus mali. Next base: position 19,344,876 of record CM055659.1, read on the forward strand.
AGAGGTATGGGATAATTGCAGTAATAAAAAAAATAATCAAATCGCATTTTTAGACAATCCCAAACATCGGGTAAACGATCTTCCCCAGTTCATAAATCGGAGAAGGCAAAGACCAAAATAGGATTTTATATTTTAGATAAATATTCGTATTATTTAGATAAATATGAAAAAATTTTAGAAAAACAACTGCCAGGGGCAATGAAAATTTATAGGATATTTATGGAAGGAATTAAACATTTTTTCAGAGATTTTAAAGCGTTTATAAGCCTATATAGAGAAGTAAACTTTAGTGCAAGAGACATTAGAACCTTGGAGTTAAACCAATTGGAATTATATGATCAAATGCCAAGAGACATGCTTAAAATAGCACCTGTCCTTCTTATATCTGCCCTTCCCCTTGCAAATTATGTTATATTTCCATTAGCCTATAATTTTCCAAAACAACTTCTTACTCACCATTTTTGGGATTTAAAACAGCAATCGGAATTTAAAATATATTTTCTTAGAAAACGACTGTTGCACAATCGACCAATTTTTAGACATTTACAAACCCAGTTGCCAAATTTGAGGTCATATGACTTATATAAACAATGGTCATATGTATTAGGTCAAATAGGAAGTGGTGTTCATCCTACTGCATGTGAAATACTAGAATGTAAGGAACTGTTTGAAGGAGAACCTTACCACATATATTACATCAGTGGTAACCATGTGGTAAGCTTTTTTCTTGTAGCTTATATAAATCAAAAGTAATTATAATGGTTTGGTTTTGTTCTTTACCATAGGTGCAACTAAAGTGCTAAGCTAGACAAGGATTTTCAGTGCCCTAATATATTATATACTGTTCTACAATGTTGTTTATCTTATATCCAGCTAGTTTTCAAAACATTCAAGTACTCGCAAAAAATAGATACCAATTGCACCTGTGTTCTTTATTTTAATTATACTTAAGTAAATTTTCTAAAAGACAGCATAAAGTGTTATTTCTTTAAGTCTAAAACATTCAAATTCACAATTTTTTTAATTTAATGTTAAAATAAAGGGCTATACAGTATCATATTAAAATAAAGGGCATTCAGTATGAATTAGGCACAAACTTGCTCAAAATTTTCGTTATGATTAATAATAATTTCATGTTTTAGAAGCATTTGATAAAATTGCATGATTTACACTCTGGGTTGTTAAGACGCTCTCGATTAGTAGAACAAGCAGCACTAATACAAGCAATGGATCATGCAATTATGAAACAAGGGGGTGTGGATGCACTGGGAAGGACGAGTTTAAAAACAGCTTGCTTTACTAGAGGTACCTTTAATGTTTGTATTTATATTTTATGTTTTTTAAATATCAATAACGATAAAATATTATAGCTCTACTTGTTTATAATATACACTGACAGCAAAAAATTTTTTGAATGTAATACTTTTAAAAACTTTTCTAAAATAAGGTATTTTTGGTAATCTCATGTTCTTAGGATTTAAGTAAGTTTTAATATTTGGGAAAATCTTTTCTTCTAAAATTAAGAACTATTACTCTATAAAAATGTACCTGCCTAACATTTGGAAGTGAATTTTTTAATTATACATATAAATAACAATTAATTGGAAATGTCGTTTATGCAACCATACAGACACGAACATGGTATTTGAGTAACATAATGTACTACTACTGGCTTCCTAAAATGCTTCTATATTGCAAAGTCCTTAGAAATGGGCGAAATTTTAGAGAAATTGTATTATGTTCATTACCTTATCCTAAAAAACACTTATGAATGAAGCAATTAAATTAAACGAAAACCATATACGTTAAATGTTCACCAAATAAGGGTAAAACAGTACCATTTAATACTTTTAGGTTTAAATCCTACAAATGTTTCGGAAGACGATATGAAGAAATGGTTACTACTATGGATAGAAATATCGACTTGTATTAAACCTGAAGGTTACTCACTATTACTTCATTGTCCAGTTTTAATTGGCTACAATCAGCCGAGTAACTGGAGACTTATTTATTCTGAGAAACATGCATCCTAATGTAATAAATTATTCAAGATATTTTTAATGTGATATGTAAATACTTTTTATCTTAATTTATTTAATTTTAAGTAAGTGCCTACCAAATGACAACAGAAAATATAGTTTCTTTTCTTGTTTGTAAGACGCGTGTTATTTCAACAAGCACCACGATAGTTTTTATAATTAATAAGTGAGTCGATCCTTCAATGTATGTATTTTAATTCTGCGTTTACCATAAACGCTTTTAAAGTAAATAAGAGTAATACGGTTTGCTCTTAAAACAAATTATTTGCAGAAAGTGGAATAAAATATTAAAAATACACTTTTTAAGTCTTAAAACAATCAGTAAAACGTAAATTAAAATCGTGTTTGTAGTGATAAGATTAAATAATAACTAAATTCAATTTAAGAATTATAAATTTTACATGGCTGTTGAATGGTTAAAAAGGACAAATAATTAAAATCCTCCATGCATCGCTTCTAATTCATTTATTATTCTTTTTAACATTAGTTGTCCTCTAGCACCTCTTTTCTTAATAAAAACAATTGTAAATGTTGCCACGAAATCATCATTTCTTTGTTTTGTCGTGGTTGTTATCAATCACATATAACAGAAATAATGAATATTATAATTTTAATATCCTATAAGCCCTGCTAAATATTTTTAAAAGGTATAAAAGATGGCAAGTCACCGAGCTTTGGACGTTTCGGTAAAGATGCTGAACTTTCTTCAATACCGTTGTCACTTAAAGTATCCGAATGCAGAATTTTCGTTTTGTTATCACAAAAATCTGTATCTTTTGAAAATGTTAGCTTAGAATCAACATAATATCTTTTTGCCAAACTATTAACCATTTCTACTGTCTTTATTGATGATTCTTTAGTTTGCTTATAATTGTTATTATTTTTAAGTAATTTTTGAGAAATTGACAATTTTGTGGCAACCTTAGATATTTTATGTTTTCTTACCACATTCGCATGTGGATAAGGGCACTTCTTCTTCAAGCACTTTCCCTGTTTTTCAAATGCAGGACACAAATATTGATGGCGTTTATCACACTAGAAATTAGATTCATTTTAATAAAAAGCATTTTTTTTAAGGGAATGGAATCATACTTCTCTTCCTTTATCACAAAAACCCTCTAAAAACTTCTGACAAATGTCTGCTTTTGCGTTAATTTTCACGTGAAGGTACTGACAATTTTCTCGTGTACATAAGCCTTCCAAAAAGAATTTACAGGTCGGCATCTTTTCTGATGATACTTTATGTGATAAAAGACATTTATCGTTTATACAGGCTCCTTGTAAAAATCTTGAAAGAATAAACAAAACATTATTACAAAAACTACTTCCTATTGGAAATTTTGAAAATATTTAAAAATGAACAATTATATAATTAAAAAAAAATTTATAATGTAGATCAATGTTTTTCTTTTCAAAAAAACCAGATCCATCTCATTTATTTTCAAAAAACAATTAAATTATAAAAAAAGTTCACTTACTTGGTACATAAGGAGATTTGATCAGGATTATGCACACGGTTGCATGTACCCCTCTCTCTACCTCTGCAACGCCCATATTTTCGAAAGAATGGACATGGAATATTGCATTTTTTCATTTTGTTTAAAGAACAGTTGACATTTTTCTGTTTAAGATAACTAAAACAAAATATTTAACATGTTTTCTATTATATTAAAATTAATTTTCTCAAATGCATAAAACAGAAATCAGTTATAGTAACTGTTATGCTAATTATTTACCTTGCTAAATTATGTCTTTTATTGATGTTGTTTTTAATAAGAACATTTTTATCTTTTAAACTGAGCACAACACTGTGTGAAGATATTGGTTGTCTTGATAAACATGTTAGTGTTTTATTATGGGCATCCAATTTGAACTTTTTTCCTCTTATTGTGACTAGTTTTCTTCCAATCCTTTTATTCTGACTTAATGCTTCATTTACATTATTTAATTTATTATTCAGTGCAGTCCTGTTTAATATTCTGTTGATGCTCACAAACTGTGTCTTATTAAGAACAATTTTCTTCTTTACATATAAATTTTCTGATAATAAATTATGAAAGAAAAAGAACCGTTTCTTTCTTGTTTGTTTTGTCTCTGGCAAATGTTTAATATATTTACTGTCTGGTGGTAGCTTATTGATTTTGAATCTACTTTTCACGTGAAATACTTTTTTGATTTGTAAACCATCTTTATCACTATGTGGTTGTTCTTTACATAATGATTTTCTTATTAATCGATATCTTGAGCAAACTAAAAGTAAATTTACAAATATATGCAATTGTATGTAAAGCCAAATAAACTCTTACCTTTCTGTCGCTGTTTTAGTGGAGTTGTTTTATTATTAGTTCCTACTTCTTTTGGTTTATTACAATTTACAGAAGATGCAACACGAACAAGTTTGGTTTTAGTATTTTTTATAACAGCACCTTTCTTTTCTACTTCTTTTGATTTGTAAGTATCTTGTGCCAAAATTGTGGACATCTTTGTTGTGGTCTCTATTGATTTAACATTATTTGTTGTTGATGTCTGATAAATAGTAGGAATAGAAGCCATTGTATATTGTAAATTTTTCTGCATTATAACACAAGGATTAACAAAAATTGATGTACTAGGTGTTGAATGAATCACTTTATTAAAGTGAGGATTAACATGAACACTTTGCTTGAAGTTTGGATTTATTAATATTTTTCCTGGTGCTAAGGAATTCCTCTGTTGATAGTTATTTTGAACCATGTTTCTGTTAAAATATACGAATTTATTTGCAGAGTGGGGTACAGGCAGAATACCAGTATTTCCTGGGAATGTAAAATCCTCTAATTAGTAAAATTCTTTTAAAGTAATAAAAACTCACCTAGGACTCTATCAAAGTTATTGTTATGAGACATATTTTTAAGATGAAATATAATAGCGTCGTATCACGAAACAGTTACAATACAATATGGGCTAACAGTAGAAAACCACGTCAATATTCTACTTAAATAGAAAACCTTTTTTTATTTTATTTTATTTTTTTGATATAGGGCAGTACAAAATTATCGTCACACACAAAATATCGTTTTCTGACTTCTACCATTTATTAGTTAATCACGTTTTATGATTTATCAATTTATGGAATTTATGATGTCTTTTGTCATGGTCATCCATAGACTATGGTCATCTACCATGTCATCTACAATCTCTACAATCTATGAAAATGAATCTATCTCTTCCTATGGTCTCTTCTGTTCATAGATTACTTCAGTTCATATCGTTCATATCATTCAATCTCAATCATCATAGATAATCGATTAATTTGTTTTAGTTGAAACCAGAACAACTAATATTTTAATTTACAAAACAATTCACCTTATAATTTTTAAAAATAAAATAGGAACAATTTGAAAAGTTACTGCATAGTTATATTAGATTTAAATCATTTATTCATTTCAATGATATTTCCCTTTTAACTACGTCATCTGTCAATTATCAAATGAATTCTCCTTTCTATTTCCGGCAAACTAATACGTGAAACATGGTAAGCAGTTGGGTTTATTTATAAAAATAAATTAATTATAAAAGTTGTTTTAATTTTAATTTCAAAAATATTTTAAATCCATAATTTAATTTATGCTTGAAAAGAGACTGTTTTATACAGATATTCTACACAGAAACGAAAACAAATTGTTCATAACCTTAACTAATCTACTCACGTGTGTTTTAATTCATTTCCCATTTACTTTCCAGCCGTTCTCCCGTTTCGTAGAAACTGGGCGAGTAGCCTTAATTTCGGATGGACCAGACAAAGGCAAACTTGCTGCAATTGTAGATGTAATCGATCAAACTAGGGTAAGTAACGTACACATTTTAAAAACTGAAAATCACTGCAAAAATGATAAAAAGCGTGTTGTTGAGTAAGATAACTTATTATGAAAAGGTCCAAGGCAAGTAGAACACAATTAGTAAAGATCAGTTAGTTATTTATTTATTTATTTATTTATTTACAAACTAAAATTTGGTGCCATAAGGTAAAACGAAATTTACAGTAAATATTATTTTCTTCAAATTCAGTAAAATGTGCCTCATTCCTTTTGCAATGTGGCCTTTAATTTATAGTGATTTATAATTTGTTGTATATAGATTGTAAAAGAAAGTACTTTATGATGATCCATTTTTATGATAGGAATTGCCGTCTGATACATATATGAAGCCATACTATAATCTGAATTTTCTACTGTGTTGATGATAATCTCATCATTGTTAATTCTTCTCTAATCAAAATACCATTTCATAGGTCTTGGTAGATGGTCCAGAAACAAAAGTCTCCAGACAACCAATACGTTTAAATCAAATACATTTGACAAAATTGAAAATTCGTTTTCCCTACACAGGATCAACTCGTATTGTAAGGCAAGCATGGAAAAAGGGAAACGTAGATGAAAAATGGTCTCAAACTGTTTGGGCTCAAAAATTAATAGCCAAGAAAAAGGTATGTACATTTGAAAGTAACAAACCAAGAAAACAATAACAATTATATTGCTGTTTTAGCGTGCGCAACTTACCGATTTTGATAGGTTTAAACTTAGAAGAGCAAAATCAGTAAGAAACAAAATCCGCACTCAAACATATTACCGATTAAAAAAGGTAGCCTCCAGGGATGGTACTTTATATGGTAAAAAGAAAATGCCTAAAGGTGGAGCTAAACCTAAGCCTAAACCCAAGAAAGAAAAGGCTCCCAAGAAAAAATAAAGTGTAATTTAACTGTTAATAAAAAATTTTTAAAAACAATAGTTTTTTGAATTCACGAATTAAGAATTAGTTCTGTTACTTCATATAGATCTATTCAGATTTTCTGTTGACATTTAGAAACATTAACTGAAATATTTCACGTGTCGCAAAAAAGTTAAAATTTTTAAATAAAATGATTGTTTATATACCATCAACAACTAATTTCTGAAAACGAAAAAATAAAAAATATTTTAGTATATTAAAGGCTTTTTACCAGTATGAATACAATTTAGACCACTTGTTACATGTATTTTGCAAAAAACCCGAGTTAAAGATTTTTTCAATATGTACAATTAAGAGAATTCTGTTGGATATTTTTTTATTACATCAACCTGAAATTCTCAAAAAATGTTTCTATGATGTGACATTTGTGTTTGTCAAAATCTAAATTAAATAAAGTTTTTAATATTGGTTCAAAAATGCAGGAAGCATTTACACTGAATTCTTTATTTTATAATCAAAAAAGCAAAGAATGTGGGGATTCAAATTTTAGCGAGGAATTCAAAATATTTTACTACATCCTGTATACGGTACAAGCCGGTGAGTTTAAAACGATAATCAAACATGCAAGATATGAAAATACAATAAATTATAAAATATCACAATTACAATATATAATGTAAATATGAAAATACCGGCTTTCACGGCCGGCGTTATTAGAACAAATTTTGATAGCCGTGGTCTAGGATTGTCTCTCCTTCGGTAAGAACACCGAAAAAATTTCCTATCCTACGTTTCGCCAACAGCTTAGGTTGGCATCCTCAGGAAACGTAGCGTGGGCATAATGTTCATCGCGGATAGGAAACTTTTTCGGTGTTCTCACCGAAGGAGAAACAATCCGAAACCACGGCCATCAAGCCCGGATTTCTCAATTTCTTCTAATGTAAATATTCTCGAGAAGTAAGTCTGACTTGTAAGTAGCTATTTGTTGATGAAGCAACTGTTGCATTAACTATACGAAAGTAAACAATTGTGGTTATGATAAAAAAATAAAAAATATACAGTCTACATAAAAGCGGAGGGTCATTTTCAACAAAAAAAAAAAAGAAATATTTTCGTGTACTCGAGTGGTTGTGGTAACGTTTTATTTACCTGACGAGCAAACCCGGACCGTCTGTATAGAAGTTTCGTCTAAAAATTTAATAAACGTTAAACATAGGTAATATAGTAATCGTAATTCGATTTTTGAGATAATCGCTAATAAATGGCTTAAAAATACCCCAATACACAATTTTGAGAAGACATTTATAAGTGACTCATGATCAGTTATAAACATTTCAGTTGCATCAATGTCTGCCATGTTTTTAAAATGGGTAGATTTATCCCCACACGAATCAATAATATTGAACAATATAATGAGGAACACTTTTAATGAAAAATTAATTAACTGTTATCAACCAATTCTGCAGGCTTTTAAAAAATGGGCAGAAATTCAGGATATTGATGGTATATATTTTTAAATTATTATCATATTTAAACTTTCACTGGTGTATTCTCGATGAAACATTTCTTTTCTTTTTCTGTTTCCTTTAATTATTATCATATACTGAAAAATTGTATACTATTATATACAACTTTTTTAGTAACAACTAGCTATAAAAAGTAAATTGAAAATATTTTCTCAAATTTACCGGTTATTTTTTTTGTATATAGGGACCGTTCATGAAATACGTTTGTTTATTAGGGAGTAATGTGGCCGAGAAGGGAAGGGGGATCTAAGGAAACGTTACATTCGCAATTTACCAAACAATTCTACCATAAAATATTTATTTGCTTTTTATTCTAGATAGTCATTGAAATTTTATTATTGAAGTAATAAATATTTTAAAATCCCTTTGTGTATCTACTTTTAATTGAAATAGACTATTTAAAGGGGGGGTCTCGCTTTCGTGACGTAATATTTAGACGGGGTCGCAAAGAGTGTGGCGCAGGGTGACGAAGGGGCAAAATTGGCGACATTTAGCATGACGTATTTTATAAACGATCCCACATTGGTAAAAAAAAAAAACGAAATTCATTATAAAATTGCCTTACGAGATCATAACATAATTTTAATAAAAATCGGTAGTAGTAGTAGTAGACAGAGATTACTTTTTAGGTGCTACTGGCTTCACAAAAATTCCATACGAAATTAAATTGTTAGAAAAAACAGAAAAGGTTATCAAACGGATATTGGTCATTATGGACGCTTCGATAAATCAAATAAAATTAAAAGGAAAATTATTAACTGTAATAGGAAAATATCAAAAAAGTAAATAACCTGATTATTTTAATGCAGCGTTTTATTCATGTCTTAAAGTTCAAATTTGAAAATTTTCTTCTTGGTATTTTGCTGTTTACTTTGAACCATATTTTCTACAAATTCTACATCATCTTCTTCATCATTGCTACCTTCTTCACGAGCTTCTGGTTGTAAAACTCCATCACTGTTACAAATAACCCGAACACATTCTGAACGTGGGATTATTATGGTCTGCTCCTTCAGAGGTTTTACCTTAAAATAATAAAACTTAAAATATAATATATTTCCATGTTAAAAAATAAAAATATACACTTATTCAAAACAATTATATATACTTATGCAAAAAAAAATAAAAAGTGAATAATTAAGTGTAGCAAGTAAATTAAAAAATAATGGAGCTATTTTTTTTGTTGTTTCCTACAGTAATCCAAAAAAGTAGAAAATGTTATCAAAAACCTGAGACAATGTTAATAATAAACAACAATAGCTTTACTGTTAGCTTACCTTTCGGAATTTTTTAAAATTTTTTCGATTCGAATTTGAAGAAACATTAGTTGAGAGTGTATTGTCTTTAGACTTTGACTTAATAAGATTTTTTTCTACGACAACAACAGAATTCCTGAACGAATTAACAAATTGCAACATTTCTTCATCAATATCTTCTTGTTTAGGAACTTTAGGTGTTTTAATTGTTGAATCATCTTTTGAAATCCATATTCCAGAAAGGACATTCACTATCGATCCCTGATTGGTCTTACATAAGGAAGACGAATAATTTTCTAAAGTTTTGTCTTGTAGTATACATTTATTATTAATCTCATCTTTATCTACTTTTATTTTCTCAGTTATTTTTGTTAAATCATTTTGTTTTTTAATCTGAGGTTGTAAATCCTCACCGGGCTCAACAAAGTCGAATTTACGTTTTTTCGATTCTGTTGTAGAAGCCTGTAAAATTTTTTAAAAATTACTACTTATTATCTAACAAAAGAAAACTCTTTGATAAAATCGAATATTAAATAAATCAAAACGAAGTAGCTCGTGTAAACTTTTCAGTGGCATTACAGATTATGAAAATGTAGTTTAATGTATATAATATACATTTCCATTTAAATTTTAAATGTCACAACTTCCTGATGTAAAATTGGGTTGCTACTTTATAGCTTAAAATAATTGTATTTCAAACTCTTTCATGAACAATTACTTGAGTCTTCATAAATAATTTAAAAAAAAATTACATTTTATAAAAAGGGCTTCAAGCCATTTCAAAGCCTTTGACAAGTGCTTATGGTTTAAAATTTAATTTACTTGTCTTTATAAATAGTAACTTAAAGCCCTTGAATTTTAAAATATAATTAAGATTTCAAAGATATAAGCACTTTAAAGTAAAGACAGGTTTTAAGGTCCTTTTGTCTATTCTGACTTAAGAGTTAATTAAATTAACTTACGCTACTTTCTTTAATCTTCGAAGTACTTGATAACAAAGAATCTTTGTCACATTTTTTGCTAGTAAAGAAATCGAAAGGATTGCTCCCTTTAGTGTTATCTTTATTTTCCCTAAAAAAAGTGTTTTATGAAAAGGAACTTTATCGTTTAATATATTCAAAATTTACTTGTTGATAAAGAAACCAAAATTTTCCGTTAGTGTAGACGATTTTGCTTTTTTCGGTTTGTTCTCAGTTAATCTTTCATCTGGACCATCGGCAATTCTTTTGTTTGGCGCTTTAGGTTCAGCAAATGTACTATTGATTTTGGGTATAAAATTTTGACTAGTACAAATTGAATTATCGAACGAGGGAGAAATTGTAGCGCAGTTTTGCGTATACTTATGAAGTTCTTCTTGTTGGGTCTGGGTTTCTGCTACAAGTATTTTACAAAGTGCTTTTGACTCGTTGGATGTTTCCTTTAACAATTCAGCGCCTCTATTAAAATTAGGATTGCAGTCTTTTTCACAGGAACAATTTACAACTGCAAGAGCTAATTCTGTGAATGGAATTAAACGTTTTCCTATTCTCTTTAAATGATCCATCAAATCAATTATGTCTTGAGATTGTATTTTTGTTGGACTATCTGTATTCTGTATAAATAAATACTCTTTCTCAGAGTTATTAATGTCTTCTTCTGTTATATGTTTCTCTTCCCAAGATATACATTCACCACCTTAAAAACAATATTTTTAAACATGTTCAAGTAAATTCAATGAGTAAAACAGGAGTTAAAAATTTTATATAATATAAATTGAATGGAAATAAAATAGTAAGAATCTGTGAGGGATAACTTATTTATTTGGCTATGTTTTTTAATATTTTTTATTACCTGCATATTTTATGACTAACTCTACAGTTTTCTTTTCACTTTCTGTCATAAAAACAAATACTTTATTATGGAATAGGTGTTTTCGTTCTTCTTTAAAATTCAATGGTAAATTTTTGTTTAACATAATTTCTGCACAAGGTGGCTTATAATTGTTTGGATCAGGTGATGGCAGATTCTGCCTGACATTCTTTGAAAAATCTTCCCAAAATTTTACAGTAACTATTGGCTTTCCTTCTATTAAAGAACACAGCATCTTTACAGTGAGTTTCAATTCGTTGACTGTTAAATGAGTACATTCAGTTGTGAAATGGCTTACGAAAAATCCATTTAAAAATTTTACTTCTTGAATTACTCGTTTCTTTTCTTCACTGGTTAAACATGAGCTTGTTGTGATTATATTTACACATCCTACTCTGAAATATACACTTTAATATAGAATGTTTGAATGTAATAAGGCAATTATACAAAAAATTACTAACGGGATAGCTTATTAAGCTTTACTTACTCATAAATGCTTTCAAATGCTCCAAATTTAATAAAATTTCCAGGACTTAAAAGAGTATCTGTATGAGGTTCAAGTTTATAATTGTTAACATAAGTTTTATATTTTGCTCCACTATCAACCAAAATTATTTTGTTGTTCTATAAACAATTTAAAAACAAATTGAAAGTTAGTACACACATAAATTAAATTATCGGTGCTAAATTAATTCTGGCATTTTGGAATTTCCCCTTTAAGCTAATTTACCAATAATTCCTTTCTTTCAATCTTGTTTTAAAATACACATCAGTGTTAATATACAGGAAGAACTTAAAATGATACAACCTTTACATCTATATTAAAAGGACTACATCAGAGTCCCTTAATTTCAGTATCAGAAAAGCTCTAAGCCCAAAGCTAATAAAGCAAATAAAGAGTGTATATCAAGTATATGCCGTGTAGTATGTTCATCTAAAGAAATACATATATCACATTAGAAGATGAATAAAGATGAATTACTTACTTCTTTTCTTATAAGGGCATGATTACGACTGATTGACTGATCATCTTTTATGAGAATATCTGTTTCCTTTCTTCCAACAGTGTATTCATCTTTTAATAAATACAATATTGAATCTGTATCAGTAAAAACATATTACACAAGTTTATTAGTACAAAATTCTGCCTTTTACGTACCTCTTTTATCTTTTAGGTAAAACAACATTTTCAATACAAATATAATGTAACATTTATGATTTTTTATGTTATTTTCCCATTTCACCACTTATAATACTAAACAAAATAAAAAGAAATATTTTGGAAAACGCGATTTGTTTTCAGTTTGGACATTTTTATGTTATATCAATAGATACAAATAATTCAAATAATTAATAATCTGTCTGTGGGCAATGTGAAATGTGAAACTTGTGAAACATAACCTATGAAACCTAACCTATATAGTCGCCTATTATAAAAATGAAAATAAAAGGATGAAATTAACATTTATTTAAGAATGATGGCTCGATTGCTGCAGAATAAATATAGGCTACATGTTCAACTGTTGCAGACTAGATATGATCTACAAGGTTATTCAAAAGCTTTTTCTATTAACACAGCTCATATATATTCATATCCAAATGTTTGCAACAGGATGAAATATTCTAAATTGCTTTATAAAGCAGATTCGCAAACTATTCGTCGACGAATGTTTTATTCATTGTTTAAAAAACCTACCATTAAAGAATTACAATCAAGTGACAAGATTCCTCCGCAGTTTGTACTAATTTATAATAACAGAATGAAGAATTATTTGTTGTATGGACACTTCACTGTGTACATTTGCTTCGCACTCTTCGTGATGGTTGCAATAGTGAAAAATGGCCCATCAGGTTCTCTAAGAAACAGGAAGGAGGAAAATACTATTAGACATTTTGGAAATGACCAGTTTGTTTTCTCATCAGTGTTAATTATTTTTATTGTTACATTACAGGCTCTCATTTTAAGAATGCCAATTAGAATTTATAATGACCCCAAAACAAACAAATATGCTTTTATCTATTATGGCTTAATTCCAAATAATAAAAAAATTTTGTTGTGTAAACTTGCAGACATAGTGAAACAAGAAGAAAAGGGACTATTACCTTGGAGAGATTCACGATTTATAATTAAAGAAAAAGAAAATGCTATTTTAATACACGAGTTTTTCCGCACCCCATCAGATTTAAATATAATATTAAGATATGAGAAACCACCCAATAATGAGGAGTCCTAAATTATTAAACAATAAGTAAAATGTTATCTAATAGAGATAGTATCTAATTAAAATTGTAATAAATTAATTTTTTTCTCATTGTAATTTTTATTATTTGTATCTACCTGATATGTAACTAACAAAGGCAGTCAGTTTGGATGCTACACAGAGCTTGACAAAACTATAGTTTATTATGCTTCTTATCATTCTAGAATTTACAAGCACTGCATGCATTTCAAGTCCTTTTGTGTTTCAAAAGGACTTTAAACTGTTTCTCAAAATTGTAGAAGTACTATCATTTTACTATTCAAAGTGTTACCTTGAAATTATTGGATTTTAAAATGCAGTTGGGGCTAGGACCACAACTCTAATGGCTATAGGATTAGGTGCTGAAGATCCTTTTATGAAAGTTTTGTCCAGCTCTGTCTTCCATCCTACAACAATGTTTAATGATTTCCGAAAAGCAGTCAATTTAAATACTGGTCAGAGCTGAACAAAGTGTTTAAAAATGTGTTCCCAAGGCTTAGGAGTGCTACACTTTAAGTCCCCTCATGAATCAATAGATAATTTGATAAAAAAATCTACTTAAAACCATCTCATTTTATTTTTCAAAGTATATAATTAGTAAATTGAATTCCTCTGATTTTAAAAATGAAGTGTTTTAAGTAAAGTTTGTGCATAGGATTATTATCACCTTTGATAAGGACTTTGCCCAGCTCTGTTTTCAACTCTAAAAAATGTTTAATGACTTTCAAAAAGCACTTATGTGCTTAGAGCTTTGGCCAGTTCTTATGCTAGACATGTTTTTTAAAAGGCATCAAAGAAGTCATTCAGGAAAGTTTTTCAAGGTTTAACATCTTAAGGTACAAAAAACTTAAAGTAAATTCAATTGTTTGATACGAAAATATTTTACCATTTACAGTTTTATCACATCTAGTTTTAGCAATATACAACATAGAGGTATTATTGATAACAGTAGTAAAATTTTAAAGTAAAAACATACTCTGACTTATTATTTGCTATTCTAAATATTGACTATATTGCAATTGCAGATAAATAGTAAGTCAAAGCAATTGAAAAATAACCATCTTTCATTCTATTTACATTCATTACAACCTTTATTCACTACTTAAGGCGTAAAAAATCTCCCAAGTTCTGCATGATGATTAAATGATATTGAATTTGACGACTCCTGAAAAACAATCACATTTTTCTTTTACCACTTTTCGACATTTTATTCACTTACAAGTGGGTTTCTTATACTGATATGTATCAATATTGACGCTAATTCCAAGTCTTCGCTAAAAGCATTTTTAAGACAAACACTTCTATACCCTGTTCTCAAACATTTAACCTGTAATAATGGTAAAATCTTGTTGCTTTTATTAGTTACCATTTAAATAATCAATTGAACTTACAGGATAAGTGGCTTGCCCTATAAAATTTGGATCTCCAAATACATCCTCATCTTGTACCAGGAATCTCAATAGTGCAAAATCTGGATTTACAATATCGAACTCACAAATTTCATTCCAGGTGGGATTCAATCCATTATCAGCTACAATTTATTAATTAGTTTTTTATAACTGTTTTGTTTATAAAAATTTATAAACATACTATGTACAGCAATAGTAATAAGGAACGCAAAGATGTGACTATTATACAGACTGAGCATTAGCCGCAGTTACCGTGAAACTCAAGTAAAGCCAAGGTAGTAGGCAATCAATTTTAGATGGCTAAAGCAAAATATCTTGTTAGTTCCACTTAAGAAGCGTTGACAGGGGGAGAGTTTACTAAATAATTAGACAAATGTAAACAGAAATTACTTTTGATCATCACTAATATACACTTTACTAAAGCATTAATAATATGTATTTACCAAACACTCATGTGTAATTACAACTATTACGCAATTACCGATTAAAATTAACAACGTTTGGTAAAATCAAACATTTTCACGATTTTTAAAAGCGAATATAATATTAAATTTTACAGTTTAAAGTCTTATTATAATTTTTATTATAACTGATATGCGTTCATTAACACGTATATGTGGCAAATTGATGCTAAATTAAATTAAACAAATTTATTTTAAGTGATGTTGAGCGGTTGCTTATCTCATGGTGAAACATTTTTAAAATAAAACTCAAATAAAACACACTTGGTATTTTGCTTCACAATTTATTGTTAATAACTTAACGATACCGTTTCGGCAATTACGCCATTATCAAAAGATAGGAGTACAATAGATACTAAAACTAAGTTGCAAATTTTCTGCTTAAGTACCTTTATCAGAAGGTAGCTTTTAAGAGGGAAGGACAAAGTGAATTCGATTTGGTCATTAGTGACCAAATGATTGTGTTGTTTTGCTTTTGTTATTTCAAACATTTCGAGGAGGTCTAGTTTTTTACCTTTATTAATATTATGTAATATTCTGGGGTTATCAATATCTAACTGGTGGTTGTTTAAAATACAATGGTCAGAAAACCCTGTGCAATTATTTTTCTGTATAATTGACCTTACATGTTCTTTTAGCCTATGCTTAAGCGCTTTACCAGTCTGGCCGATGTAAATGGCCTCACAATTTTTACAATTTATTTGGTAAACACCATTTTTCTGTAGTAAATTTACCTTTTCTTTGTTGTTTACAAAGAGTGAACTTAAATTTATTTGCTACAATGGTGTTTATATTATTTTTCTTTAATCTATTACATATTTTATTTGATAGCTGTGGAACATAATTAATGTAATGATACTTTTGGCCATCCTTTGGATCTGGAGAGGTATACAGAGTTTTTTGTAACATTTTCTTCTGCTGTAAAAGCTACCTTGTGATAAAGGTACTTAAGCAGAAAATTTGCAACTTAGTTTTAGTATCTATTGTACTCCTATCTTTTGATAATGGCGTAATTGCCGAAACGGTATCGTTAAGTTATTAACAATAAATTGTGAAGCAAAATACCAAGTGTGTTTTATTTGAGTTTTATTATTATTACAAATTTATTTGTCTAATTATTAATTGGAGGAAATATTTTACATTACCATTTATTGTTTTATCTGATAATATATATTGATAGTCAATGTATCTATAGTTTTGTAAAATGTAGACGAATTTATTTACATAAATCTCATAAAAAAACTTATGAGAAACAATTCGCTGACTAAACAATTCCTAATAAGGGTAAATAGTATTTACTATAAACTTATAAACATTTTCGAACCTAAAATATAATATTTGTCAATCAAATAATCCTAAATTGAGTGATTATTTGTGAAATAAAATGTGAAATTATTTAACTGAATGCTTACTTATGAAAAGACACTACGAAACTAAGGAAGTTCTGATAACTCGTCTTATACGACATACGCGTAATAAGATATGCCATTTTTTAATAAATTATTACATGTTCAATTGTTACACTTCCACTACGTCACCCAAATGTAAAAATTTCACAAAAACTTGTTTTACTCGCATTACCCTAATATCCATTTTCTCTTAACTAGGCGAAATGGGCTGTCTACCGTAATGGCTTCGATTTATTATGCACAAACACAATTTAGTTTATAACATGTCTTTGCTTGAAACAGTTACATATAGATGTAGTCTAGTTTATGTCTCTGTGGTAATCAGTGAAAAATAAATATACTTACGAATAGTTTTGGTTGTAAGCTTGATTCCAGAGTCAAATTCAGCACCAATTACTTCAACTTCAACAAACGGACTGCTCAATCCTTTTTTTGACTTAGTTAGGTGTCTTGCGCCGATGATTCTAATTGAAATAGTCATAGGTTCAACGCCAACAAGGGCGTTTTTATCGTACGGATCAAAATCTTCACGAAACATAAATTGTGGTTTTAATAGGTAACCGCAAAAACCGTTGTCCCTGAATTTCGCCTGATTTAGCTGCATTGGTTTATCGCCAGTTTGATAATTTAAAGCTACCATCTGCGAACCTGAGTTCCATATTGGAACTGGATTGTAATTTGATGAATCTATTCGCTGACCTTTAGGATACACTCGAGAAAATTGTATCTATAAAAGAAAAACAGTAATTACGTTATGAATATTTTCAAAATATTCGAGTTTTACAGGAACAATACTTTAAATACGTCCTTAAACAATAAAAAATATTTATCAATTTAATTAACTTGCCTGGTGATATTTCAAGAAGAATTTATTTTCTTGCTGACATATCAGTTTCTCCGCTTTATTTTCCGGAAAGGAAGACATTTCGTAAAAAATAAAGTTTTGTTTCACCCTGTCCAAATTGAATGTAACTGACCGACAGTAAATAATAAGATTAGACATTTCCTTTGCTATTCTAAAAGCCTTTTCCATTTCTTTGTGTTGCGTTTCTAAAACGCTCGCCTTTTGGGCCGTTTGTTTTATTGCTAATGACCATTCCAATGCCTGTAAGTATTAATTATATATAATCAGTTTGTCTGAATTTAATAATTAGTTAACTGACCATTTCTCTTGATTGTACTGCAACTTCTAAAGGAGTACAAGCAGTTGTGGTAACAATACGAAGGATCCATTCCAGACCTGGTCTTTCAGCATTGTGAAAGAAGTCTACAACTGCTCCATTCATATCCAAGTTACCTTGTAGCAAAGGTTCTCCAGACTGGAAAAAAATAGGTATATATACATATTTATTTTGTTTCTTTTTTAGTTATTTTTCAATTAAATTTTTAACTAAAAAAAATCTGAGCCCTTAATAATTCGGAAACAAATACTTACTCCACTTTCACCATTTTCCCGAGGATCAATTCGATCTATTTCAACGACATAATTTGCCGGAAAATAATGTTGCTTTTTACCCCCGTAATCGCCTCTCCACCAACCCTGACCAGGATCAGGTTTTGTTACATTAGTGATTATAGCATGTTTGCAAAATGACAATTCGTCAGGTTGTTGAGCTTTGTAGTCATATAGAGCTTTAACTGTAATCTGAGGATTAAAAACATGATTAAAAAATTATTCCACTTATAATTTCTTAAACAAACCTTTGGCGTAGAAAAGGCTGTTGGATCCATATATGAAGGAGTTCCATTGTAATTGCCCATATCTTCATTTTCCTAGAATTTTTTTGTTATTTCGAGGATACATGATTAATATATGAGGTTTTAATATTTTGAAATTATTGGGAAAACTCAAAAAGGGTATATGTATAGGACATTACCGTTAAAACTATTTTTTATATACTAAAAAATTATCATTGGTATAGTTTTTTGTTAATGCTTGGCAAAAATTTTATACATTATTTATTATGAAAACCATAAAAGCAAAAATATTATGATCGATAACGGTATGAAAATGCCCCCCACAACAAAGTTTAATAACATCTTTTTAAGTTATTATTTTGTTTATTGTTCCATAAAAATTTTCAAATATTCAAAAATACATGTTTTTTAGATTTATAAAAGTATCTATGAAATGAAAAAAATAGTACCTGCATTCATTTGCCATAAAAATATATACATATATCGATTAATGGGAAAATAAAAAATGACAAAAGTGACCAAGTTTGTTATCATTGGGGGTAATTTTCATATTCCTTTAGACCAAGCTCTTTTTTCTTTTGTTATTAAAACGTACAAGCATTCAAATTTCTTTTAGGCAAATTAACATTTATCGAGACATATTTAAATTATTCTTAAAAATTGAACTGATGAAGCCTTTACTTCGTGATAGTTAATCGTTTTGAAATTGTAAATTATTCTTTTAAAAATATATACGTACGAATAAACATACACATACTACCTACTCCAAATTTTGCTAAAATGTTATTGTAACTTTCAAATTTCAAAATGAGTTGAAAGTGTCGAGTTTGATTTTCATACTGATAACTTGCTATATTAAAAAAAAAAACAGTAAATTTACCTTTAAATTTTTTTTATTTTTGTTTTTTTTTTACGAGGTAATACGTTAATTATATAGGAATACACTATTTTGTAAAATAATTCCGTCTACCACGGAAAAACAAATTCTTGAGTGTGTAAATGTTAAAGCTCGCATGAAAAAACCAATTAATTCCAACTAGATGCGGTAGAAATGCACTTTATCGAAACAGGTTCGAATAAAGATAGCAGGTCGCTCATAAGATAGCTAGACACAAATAATCTACTCTACCTGTTAGGTATGCACCCTTTTAAAAAGGAGAACGCACGTAAAATACCAACAAAATAATTGAAGAACGGAACGTCGCAGCATGAGGGGACGAGGGAGTCCACATACCAGTTTAGGGTGAAAAAACTATAAAGGGAGTCACAGACACTGATTTTTAAATCCACTGTGGGAATGCCACTTTGAAACAAGTTTCAGTCGAACGTTTTTAAAGGGACCGGTAACAAGTGACGCGCTTAGGTACTCTTACAGGTGATCTTTTCAATAAAATTGATCGGTCAGAACGAGAAATGAAGTGCAAGTCTCATTCGATTTTGGTAAGATATTGGCGACGTTTCCTCAATTACAAATTAATATAAAATTTTTGCATATTTATATCTATATAAATAAATCAATTAATTAATTAAGAAAAAACATTTTAAATTCTAAAATCGAAAAAAAAATTAATAATTTACTAGAAGCTATAATTCGTAATACAATTACCATAAAGCAAATGGGAAAACAGAAAAGATAAATAAATAAATAAAACTGAAAACTCGATATTTAAACTAAAAAATAATTATTTGTATTAACATTTAAAATCTTTTATAAAACATTTCCAAAAACGAAAAAAATAACTGTTATAAAATTATTTCTTCGGTATATCTGAATTTAATAAATCATTAAAAAAATATCTGATATTACCCGAAACGGTTACAGTTAGTTAATCGATAGTGGGAAAATGTATATAGGACTGTAGATATGTACTTAATGATTTTTTTATCCTTAAATATAATATTTTTTTGTGTAATGTTAAATACTTATCATAATTGCAGATATTATTCACGACATGTTCGATAAATTTGGTATTGGCATTGAATGTGACAGAACAGACTATTGGGCTACAGCCAACAGAGCCATCAAAAAGTCCAAAAACTGATAAAACTACACATGGACAAACTGACCTTATTAAACAAATAATGTCAGCAAAGACAACAGTTGCTACAACCACAATTACAACCCCCAGCACGACCAACGTCCAGTCATTTTCACCAGAAAAAGAAAACGAAACAGAACGAGACAAAGAAAGTGACAAATTGCTGATTGGAGGATTAACTATCGATGAAATATTAAAAAGGTGCAAAGAAGCTAAAGAGCAAAACAGTCAAAATTTTGGGAATTCAGAAAACATAAACCCAAATTCAGTAAATCAGAATAACATAGCCAATTATATAGCTAGTTTACAGTATGGTGCCAATATGAATAGCGCTAAACCTCAAATAAAATATCCTCAAAATATTAATTATGCCGACATCCAAAATCATTTTCTTCAAAATATGAATACAGCTGATGCCCAAAATAACTTCCTTCAAAACATGAATTCTGCTGATGTCCAAAATTACCTACAGAATATGCATCTTGCCGATCCTCAAAGCAGTTTTCTGCAGAATCTGATTGGCCAATATTACGGCAATAAAATTCAGAAAGAGAACTCAGAAAAGAGGACCAATTTAAATAAAAACATCTACCACAATACCATGGTTGGTCAAGATACACAAGACAAAGTTCAAACTTTCGGTCAACAACAACAACAACCTGCATATAATAATGCTCAACAGAATCAATTAAAACCAATTCAATTAGTACCCACTATGTTACAGAAAGTGATTTTGAAAGATGGATCAGTGGTCTATTACTTGCCGAAGAAACCTCAATCACTTTCCCAAACATCAGGCAATATTTATCAACAAATAAATTCCGCTGGTAACAATAACGGAGTCTACCAAGATTATCAGGTAAGACCTACTTTCTTTTAACATTTTTATTATGCACTTATTTATATTATGAGATAATGTAAGAGAAAGTCGAATGATTAACATAAGTAGGTATATCGTTTAGGATTATATTTAAACAATATATATAACGGTACTCATTTAGGTACTTAGTCTTTCTTACTATGAAAAACTATGATTAGTATAGGATTAGTTCTCCTGCTTGAGTAAGTTCGTGGATGGAGTCATTTATTCGATATTTCATTTACTGCGTTTGGCATTCTTGGGAAACGTACCGAGGGTGTAAAATTACTAATTACGGTTTGGTTGAAACTTTTTTTAGTCTCGCCATATTTACCAACACCATTCGCATTCGACTCACCGAATGAAGAGAACCAATCCTAGACCACATTCTTCAAGGCGAAATATCAAACCTTTAAAATTAACTTCATATATCTTACAGTTTCCTTAAGAATGTTATATAAATATATTATTATAAAGCTGCTATTGCTCCTGTAACGTACTTTTTTGATAAATTTTCAAGGCATTTTCTAAAATACATTAGAACACTCATAATATCGACAAGTTACCTTCATGAACCTTTTACGTACCTATATTTTATTACCGTGTTTATCAAAATTCTCTTTTAAAGTAAATTCCTTTAATATATCCACATTACACGTTACATTAAGTACCTATATTTTATTCTCGTTGAGTCAAATCAGTTAACTTTTTAGTTAATATTTGACATTTTTTAGGCTCAAGCGTCCCAGAACTTAAAGCAATCATTCGATACCAACGGCATTAACAAATTTTCCAACAACAAACCCCAATCCAAAATAAAGGATGTGCCCCAAAACGAGAAGAAATCGGATATAGTACCAGAATATGAAATTAAGTACGATCCTTCTGATGTTACAAGCAACAACAAACCATCTCCACTATCAAATTATAATCCACAACTTAAATTTGTAGTACCGTTTCGGGGTTGCAAGGACGAAGTACCCACACGGTATCCGAATCAATTTGACCCCTATGCATACCTTGCAAAACAGATGCAACCTTCTGAAATAAATCTTCGAGTACCTTACGTACCAAGGTTCCACACTATAAAAACTTTAACAATTCCTGATAGTCTTGCAAACGTCGAGTTATCAGTTGATGATATGGACAAACAACAAAAATAAATACAGCTCTCCAAAAACAAATTAAAAAAATCTGTGTAGTACCCGATACTAGAAGTATGTTCTTTCATGTTTGTTGGTTAAGCTTTAATAATTTTTTGATAATAGATTTTCGAAAATTGCTCTTTTAGCCGATGCCAAATATTAGTACAAAAACCTAAAAATGTTTTCCAAGATGTTCAACACAATTTATTGCATGTATGTATATTATAGACTGCGCACGATTAATTATATTATAGTTGTTACTACTTTTATTATATTTTATTTAGGTATGTATTTTTGTAGATAGGTGTATGAAACTTTGAAAATCCAACACATAAGTTAACAAAGATAATGCTATTAATCAAAAACGTACTATCTATTACATATAAAAATATTTTTTAAGTAAATTTATATACTGTTTGGTAATGACGTAGAATACGTTGGGTCGGTAGTGCAATCATTATTATTTGCAAATAGGTGTTAAAATTTTGTACAGTACCCACACACTTTTTTAAGAAATAAAACGTCCTTAAAATTAAATTATTCTTTTTGTCATAATGAAAATTAAATATGGAGAAAATTAGGAGAGATGTGAAAGTAACACCCACACTTTACGACTTTTTGAAGTTATATATCTTTTGGCGGGATGAGACTAAAATATTAGTAAAGACCGGAAGTTGCGCGAGCATATCTAACGAAAATTCGATAGTGTGTACCTGTGAGTACTAATTTAATTATTCTTACAACTTTCTTTTACACTTTGATTCAGCTAATTTACTCACAAACTCAGTTCTATCTTTCATATTTTTATGACTTTTATTATTGGTATAAAAGTTGCATATTACGCAAATATAGTACCTATAATTTTAAATTTTCAAAAACGTAAGAGAAGGTGTTTATCTGCCTTAATCTATTTTATATCTTGGTTAATTAATATAATGTAAATGATGATTTGATGAAATCCCTGAAAGATTTGATCAATGCCTTCAAAGAAAAGGCAATACAAATAAGTGAGTGTTGTAGTAATTACATTATTCGTTTTTTTAAGGAAATAAAATAACAATATCAAATTGCCATTTTAACATTTCTCGTGGATTGCTCACTTAGACGAAACTAGCAAAATTTTCATCCATTCAACAAAAATAAAAATTTCACGGCGCTAGTTTCATTTTAGTGCATTGTTCTTTAAAAATTTGATCAAATCCCAGTTTTTTTATATCTCTTCTAGTTGCAAACAAATATTAAAAACTTACCATTCTAATTCTTCTAACAGCTTCTTCACTGACAGGGTAGCACAATTTCACTTTATGATAAAGTGGACGATGTTCGTAATAGTTGATTAACTCCACTAAACTTTCAAATTCCACACTTCCAATGGTATAGAGCCTACCTTCCACTTTAATTCTACAGTGTTTAATCTTTCGATCGGCTCTGAAATTAGAAATAAAAAATATTAAGTGGTGTTCATCACAAGCTAATCAATTATTTGCATTCAATGTAGAAATTGGAAAATTTATTCATGGAGTGGTATAAAAATTAATTTTTTATGATGTAAACATAAATAAGTATATCTAGAATATCTTACCTGAATGTTATTGTATAAGAATTTGCATCATTTTCACTGGGTCGCACTAGGAATGCCCCTTCGGTCCGTATCCGTTTTAACACATCTTCTGCTTGCGCTCTGGTTGTTTGCTTATGATACCATTCCTTCCCTTCATGTTTGTTGGGTTGAGGCACGGGTTCTTTAAGCGTTATTGAAAATTCTGCCGTCACTAATGGATGGCTTCGAAAATGCGTAATCAAACTGTAGAGACTGTCAAAATACTTCATGTCAGTCAAATAATACTTGGTTTGTTGTTTGTCTTGCTTCGATTTAATGCGGCAATGATTAACGGAACCATTCCGCCAAAACGACAAACAGTACTCGCCTACAAACGTAACGCTTGCTCTTACTAAGAAAGTACCATCTCCCAGATGGGAATACGTTTTGAGAAGATGCTCCGCCTCTTCTCTACCTTTCGGCAGACGTCCGTGGAACCATTTTTCTGCAAAGTGGAGCTCTTCGTTAGGAACGTCGTTTTTCGGATGCGATAAACTGGTATTTTCATCTTCGTCTTCTGACTTTTCTGAGTCCTGAAAAAAATTTAACTGAAAAATTAACCCAACCACTGAAATCATTTTGTTACTTGTACAATTTGAATACAGTCATAACTATTATACAGGCTAAACATAAACTGCAATTACCGTCAACATGGTAGGCAACCAACATTGCACCGTGCAGACAAAGTATCTCTTTAGTTCTATTTAAAATGCTTTAAGCAATTATAAGTAGTAAAAACTTTTGATCATTACATATGTACATTATGTTACTTGTGGTAGGATCGTCCAGATACTGCTTTTTTAATTAAATGTGTCAGAAAAAAAAGCAGAGTACAATTTGTTGAATTATTTAGTTATAAAACCATACTGAGAATTTTTTTATAAATCGTTTTGTAGTTGTATAGTGGTTATGTGTAATAAAAGGCAAACGTTTTTCTCTTATTATGGAAAAGCTAAAATTTAATATTAAAATTAACTTTTTAAAATCGTTAAAATGAGCAAACTGTTAATTTTAATCGCGTAATGGTTGAAACTACATATAAATGTTCGCTAAATATTATTAATGCTTCAGCAAAGCGTATACATATTAGAGATGATCAAAAGTCATGTGTATTTATAATTGCCTAATTATTTAGTAAGCTTTCTGTCGCTCAACGCTTCTTAAATGGAACTAAGCAGATCTTTTGCTTAACCGTGTTGATTGTCTATCGTTTTGGTATCGGTTTAGGTCCACGGTAATTAAGACTTGCTCAGCCTACATAATAGTAACGTCTCTATTTTGGATAGCTAATTACAATAAAAAAATGAATTAATAGCATACCAAATCCAATTTGTAGCTATCAGTGTAAAATAGTTTATTTTGTGTCAAAACAAAAAAGTGGGGATTCCATTCTTTGTCGATAGGGTCTTCTATGTACATTATGCCATTTTTTATAGAATTGCGCAGATCCATGTCGTTGCCATCATTTTTTATCACAATAGGACTTTCCTCTTGACCTTCAGGAAGCTTTTTATGTTTCAGTATAATTTTTCTACGAAGTTGATATGGTGATGGCAGCTGCTTCTCATTTTTTTCGATTGACTGAATAAGCAACATATCACCAAAAACTTCCTAAAACAATATACATGCTTTAGGCATCGAAAATATGTAGTTTTGAGTTGTACGAGGATATTAAATAATTACCTGCATAGCTGTAGCCATTTTCCTTTGCTGTGGCAAGGAACAATTGTCTTCGATTGATAATATTACAGGGTATTCGGAAGTAGCAAAAGCATGATCTTTAATAGTACGAATGACATCGAGAAATTTAATTTTGGTAGTAAGCGTGTGTCCATGATAAATGAAAGGCATTCCATCTGGACCATCCCAACAGTCTAACTCTATACAGCGGCAACCCATCCTTAAACATCTTACGTACGCTTCTACTGAAGATTCACTTGAAAACTGATCACCTGTTAAGTACCTGCAATGTTAATTTAAAGAGGATTATATCAAATAATGTATTAGTGTTTCAACTAACGTGTTATGCGAAGAAGCAATCCAATAGTGAGCAAGAGGTTTTGTCATGTCTTGATACACCACATCTTTCTGTGAATCCCAGAGATCATTTTGTTTGGAAAAAAGAAAATCTAAAAATTCTGAAAGTGTGAAGCACGGATTTTGAACATCACGTTGTGGATCCTACAATATAAAAATTAATTAAAAAAATGTTTTAAATAAAAATTCAGACTATGACAATTCCAAATTACCTTAAGAAAATCACAGATAAACTGAGAAACTTTGTTTTGATCTTTTCCTAAATCATCCTTTTGTTCTTTAAGTAAAAAGTTTTGAAATTCCTTCAGTGTTACTGTCTGATAATTTTCAGAATAGAGCATCACCTTGTCGAAAATATCGTGGACATTCTAAAAAAATCACAACTAAGATAATATATAAATGCAAGCTCTTTATTTTTTTAAATTTTAGGAAGACTATTTTGTTCAAGTAGGTACTTTTAAAAAAAAAATATTTTATCGAAAATTATGTTGAATAAAATAATTTAGACACTCCTCAAGAAATCTTTTGGAAAGGGGAGTTTAAGTATAAAATTGAAAGAAATCGCTGAAAATGAAAAGGAGGAAAATAAAGATCAAATATTAAAATAAAAAATATAGGTAATAGCTTACGTGTTCGTCAAAGATTAATTTATGATAGAGCAACGTAAAATCATCAAATCCTATTTCCATTCGCTTCCTTGTATCAACTTCATTAAAAATTTCCCTTAGCTTGTTAGTGGGAATCTTGCAATTTAATCGAGGTAAAAAGGCCTTTACTTCCTTTAAAGAAACTCTGTAATAAAATGTAATAGTAATTCGATTAAATTATTTTAAAAATAAAGATTACGTTTCTCTGGGCGTTTCCATAGCGTAAAATTCCCTTCTTAGCCATGTTTGAACTTGAATTGGATATGGGGCGTTTATGGTGTCCTTAACTAAGTATCTAAGTCCTCTTATCCATAGTTCACACTCACTTTTTGATAGGGCTAAAAAATTATGTTTGAAGAAATACAGATTTTCAAATCACCAAAGATTATTCAGTTTCCAAATATACAGGGTGTCTAAGAATTCCGTGTATAGAGAGCAACTACAGGTTCCTGGTAACAAATTTATTTAAAGGTAGGGGTAGTTCTCACAACAGGCGTATCCTAATAAACTTGATAAGCATGTCAGAATTGAGTACCTCCTTAGGATAATCTTCATATCAAATTTTTCGAATTGTTTCAGAAAACTACACTTGTTGGAAATTATAATTGCAAAACAAAATTTTTTTTTAGCCAAAACTTGCAGATATGGATTTTTAACAAGAGACAGAAAATCAAGCTAAGGCATGAAGTATCCGTCTTAAAAAATTTTTTTCAGTCATTATTCAATCCTCCTAACAAGTTTAAACCAATTATATCTAAGGGTAAGAGTAGTTTCCACCCTTGTATTTTAAAAAAATTTATTTGTACTTCGGAAAGGAGTACCCTTACAGACGTTTCTATTACCAAATCTTATCAAAATCGCACGAAGCTTTTTTTATTAATCGACTACACTAGATATTCTTTTTCACTTTTGCCATCCTCACAGGGGTAAACGAAGCAATTTGGTATATAGATAAATGCAGTTAAATCGACTTATTCTGAGGCACCCTGTATAATACAAAACTACAAAGTTGTAAAAGAAGCAGGTAGGTCTGTACCTATTAATAATTTAATTTTCAAATGTAAATTATAAAAATATATAAATAAAAGAACAAATTAAAGTTGTGTTTACCTACGATACTAAGAACTCTCAGTTTGAATTCTGATCCATAAAATATAATAAAACAAATAACAGAATCAATCCTGTTGGAATCTTCAGGCCATTTTTCGAAATCCTTTGAGTTTTTCCCAAGTCTAATTTCCTTTACATCTCTCAAATCGACCGCCCCATCGAATGTGCATTTTGGTCCAGGAATAGGCCTGTTCCAGACGATTTGTCTCGTCTCTCTTCTTATAGCCAAAGTTTTTCTTTCAGGTTTTTTCCTCCACGAGAACTTAGTGACAATGGTACCCCGTTCAAGTTGGCTAATAATTTGTTCCATTTCGGGTATGTAACCCGAAACGGACGACGAGGAGAACACTCCGTTAAATAGGCCGAACATGAGATTTCTGAATCAAACAGATATCGACTTTTAGTTACTTATGACCGATAAAAATAAATCGTTAAAATATATGTTATGTTCATACGTTCCATCTGTTAGAGAGGGTAATTACAATGTTGGAAATCAATGTTTACAAATAGATAACTAGGATTGACTTTTTCGGAATCGAAAAAGCTTCTGAGCTTATATGTAAAATACAACTGCGACACGATATTACAAAAACAAAAAAATTACTGAACATTTGAAATTGATGGAGTAAAAATAAATTAATCTATAAATATCATGTCAAATTATCCACCCTTAAAAGTGAAACATTTCCTTCAAATTATAAAAAGGACCACCTTTGAGATAATATATAATTAAAATTGGTTCGAAACCTGTATCCAAGATTTTTCTAAATTTTTAAACTTTTTTAGTACAGCATTAGTCAGTTACACTGATTTATATTTATTTACTAATATTAACAATATTTGTTTTTAAATTAACGTTTTAGGTTTTCCCGATTTATTACTTTACAAAGATCCTTCAAACAGTCACTTGTTTTATTACACGTATATTGTCACCTTAATTAAATTTATATATTCTTTACTACTAAAAATTAACTTCCTCTAGAACTAAAACGGTTTGCGGTATTAACGTTACCTCGAGTGTTACTCAGCATTATTGTTTGATTTACAAATCGTCCGTGCACAATTAAATCTTTAAAGATCCCGACAGTTCCATGGGTACATTACATAATAATCAAAGTGTTGTCATTCAGTTACTTTTAAGTGAATTTAAATGGTACACAACACAAAAATTATAATCAAAGCATAATTCAAATAAAAAAATTTAATTTTAACTACTATCAAGAATAAAAAAATTCTCGCGAAACGATTTTTGTCTAATATTTAAGTTTTTTAGCCCCTCTGTATACTATACATAAAAAGACATAAAAATGTTTTAGGATAATAAGAAGATATATATGTAGATAATGTGATTTAAAATTAATAACTTATTTTTTATTTATAGCCAAAACCTATTCGTATTTTTAGGTAACAATAAGCAAAAAATTAATTAAACAGAATAATACATTAAAAGCAAATTAATGTATTTTTTGTTCTATTGTGTATAATTAAAACATGCAGTTAATATTATAAAAACAAACTGAAATAATTTAAATATTATTTATAAAGTCATTAGATTTAGTCTAAAACTTTCAGAATAGGTATTTCTTGCAGCTTTTGGTTCTATTAACCGGAAACACGAAAATTGGTGGTATCCTGCTCATCTACAAAATAGTTGTGTCGTCTTTTTTTGCGTTTGCTTGTGCAAAATTACTTTTGACTATGAATTATTTGTGTATTAGATACTATGTATTTACAATAC
Organism: Agrilus mali; assembly: GCA_029378335.1. Lineage (NCBI taxonomy): Eukaryota > Metazoa > Arthropoda > Insecta > Coleoptera > Buprestidae > Agrilus > Agrilus mali. The sequence continues at coordinate 19,374,644 of CM055659.1, forward strand.
ATTTTTTTAATACCTTTTTAGTCTCTATTTTTTCCTCAATAACAGAATAATATTCATAATATATTTTAAATATCAACAAATTCCAATTTGATAAAAAAATTGATTATCCGGTAGTAATAAATTACAAAAGTGTCATCAGATACAAATTTAACCGGAACAATCTGGATTCGTTCGAATGAAAAACGATAATAGAACTTTATAGTGATGAAACTAATTGTCTTCTTTTAATTACTTAAGCAAAATAAAAAGATCTGATCATTTTGAATTTTGACAACAAAACAAAAAGTAAAAAGAAAATATCAGAAATAAGTATACATAGGCACTAAACAATTATAATACTTACAATTAATGTCACTCACCAATTAATGATAAATACAACAAATTAATATGGGTATGTGTTATAACAAAAAATTAACAGATAATCAATTAAACATAAAAACATATAACAAAATGAATTAATAACAAGAAAGGTATTATAATTCATTGTTCTCTTTTTTGCTGAACCACAATATGTATAGGTGTCTGTGAACCGAAATTCAAAAGGTCTCATATTTCTCTCATAAGCAACATACGTTAATAGAAATAGAATATTAAAAGGGTTTACAATTACCACTGAACAATTCGTAGCAAATGAAAGTAACACATAACAGAGAAATCACAATTAATTTTAATAAATTTCTTAGAACCTTACAGACATTAAAAAGAATAAAATATACAGAAGTAGAGATCCTTTTTGTAAAATATTTCTAAATTAAATAATTATTACACTTCTGCAAAACATTAATGAACACAACCGTTAAAAAGCAAAAATTACTTATAGTCTAATGATCTTTAAAATGCTACAAAATATTAACCGAAATTTGAGTAGGACATTTTTTGTTTATATACAGGAGGGGTAAGTGTGGCTGGCTATAAGTCAGTTTTCGGGTTGAAAACCTTCCCACCATTTGGCTTCTGTCTTGAATGGAGTATGTTCACGGTTTCCCCACGATATCTTAAGAACCATAAATCTCACATTTTTTTCAGACTTCTCACAGAGAGCAGATAATTTTCTACCATTCTGGTACAGATACTTTTAGTAATAAAATTGAAAATAAAAGTTATCTGAAATTAAAAATAAATTAAAAAAACATCATTTTATTGAAAAAAATAGGACTTGAAATTTTTTTGTACATCGTATTGCAACACTTCTGTTTTCAATTTTACAGAAAAATGCTTGAATCAAAATTATTTGTACGAGAATTCGTCAATTCTCTAACAAAAAATCTTAAAAAAATTGTGAGGGCAATGGTTCTTATTTCCCTTATCGCTAAAAAACTATTTACATGCTCCAAGCCCCATTCAAGATTGCAACCAAATAGAGGATTTCGAATCCCGAAAACCCAATTTCATAATCATATTTACCCCTGGTTTTATACATAAACATAAATTTTGTCCATCCCAAAATGCAAGGTCAACGTAACATTTCATATTCATATTAGGTAGGTATATCATTAGTTTTTCTTTATGATGCATATTTTATTTTCTTTCGCTAGTTTTAACAAAGCATCGTAAAAATTGAAAACTAAAAATAGAATCCTATTTACCAAAAGAAAAAAGTGAACGCTTTCTGAAAACTGACTTGCTGTTTATGTAGTTGGAGAAGTAATCCGTTTTATTTCTAGCTACTTGACCCTTTCGAAAAAATGAAAAGAAACATTTGTTATTGAAAACTAAAAGCAATTTATAAACGGTTTATTCAAAATTTATAGTTCAAATCTTGTTCTTACTTACTTAATTCTTAATTAATCTAATACCCATGGAAGAACAAATGAACTCAAATAGAATTTGATGAAAACAAGATTTACAAATCGCATTTTGTTTTTTTTTTATTCCTATTAGGAAACAAATGAATTTAAATGCAAAACGACATTTTAAAGTGCTGTGTGTACGTAATTGTGAATATGATTACTTAAATATCATAATTAGATATCACTTATAAATGTTGTATTCTTTTCATGAGTAGAAACGACATATTAAACAAATTAAAACTTCTATTTTATATGTGATACCTAAAAAGTTATTAACTATGTACCTACGTCTAATTTCTTTTAGGCAGACAGCTATATTAAGTAAACCAATTTAAAATAAATCATTAGAAAGTTTCAAATAGTTTCATATATTACATACATTCAAATTAACATTAAAACTTGGATTATTAATACTGGGTACATACATATACATAAAAACATTAATGTAGGTATGTATGCAAAAGGAATTTCAATTAAAAAAGAAACTTATTAGATAAGTAGAATAGATCAAAAAAAACAAGAAGTAATAAATAACAAATGAATAAATATGGTAATAATAAAAGAAAAACTCATTTATAACTTACTAACCTTTTCCAGAGTAAACAAATTTGGAACTAGACACCTTAATTTAAATTCATTTTCCTCTTTAAGGTAATAAGAATTAAATCTTGATTCTATCACAACACCATTTTTAACATATTTCATGACACTAATTGAAAAATAATAAATAGTTTAAAAAAAGTTAATAAATTAAACACCATTAGATCTTGAAGGGTTGATACGACAGCTGTAAACCATGTAAACTAATGTTTTTCTATGGTTGAAGAAGGTAAATATACAAACAATCTGCAGGATACACCATACAAATATATATCAAATGATGAGAATACATGCAAACTGAATGCATTTTTTGCAAGTACAGTTTTTCGTTTAACTACGGTAGATGGAAGTAGCGTTCTTATAAGAATATGGCTATACTACAGCTTTACGGAAAACATCTTAAAATTTAACAAATCACTGTTCATAATATTGTAAATTTAATTAATTAATTAACTTCCGTATCATCACTTTTTCGTCTTCTTTTTTTGTAAATAGCTTAAAATACCTTTCAATTGTTTAGACATGTTTTTCATAATTGGAACGTTTAAGCATTTTCTAAATGAAAAAAGTTATGTTGTCTAAAAAAGTTTTATAAACATAAATTAAAAAAATTTCGCAAATCATAATTTATCCAAAAACCTTAATCATTATTACGTTTCATAATTTTCTCCGTTGTTGGTAATTTAGTCATATTCATTTACTTATTTATTTGTCAATTTCTATGACTAAAAGCTCATAGAATAAATAGACGAACTGTCAAAAAATGAAAACGCATGGGCACGGGTGGCTGATGCAATAAGGTGGAAGACCTTATAAAGTTTGTGAATCGTGTAATTGTATGTAATTATATCTAGCAGAATATTAATTTATTGTGTGTAAAGGGAATTAAATAAAGAGAGCACCTAAGTCTTTAGAATGGCAGAAGATGAAGCCGTAAGTATCCGTGTAGATAAACGTAAATTGTAAATATGTTATTAATATCCAAAAGGGAGTTATTTTTTATAAATCTAACGTCCCTTTAGTAAGCTCATTGCATATTATACTAGCTAGCAATTGTGATATGAAACCTGTTTCGATAAAAGTTTCTTAAAAACCTTGTCGACAAACTTATTTGAACACTACAGTTTTTATTACTGGTCCATTTATTATTTATAATATAATTTGAACTTCAGATTTTTGATCCTACCCTTAAAAAGAAAAAGAAGAAGAAGAAGACAGCTTTCGATATTGATTCAGTCCTAGCTGAAACCACTGGAGAAAATGAGAATTCAAATCAGGGCACTAATGTAGAAGTTGAAAATAAAGATGATGACCAAGATGATGCCAATATAGAAATAGATTTAGATTTTAGTAAGAAGAAAAAGAAAAAAAAGAAACCTTTTAATTTAGAAGAATTGGATGGTGCATTACCAGATGTTAAAGAAGATACAACAAATGAAACCGGTCAAAACCAAGATGACAGTGTTATGGATGATAATTTGGACATTGAATTAGACTTCAGTAAAACTAAAAAGAAAAAGAAGAAGAAGAAAGATCTTGATGAACTAATTGGGGAAGCAGATGAAAAACAGGAGGATAAGGAAAATGGTAAGTATCAACTTTGGTACACACAAATACTTTTTAAAAGAATAATATACTTTTGAAACATCTACAGTGCTTCAGTACTTGAAATCCAAATTACATTTTTAATTTAATTTTTTTTATAAAAGTTCAACCACTGAAAGAATGTGAATTATAAAATGTATCAGGCCCTAATTTGTTCAGGAATAAAATAGAAGCATATTTTCAAGCATAAAATACTAAAACATGCCAAATTCTGAGAGTATCATTTTACAAAATATGTACAGGATGAAGTAACTTTTTAGTGCATACATATATTTACAAAAAAAATTAAAATGAGTAATTTAAACTACTTTATTATATATATTTCCATGTGTATTGTAAAGTAAATGAAATTAAAAATTTCTTTAATTATTTGGAAATATGCTGCACATTGGAGGAGAGAGTTCCTGAAGTTGGTAAGAATTAAATAAATACCTATTTGTTTATCAAAGTAATAAAATGTACATAATATAAGTTCTTACCTTATATACTTCTTCATTGAATGTAAAGTATTTTAATGTGTTTATAGGAAATTTAATGGCCCATGTATGCAGCCAAGTAAATCTTACATCTCTATTAATAACATGTTAAGAATAAAAGAATGAATTTGATATTGTTTTAATAAAATTTAAGGTGTCAAATTTTAAAATCTATAAATCATAGTTAATAAGAATTAATAATGGAATGAAATTAATATTTCATTTAACATTTTAGTTGAAGATAATGCAGTAACATGGCAGGGTTCAGATAGAGATTATACATATGATGAATTATTAACGCGCGTTTTTGAAATCATGAGGGACAAAAATCCGGATATGGTAGCCGGCAAGAAACAGAAGTTTGTCATGAGACCTCCGCAGGTCGTCCGAATCGGAACCAAGAAAACATCCTTTGCTAATTTTACAGAAATTTGTAAAATGCTTCATAGACAACCAAAACATTTACTGGATTTCTTACTTGCTGAATTGGGTACTAGTGGTTCTGTAGATGGTAATAGTCAGTTAATTATTAAAGGTAGATTTCAACAGAAGCAAATAGAAAATGTATTGAGGAGGTAAGCCAAGTCACATTGTGATGATAAGGATACTAAATCTTATATTATTTGTATTCCAGATATATTAAAGAATATGTAACATGTCATACTTGTCGCTCACCAGATACCATTTTACAAAAAGACACAAGGTTGTTCTTTTTGCAATGTGAAACGTGTGGTTCAAGGTGTTCAGTTGCTAGTATAAAATCTGGGTTCCAGGTATGGTTATATTATATTTTAATAATTTATTTATTACTAATTCTTTTTTTCTTAAAGGCCGTTACATCGAAACGTGCTGCAATTCGTGCGAAAACTGCTTAGTTTGTTGTCACTTCTAAAGTATCTTGCACTTGTAGGTGAATATTAACCTGCAGTCTTTCAACTCGCCACGAAGAAGCAATTTTTTTTATTTTACGTTATTTTTAAATACGCGTAACATAAAAATAAATTTTTATGTGTAAAAATACGCGTTTAATTATTCCTCTAAACCACTAGGTAGTGTTTGTACATTACTCTATCATATTTTTTTCTCCTTAAGAGTCACGTCTGGAGAAACAAATAAAAAACAAAGCATATTTTTGTATTACATTAAAAATAATTTCATAAAAAATATCAATTGCTTTCATAATAAGTACTGATAAAAGCAAGTTTTAAATCATAAAAAATATTAATCTTCATGTAAATTAACAATAAGAACAATTCTAATAACAATCATGTAAGTATTATGGTCGTGTGATGTTTTATTTCATTAATAAAAATAAATACTAAAGTAACGAATTTTCCTTCTCCTTCATTTTTGTTAATACGTTCTGCAATTCAGGCACATTTTTGGCTATCTTCAAAAGTCTTTCCAAGAAAAAATTGTATATTTTGTGAATGCTGAAACAGTTAATTAATTTTTAAATTTCAAGGATAATTTCTATTGTGTAATTACTTACAGTAATCTAATTTCAAAAAGAATTTTATCTTTAATCATAACGACTAGATTTCCAAAGGACTTTTCTGATACAAAATTATTTCTGATTGCGATCCTTGCCAATTCTTCATATCTATCTAATGGATCCCCGTGTTCTCTAGCAATTGCTCTTATTGTATTTAAATTCCTGCAAATATGATAAACAAAACATGTAAGGGATAACACGAGGATTTACTTTTTTAAGTTACAGAAAACCGATTAGGCATCATAATTTTTAATAAGTAGGATTAAATTTTAAAAAAATCTTAAAATTAAATTATAATTATGTCCTTGTTTCTGTTAAGAGACAATAACGAACATATAATGGCGATCTTAAATTAGAAAAAAAAAAAATAGAAATACAACTGGGATGTACCTTAATACTAATAGTAAATTTGTTGGCATATGTCGTAAAACATCCATGATTTTGTCAAATCTATTTTGAGCAAATTCTTTCATAAGTCTAACATCTTCTTCAGAGTATGATCTTTTTAACTGTAAACCTGTATGTCTATAAGGAGACTGCGTCAAAATTTCTGCAAACATCTCATATTCTACAAAAACCATCTCATATATTTTTTTAAATTAATATATTATGAAATCCTCCTACCCTTTATACCCAGTTCGTTGCAAAACTTTCGTAAGTCTTTATTGTTACTTGCCACAATTGCTTTCCAAATCTTACTCAGTGTTGTCCTCTCAAAGTCAGACACTTGTTGATAAAGACCATGGTCGAGTAAAACAATCTGCGCTTTTCTATCGACCTTCCTTACTAAAACTAAACAATCAACAAGTAAATTTTAGCAAATAAAAAAAATACTTGCATATTTACGATTTCCCGGATGAGGATCGGCATGTACGAAACCAATTTGGAATATTTGAGTTCCAAAAATTTCAAAAATCTTTCTATCAATCTCTGCAAGCGAGAAGCCGTCATTTATAAGCCTTTTTGTGTCATTTATTTTGTATCCATCAATATACTCTGTTACAAGAACTCTCTATTAAAATACATGAAATGAAAGCATTATGTACAAAAAATGAGTGAAAAGCATAAATGTACTAACTGAACTGCTCAACTTCCAAAAGACTTTCGGCACGTAGGCATAATTTAAGTGTTTTATGTCTTTAGCACATTGTTCAGCATTTTTTCCTTCCATTTTAAAATCCAATTCTTGCCTAAGGGAGTCCTTGATATCATCTAAAACCCAACTAAAATTGAAATCTTTGTGCATAAATCCAATTATTTTGAGAAGAAATTCAATTGTAGCAACATCACTGACAAAACGTTTTTGAAGGTCAATATACTGAACCTTAACAGCTACATTATTTCCATCTTTTGTAGTTGCTTTATACACCTAATATACAAAACAATCGATTAAACTTAGTATTAATAATCACGTCATAACTTTTAATAGTTACCCAAATTAATGCAACACATATAAAATACATATTAGAATAAATGTTTTGATATAAAAAATGAAACCTTCAAACATATAAAATCCAAAATTTGTTTTTAAAGTGGATTTAAAATTAAAAGTTCTTCCTATATTTTGGACAATAAATAAAAGTTGACCTAGGTTCAGAAAGCATGTTTTTTGTTGCATTAAATTAAGTTGGTGACAGGACACACTATACTTGATTGTAATAAATTACAAAGTCACTTTTACCTGAGCTAAACTTGCTGCAGCAATTGGATTTGGATCAAAATTTTCAAAAATTTCCTCTGGTTTTTTCCCAAAATCTTGCATAAATAATTTATTCAATTCATCTGAATCTCTTGTTAAACATTTATCTTGTAAAGTTTTTAATGTTTTTATGTATTCATCTGGTAGAATATGATTCATGCAAACAAGGGCCTGCCCAATCTTAATGTAAGTACCACCATTCTCTAAACATCCTGTTAATATTCTGTCAGCAGCTCTTTGATGTAAAATGCTCATTAAAATGATACCATTGTTTGATTCATTATCCATTCCGATCTTTGAAAAGTAGTAATCCAAAGAAATAAGTAACCCAATTTGTAAAGACCTAAAAAAGCAGTAGGTATACGTTAAAATTGTAATTAGAATAAATTTTAATTATTATGGGCCAAGTTTCCTAAATTGACTCAGCAAACTTGAGATGATTTTTAACTGATTTTAGTAGCAAGTACTCTACTTGGAGTCTTATCTAACACTTAATCTTCCATTTTATGGGTCTTTTTTGGAAACTTTAGTTTTTTCTAACAATATAATACCTTGCAAATCTCTTAACTCCTGCACATTGTGATATCACAGTATCTGTTATTTTATCATCCAGGAGAGACACGGTAGTTGCTGATGCAAGGCCAAATCCAGTCACAAAACTTAATTTATGTAGTTTCTTACTTTTAGTAGAAGTTCCTACCAGGTTTTGTAATTTGTACAAATTTTGAAAAAGTCTCAACTGCTTAACAAAATGCATTTTACCTGAAATAAAAATTACATACTTTCATTTGTATTAAGTATTTATATTTTAAATATTATCTAATAATTAAACTTTTACATACAAGTAACTAATGCAACTATTAGCTGTGTTTTTATATTATAAATGTGTAATTAGGTCAAGAAAGTGAAAAATAAAAGTTGGTTTCCTTATTGATTATTGTAGGTTATGTTACTCTCATAGATACCTACAACCACTACCGTATGGTTCATAAATAATTAAGGCAAATTCAGTAAAAGGTATTTTCAAACATCTGAACCTCTTGTAAACTACTTATCAATTACATTCAATTGCTGTTCAATAATGCATAAACATTTTCACAATAAATATCTTGCTATACATACAGAAATTTGGTATTTTTATTCAAATTACAAAGAAATGCAGGAAAATTGAGATTTGGTGGCGTTTTGAAAAATACTGAAATCAAAATTACTTTTTTGCTTTCATAATCTTCCGTTTTATTTATTTTTCATTATTATCATTTATTTAAACCGTAAGAGTGTATTTGCTACTGAAAGCAGAACGGTTTTATATTTTGATATGTTTTTTAATTCAAATAATGTGCTTCTTGAATTTTTGAAATTGAAATTATTTTTTAAATGAGGCTGGTATGTATGTACATAAGCATCAATAACTTAAAAGCTACAATTTATAACTGTTTTTGTAAACTTTTCTACCTAATTTGAAAATTACTACAATATTTTTCATAATACTTAATTCGAACATAATTAGTTGCATTAGGAAAATTGACTGCTTCTTATTATGGGTGTTTATTTAATATTATATATTTAAGAAAATGTAATCGACGTTATAATATTGTTACATTTAAATTAAAAAAAAAACTAATTTTCCAAATTACTGCATCAAATTCCACAAAAAATTTTCTCGTAGTTTCTGAGTACCAGAATTAGAGTATGTATGTACATTATACATGCCAAATTTACTGGTTTAACGTTGAAAAATAAAAATAAATCACGTGAAAACATTAAATAATAAATACCTTAATCTCCACCAATGAAAACAATACGAAAATAAGGAAATTACTATTTATTAATAATAGAAACATGAGCTTTGATCGGAAAATCAGATGTAAAATGTTAGGAACTGACTTCACCTTTAAAAATAGTTCCCCTCTTGTGTCAATGCCAATAAAGTACGGGGCCAAAAGAATTCCAAAGCATAGACAGAATGTCGTCAATTCATAAAAGCAAACGAAATGAATGACTAAAAATTTTGAAAATAGTTTGAATGAACAAAAAATTTTACGTAAATAAAACTTTTAAGTAAATATTATCATAGCCAAATAAGAATTAACTGATAATGATAAAATCTCGATAAAATTTGAACGATAAGTAGATTTGATTACCAAATTGATGTTGAAAGTACAAAAAAAACATACGATCATCTGATATACAATTATCAATACAATACATACCTGAAGAGTGTTATTTTGCATTACTAATACACACGTGGTAAAAAGATGAAATTTAAAAATTTCTAAAACAAGTCATTTTTTAAAAGCAAATTTAAAACACAAATATTTTAAAGAAATATAAAGATCTTCTCTTTTAAAAAATTGTATTAAAATTTTAAAATTACAGGAGTTTAAATCATTTCTTTCTAGTATAGCCTGCTGAATGTAATAGAGTACATAGTATGCAAAATGTGGATTCCAATAATTTACAAAACCATTGTATTACATATTTCGTTCAACCGTGAGATAAAACATAACCACAAACAGTGGCGGCTCGTTGGTCATATACCTACATGACACCATGGAAGGGTAAATGAAAAATCTCCTTCTTTTTATATGCATTAGAAGGAAGTTTTAAAAAACTATAATGTAATATATTAACTCGTTTTATAGAACTAAATTTAAAAAAGAAGTTGTAACCGAAAATCTCAAATAAAAATTATTACAAACTTTAACTGTGTAGAGATGCATAGCATACAACCTCAGTTGCAGAGCTAGGATTTAAGAAAGGGAAGGTTTAATGTAAAAGGATACTAAAGACGCCAATTACGAAAAATAGAGCAATATTTACTTTAAAATTTTAACCAGTGTACGTTATTGGACAATCTCAATATTTTATAAATCGAATGTATCTGTAAATAACATGTAAACTACTGCAATTTAAAAAATGTAAGAATGTACTGGTTTTCGCACATTTGTAGTTAATATAAGTATACAACAAATATTATACAGGTAAAATGGTACTAATAGCCATGTAAACATTGCCAATGAATACCTACTGTACAAACGGCAGTAGAATTGATCGCATTATTTCCGAGTATGACTAATAGATTACCGCAAATAATGTTGCTATATATAACCTTTTGCTCTATTTACATAAGTCACCTATTACGGAGAACTATTTAAATTTATTTCATGAAGCAGCAGTTTGTCAGCACACATTTTTGTAAATAAACCATTCAATTGAATTTTTGATGATATGTATGTACCTACAGGGTGAAAAAATGTAGATGTTTATACAGAATAACTCGGTATTTATAGGCGTTATAAAAAAAAAATAAACAGTAGCGTCTCAATTTTCTTTTTTGAGACAAAATGGGTGTTTTCAAAAAATTCCTATCGTCTTTTGTTTTCGAGTTATAAGCAAAAGTTAAAAAAGTTGAGTATTTTAGATAGGATACAGTGGCGTCGGAAAAAATTAAAAATAAATGACGCACATTCGAATTTTAACATAAACGTGGGTAATTATTTTGGATAAGGTCTCCAGACAAAATTCGCTCCAAATTTTTTTTAGCTATCAGAGAACATTCTGTAGGGTAAAACTATATGTTTTAGAGCGGGGGAAGACATTTTCAATAATTATTTATAAACTAACCTAACCTAACCTAAACATTGAAATACATGGAATATGGGCTTTTGATAAAATGTATTCTTAAAATTCTTCTACCTCCTGGAAACCCTCCTGTTAGGTTAGTTTATAAATAATCATTGGAAATGTCTTCCCCCGCTCTAAAACATATAGTTTTACCCTACAGAATGTTCTCGGATAGCTAAAAAAATTTTTGGAGCGAATTTTGTCCCCAATCCTAAATAATTACCTAAACTTGTGTCTTTTTTTAATAGGAATCATACCTAGTTGGCTTTGCTTTACTTAAGATAATATTTCTTTTCTCATTTTTAATGATATGTAATTATGTAAGTATATACCATACAGGGATACAGGTAATATGTGGATCACATTCGACGTTTTAAAGCATTCAATAACAAAAATGATATTACGAATTACCTACATGTTGAAATGTTTTACTTCAAATAATAACAAGCAGGGTTGAAAAAAAATTGGTTTTTATAAAATTTATGACAGTTCAAAATGCTTAAAACATTTTTTTGTTTCGTTTATTTTCAATACATGTTTTAATTAAATAAGTTGCTTTTTTATCAAGTGACTGACTATTTAACTCTCGCTGTTCGGACCGGTCGTCTCTATACAGATAGGCAAAACGTTCACTGAAGATACTTTCTTTGTCAACCTTTTTTTTTATCAATGTCACACAAGCGAAAATGCACAATTCTATAATTTAATAAACTTGTGGAATATATTTTTCCAATCACATCTATCTGAAAATGTCTCCTGCTTTTCTGAAAACTGCTTAAAACTAACCGAACTTTCAAAACTTTTGAATAAAGCATAACACCCTCGAATAATTTAAATTGCATTTATTGGATTTGTTTTCATTATTTTCTAATAAAAAAATGCTCCACGCCATATTTTTCAAGAGAACCACTAATTCAGGATCAAAAGACACCCTAAGAGTCGTTTAAAAATATTTCATGAGTAGTTAACTAAATTTAAAGGATGTTTCACATGTTGTTTTCTATTTTTATTTTAAACGGTTTTAAACACATTAATTTTAAACATTGACAGTAAAAATCAAGTTTATTTAATCTTAATTATATATAGGAGTGCTATCCGGGACAGGTTGAATTAGTACAAAAACCATTCTGTTACTAGAAATGACTATCTGCTACGTTACTTTTCAAAAATTTGGAAAAATCGATGTCAAATTTGTTACTGTGGCGTAATTAATAATAAAAAATAAAAAGCGTTGGGGGACAAGTTCACCTGCCCAAAATTTTACAATGACCAATGTGTATTTTAGATCTCATAAAATTTTAGTTTAATTTACTATTAATTAAGTACGTACATGGTATATGTATTGGTTGGTTACTGAAATATTGAGTTATTACTCATTTTAATGTCAAACAACTAAAAATTACACCATCAATAATCCTTCATTGGTTATCTTTTGTGAGGAACTGTTCATATCGAAAAAACTCAACAATATGTAAATATCTCCTGTACTATGTATTGTGATGTACCCACGCGTATACGTAGTCCTTCGTGCTGCTAAATATTGCATCATAATCATTAATTATGCATATAAAGTGTAGATACCAAAGAATTGTGGAGATAAACAAACATGGAAAGTGTTTAACAATATCATAACTTATTATGCAACACGCGTATGCTGTCGTATCAAACCGTCTAGCACGATGGTTACCTACTTAAACTATTGAGTAACATCCCAAAATAAAAATAATTTTCGTCATAACAGGCGGAGGAAACAATTTTACTTTCATTAAGGGGAGGTCCCCGCCATTTTAATTCAAAAAACAACTAAAAAAATAAAGAAAGAAAAAGAAAACACCATAGTAATGTATATTTTTCTTCACACCATCAGAAAGTAGAGATTTCAACGAAGAAAAAGCCCACCAACGTTTTTAAAAAAGCAGATATTTTGACGTGAGAATTATCGATTGAAAATTAGGATGTTTTTTCGATATTAAGTAAAAATAAGGTGAAAAAATAAATATTTCAAATCAAAACAATTACAGCGTGTTTGGGCCAAGGTAAGTTTTCACCAAATTTCGTGAAAAAAAAATTTTTTGTAAAAGAAAAATAAAAACCAAAAAGTTGGTTATTTGAATTTTTCACATAAATTTTGAGGTTATGTGTACATACAAAAGTTGTAGATCTTTTTATTACCTACAACTTTGCCATTAAACTTTTTTCCATAAGACTTGTAGTTTTTCCAGAAATCAAGGAAAACCGCTCTTTACCCTTAAAAACTCACCCGTTCCCCTTCCCGACCTCAGATCGCCCGTAAATTATTTATCCTTTCATTTCTGTTATATTCTCTTCCTTTTCCAATGGGTTTAATCCTACTATAATTTTTTTTGGTTTCAAAAATTATCGACCCTGGTCTACCTGCATACTTCTACAGTTTAGAAGTCTAGACTATTGGCTCTGAATCTGGATACAAGTTTGAACAAAAGCTAGCAATTTTCAAATATAAAGTTTGAAATTGCTCATTATTTTGTAGTTTTGGCTTTTACTTTTAACAAGCAACAGAAAATTTTAATGTTTTCCATGACAGTGCAATTACATGAATACACTAAGTACTTACAATAGATAATATTTTGTACAAATAAAAACGTGCGTAGACTTTTAAAATAAAAACAACGTAATACTGTTATCTTGAGTTCTTTGTTCATTTAAGTAAAATTGTATAATTTTTATAGTAATGAGAAAAGCAAACACATATTTATCTACCTATTTTGATAACATTTGCCAACATCTAGCAAATTGTAGATACGAGTATCACAAAACAGAGACAGTGCAGCATGCTAGTTACGCGTGATCACGCCAGTCAATGAATTATTATTATTGTAAACATTTTAATGGTACTTGCATGCCAAATATGTTTCATTCCTTTAAAATAAGGTCGGTTTTAAAGTTTGTGTAATTTGCAAGTTGCACAAGGAACGATTTATAACAGTTTTATGCGCTTTTAGGATTGTAGGTACATAAACAATTTTATAGCCACACACTATGTACCTATTTCTTTGAAATACATAAAGAATAATATACCTACTAATTTGTCATTATAAAATTTTTTAAATTCAAATTCAGCCGCCCAGAAAACGAAATCTGTCACTTTTCAAGTATTACGTAGCAGGTAGGTGGTATCAAATGTTACAAAGCAATTTTTTTTCAAATTTTCACTTCATATTAACATTTAAAACTACGTAAAAAACAGAAAGTAAAATTTTTGTATATATAGATAAAATCCATTTAATTGTTTTAATAGTGCTTTTACATCCCCCATTAAGTCTAACATCAAACGGAATATTAAACACAAAAATGATACAAAATAATATTTTATTTATACACCTCGATATTTCAACATTTCAAGGAATTTAGTATACAACGGTCAACATTAATTCAGACTGTGCAAATGGGAGCATTAATAAGAAATATGTAAAAGCTTATTACATGGTTTAATTTAAAACGTTCAATTAGTAGCAGTTATTAATAAAAAACAATTAAAGAATAATGCGGGTAAGTATCTGAGTGAAACACTTTTAACGGTTAATTTGCTGAATTTTTGTTGGTTGGTTTTAAATAATATTCACGATATCCCTTTAGCAAATTACAATTGCCTCTATGGCAAACGAGAACGAAAGAAAACGAATATATACAGGGTGGGCAACTGAAGACAAATCAGAAAGCTTTGCGTGTATTAGAAAAGTTCAAAGGGTATAGCCGGATTAATATGGGAAATCTGCCCCCATGGCTTTTCCGACTCGCACTCAGGGGATCGATTTGGTGTCGAATAAAAATAATTCACCGAAATTTTTAACTCTTTAACTCAAACGGTTTTCGAGATTTTCAAAAAAACATGTTTTTTTGATTTTAATTTTATAGTGAAATTCAAATATAATTGATGATTATTTTTTTTTCTAATTCTTAATGAGTCTGTCATGAAAAATTAATATGATCATGATTCTTAAACGAAAAGCCGATTTTTAGGGGAGGAAAGAAAATTAAAATCTTTATTTTTTTAGCCTTTCTGAAATATGTCACACCAAAATTCGTCAGAAAATGTATTTTATACTCCTTTACACTCAGGATTTTTTTTTTAATTTTTTGAAGTGGTGGAACAATATGAAAAAAATTACTCATTCTTTTTCCTAAAATCTCGCGTTTTAACTAACTTATATTTTTGTTTTAGTTTAAAAGAAATGCATAGAAAATATTCATTTACTTAAAATTCACAATGACATTGCTTATCAAACATTTTCAATCATATTTGCTACACAATGATTACTTTAGCGTTTAATGCGTTAGCTTGGCGCGAGTTTTAAAAAACATAGTCTTTAAGTAATAATTGTGTAGCATCAATCATG
Organism: Agrilus mali; assembly: GCA_029378335.1. NCBI lineage: Eukaryota > Metazoa > Arthropoda > Insecta > Coleoptera > Buprestidae > Agrilus > Agrilus mali. The sequence continues at coordinate 19,390,312 of CM055659.1, forward strand.
ATCATATTATTTTTTTGTCTTACTCATAAAAATTAAAAAAAAAATTATCATCAATTAATTGTGAATTTCACTATAAAAATAAAAATAAAATCGACAACAGGTTTTTTTGAAAATCTCCAAAACCGTTTCAGTCAAAGAGCTAAAAATTGAGGTGAATTATTTTTATTCGACACCAAATCGATCCCCTGAGTGCGAGTCGAAAAAGCCGCGGGGGCAGATTTCCCATATTAATCCGGCTATACCCTCCCTTTCGGTAAATTGCTTACATGGACGTCTTCATCTTTATTATAGAACCGGTGATCCTCTTCACAGCTAATTCAGCCCTTAAAATTCAAATGGGTAAAAGGAGTCCTGTCATACATCATTCGAAAGATTTGATCTCAATTTTCTAAATTCAACACAAAAATAATTGGAAAGTTGGAACAACTTGTTTGTTGTTCAAATTGAACACAATCAATTTCCCTTAAAATCAATAAATTTTGTTTAAATTTTTGCTTTACAAATCAGTTATTCTCCTGCATTTAGCAATGGCGTAACTTCTAATGATTTACACTCTGTACTATACAGGTTTGATTTTAAAATCCCCCATAAAGAAGTCCAAGAGGGAGAGATGTGGGAATCTGGTTGGTTATTCTAAAACATCTTTTCGGCCCACAAATTGAGTTGTAGAAAATCTTTAAAGTTAAATGTTTTGAAAATAAATGGTCAAAATTAATTGCAGTTATTACATCTGTATTGTATCTAAAAAAAGATAAATTCTAATGATGTATCTATCGCACGATTTCTTTTCCCTATTTAAATGTTAATGGTTGGATTAACTGCGAAGAGGGAGGAAATACTATAATCACTGTTGCTGTATTAATAGACGTAGTTACCCCACTAAAATTAAATTGGTCTGTTTAACGGAATTTTCTGAGATTTGAACAAATAGCTTTCAGGCTCATATATTTAAATGAAAAAAACAGTAAAAATTCGAATTAAAGTTCCTATACAGCAGGCTTTTAATAATTGTTTTGCTAATAACATTGAAGCTTCATCAGCAATTTCGTTTATCTAATATTAAAGTGGTGAAAATAGCGAAGATAGCTTGTGGATGTGAATTACCTAAATGTGTCTTTTCATTACTATATCTAAGCATTTAGGGCTACGTATATATATTTTTTATTTTGTGCAGAATTTTAAAAATATAGTTAAAGCTATGGTTATGGTTGAATAATAAATGTTTAGTATAATTAGAATATATTTTAGATAAAAAGATCGTTGTAGCAGTTTTTCCTGATTTATGCACGCCATTGTTGTTACATACTTCGGGAATCCTACATCTTCATTACTTATATATTTATACTAGTGTAACCCCTCTAAGTTTGGAGGGATAGTTGCTATTATTGATGATGCATAGTAATTTAGTCACTTTAATGATAGCGACCATTTCATACCGTAACCTAAGCAAAATCCTTTTGGTGGTGCATAGCACTTCAAACATTTTAGTTATAGCCACCATGGGCGTGTTTTAGATGTTCCTACAGACCTTTGATTTTATAATTTTCTTTTTAATACTTTTATGTTTGTTTCAATATGTCGCTTTTTAGGTCCAAGATATCATTTGTAATATGTTAATTACATATTATCTACACAAGTTGTTAATACAACTAGCAACAATGTATATTTCACTGATTATAACTAAACAGCATAAAATACTTGCATTCAAGCTTATTAACCATCCCAGTTGATATAAAATGTAGTTAGCCTCTATGTGAAACAATTACTTTAAAGATTTAAACATAAACACTTCTATAGGGTTGAGTGAATAGTAAAAGCATGTATTTCTAAAAGAAATAAAATCCAAAATTATAAAATATCTATACATAGTTATATCTTACTTAAATGTTTACGCTTGTACTCCCACTACTTATAGTTAGTCATTTTCCTGCACCAAATTTGAAAATATTTGCCCACACGATGTCCTATTCTTGCACAACGTTAATCATCTTTTTATTGTAATCACAATTGCCTAGCTTTCATAATTCCAAGTTCATTTATAGGTTCTCAAAATACCTATTATGCAAATTCACTTTTAAAGAGTCGTTATTAATTTAATAGGTACGCTTCGTTATAAAAGTGCACCTATATATAGTTTTTTAATCATTAAACATAATAAAACATGAAAATTATACCAACTTAATTGTATTTTATATTATTTTAATTTATCAATAATTTCCAATTATGTAGTAACCCACATATATGGATTTAATTGTAAAAATCATTTAATTACCTGTAAACAGACGCATGAAAGTTAAGTGTAATATTTGTATTTTCTATTAAATAAAATTCTAATAGTCCCTCACATTGCCGTTAATGTTTTTGTAGTCCCATTTTCTAAAAAAAAAAAAAAATAGTATTAACAATTTTGCAAATAAAAAGGAACGTTCTTTTTTTAATACTACCTACTTAGAATACAATTACCTACGCTACCTACTTATTTAAATTTTAAGTGATTGTCTCGTATTTTCTAGGATAATTAATTTATATACAAAATTGTTATCAATAGTTTATTTGTGGGGTACAGTTTACCATCACATAACAAAATTTAAAATTAAGTGACCTTAAACTAAGTATGCATTCATACGTTTTTTAATAATGACAAAAACGTTTGTTGGACATTACTATGTCTAGGCAATTTTATTCAAAAATTAACATAAAATTATACATGTAAATCGGGGTTAATGTCCTCATATTTACACACTTATATGTATACGTTAGATAAAGACATTAGAACTATGTATTACGGTTTCAAGAGATAAGAATAAAATTATGTTTAATTTCGAAATACAGTTTGAAAAAAAAAACATTAATGACGGCATCTCGTACATATTATACAGATACATGAAAACAGTTTGGCGAAAATGGTAAATGATAAGCAACAAGGTGTGTTACACATATTCTTTTAATAAGGGTCATAGAAGCGAATAATAATGATCATCCCAATTTCGTAATTTCATCATGTTAGTTCAACACAAACCTTCTACCTCTACTAGTTTATATTCTCAGCGAAAAGTATATAAGGTGGATGCAGGTAGTAATATGGCCAGGGCTGACTAAAAACTACCATTTTTGAAGGCAACATTTTTCTTTGCATGTTTAAAAATTTGTAAGTAATCTATCTAAATTCTATTTACAATTTTCTATTGCTGGCATTTTGGCTGTTGGTCATAAATATGTGATTTTCGCGTGCACTACTGCGTTCTACTACACAGAAAGAATTGCATAGTAAAAATTACTTATAAATTGTAGGTAATGGAGTGACAACCTAAGAATATAGAAAAAATTAATAGTATTTATGTTATGTATGTAACTAAAATGTAATATTATCAAGTTCACTATTTCATTAATTGCCATACAAGCGTTATACCGTAGCTAGTATAAAAGGGCCTAGCCCAATATTAAGTTAGTTAGTCTAGTCATGACAATAAAAAAAGTACAACGAAGTAATCGTAGTTTCATTACTTAATTAAGTGTTGTCTATAAAGGTCATACTGCTAGCTCGTTCGACGAAGTACCGTTGGTATTTTAAATAAGTGTCGTTCCTAATAAATTATCTATCAAATTGATTCAGATAAAACTACGCGTTCGTCCGTAAAAAGGGATTGAATCTAGAACTAAATTATCGGTACGTGGGTGGAAGCGTCAACTAAGTTCCTTTATTTAAAAAAAGTGTGTTTTAATCCTCCACGTAACATTTATATTAATTAATAGAAATAATACCCGCCGTCCCCCGGGTAAGAATATAAGTATTACACGTTTGATGAAACATTCTAGAACATTCGCGAATTTAGAACTATCCAGAACATCCCATAATGATTCAAAACATTTTCTAACTTTTTTTAACATTCTGAAACATTCTTGAATGATCTTCAAAATTCTGGAACATTCTTGAACATTGCCAAATCATTCTGAAATGTTATAATAAAACATTCTTTTACTTTTTATAACATACTTGAACTCCCTGTAACATTCTAAAAAAATCTGCTTCATCCTCATCCCCATTCCGTGTGTTGTTTGATTGGTGAGTAGTGACATCAGTAGACGCCTTGCGGGGATGACTAATCGATTGATAATAATAATTGATTAGTTATCGACCACTGAGAGTTGAAGATTATTACAGTACTAATATCGCTATTCAAAAATGGGGGTTGATCGTAGAGGGGTGAAAATTAAGGGTTATATGTATTTTTTAATGCCAATTCATAAAAAACATTAGGGGTGGAACACCCTTAACATTTAGGGGGATGAAAAATAGATGTTGTCCGATTCGCAGACCTAACCGATATGCACACAAAATTTCACGAAAATCGGTCGAGGCATTTCGGAGGAGTTTAATTACAAACACCGTGACACGAGAATTTTATATATTTGATTACAAAAATTGAAACAAAATATAATATAAAATACAGCAAATTTTACTATGCACTTTAGTATTTTTACAATTACGATGAGTTGTCGTCACTCGATTGCCAAATGCATAGCAATTTTTACCCAAAATTTTTAGATAAAAATTACTATCTAATTGACTCCATGTAAGTACTAAAATAATTAAAAATTAATTAGTTTTTCAATATCTTTATAATTAAAAGAAAAAATGTATTGTAATGAAACCGCTCAGCAGTTCGCGAGAAGATTCTAGTCTCCGCGACGCGTGTGTGTGTGCGTTCGCATGTTGGTGAGCTGTGAACGGGTGCCGTGTCTGGGATCGATCCTTCCGCAAAAGACCGCGAAAACCTCGAGTTGTTTCCACAAGAACGACTATTGACTATATAAGGAGACCGGTCGCTAGACGACAAAACAGAGTAAAGTATAGTGCAGTAACAGACCTTTTGGCGAATAAATAAATAGCAAAGAGTAGTGACAGGCAAATAAATTGTGTAAAATAAATTAGTGACTGAAGTGTATAGAAGAAGTTGTAGATTGTAGAGATAATTGCTGTTAATTTTGTTTTAGTTCCCGTTTGTTAATTTAGTTCTAGTTCTCGTTTCGTCATTCATTTTTGTTAACTTTATTTGTTTCGTATTTCAATAAATAATTTAAGACTTTTCGCGTGTTTTTACCCCCACAGAAACGTTACAGTATGAAAGTTCGAAACATTCGTAGTGTTGAGCAATATGGCCAAAAATTCTGTTTAACAATATAGCCATGGTTTTATTGCTAATCAAAGAAAAAACATAGCCTGATGAGCATGAAAACCTCTTCAATGTTTTTATTTTTATTAATTTCCCTTATAGTAAATTTTAATAAGCGATAGAACATTGTTGAAAAACATGAGATTATAATAAAAATTCTCTGTTCAATCTGTAAACCCAATTTTATGAAATATATTAATATCAAACTTTTTATTTGCGAATTGTTTTGTTTTTAAGAGTGGCCAATCAATATGACTTTTTAATGGTTCTAATAAAATGAAACTTAATTGGTCCATTTTGCAGAAATATCTGTAACAGTTTAGCATGCCCATATTGGCTGCAAAAACCTTAAGTAGAATATGTATTCTACTTACATCTTTAACTATTTAAATTAAATTTTCGTCTGCTGTTCTTGCTTTTAACGCGTCTCCAACCAGTTTTTGTTCTACTATCCTATGTATCTCTCCTTTTCCTCTTTTTGGCAAAATTTTAAGTACTTACTAGGAGTTTCCATGAGCTATTTACCTACATAACATGTAAACATCAGAATTAATCAATAAAATTACTTATTGTTTGTTTCTAATTGTAAGTAGTAATTATTGTATGCAAAATCACAGACCAGGATATTTAAAAAAATTATGTATGCATTAGTAAAATTCTAATATTAATGGGCTTGACTAATAAAACTAAAAACATTTTTAACGACCTTTTACTTACTGAATCAAGTGCAATGAGCATGTATTTATGAATAGGTCTGTTTCTCGATCATGGTATTACAAAATTATTTATCAAATTTCCTGATAACTTTCTGAATATTTACTTGCATTTTAAGTGAGTAAAATAAACTAAACAACCACATGTTTTTTTTTGTGGGGTCTGCCTAATTTCTGTTGGTGTTCAGGCGTTTCGCACACATGGGGTGTAATAACCATAAATACTCTTGAGCTGACGTGAGACATGTCCTCTTTTCGATAAAATTTTTGTCACTTGTCTCGTAGATCGATTTCCTGTGGGAATTTTTCTTAGATGCGGCGTGGGTTCGATTAGTTTTGATGACGTATTAGTACGAGTCTTTAAAAGGGCTGCGAGGTGATTTTTAAGGCATTCAATTTTGTTTCTTATTCGATTCGATCCATTCAATTTTGTTTCTTATTCAATTCGATAGATTCGATTCAATCCTGGTTCTGATTCAATTCTGTTTCATATTCAATTCAATTCTGATTCAGATTTCAACAATCATATTCATTTCAATTCGTATTCAAATTCCGATATTATAATTTGTTTTGTGTCTTTATTTGTATTTTGTGTGTTTTTGAGTTTTTGTTTCAAATTGGATTAATTACTTACATTTCTAACAGGTATGATAATTATTTTATTATTCTAAATTAATATTATTTTGTTTTATCATTTTTATAATTTTAATTGTTTCAAATTTAATTTCACTTTTATTATAAATTACTTACATTTCTAACAGGTATGATAATTATTTTATTATTCTAAATTAATATTATTGTGACAGATGTGTCATTGTGACGTTGACAAGCAACGACTGCGAAAATTGTGTGGAAGTAATCTATGACGCGTTCCAGAAAGTCCGAGAGTTGCTGGACGTTTCGAGAGTTGCCTAGAAACGTCCATAATACTATATAAGGAACAGCGTTGGACAGTATTAGGAGTATTTTGATAGAAGAGAGCGACCAGAGCGACAGATATAAGCGAGAAGAGAAGATAAAGCGATTGACAAGCGAAATAGATATTGAGTTATTGTTGTTATTGAAATAGTTATCGTATAGTTGTTGTTATAGTTAGTTTAATAAAAAGTGTTAAGAGAAAAATACGTGATAATTGTAAATTACGTAACAATTGGTGTCAGGAGTAAGGATTTATGCCAGTAACAAGAAGTCAAGCGGCAAAAATGGAGGAGCAAATGAAAATTTTGATGGAAATGCTTAAAGAAATGAAGGAAGAAATTAAAGCAGGCAAGGATGAAATGAAGGCAGGCCAGGAAGAAATGAAGGCAGGCCAGGAAGAAATTAAGGCAGGTCAAGAGAAATTAATCGAAGATATGAGAACAATTAAAATTGAGCAAGAAGGATTAAAAGAACAGTTAAAGGAAGTAAGAGTAGAAGTTCAAGAAGAGTTAAAGGAAGTAAGAGCAGAAGTTCAAAAAGAGTTAAAGGAAGTAAGAGTAGAAGTTCAAGAAGACTTAAAAGAAGTAAGGGCCACACACGAAAAGTTTCAAAAGGAATTAGACGAAATGAAGGCCAATCTGAACGTTCAAGAATATCCAATACTAAAGAAAAGCGAAGAAGGAAGTGTAAGAATGTCGAGGATAAAACCACCAACATTCGATGGGAAGGTCTCTTGGTCAGTGTATCTTAAACAATTCGACGCTGCTGCCAAAGCAAATGAATGGAATGAAATGGAAAAAGCCACTGCCCTGATCATAGCGCTACGTGGGGAAGCTCTCGACGTTCTGCAAGGTATACCAGAAATGCAGCAAAACGATTTAAAAATTCTGGTGGACCGATTGGAGATGCGCTACGGTGATAAACACCTACAACAAATGTATCAGGCTCAATTAAAAAGTCGCTATCAACGTAGCAGCGAAAGCCTCCAACAATTCGAAGAGGACGTCGAAAGGCTTGTGCGGTTGGCTTATCCTAGTGCTCCTCAAGACTTTACAGACCAGCTGTCCACCCAAATGTTTGTCGATGGAGTGCGAGATGTGGAAATAAGCAAGCCCTGCGCATGTCTCGACATAAAACTGCAGGCGAAGCTTTGTCGCACGCACTGGAATATGAAGCAGCTAAACAAGCTTCCAAAGGACATGTTAGAATTCGACAGGTTGGGTTCAATTTTGATGAGGACAGCGAGTTACTTCGACAAGAAGTTGTAAAAATTGCTAAAGAAGTGTTGTCTCCAAAACCGAAAGAAGATATGCGTGATCGCCCACGTTGTTGGACTTGCGACAAACAGGGTCATCTTTCACGGGATTGTCTCAAAAGAAAGAGAGAATTTAATTGCTGGAATTGCGGAGGTACGGGGCACTTGAGCAGCGGCTGTCCATCTGGAAGAAGACAGACGTCAGCCGCCAAAGGAAGCAAGCAGGGAAACTAAGAATAGCCGGCCTTACTGGGCGAAAGTTCAAGACGGCAAAGAAAGAGTAATCGCATATTTTAGCAAGACACTGTCGAAGCCCGAGAAGAACTATTGTGTGACCCGCCGAGAACTATTGGCCGCGGTGAAAACTATAGAACATTTCCACAAATATCTATATGGGCGAGAATTCCTGCTGAGAACTGACCACTCTTCTCTTAAATGGTTGCTGCAATTCCGAAACCCTGAAGGACAGGTGGCCAGATGGTTACAGCGTTTACAAGAGTACAATTTCAAAATTGAACATCGGCCAGGAAAAGACCATGGTAATGCCGACGCCTTATCAAGACGACCATGCCCACGGAATTGCAAACATTGTTCTTCTGTGGAACGAAAAGAAGGGTTAGAACAAGTTCCATGCCTACATACCACCGTGGAGAGACAACAGAATTGGGAAGACACAGTGTTGATGGAGGAACAGCGAACCGATGATGACCTATGGCCTATCATGAAATGGAAAGAGACAGGAGAATCTCGACCAAAATGGGCGGACGTAAGCCCCCTTAGTACTACTACGAAATGTTATTGGGCCCAATGGGATTCACTAAAGCTCGAGAATGGAGTCCTTAAAAGAATCTGGGAAAGTCCAGACGGAACCAAGAAGCGCCTACAAGTTGTGTTGCCCAAGAAGAAGACGAAAGAAGTAATAAAAGAGCTGCATGCTGGGACTGGAGGTGGACATTTTGGAGTGAAGAAGACATTAGAGAAAATACGTGAACGGTATTACTGGGTGAACGCTAGATTGGATGTGGAAGACTGGTGTAGAAAATGCGAAGTATGTGCTAGAGAAAAATACGTGTTAAGAGAAAAATACGTGATAATTGTAAATTACGTAACATTATTTTGTTTTATCATTTTTATAATTTTAATTGTTCCAAATTTAATTTCACTGTTTATTATTTTCTTTTATAATTATAGAAATTCTGTTCAATCATTTATGAATTTTTAAAACAACTTCAATTCAGATATATCTCTATAAATTAAATAAACTACATTTTTAAACTAATTTCAATTCAGGTAAATCTCACTAAATTAAGTAATTTACATTTTTAAAATATTTTCAATTCAGGTAAATCTCACTAAATTAAATAATTTACATTTCTTTAAATTAATTTCAATTCAGGTAAATCTTACTAAATTATATTTTTAAAATTATTTCACCTTAAAAGTTTTTCAGGTTTAACATTAATATTTCATTTTTCAACTTATAATAATTTGTGTATAATTTCGAAAGGGATAAAACATTTTGTAGTTCAATCTAAGTATGAAATGCCTTGTTGTAAGTACTAATATTTTCTCCCGTGCGGACGTTGATGGGGAGTATTAACAGTGGCTTGGTTAATTTGGTATTTTATCGATGATGTCTTTGTCCTACAATAGGATTCTAGATTAGATAAAAATTATAAACTAACAAAAGTTGGGTATCCCGATACGTTCCAACGATCATCGTTATCTGGATTGCTTCCATACTGGACTCCAGACTCATAAATTAACTAACAAATATGTTTTTGGTTTTAAAATGTGCTGCTGTTTGTAGGGATTGAATTTCAAATTGTGTCAAAATTTATCAAACATTCGGGAAATTGGGTTTTGTTTACATTTTGTGAATTTTTCATAAGTTTTTCTAAATTTTATTACACAAATTATTTTTAATTTTTGTTGAGCCTGAGAACTACAAAATTTGAATTTATTCTTTTCCAAGTTGTTTTTGATTTCATTTTATTTGAGAATTTTTAAATTATATTTACAACAATTTCTTATTGATTATTTTACATACATTTTATTTGATTTTTGTCTTATTGTGTTTTTACCCTTTTATGTGTTTTTGTGTACCCTGATTTTTATGTGTTTTATTGAATTTTCTTATTGATTTTATTTTTATGTGCCTTTTATTTTGTGTTGGTTTTACCCTGCAATTACATGTTTTATCTGATTTTATTTTTGCACTGGATTTTTTGATTTTTATGTGTTCTACTTGATTTTATTTTTTGCATTGGATATTTTTGATTTACATGTGTTACCCTGGAATTTATTTTTACCTGGATATTTTGATTTACCATTTTACTTGGATTTGATATTTTGATTTACTTGTGTTTTTCTTGATTTGATTTTTACATTGATATTTTGATTTACCATTTTACTGGTATTTGATTTACCTGTGTTTTACTTGAATTGATTTTTACCTGGATATTTTTGATTTACATTTTACTTGGATTTGACATTTCGATTTACCTGTGTTTTACTTGAATTGATTTTTACATTGGATATTTTGATTTACATGTGTTTCACTGGAATTTATTTTTTATATTTGATATTTTTATCTATTTGTGTTTTATCTGAATTTATTTTTTTTCATTGGATATTTGATTTATATGTGATTTACTTGAATTTGATATTTTGATTTTTATGTTTATTTGAATTTGTTTTTAAATATTTGAGTGGCTGAGATCGTGGTTTTCTCTGTCAGGCTCTTTTTCCACGCTAGCCACAGGCTGAGTCTGACACTCTCATTTCCAAATTTACATTTGATTTTGATTTTGAATTAAAAAGTAGGAATGAATTCATTGTCTTTTATTTAACCTTGTTCCTCTAATGGTAAACCCGTGCCAGAGTACAATTTTGTCATTTTTGGCAAGACCTGGCTTTTCAACACAACGAAGGGTAAGAAGTTTTCGACGATCACGTTGGCCTAGGTAAGTTACACTACAATACACGTACACTTCAGTTTCGCAATTTTAAAGCAATAACAGTTTATATTAAGATTTATGAGCATGTGAATTAATTGTGCAACTGGTAAGGTGAAGGTGCTATTAGTTACAATATTGTTATGGCCTATCAAACAAATCTTTCCCACCATATCTCACAATTAATTTTAACCCTTGGGTATGCTTTACTCAAAGACATTACAGTAGAATCCAGAGGTCATTTAAAATTTCTATTATAAATTAACTAAGATAATAGATCATAAACACAGGACATTATTTATGATCTAGCTGTATATAGTGTATATCTCAGGAAGATCGTCAAGTTGGGATTTAAGTATAAATGAAAATATATAACCAAACTTCGATAACTAGAAAGTCAATTTTTTTGTAGCTGCACCAAATTGGTTGGCAATATCTCAATAGCTTCGAAGATAAGAGGGATGGTGAATTTTTGTCTATTTTCTTAAATAACTTTGAACTATTTGTTTTAAAATTTTAAAGAATATATTTACTGTCACGGTAAGTCCATTCATTTGATATGTCACAAGGTGTAGTTTGCAAAATTTTCAAGTTGCCCAGTGATTTATGATGTTATTTTAAGATCATAGAATTATTATAAGTATTTCTATAATATATAAGTAAATAACTATTTTATTTAAGTTCAATAGGTACTTTCGAAGAAAAAAATTTCAAGTTCTTTACAGTAACAATTTTTAATGGATTTCAAAAATATTTTGATTTATAAAAATCATTACAATGCAGAATCGCGCTCAAAGCTTTAAAATAAAAATAGTTTATTACAAAAACAAAACAATATCCAACTTTTCCGCCTTGTGGTTTAAGACCTTTTTAAGGCTCAAAAATACATTCACTGATAACTTGTTCTAAAATTAATAATCAGTTGTACTAACATAGGTTTTAGTTAGACTAGCTGCAATGTCCAGCATTGCCCGGCTGCTGCATTCCAGAAATCCTGTAATGATTCAATCAAAACATATTCCAAAATTTTTGAATATTATGGAATATGGTAACCAAGTATTTTCCGGGTTGTTATGCCGTGGTCCTGTCTTCCTCTTTTACTAAACGTTTCGCCAGTCTCGACTGCTGTCATTCTCAGTAGATTGTTGCTGTTCCTGCTTCTTCTGCTGAGACTCAGAAACGTTTAGAAAAGGAGGAAGACAGGACCACGGCATAACAACCCGGAAAATACTTGGTTACCATACGAACGCCGGTCGTGAAAGTCTACGATCGTTATTCTAGAATATTCTAGATAATTCTTGAAAGATCTTGAATATTCTGGAGCATTCTTGATCATTTTAAGTAATTCTCGTAAAATCGAGTGCATTTTAAATCATTCTCCAGAACTTCCTGTAATGATTTAAAGCATTTTCTAGCATTCCTGAATATTCTGGAACATTTTAGATCATTCACGAAAGATTCTTGAACATTGCAATCATTCTAGAATGTTATAAAACATTTTTTTATTTCTTTTTTCCATTCATTTTTGAACAATGAAAAAATATTTTAGAAAATTCTAATACATTACTGTTACTCTTTGATTCATAAAAATCGCTCAAAACATTTTATCCTGATTCTATCATATCTTTTAAGTTCAACCAAATTACACACAGCAAGAAATTTCATTAAAATCGGTTGTTCGAGTTCCCGAGTTTATCTAACATAAACATTGTGACACGAGATCTTTATATTATAATAGATTATTGATTTATTTTAGAACAAGTGAAAGTATTTTTTAGCTTTCAACCACAGGGCGGACTGTTGGATGTTAGCTTTTTAGTAATAAAATAATAAATAAAGGGTTGGAGCTTGAAGTTTGATTTAGTATGTATAAGTAATTATAGAATCATCTACATATTACTAAACTTTCTGCTTTCATAGATCAAATAAAAGTCCTTTTCAACCACTTTTCTGACATCTAAGAGATCTTTTACAGTGTAGTTGCTATGAATAAGGTTCAATAAAGGATCAATTCTACTATCTGTTTAAGGCTAGTATGAATTAGTATAAACATACATACATATATTGTGTTTATCTCTAGTGTATATAATACCATTTCATCCTTGCTGTATACTGCATAATATAGCTTTTCGTTACAACGAAACTAATGAAAATAACTGAGGATTGTAAACGCCTTGCTAGTAGCAAACAGGGGTCTGCCTTTTAGAGCTCAAAGGTGAATTGGCTTTTCACCTTCTGAGAAGTTTGGCTCAACACCAGTTGACTACCAGGTACATACCTAATATGCACACGTACAAATTGAATTGCCAAAAACACAAAACAGAATTTTTCTCAAACTCCAACTCTTAACTCAAACTGCTGCGAGGATCGTTATTTTAAAATTTAACAAAAGGAAATTAAACATTAAAACTATCAATATAGGTGGTGCATTAAAATGTTCCAAAGTATATATAAGTAAGTATAATGTATTTAATGATTTAATGCTGCTGATAGTTACGTGCCTAGTAACAATTGTCATATTAATCAATAATGTGATGATCTCGTACAAATCACGTACAGGCCAACAGAAATAGCTTGGCCCTTGCAATCTGTACGCCCACTGGTGCGCGATGGACAAAGCTGGTATTGCAGTAGGGACAGTCTATTTAGTCTTCGTACTTCCATGAAGCCCATAGTGTTATATGTAAACTCGCCCCGTAATATAAGAAAAAAACATTAAATTAGAAACTTCAACGATAGGGACAATTAATAATGATTTTCACCTAATTTTAAATTTTATTTAGTTTATAAAAGGTCGTGCAACTTTTAGCAAATACTTTTCATAATTGGTGAGACACTTAAAGGAAAGCGGACAAATAAAAGAAACACTTAGGAATACATATTTATTCTATAAACTTTATTAGTCAATGTTTCGTTTATTAGTTTATTATTATTATTATAAATATTTTAATATCAATAATAGCTGAGCTGAATACCTCGAAATATTTATTTATTTATTTATTATTTACAGATTGAAGTGCGTTTACAACTGTAATTATTTTATTTAATTACTTACTAAAATCAGTATTCTGAAGAAGAAGTGATTGTAGAAATAACAATACTGGGTACTAAATTAACCCCATTCAAATAATATTACATATCTATTTAAAATACAAAATGGGAATTCTACTTCATTCGTCACCCACACAACCACGAAGTTTTTTTATACTGTTCTACTTTAAACACACGTTTGAACTTTTTATTTTTTAAGGTACACTCTTGTGTCAGCTGTAGTTTTGGGCGAGGTGGACCCCTTTTCTTTATTTCGAAACGATTTTGAAAATTATTTGAATTTTCTTTAATATATTTTACCGAACACGACTCCATCATTTACGTAATATTTTAATTAACACATATTGTGCAATAAATTGTGCGTCATTTACAATTAGTGGACTTTGAACTCTGAAATCTGAACATGCTTCTGAACATAATTTTTTTACTATCGGTTCCTACCAACACTAGCTTCCAGAGCCTTTAAAAATTACTCGTACTGGACATTTTCACCAGGCTGGCAGGCTAACCGAAGTTGCAAAACCCTGGCAGAATGTCGGGTAGCCGTGCCGACGTAGCACGACATTATTCCGGCTGATTCCGGCTTCTCGTGCAGTGCACCTAAACGCTGTATGTTGAGTGTATTTTATCTTCCATTTCACGCGTCCGACTACCTCTCTCTCTAACACATGGACATCAAACGGAGTATCGCTCTCGTGATAAGTTCAGAATCAAAACTTGAACCAAAAAAGTTAGGTGAAGTCGTCAGCGACACAACAAAAATTTAAATATTTTCTATGGGTTACGGGTTGGTGTTTTGTAACTATGAACTATGAAATGGTAAAAGAGATGTATATTATACGATAATCATCAATAATATAATAAATATTAAAAGTATAAAATTATATGGTGTAACTAGTTCAATTTTTAAGGGGGTTCACTGAACAAATGCACCTACAGTAAAACCGCCACTGGTTACGAGGCTACTTAAACCGTAATTTGATTGTAAAATGATTTCCAGTTCAAGAGCTGTTTTTCGGTTAGATTTATTTTGTAACGGTCAGTCGGTTTTATTGCAGACAACAATAGGAAGAGTAAGTGCGGTCAAGCTACAATTAAAATTCGTGACGCATGAACACTAAAAGTTGTATCTAGTAATGATACCGTTCAATTTTGCCTGTATGAGTTCAATACACAGTGCGCTTAAACTTACGTAAGTATAGTGTAGTATGGATATAATATTTAAAGTCAAAATACAATTTACGGGACTGTATGTTTACAAATGTGTCACGGTCAATGACCAGGATGATTATTATTAACAAACTGTTCTTGAAAATCATTAATAGATAATCAATGATTAAATTGATATAAAAGTTGATTATCCTTTATCGTAACAGCGAAACATATTCTGAAATTCAATTTATAAACTGTTATTAAGGTATGTCAATATCATAATAATTTATATTATATTGGATATGTACCAATGGCGCAACAGAGTTAGTGAATACATACATAAAATATTTGGTAATTGTTTGGTTCAGAAGGCCACAATTCTTATTTTTTTTTTTGTTTTGAAAATTGAGCAGAAATAATTCGAGGTTTTAAAAAACAACCAAACCCAACAAAAAATTTGATCACAACAACATTCGCTTAGTTTGTATTGTCATTACCTACCGTAACCTTATGATACTTAGCAATCTCAAAGAAAAGGCAATTTAACATTAGCAAGGGATACGTAATTGTGAGATACTCTAATATTTTGATTTGCGTAGTTTAATTAGGTACGTGTTTAAAAATTTATAATAGTCAACAATTCGCCACGAATAAATTAAATCTTTTATCAAAATGATGCTATTATGTTTGAAGTTCTATAACCATTGTTCGATTTATTATCCAACTGACAAGTGTGAATCATAAAAAAAATATCATAACATGTACGAACTTGCGCAAGGTAATTTTGTAACATTAATACCTGCTTACTTGCATAATTATACACCACACAGCTATAAAAAAAAGTAAAAAATATTTATTAAGAGACGGTATTAACGTTCTTTTTAGGCAAAACCCAATTATATGCCCATTTAGTGTGAATAATAATGTCAGTAGGCATAATTCAATTTCCATTAAGCGCTAATTAAGTATCCCAATGAAAATTTAAATGCTCCAGGCATTTTTTCAAAACGTTCTGAATTAAATGCTAAATTCTTTACTATTTTCTATAAATTATTTACCACTGATTTACAAAAAAAATATCGAGTTATTTACCTTCAATGTTTAAACATATTTTTTCTTTTTTTTATTAGGGCAGGTACTTAATTAGCATTTAATTATCCTTTTGTCTGCTATTTTTTTCCAGTTATTAAATGCATAGGTATATGTAAATTATAAAGTAATTTCCTCATCAAAAGGACTTCGAGCCCTAAGCTTAAAAGCATTATTTAAAGTGCTTTGGTCCTTTAGATAGCAATTACATTTTAAAAACCAAACACTTGGATAACATAAATATCCTTTTTTTATTTAACGAACATTTTTATTTTTACAAAATATTATTTATAGTAAGTAAAATGTATTCATTTAATAAGAATATAATTGAACTGCTATGGAAAACATTAAAACTTTTATTGCTTATAAAAAAAAAGGCCAAGACTACAAAATAATGGACAATTTGAAACTAGGCATTTGAAAATTGCTAGCCATTGTCCAGACTTGGACATAGAAGTCTGAATAAATACACTCCTAAACTAATATTGTGATCTTAAGCAATCAAAATAACAACGCATACGATTACCAGGTTATGACAGGAAAATATAACATTAACGAAACGAGAAGTTTTAAGTAATATGTACCTTTTGTACGTGTTGATAACAAACAATCGCAGAAACATAATTGCCTCATTATTTGCATAGTGCCGCTATTAAAAAGAGACGTTAAAATCGTACGTTGTTTCTTCGAGGTGTCAAGATATTCGAATAATAAGTTCGAAAATTAGAGCTTTTTTATAATTGATGCTGTTGCTAAACATTTTGGTTCAACTTTATATCAAAAATTTTACTTACCGAAGTTGGATTGTATTTTACACGAGGAGCACATGAAGAAGCCAGCAGGAGCAAGCAGAAAAGATTATGCTACGTATTTACAAAAATTTAAGAATAAAATGTGCATGTACATAACATATTTTATTACTAATTACTTCGACGTAATATTTTTTTAATATTAATTGGATATGAAGTCATTGGAAAGCCATATTGCGCAATCAAGTTGTAAATAAACAAGTGGAATTGCAAAAATACATGTATGTACTAAATAATAAAACACTTTTTATCGCTGATAAAGTTTGACTTATTTCTATTGTTCCAATTAACTAATTTATTTGAAAATATTTATCTTCAACTGAGTGAGTTATTTGTTATTTAGCAAAATAACTGACAAATAATAGGAAATGACAAAAACAAACAAAGATAATTTATAAGAGGAGAATTGTGAAAATTATCCATCAATATTAGAGTAAAAAATTTTAGATACAACACAGAGTCTAGGAAATTACAAGTAAAACACATTAAAAAAGACTTCAGAGAAAATAAATCGATCACCTACACTTAGCAGGACACTGAAGTTATTTCCGTAAATGGTACTACTGTGTACTGCTATCCTTGACACTCAAAAATTGTCAACTAAAACAGATTAGTAGGGGAGGTAGCGTTAATTTTTAAAAGTCATTTCATACCGGACGAAAATCGTAACCATAATAGTTTATCACCAATACATTACGGATTTCACCGTCAGCTACTCCAGTAGCGGTGGAACCGGAAGTGAGAGCAAGTTGAAATTTAAAAGAAAAATGATGCTACAAGTAAATTTATACCATACCAAAATTTATAGGGTGACTGTTGAGATTATTTTTAACCAAAAAATAACCGTCAGCTGTATTGAAGAGAGGGGATTATACGTCAGTCACGTATATGAACCATATTAAAAATCTTAAATTATAAAGTCATTTTATACCTTATGAATTTTATACAGCTGAATTTTCATACTATATAAATAATAAAAAAAACAGTCAGCTGTATTTATAATGGTGGTAAGACCGTCAGCCAGCGGCATAAACATGCCTCGCCCTCAGTGCATCTCAATGGCTCATAGTTACGTTGACAGATAAACTGACGATCTTTACACCCACAAGCATTCAGCTGACGACAATTTTTCATATTATTAACAATAAAATTGTTCTGTATTCCAATTTCATGAGGTATTCTATTAATTTAGGTTATGCCACTTAATGCTATCAACAACGATTTTTAATATAAATCCCTTAACGGTGTAGAGAAAAAATTGTGTGTAGACCAAATAGTTCATCAATTTTTATAAAGGAATTTCCCTCGTGGGTTAATAAAAAATATAAGTGATTATTTATAATATTAATAATTATTAATAATATTAATAATTATTTTAATAAATAATTATTAATTATTGAATATTTACAATTATAATTTGATAAAAAATATTCGTCATGACGCATAAATGTATCAAACATTGTGAAGGGGTTAATGATAATTTTCACGTATTATTTCATTTATTTGTTTATTACAATTCATAATTTTAATTACATTTTACAATTATAAAATGTTTATGTTATTATTATAGATATGTGTTTTTTTCTGCCTGCTCAGTTTTTTATTATTTTTTAAGTTATAAAAATTATAATACAACTTATACAAAACCTTTAAACTTTAGCTTAAAATGTAAAAAAAAATAATTAACTACAAATATTAAATTTTATTAAACGTTCCTTTATCTAAAAAAAAATATAATTGTTTTCCAAAATAAGTTAATTTTTTAATCATATTTTTTAAATTTATTTATTCATTGTATTAAAAAATTAAAAATCGATAAATTCTTCTATATATTCATTAATGTCGTCGCAACTATCATCTGAGCTATCAATAATAACATTACGATTATTATTCATTTATTTTTTATTTTGGCCGAATTCATTGATTTTTATACAGCGTTTTTCAAGTTGATGGGCTATTAGAAGTATATGAATTAGTAGAAGGAATTCAATTCTGAAACCTGGGCTCATTTGGTTATTGTTTATGCCACTATACTTCCTATTTTATTTGAAAATTTTGGAATCATTTTCAATTATTACTAAAAAAAAGGAAGTATCCATATAGATCGAAAGAGGACAAAAAACGGAATTGACTGAAAAAATAAAAAATAGTAAGTGCCATTTGAAAAAACGAAGTAATCCGTGTTTGAAGTTTTTCAATTTTAGAATTTTATTTTGAACGCCCTGTATAAATTATTTAATTCAATTTTGTCAAAGCGTTAGCACTAATATTCAGCTATTACTAGTAAAAATTTCAACACTCTAAGTCGTATTTTGTGGAAGTTATGATTTTTTATAATTTGAGTTGCGGTAGCGATTTCTTTTCTATAAATTAAATTAACTCAGAAACTGATCGTCATAGGTGTACAAGTTGGTTATCAAACTTACCTTAGAATTACACGTTTTATTCGAATTCAGCGTGAAAAATATACCATTCCATTTAAAATAACAAAGTTGGTATCGACTTCCGGTATAACCGGATATTTTTAAAAGAAGCGGCATAAACAATAACCAATTGAGCCCAAGTTTCAGAATTGAATTCCTTCTACTAATTCATATACTTCTAATAGCCCATCAACTTGAAAAACCCTGTATACCGTGCCCCAGGTAGTAAAAAAATGCATCTTCATAAGGGTAGGTTCTAATAAATTTTAGGACAACCTTGGTTGTCTTTAATTTGACGTTAAAATGGAAATAAATCTTCAGATGTTAAAAGGCAAATAATTTGTAAGTAAAATATCGATTTCAATAGAAAAATGTAACTAAATGAGTGTCTGAATATTAAAAATACATAAAAATGTTGAGAGAAACAATACTTGAAAAGATTTAGAAAAATGCTAATACTCTACCGTCATTTAAATTTTATGAAGGTATACAACAATCATATGAATTTAAAATTAATACGAAACATTAATATAAAAAAATATATATGAAAAATCGTTGTTGATAGCATTTAGTGGCATAACCTATGTTAAATAAATAGAATACCTCATGAAATTAGTATACAGAGCAATTTTATTGTTAATAATATGAAAAATTGTCGTCAGCTGAATGCTTGTGGGTGTAAAGATCGTCAGTTTATCTGTCAACGTAACTATGAGCCATTGAGATGCACTGAAGGCGAGGCATGTTTATGCCGCTGGCTGACGGTCTTACCACCGTTATAAATACAGCTGACTGTTTTTTTTATTATTTATATAGTATGAAAATTCAGCTGTATAAAATTCATAAGGTATAAAATGACTTTATAATTTAAGATTTTTAATATGGTTCATATACGTGACTGACGTATAATCCCCTCTCTTCAATACAGCTGACGGTTATTTTTTGGTTAAAAATAATCTCAACAGTCACCCTATAAATTTTGGTATGGTATAAAATAACTCGTAGTTCCATTTTTTTAAACCATTTTTACATACTATCACCTCCTGCTCCACCGCGGGTGCGGCGACTGACGCTTATTTTGTTGATTATTGAATATCAATCAACTACTTAAAATAAAATTCATTCGGTATAAAATGCCTCGAAAAAATGCAACGCTACCTCCCCTACTAGATATAACGGTGATGTAACGCAATGCAGTTGCTACAGAATATAATAAATCAATACTTCGTAAAAAAAAAAAACTTTATTATAAAATTCGTTTTGATTTCATTTCCATAAATAATAAAATAAATAATAAAATGGCATATGGGTACACATATGACACCTTATACCAGAGATCGCCAAAGTGGTCTATATAGACCCCCAGGGGTCTATTTAACAAACGCGGGGGTCGATCCGAATCGGAAAGGTCGATTGGGGGTCGAAGAAAAAACAGTTCTTAATACGCAAATCACACATATCTAATTGAGTATGTATAAATATAATGCAAAAATATATAACTTTACGAAATAGCTCAGCCATTTATACTAGCATTTCTAAGTTCTTATATGGTTGAAGCCGGTTTCACTCACGTAAATTTAATCTTAGCTAAGTATATAAATAAATGAAATGTGGAGTTTCAGAGGGATTTAAGATTAAAACAGACCAATTTTGAAACCAATATAGCGAATCTTGCAAAAAACACCAGGCACACCCATCTCATTGATTAAGAAGCAATAAATCTTTAGTTACTTTACTTATTATTTCTACCTATTTATAATTACTTATTATTTAATGAAAATTGAGGTATTTAAGTTTCATCATTAATATATTTTTCATAAAACTATTGTTACACAACGTATCATTAATTTAATAAATGTTTAAAATCATAAAATGTACAATTCAGTAGTTTTATTTTAATTAACAGAAAATTACTTTTATGGGGGTCGATAGAGATTTCGAAAAATTATATAAGTAGGGGTCGATGATCAAAAAAGTTTGGCGACCCATGCCTTAGACTCTATTGATCATTCCGACACTGGGCAAATTGATATTGAAATCAGCGTTGTCAATTTTGTTTTGCCAAGTCGGGATTTTGGAACTTTTTGAGTGAAAATCTTTCGTCGAAAAATTTGAATTAAAATTACGTTTACGTGACAATAGAAAAATAGCCATAGAAAATGTATTTTAATAAAAATACAATATTTTAAATCAGATTTACTTATTCATTATATTTCTGTGAAGATTTAATTTCTTTTAAAGTTTCCTTTTTCTCTTTAATAAAGATGAAGAATTCTTCACAGGATAGCTGTAGATTAAACTGGATGAGTAATTCTGTTTTCATTAAATTTAGGCGCACGGTCGAGTTATCCCCGAAAAGCGGGACTGAGCCTGTCCCGCGCGGGACATTTAATTTTGATTTAAAAATCGGCACGTCTGGCAACGCTGATTGAAATGCACTTTTGTTTAATGTTGAAATACTCAAATAGTATTTCACAAATTGTTTATAAATCTTATTAATTAATTAAAATGACATTTAAAATTTAGAGTAATTTCTATTACAAAAGTAGATAATGAGATCATACAAGAGTTATTGATATAATTAATTAAATAAAATATTTTGACTGGAACGTAAAGCAGACATTTGATAAAAGCTATTACTAGGCATGCGTTTGAGACTTAAATTACGAAAGCCGCAACCGTAAAAGGTTATCGAAACAGGAAGTATGTGCTGCATACTTACATGTGTATGTTTAAACAAGATCAATTTATTTAAACATTGTTTTAGATAGGGACCTATCTAATATGAACAAATGTTTAACAAAGGTAGGTGCAGTATTCATCTATACATATGTATGTACGTAGTTAAAACATCCTTAAAAGAAGAAAAGTTACATCTTCGGATTTATTCGCCTTATCTGATTAGTCCTAGATTTGCAACTTTCCATTTTTATAAAATTAGGTTAAGATTAACTAGAAATAAATTTCAGTGAACTATTTTTTATCGTTTTCTTGAGGTTTATTATAACTCAACTTCAGAAATTAAAAAATAAAAAAATAGATAAATAAGGGAAAAACGAGGGAGGAATTCTAAATATGTATTAAATTTAGAACTTAAAAATAATTTATTTGTTTTATATCTACATTAATCTTAAATTAATTAACAAAATAAAAAGTCATCTTGGAAAAAACTGGTAAACTGATATAAAGGTTTCACCAACGGTGTGAGTCTTTTTCACAAGGTAATGTAATACCAAACCTAACCCCTAAATTTTTAAGCCGAAGGCGAAACGTTGGTGTAGGTTTCATTGTAATATATCAATTTACCACCCCTAACCAGGTTTATTTTTTTTAAATATTTAATTGTTTCGGCATTTACTTGTTGAAACTTTATGATATAATAACTATGAAAAAATACACAAATAAGTTTCAATTTAATCTAATTAATTTGATTTTTTTCCACTAATCAATTAGGGGGGAGAATTAAAATATGCATAGAAAAGGCCTTCCTATTAGTACACAGTATCAGAAATTCAAATTCAAACAATATATTTGTGTTGTAAAATCGTTAAAAAAGTAGTTTTACACTTCCAGTGCTACTTAGCACTAGAGACCAGAGTAGTTCGAAGTGATGTGTTAAATTATGTAAAAAAAAATTGTCACTTAATAATTTAATAACAAAAAAACTAATACTAAATCTGAACAAAAGGAATGTTACTTAATGTAATGATAATAAAAAAATGGTATGTTTAAAAAATGAAAAAAATTGCGACTGATTTGCTTGATTGCCGATATTGAACTAATAAACCTAAAATACTTCTCTGTTTCTACCTGGGGGTGAAAACCGGACCCATTGAACAGTCGGGGTATTATGGGCATGTTACTGACCCTGGAGGGTTCAATTATACTAGGAAATGACCTTGTCATAAACGGGCGAAGCCTGATTTGATTAATATAAAATTTTTACGAAATGTTAATGATGATTTTATGTTTGTTATTTTCACCAAATGATTTGTCTACCTTTATTAACGATTGTGTTACACAATAATTAAGGTACACTTGTTTATTCTGTGAAAAAAATATTTTTCATGAGTTTATAACAAATATAAATTATACACCAGCAATTTTCATCAGTCTTTGTAATTCATTTCTTCTTCCAATCATGGCTGTACTCTGATTAATTTTTTTAATCTATCATAATTGAAACCTGGTTTTATTAAGAGCCCACCAAGTGTTTTAACTCGAGATAATCCTAGATAGGATAAGCCAACTAAAAATTCGTTCTCTCCTAGGTCAACTATAGCTTTATGTAAGGTTATTCCTTGTGCACGATGAATACTTATAGCATATACAAGCAATCCAAGCATCAACGGAAATTGCCTGCGGGTACAATTGATTTTCGGTCTCCGTCCCTTCAAGGCTCTATTCTCTCTCTTCGTCTTACACACAGAAAACACCGAAAAAAATGTTTTTCTTTTATCATAACTCAGTTGATTTTAAAGATATCATATTGAAATTGATCCTATGACCGTCTAATTTTAAAGCAGAATACGTACGTAAAAGTTTCATCAAAATAGGTCCTTAAGTTTAGGAGTAGGATTTCCAAGATTGCCCGAAAATCCGAGGAAGAGGGCTTCGCCTAATTATATTACAAAAAATGTTTATTGCTATTTTTGTATTGGACTTTCCAATTTACCCCGAAGGTGCTCCAACAATACATATCATCCAGTACTTAAATTACCTATAATTAATTTGCTTGAATAGGACTAAACATGTGTAAAAACAATTTAATTTGTTTTTTTTTATATAAAAATTGTATTATTATAGTTTATGTCACAAATTTGAAAATAACGTGGGTTTGCGCATTAGATGCGACTTTAACAACAGCACCTACATATATTATTCCTATCTATAGGTACTAATTAATAAACTTAAGTACAGTGGCGGTTTTACTGTAGGTGCATTTGTTCAGTGAACCCCCTTAAAAATTGAACTAGTTACACCATATAATTTTATCCTTTTAATATTTATTATATTATTGATGATTATCGTATAATATACATCTCTTTTACCATTTCATAGTTCATAGTTACAAAACACCAACCCGTAACCCATAGAAAATATTTAAATTTTTGTTGTGTCGCTGACGACTTCACCTAACTTTTTTGGTTCAAGTTTTATTCTGAACACATCACGAGAGCGATACTCCGTTTGATGTCCATGCGTTAGAGAGAGAGGCGTCGGACGCGTGAAATGGAAGATAATATACACTCAACATACAGCGTTTATAGGTGCACTGCACGAGAAGCCGAAATCAGCCGGAAAATGTGCTACGTCGGCACGGGTACCCGACAATCTGCCAGGGTTTTGCAATAGTGATGTCAATATTGTAATGATTCGTTACTCAATACTCGTTACTTGGTAGTAATCGTAGTAATCGAGTACTACTTTGAGAAAGTAATCGTTACCGATTACTTTTAGTTATACTAGTTATACCGCGTCCCATCGGTACTGTCGGTACTGTTCGGTACATTAGTCGTAGGAGTCGTAAGACGAAGTAATCGAGGTAATCGCCAGTTCGATTACCAATATTATTTTGTGCAGGATATGGGAACAAAAAAATGTACCATGTACCTGTTATATTCAATATCCATAATATTATGTACCTAAGTACATATCTAGGTATATATGATGTATGGGTGGAAATGAAACAGAACGAAGACTATCTATGACGAAGACAAGCTCGTGCTTAAAGGACTACTTGCACCATTCATCGTGTTATTATTTTATTATAAACATGTAGATCAGCATCGCGTCGTCGTTTGCGTCAACATACGATAATATAAATATCTGTATTTATAGTTACGTATAATTTAGGTACTAGGTACAATGTTAAAAAATGGCTTGTTGAATTCTATTGATTTATAAAGAGAGCTGCACTTTTGTTATTGTTATTATTATAAAACTAAATTTCTATTGAACTATTTAGTTTTTATTTTGGAATAAAAGATAATTCATATAAAAAGGGAATAACATAATTACTCATATAGGTACATATTACCGATTATTTATTGGTAATCGCCGTTACTGTGGATCGTACCTAGGTAAACATTATGTATTACAGAAAAAGTAACGAGTATTGATTAATAAAATAACTGGTACTAACGAGTACCAAAAAGTAATCGTACTTGACATCACTATTTTGCAACTTCGGTTAGGCCACCTGGTGAAAATGTCCAGTACGAGTCATTTTTAAAGGCTCCGGAAGCTAGTGTTGGTAGGAACCGATAGTAAAAAAATTATGTTCAGAAGCATGTTCAGATTTCAGAGTTCAAAGTCCACTAATTGTAAATGACGCACAATTTATTGCACAATACGTGTTAATTAAAATATTACGTAAATGATGGAGTCGTGTTCGGTAAAATATATTAAAGAAAATTCAAATAATTTTCAAAATCGTTTCGAAATAAAGAAAAAGGGGTCCACCACGCCCAAAACTACACCTGATACAAGAGTGTACTTTAAAAGATAAAAAGTTCAAACTTGTGTTTAAAGTAGAACAATATAAAAAAACTTCGTTGTTGTGTGGGTGTAATAATTTAAACGTATTATTTTGCTTTCCGTGCCTGATTTTTGCCGGTAATCCTAATGAAAGTGTTGAGTGGACAGACAGGGGTTACGGATTTGTCACATTTGTCGGCAAAACATAGACGAGTGGATTTCCTGTATAAGTAAACGTAAGGTTTTTATTTATTGTGTTATTAAATGCCATAAGTATTTGGTTCTCCTAAAAATATTAAAAATCTTCGCCTGCGGCGCATTTACAACATCGTGAAATACGCTCCATGTTCTGATATTACCTACATGTTATTAACTTTGTGAACCCCCTTCGTATTTGACCACGAGCCGCCACTGCTTAAGTATATTATTGTAGCGACCAGTGACACAGTACGTGTGTGCGATAACAATTTGTGGCATGTACTTGTTATCGCTAACATGCTTACGGCGTAAACACCGCACACGGTACTTTCGTGTTATCAACTTACAAGATGTAAATCCTTCTCCGGCGACAAGTAACAAGTTCAATTCTGGAATAATCGAGGACTTTCTTATTATTACTCATCATTCGAGAATCGTCAGGATTTCCTTTTCGAATTGTCTAGAAAGTTCGAAAGGTGTATATATAGTGATCATCTTTGGACCGAAAGACAGTTAGTTGAAGAAAGCATCAGTGCGCGAATTAAATCCGATAATAGACATGGTGATATAAATAAATTGTTATATAAATAACTGAATTGTTGTGATATAAATGGTAGTTCTAAGTTAGTGTTTAAGTGTTATAAATAGTGTTAAATAAATAATTGTTTAAATAAATATCTTTGACTAGAAAATTTGTTACATTATAGAAACTTACTAAACTACATAAATAAAAAATACATAATATAAGAAATACATATAATACATCAGGTTTTCATACGACATCTATGTACCAGTCACCGTGTGAAATATTTACAGATGAATATAACTCAGGTGATTATATATAACTTACTTTTAAATATACAGTATGTATAATTGCCATAAAAAAGTGTAAAGATTAATTACAATAATTGCTTTTAACCGTTGAAAAATGTATAAGAAAGCACATTAAAAGTAGTGCGTAGAATTAATATTATAAATTACTTTACAATACATAGTTATACAAGGTACACGAGAGCCATAATTTTTATTTTATTATCCTGGTGGCTGGTGGCCGATACAGGAAATCACTTGTCCGGTGGCATTCATGAATTGTTGGGTTACACCGGGATATACGTTAATAAAACTACTATTTTATTATCTGCAACTTCCGGAGGGTTTCTCATTCATTATTTATTAAATAAAATATCGATTTTCAGCCTTTTTATAATATGTAAATACATTATAAGAGGTTCGTACAATTTATTATGAAATAGGTGCGTCGTGCGTGTGACTGAAAACAGAGCTTTTTAGTGCTTTGTACTTGAAAATTTGCTTCAAGTTATTTGAGGGTTTAGAAGTAGTGTTTTTCACGATTTCAAGCCCTTTCTCTAACAAATGGTTGAGGCTGGATAATCAAATTGGATTATAAAAGTATATATATAAAAGGAATTCAAAAGTGCTTAAAAAAGCACGTTCAAAGAGCTTGGGGCCCTTTTAAAGTGCCTGAAGTCCTTTATATAAGTTTGAAGTTAAACCCCCTTAAAGTGCTTAAAAGCAAGACAAAACCATTAAACGTGTTTTAAACTTTTTGACGTATTTCAAGCTCTTATACTTAGTGTTATTTTCTTCTTTTATCAAATGCTTCAAGCCCTTTTTTGATGTATTTGAAACCTTTTTGATGTAATTCAAGCGTATATGGTGTGCATGAAGCCCTTTTCTCAAGTGCTTAGGGCTGAATTTAATTACTTTTTGATTCAAAGTCCTTCACTTTAAAAATGTATTTAGAATTTCAAGAACCAAAGCACTTTGAGTAAAGGCTTTAGGCTTAGGACTTTGGACCTTTAAGGCTTTGCTCAGCTCTGTTATATACTGACTATATGAGGTAAAGTTACCGATAATTATCAAATAACAATAAATATTATTAAAATCTAAGTTACCTGTCTTTATATTCACTCAACGAATTTTATAACCTAACCTACAGTCCTCCATCTTCAATTGTTTCAATAACGTTTTGGTCCTTCGAGCCGGATTGTAAAAATGAATACATTAAGTATTAGCTTGCCGTATATTTTTATGCTAATCGCGTTCCAAGAACTCTGAACTGACTTTGGTTCCCGCATCGTTAAATTAAAATTTTTGTACAGAAAAGTACACTTCTTTTCAAGTAAAAAAAAATTGTTATCCATTTTTATTTACTTTAAAGTTACAGACCTATGAATTTTTGGCAGATAATAGATAACAATAATTCATACTGTTACGAGTACTTGCCAATTAAGTTGGTGTGAGCATAATTAATGAACATCTTCCCTGAATACACAAGGAATATTCCCGGCTTTCCCTGCAACATTTTAGAAAACACCAGCAACGATCAACGGGAAAACAATTGGATTACTAGACGGCTGTAGAATTCCCTAGAAAAAGGCTGAACAGACTATATAAAGGCGAGACACTCACACCGAGTCAGTTGACAAGTGAACAGCTGATGTTTGGAAGCGAAGCGATCGATAGGCGATACAGGCGAACCATAGTGGCGATAGAGTTCATAGAGAGCGATAGCGAGTGGCTACGGTAACGGCGATTGAAAGAGACTTTTAGTGAAATAAATTGTGCGGACTTGTTCATAACTGTAGTGTAGTCAAATTAATTTTAGTAATTAAATAAATTCGTTGTTTTGTTTTGTTAATTATGTTTTCTGTGACCGAACACGTCACAATACTTATTATGAAAACGTCAACTAATAGTATTTTCAAAATATTCACCTTGTTGTTGAATGCAGGCTTGTGCCTTAATAAGCCAACTTCTTACTAGAAGCTAATACTGTCGGTACTTAATCCCTGATTCAGAAAAGCAACTTTCATAATAATCAGAAAAATTTGCCTTATTTCGGTTTATTGTTTTTTTTATTTACTCTACAAATTCATTTTTATTACCACAAAATAATATTCATAAGTGTGTATTTTTGAAACGAATAAATTAGTATTAGGGTCCCAAATTTTAACCATAACGATACGGGACACCTGGTATATAGAATATTAAGCCTAGCAGAAACATTTTTAGTACAAAAACAACTTAGGTTAATTAGAATTAATATCCATTAATAAAATAGGTACCTACTTGAGTAATGCTGAAGTCTAATTTGGACTAAGCCTGGAACCTGATTTTTGTATAAAATTGTCTATGATTCTACAATAAGTAAATCATACTTATTTAATATAAATAAACATTAAATAATCAGAGACAATATATCAACAAGTTTGCCTTTTTATTTAAATAAAGTTTAGACCGTTTGAACTTCGATTCTACAATTCGATTTATCAATGCCATGATGTTTGTTGTATACATAGATATCAATGTTTTAAAAATATCGATTTATAAGTAGTTTAGATCACTTTAAAAATTTCTAATATTAGGTCAGATTGATTTGTGAACGTTAGTTAGCCAGTTCTTGTTTTTCTTGGTTAATATTCCCAAAAAAGTATAATTCGCAGTGGCGGATTTACACATTTGCCGCCCGTAGGTTATTCAAAATTTGCCGCCTACTGACACCTGCAATTCTATACCCTAATTCACAATCAATTTTTTGTCAATGAAATTGCAACTTTATG
This sequence comes from Agrilus mali, assembly GCA_029378335.1. Lineage (NCBI taxonomy): Eukaryota > Metazoa > Arthropoda > Insecta > Coleoptera > Buprestidae > Agrilus > Agrilus mali. Next base: position 19,420,115 of record CM055659.1, read on the forward strand.
ATTGTATTATATTTTTATAAGACTAATCAACAAATATTGATACGAATTCGTTAGGATTAAAAATGTAAGAATGATAAGAAGAATTTTCTTTGAATGAATATTTACAGCTTTTATTCATTACAATATTATTATTATTATTTTTATATGAACTGTAAGGAACGTAGAATAAAACGCAATGTTATTTCACTAATTTATATTGAACTCGACAATATTGTTTCGATCGACAGCGATCATTATCAAGAGTACTTAAACTAATTGATTTGATAATGATCGCTGTCGATCGAAACAATATTGTCGAGTTCAATATAAATTAGTGAAATAACATTGCGTTTTATTCTACGTTCCTTACAGTTCATATAGAAAATGTTTCACAAACGTTGCACTATCGAAAATTTAAATTATTATTTTTTTTTAATTATCATCATTCTAAGAAATGTATAATATTTATGAAATTCTGTGCAACAATATGTAATTTTTTACGTGTAAATTTATTAAATTTTTATTCTACACTCAAACAGGTTGTTAATATAATTAGAAATATCAATAGAAAAGTATTAATTTTCCACATATATATCTATATAATATTTGTTATTGTTATTTTTAAGCATTTTTTTTTCGGATCCCATTTCTCTTCGAATAGATATATTTAAGTGGTGAAACATATTACACATTAATTGAATAGTGTGGGTGGGCCTAAAGAAAAAATTATGGAAATAAGTAATTTAAAAAATAGGTAAAAATACTAAATTTCAATTGTAATGCTTAAACGCTATTGGAATATTTTAAAAATTCAAAATCACAATAGTATACTTTATAAATAAGCGTTTAGTAATTTTTCATATACAGACGTTAGTGTATTCAGTATACTGTATAGCACTAAAATATTGTGATTTTTGTTGATTTTTTGAGCCTCGTTTTTTTCCGTGTATAAGATAATAATTTTTTTTTATTCCTCTAAGAAAAAATTTTTAAGCCTGCTGCTAAATCAACCACTGATAATTCGAGAGAATAAATTAAAAAGATTACGTTTTCAAAAATATATTTTAATTTACGAAACGAAAACAGAATAGTCCCTAACATACTACGAACTTGTTTTAAATTAGGTACCTACATGTATTTATACGATTGCAAAAAATATGTACAGGTAAACAAATAAATAATTTGTGCATAAATGCAAATGTTATTAGTGAGCCAATACATTCCTTCAATTTATTTATAACCTTGACCATTTAAGCTACAGTTTATTGGTGTAGGAGAAGTGTTTGCGTTAATTTGTTGCTAATAAAATTTTTTGTATTTAATGACATATCTATGAGACGGTCTTGTTTACTTTATATATTTTCAAAACATCACTGACGAAATTTTTCTCATTTCTTGGCAAAGTACCTACCTATTCCGAGATTAAATTCTTGGCTGTACTTGCCCAGTTTGACTTCATTAGATGTTTAAATGTATAAATTTACGATTGTACCTACTGATTTTACTTTTTTGGTGAACTAAAAAAAAAGGAGTTAGTCATGGCACAGGTGCCCAGCAAACTGCGCAGATTCAGGGAGAACTAAACTCCAGAAATTTTTTTTTTGTTATGTACATACTAGTTCCATAATTGGCAATCGCTAATTAACTGTTTCTAAACCGTATGTATAGTATACATTGGTTATGGTTAAAATTTTAAGTAAGGCAAATGTGTTAGGTACATGTTTTTGAATAAATTTTTGGCAACTGCCGCTAAAATTGTTGGAGATTGTCATGTATCATGTATCAATTCCAAATAGAGCTTAAAATTACTAGTGCGATTTTAAGACAACGTTTTTTTTTTGGTTCTCGTTTGGGAATCTAGAACCGACATAAATATTGATGCAAATTTGTTTATATAATGTCCTGAATTTAAAAAGGGAAACCAGAATGAATTTCAGTTACAACAATTTAGATTCAGGTTAAGTTATGGACTTTGATCAACCTTTTGTTTTAGCAGAACAACATGCTGATAACGTTTTCCATAATTTTTAACTTGATAATGTACTCATCCTTTAAAAGTATAGCACACAACGCAAGCAGAGCAGAAATAAATGGTTCTTTTTGTACAGATAACCGTTATTAAAACGTTTTCTAACATTAAAAAATTGCCCGATGCCAAAATTATTACGAGAAGCTATAAGTAGGTATAAAGAACGACTCACACTATGCTGTAGATGTAACGTCCCTGGTACGATTTGTTTCTCTGTAACAAAAGTTTTGGTGGGTAATTACGCGCAAAAAGGATAAATTAGAATTTATAATAACCTGCAACGATTAGGTACATTCTTTAGACGAAGAATTTAACAGTCGAAATATCAAAAAGAAAATTTGAATAGAACAAATGCATTCATATATTATATAGTAAATGCTAAATTGAAGCAAATGAAAATGAAGATAAAAAATCCATAACAATGGATCTGGTCTATAGTTAAGGCAAATAGTTTGCCGAATTATATGTATATTCCACGTAGTATTTTATAAAAGACGATGCATGCCGCCCGTTATGATTGCATACCTAATAGTATGTTCGGTTCACAAGTTACCAGATCTGTATACAGGGTTTTTCAAGTTGATGGGCTATTAGAAGTATATGAATTAGAAAAAGGAATTAAATTCTGAAACTTGGGCTCATTTGGTTATTGTTTATGCCGCTTCTTTTAAAAATATTTTCAAGTTCGATTTACATCCGGTTATACCGGAAGTCGATACCAACTTTGTTATTTTAAAAGGAATGGTATATTTTTTACGCTGAATTCGAATAAAACGAGTAATTCTAAGGTAAGTTTGATAACAAACTTGTACACCTATGACGATCGGTTTCTGAGTTAATTTAATTTATAGAAAAAAAATCGTTATCCCAACCTCAATTATAAAAAAATCAAAATACGACCCAGAGTGTTGAAATTTTTACTAGTAAAAGCTGAATATTAGTGCTAACGCCTTGACAAAATTGAATTAAATAATTTATACAGGGCGTTGAAAATAAAATTCTAAAATTGAAAAATTTCAAACACGAATAACCTCGTTTTTTTAAATGGCACCTACTATTTCTTATTTTTTCAATCGATTCCTTTTTGTATCCTCTTTCGATCTATATGGATACTTCCTATTTTATGTAATAATTCAAAATTATTCCAAAATTTTCAAATAAAATAGGAAGTATCCATATAGATCGAAAGAGGATAAAAAAAGGAATCGATTGAAAAAATAAAAAATAGTAGGTGGCATTTGAAAAAACGAGGTTATTCGTGTTTGAAATTTTTCAATTTTAGAATTTTATTTTGAACGCCCTGTATAAATTATTTAATTCAATTTTGTCAAGGCGTTAGCACTAATATTCAGCTATTACTAGTAAAAATTTCAACACTCTAAGTCGTATTTTGTGGAAGTTATGATGTTTTATAATTTGGGTTGCGGTAGCAATTTTTTTTCTATAAATTAAATTAACTCAGAAACCGATCGTCATAGGTGTACAAGTTTGTTATCAAACTTACTTTAGAATTACACGTTTTATTCGAATTCAGCGTAAAAAATATACCATTCCATTTAAAATAACAAAGTTGGTATCGACTTCCGGTATAACCGGATGTAATTGAACTTGAAAATATTTTTAAAAGAAGCGGCATAAACAATAACCAAGTGAGCCCAAGTTTCAGAATTGATTTCCTTTTACTAATTCATATACTTCTAATAGCCCATCAACTTGAAAAACCCTGTATAACGTCATTCATTAAATCTGCAAGCAGAGATAGTTAAGAAAAGAATTCGTAATTACTTTTACCCTTTTGAATTAATGCACGGAAAAAAGAGTATATTTAATGTGAATAAATAACACTTCATTCAAGAAAATCTTTGTTTCATATATACGCAAATAAATATTTTCTTGAATAAAGAGTGTAAAAGTTTTAATGGTAATCAAATGCTGTGTTTCATTTAAGAATATATACTTTCAGTTAAATTTAGCAACGTTTGAAGCGAAAAAGAGTTTACTTACGAAGACCATAATATTTCTTCGTTAGAATAATGTATTCCTTTAAACAGAATATTTATCTACTTATTTCAACAATTTCGTTTTCTTAAAATAAGATTTGCGGGCTTGGAAAAAATAATATTTTTCTTCAACACAAGAAACGGATGTTTCCATTTAAGATGGTACTTCTTCATAATAAACTCGATTAATATTTGAGTTGAAAGCGGTATATTTTTGTATTAAACATGAAACATTTTCATACTAAAATAACAAAAATTTGTTTGAAAATTTAATTTTTTCTTAATTTTTTATTTTTAATAATAAAGCAATTTTACAAATCAATGGAATGGTATATAAATAAGATGTGATTATTGTAACATATCCTTATTGAACATAAAATAATAAAAAGGACAACGATACACACATGAACAATAGTATGAAAGGAACTAAAAAAAATTGCTTAAGACATTTTAGTGTTACGTATGATTCATCAGTAGGGAGTGTATGCATCATGACTGGAAAATGCGTCTTTTTATTTTTATCCATGATAAGAACTTTACTTCCATTTACTGATTCGACCTTATATAAGCTCTTTAATGTAACGTTGTGATTGCTCAAGTTTGCCATTTTGATAAGAAGTTGTTTAGTCCAAATGATTCCAGTAGCTGTAATATAAATTATTGTTTTTAATTTAAAATCAAAACTAGAATTCTTGGTTTATCGATCAAACAATCGACTTGCTAAAAGTGTAAATTTTCTATTATAGATAACCTTTTCTATACATATACAATCCACAATAAATGATTTTCAAATAGCAGTAGGTAGTAGCCATTTTTTCTTTATCGAAAGAAAGCGCGCTTACAAATTTTGCTAAACTGTAGATACCTACTGCTATTTAAAAAACAGTTTTATTTTACTACTACTTCGTTGAGGATTCGTTGTGGATAAAATTGATTTGTAGATATTTATGTACCTATATACAGCAGATAACGTGATACAGAATGAATTAAAAACTTAATTCTAATATTGCGGCTATATTACATATTTACCATGCAAAATTTTGCATTATTTCATACTTCTATTTTAAATACAATTAATAAATAAATTCGTAAAAATTAAGTATTTTAATGGGTACTTACTTGCAAATGCTTCTCCAAGCCAATTTTATTTAAAAATTCTTCCATTTTATTATAAAAATATACCCCTGCTTTTTCAGAAAATTTTATTGTGCACCAACAACTCACTTTACACTGATAGTTCATTAACGTATGACGCAATATATTGAAAATCGAAACGGGAGACAAATATGGAGCTCATCAAAGCGTCACATATTTGTACTAAATAAAATGTTCTTTAAAATGAAATGATAATGCTTTATCGAAAGCAGAACTGTTTTGTTTCGATGAAGTGCTTTATCCAATCCAGTTTTCGGCTACTTGAATAGAATTAATATTTATTTGTTTCAAAACAGAAATGTCTTAAAATTAAGAAATTACTTTTTGTTTAAACCATTCAAAAAGTTGTAGCAAAAGAAACATTTTCATTCCAAGTAGTTCCTTGACTTGTTTTAAGAACAGAGTTAGTCTTCGATCGAAACCTGTATAAATTTGTTTCAAAACAAAAATTCTTTCTTTAAATCAATTGCAGTAAGTAAACAAAAGTGTTGAAGGAAATATTCTTGTTTTCTTAACACAAAGCAAAATACTAAAAAGAAGTATTTATTTATTTAAAATGAGTAAATATCTTCAAAGCAATATATTTTCTTGTTTTAAAATAGTTTTTTTTTTTTGTGTGCATAGAATTAATGTTCGTGTCAAATTCCAGAGATACATTTATGCTTCTGATGCCTATCAAATATTGATTGAAATCATATTTTTTTATTTCGAATGATATTGTTGACCCCGTGGATTTGAAAAACATTTTGGACATTACCCTATAATGAAAATATGTATGTATATTTGTATATGTTAATGTAAATCCCCGAACTTCGGTAAATCTTAGTACCTATTTACCAACTCTTAATAGTAAAAGTCTGAACGGCTTTGTGATCATCGTTCATTTCGAACTTTTACCACCATTCACTGGGTAAATCTTAGTTTTACCACAGACACAGTAAACGGTAAAAAATAGGTTATGGTATGAAATGGTCACCATAATTAAAGGGGTTTAAGTGCTATAAAACACTTTAAAAAAATAGGATCGTATTTGTATGAAGCAATCAATATTAACATGATCAATATGTGTTTAATGAATAAAGAAAGTATATACCTAAACCACAAAAGAATAAATTATGACCTGTAACTGAATCTATTTACGAAATACATCTTTGGCGGTATATACCTAAACACAGAGATAGTTTGTAGATAGTAATGAGTCTTAACTTTTCTTTAAAATGAACAACTTACGTCAACTAACTATTTGGACGTTTCGTGTGCTTTGGAAATTTCATTCTTTTGTAAAGGCTGTCGCTAAAATGAAACTTAATTTGTTCATTGTTTGATGTGGAAAACATAAAACGTTTCGACTTCATATTGCCGTGACATGACGCGTTACATCGACATTACCTACGTATAGTGTGAATCATCTTTAATTCTACTATGAACTGTTTTTTTTTCCGTATTACCTTGTAAATAATTGTTTGCAGTGTGTAAAGAGACGCACCTTTAACTCTTTAGTTTAGTAATAATAATAATACGTATTTTAAAGGTTACGTTTGATTTTCCTTATTAGGATGAATGGATTTAAATTATTATGTACGTCTATTATATCTGTCAATGTCGATTATATGTTACATGAATAACATTGGTGTAATAAAATAATTAAAAATATTTCTACATGCATACATACATTTCACTACATTTGAAAGTACGAGGGTAACGCTATATATTTTGAGATGCTACGAAATTAAACGAGTTAGAGCTGGTAACACTGCATTGTTTAAGTACAGGATTAGTAAAAGCTACTAACTGGTACAGCACGTTTACCCGCAGTGGTTCAGTCAGTCAAGATTCGCGGGTTACTGTTGCATCACGACAATGCATCGTCACACACGGCACAGCAAACAATTGATTTTTTACGTGAAAATAAGGCAAAAGTAATCCCACATCCGCTTTATTCGCCTGATTTGGCCATGTGTGATTTTTGGTTGTTCTTTAACCTAAAAAAAAAAAAAACGACGGAGGAGGAGAATGATGAGGCAATTCAACAATTTTTTGAGAGAATTCCTAAAGACGACTGGCTTCAAGCCTTTCAGTTGTGGAAAATTCGGTTAAAAAGTGCATTGATGTAGGTAGGGAGTAATTTTGAGCATAAATGAAGCTATTTGCATCACACGCCTTGTAGATTTTTTACATCTCAAAATATATAGCCTTGTATAAAGATACCATACTTCATCATATTATAGAGATGATACGAATGTATAAAAGTAATGTTTTTTTTTTATAAAAAATCCTTCTTGTTAATAGACTTTGCAAAAAACGTATTTATAAATATAAATACCTAATATATATTTTGATAACCACGAAAACCCTTGATTTAAATTGCAAAAATCTGTTTTTTTTTTTTTCATAATATACCACAAAAACAGGAGGCTCAGGCTCGCGTAATGAAACGAAATGGATGTTCTGCATTAAATACAGTTCAATTACCACCCTAAATGCTAGCAAATATGGATGTTGAAGAGAGTCGATAATTTTTGGAACCAAAATGAATTATAGTAGGAGGAAACCCATTGGAAAAGGAAGAAAATATAACTGAAATGAAAGGAAAAATAATTTACGGGCGATCTGAGGTCGGGAAGGGGAAGGGGGTGAGTTTTTAAGGATAAAAAACAGTTTTCCTTGATTTCCGGTAGTTTTCTCAGGAAATGCAGAAACGAAGAAAACTAAATTAATGTTTTTAAAAATATTATAATGAATAACATAATCAGTATAAAGTATGTGAATTCAATAGTGCGATTTAAATGTATATTTATGTATTATGAGATTTTCTATGACATAAATGTAATTAGAATTTAAATAAACAACTTTTTTACTGAAAAAATAGCAGCGGTCACATTTTTTAGATAAAATTCCCTTCGTTTTTTGCATTTCCTGAGAAAACTTACCATATAGTACGGGATCCGGCTGCGAAATTAGTGCATTAATAATGTAGATTGATAAGATTTAATTTTTAAGTATTTTCACAGCTAGGAGAAGTCAATTTTCATCAGGTGCCAATTAGAAAATGCCCGCCAGTATTATTAATTAAATTATTATTAATTTACTTTAAGGAAGGCATTTCGTTTACATCATATGGAAATAAAACCTACACCACTTCACAATAGTGTATTCAAGGGATCTGAAAAGTTATAGTTGCTGCTGATCGCTTAGCCGCAACCTCCAAGCAGCCAGGTGTACACAGGTATATTTTTGTTCAATCTTTTCGTTTATACTGTACACTCATTTTATTTATACCAAATTAAAGCTAATTTTTTTTTCTTTTCAACTATATAAAGTTGCCTTTTCAAAAAAGCCCGCAAATCTCAGTTTCCTACCCTAAAAGATGCTAGGTATTAGAAATAAAGTAACAGAGAGCGAGCGTACGACGCTACTTGTTAGACAAGGATGCGAAATGCCAGCTGGATGTGTTTTTTTGAGCTATTGCGCATGCTCCGATAAATAGGGTTCTCAACCGACGATCTAAATCATAATACAATTGACTGAACTCAAATGCAAAAAACACATCCAGCTGGCATTTCGCATCCTTGTCTAACAAGTAGCGTCGTACGCTCGCTCTCTGTTACTTTATTTCTAATACCTAGCATCTTTTAGGGTAGGAAACTGAGATTTGCGGGCTTTTTTGAAAAGGCAACTTTATATAGTTGAAAAGAAAAAAAAATTAGCTTTAATTTGGTATAAATAAAATGAGTGTACAGTATAAACGAAAAGATTGAACAAAAATATACCTGTGTACACCTGGCTGCTTGGAGGTTGCGGCTAAGCGATCAGCAGCAACTATAACTTTTCAGATCCCTTGAATACACTATTGTGAAGTGGTGTAGGTTTTATTTCCATATGATGTAAACGAAATGCCTTCCTTAAAGTAAATTAATAATAATTTAATTAATAATACTGGCGGGCATTTTCTAATTGGCACCTGATGAAAATTGACTTCTCCTAGCTGTGAAAATACTCAAAAATTAAATCTTATCAATCTACATTATTAATGCACTAATTTCGCAGCCGGATCTTAGACTAATAGTAATGTATATTTTTCTTCACACCATCAGAAAGTAGAGATTTCAACAAAGAAAAAGCCCACCAACGTTTTTAAAAAAGCAGATATTTTGATGAGAATTTTCGATTGAAAATTAGGGTGCTTTTCCAATATTAAGTAAAAATAAGGTGAAACAATAAATATTTCAAATCAAAAAAATTACAGCGTATTTGGGACATAAATTGGTAAATTTTCACCAAATTTCGTTAAAAATATTTTTTTTTGGTAAAAGATAAAAATAAAAAACTAAAAAGTTGGTTATTTGAATTTTTCACATAAGTTTTGAGGTTATGTGAAAAAAGTGTAAATACAAAAGTTGTAGATCTTTTTATTACTTACAAATTTGCCATTTAACTTTTTTCCATAAGACTTGTAGTTTTTCCGGAAATCAAGGAAAACCGTTTTTTACCTTTAAAAACTCACCCCCTTCTCCTTTCCGACCTCAAATCGCTCGTAAATGATTTTTCCTTTCATTTCTGTTATATTCTCTTCCTTTTCCAATGAGTTTCATCCTACTATCATTTTTTTTCACTTTACTATTTTTGAAGGCTTCAGCACCGGTCTATAATTATTTTAAAAATTAGAAACAGCGAGTTATACAAAAAATATTGTTCTGTAAATACATATATAGGAGACGCAGTTTAGAGGCAAGTGAATGTGGACGGAAATATAATTTCAGGTGCAGGAGAAGAAACCCATAGTGTGGACAGAATTATGTGCGTGTACCACGGTTACTGTTTCGTTTAAATCTCCAGTTTTTTGAGGAGTTTAAAACATCCAACAGAAGCTATTTATAGTTAAAGTATTTGTTTCCTCAATTCTTTTATAATTTTCATAATAAGTATACAGGATGCCCGTATGGCAGGAAGCTAAAGGACCACAATATTGATCCTAAACATCTCACTGCGTTACGCAGTTTCAGAAGTGCCCAGTTTTGGAGGAGCTTTTCTTACCTAATCGTTAATTTGTTTGACGAAGAATCGTTTTAATGGCAGGTACGAAGAATTTAGATGGGTGACCTTTGTCCAGTAATATTTTTAAAGATATTTTTATCACTACAATGTGGACATACACTAAATTGAACCAATTTTGTTTTCATTTTAAAGAAAAAAAGTCCAAATAGCCACTTTCGCCTCAATTCTCTAGAGAAAAAAACTTTTTTTCCCAAATAATGATGGCTCGGGGGCGGGAAAAGGAAAGGGGAAAGCTTTTACACCCTGTAACCTAATCCACATAATACAAAGTTAATGAAAGGTTTTTCATGTTCTTTCGTCCGTCCGTTTGTTTACAGCGACGTGAAAAAAGTTCTATTTTTAGTACATTCGGATATTTGATAAGGATTTGGTTTTTATTTTTTTAATAAAATATGTTCCCTCTGAAGACTCTGCCCTTTTTATTGGTTTTACAAAAAATATAAATAATCAAGTAAATGAAAAAATTATTTTCGATTATACAGGATGTATCTACCGTTTCGCCTAGGCATTATCTAACTTAATTTTTTTGAATGGAACATCATATACCGGACGTTTCATTAAGAATGGCCACTGTCAATATCTCAAAAACTATTAGGAAGAGAAATTCAGTAAAAAAATTTTTTTTTACTAAAATGTTTGTTCAATATTCTACCTGGTAGAAACATTCCCAGAATTTTTATGAACATTTGTTTGTCAGTTTCGTATTGAGTATTATTATTACAACTACCCTTACTGCTTTCTCCTCCAGTTCAACATCCTTACCCATCGTAAAATTTACAATCAGTATCCGGTATCAGTATTCCAACTTTCACCCTCTACCTACCGTAACTTGTTTCGCCCTCTTTCCCCCCTTATGTATAAGTCACTTTTGTAAATAGAAATAGTTTTAAGGTTTTTTTACCGAGAGTCTGCATCATTTCTTGTACAGAACAACATCGTTTTTTCATTGTCAATAAAAGGTTAAAAAGTGCATACCTTTTCATTTCATATTCATACTATCATAATATAGTAAATCACAAATAAGAAAATATTGAGGTATTTTGATAATATCTCCAACAATGTTCTTGAGAATATATTTGCAATTATTTTTAAATTCTGCATTTCACTGAAGGGGAGCGCAATTGATGGTATAAAAATTATTATATTAAGCTACAGCTTTAACAGCATCATTAGAAAACCTGAAAAAATCCGCATAAATTTTGTTTTAAACTTATTGGCGTACCGATCTTAATAAATAGTTGGGAAAGCCCCTGAATGTCTGACTGTTATTGAAATTGTATTTTCTAAACGACTATTCCGATTTCGGCAAACTCAGGCTTGTTTGAAAAAGAAATGCAAAGATTTGCAAATACCATAGATATCCATTGTGTAAGAAGTACCTAAGTAAATTTTGCAAAGGGATTTTTTTTAATTCATACTAAAATATTTTCACCAGATTTTTGGTCAACGTTGATTTCTCCAGATGTGGTTTATGTTAACGGCACCCTAAACCCTTAGGTATGTGACCCTCTCTTTCCTTTTATAAACACAGGCACTTTGCATTCTAATTCAAATCAGTCTACCATAGCAGTCGATAGAGTTTTAGTTTGTGTTAGAAAGTGTTGTTTCTTCGTATTTTCAAAAGGTGAGTTTTCTCACTGGGTGACCAATTTTACTTTATCAACTGATTTTAAATTATTTACGTCATTTATTTACGAATTTGCATTACAATATGATATTCTTCGTTCTATACACTATGCGAGTTGACCCTTAGTTCACGTATATCAAGCTAGCACGACAAAGTTATTTTTCCGATTTCTGACTTGCACTATAATTTGTCGCTAATTTGTTACCAAATCCAAAAATTTGTCGCTCGTACTGTTTAGCCATAATCAGCTGGTATGCTAGCTTGATATCAAGCTAGCACTACACATAGCGTATCTCGAAAATGAAATGTCGTAGGATATTACTGTAAATGCCATATTTTCTCGCTAATTTGTCGCTGAAATATGAGACATTCAACGAATTTGTCGCAAGTCTTATCGTCAACTGATAAGCAGAAAATTGCTGGAAAGCCATCAAACTCTGGAAAAGTAACGTGTTGCCTAACTTGGGTGAAACAGGGAAAACCTAATTTAAAAAAAAAATGGGGTAAATAAATCCGATCTCTTAAAACAAATGTAACAAAGAACTCCTTGATTAATTGTTTGATGGCTTTCCAGCAGTTTTTGCTTATCAGTTGGAGATAAGACTAGCGACAAATTCTTTAAATTTTGGTTTGGTTTCTTTTCCTTTTTCCAGCGAAACCAAATTATGGCCCCTTTTTTACCGGGTTAAAAAATTCCTACGACATTTCCTTTTCAAGATACGCTATGTGTAGTGCTAGATTGATATCAAGCTAGCATACCAGCTGATTATGGCTAAACGGTACGAGCGACAAATTTTTGGATTTGGTAACAAATTAGCGACAAATTATAGTGCAAGTCAGAAATCGGAAAAATAACTTTGTCGTGCTAGCTTGATATACATCCTTAGTTCTTTGTTTTTCAGTATGATACGAGTTGACCCTTAGTACCTTAGTGAAGGCGTGCTGTTACACTGTTTACCATGATAGATAGTCTAGATTAGTTTGATGATTTATTTCCGAGGAGGTATTTCGCGAGTTCGCCCTGTGATTCGGAAAATGATTGTAATGCAAAGACGTCAATTATTATTTATGTAGTCATTTTGGTTTAATTTTTCGATGGGTTTAATTGGTTGCCCATATATATTTTTTTACTGTCCAGATGTGTCATCTCGGACGTGGTCATTTTTTTTTTATTATTTAGAAGTATTTCTCTTTCATAATTTCGTTTGTTTGTCATTTTTGAAAATATATAAAGCTTAAATGAATAAAATACACTAAAACATTAAAATCGCAGTTCGATATCTCCGTCTAGGGATAGAGTTAGTGCCAAATGAGTGCAACGGTTTTAGATACAAACCCTTATCGAGTTGTTCAAATCTTTTACATAACTAACCACTAAAAATATAAACGTTTATATTCAATATTATTTCGTTAAATTAAAACTTGATATTTGGTGGTTCAGGTATCCCTGGGCTAGTCTATTACTAAAACGACATTATTATTAACCGTGAATACACGTTTGTTGTTAAAAACCAGTTTCTTTTCAGTTTTGCGCAAGTACCTACCTATCTAACATTTAAAATACCTTCACTTCTCTTTACATATTATATATATAGCTATATATACTACACGTCTATGTATTATACACAGATAGCTGTTGTAGGTGTACGGCTCTAATAACGTAAGTACAGCTGCACGAAGATGCGAAATGCGCTGTTGACTATCTAGGTCATTGCTACTATACAATTGCCAGTTTGATGTTTATGGTTGACCCCAAACAATAACACATTTGCTTCATTCGCACGACTTTCAAGCTTTTGGATCGAGTGTATAATAGCATTGCGTATAATATAGATAGATATATATTTATTAATACACATACACACAAGTTGGATAATTCTATCGTAAGTATACGTATACATAAATAATAAACTCGCAAAAAAATGGCTGAAAGTTCAGGAGCGATTTGGTTTATTCGGTTAATTACTTTATAATAACACTAGTGTAACCCCTCCAAATTTGGAGGGATAGTTGCTATTTTTGGTGATGCATAGCACTTTAACCACTTTAATGAAAGCGACTATTTCATACCGTAACCTATAGAGGGTGCATAGCACTTCACACATTTTAATGATAGCGACCATTCCATACCGTAACCTAAACAAAACCCTCTTGGTGGTACATAGCACTTTTCGGTGGTGCATAGCATTTCAAACATTTTTATGATAGCGACCATTCCATACCATAACCTCTTGGTGGTGCATATGATATGCAGCATAGCACTTTTCGGTGGTGCATAGCACCCCAAACATTTTAATCACAGCAACTACTCCATACCGTAACCTAAGCAAGACCCTCTTAGTCTTACATTTTTGGTGATAAACATTTAAACATTTTTTGATGGTTCCTACCACAACCTTTGATTTATGATAAAAGCAGCATAAACTTTTCGGTGGTGTTTTAATATTAACATTTTTTGGTCCAAATATCCATTTCCCTTTTAATAAATAAACCCCTCTTTTCTCTTACATTGTTATTTATAAACATTATTCTTTTTAAATTTTTCCATACAGACCTCTATTTTTATAAAGGGAAATTAATAACTTTAATGTATGTTTTTATGTTGTTTTTGGGCCTATTTTTTAAAATAAATAAATTTTTCCCTATATATTGCTAGTCATTATTTAATTAACATTTTGAAGCTAATTTTAAATTATATGGATATTAAAAACTTGAATCAAGTTTCTTTAATTTTTTTGCAAAACAGTTTAAATACACATTCTATGCGGGTTAATAGTTTAAAAAAATGGTAAAATTTTAAAATATTATATAAAACCCTTTACAAAATACCAATTAATTTAACTTATATCTTGCTTTAAATAAAATTTTTAACGGGGGTTTTAGTAAACTTTTTTAAAAAAATAAACCTTTTTAATGACAAAATACCAAAAATGTTGATCATACGGTGTCCTATTCTTGCACAAAATATTCCCCTTGTAGTCGTAATTACAATTAAACCTTTTTACAAATTTAAAACTTTTAATAGGGCCTATTCTTGCACGTCAAATTCTTTTTATTGTAAACAATTAGCTTTATAATTTAACTTCATTAATAGGATAGATACTTCAGAATGATATGCAAACAACCAAATTATATCTTCCCAATTAATTTAACCAGACAGAATCACCCAAACCTGGTATTATAAAACCAGTAAATTATCCCAAATTCTAAAAGGAACAGCTAAAATAATAAAAAAAATTTAAAATAAGATACCTAATAATATATCTATACTAGTTAATTTACGTTTCGGTAGTACCACTACTTATCGTATAGTAAGCCATTTTCCTGCACCAAATTTAAAAATATTTGCTCATACTATGTCCTATTCTTGCACAGTGTTAATCATCTTTTTGTTGTTATCACAATTAGTATTCACAATTCCAAGTTAATTTATAGGGATATAATATAGGTTCTCAGAATACGTATTATGCAAACAACACCGCAACCTTATATTTAAACCATTATTATATTGCTTGGTAGGTACGTTTGCAGACAGAATCACCTACAACCAAATGGTATCTCAATAAAACCCAGTACATTGACTCCTTAAATCTGCCTCAAAAGTTGTGTTTTAAATGAAAATTGATACAAAATATGTTCTGAAGCATTTCAAATCTTACTAATTACCTATTTATTTACATATCACTCCTTATTGATGAATTTCGTTATTTAAAATCTCCAGAAAATATTTTCACACATAATATTAACATATTGATTTAGTGCTTTAATTATTATTTACAGCAAAACTGTTAACTTTGTGTCTGATTTACTCAAATAAGACGTTTTATTAAACGTCAAAATTTGAGGTTAACACATACATAACAATCGATTACATTTGTACCCGCCCACATATCTATGGTTCAATTCCAAATCGAAAGCGTGAAAATGAAGGATTTTTAATTAAAGACCCCGATTTAACGATAACATCCAGGACACTAAAAGTGGAACTGGTATAAAGTTAAATCTTTTCCCTGGACGTTTCAATGGTCAGATAGTTTCGGGATGTCGTATTATGAGAGGAGATAGATGACAGGGATTTCGTTACAACCCAAAATCGTGTTTTTTTATCGTTTTCTTTTGCTCATATCTTTTAAACCTCTTAATAAATCGAAACGAAATTTTGCAAATCTTTACTTCCGTTAACTCCGAACCGTTTGCCTCTACGGCATTTGCCACACGCTTTCCCGTTTTTTCGTAATAATCGAACGAAAATTGCAATTTTGACGTTTTCTGCCACGGCAAACGCCCATACCTTCAGCAGAACATTATTATATATGACGATAACGTTTTATGGTAGGACACAACTATTTGATAATAAAATTGTTATATTGTACGCACTTTTGTTATAAAAACTATAAGTGAACGAAGCATTACCACACATTATCAGTGGCGGCTCGTGATGAAAACAAGCAGGCAGACCTGTCTGATATAGCCGTTGTGACTGCTTGTAAGTGAAACTACCACGAAGGGAGAAAGCTGCTTCTTGAAACGCAGCTAGTGACGTACTTTTATACCAACAGAAAATGAATGGACTATACAGTATACATCTTTCCAAGTTTCCTAAAACCAATTCCTTACGTTAAACTAATAACGATTTTTTTATGGTGTTGATGAGTGATGTAATAAAATAAAATAATTAAAACTGTATATAAGACCCTAACAAAAAAAATGCAAAATACGTTTACGTTAATTATAAGGTCATTAAAAATTTAAACTTGTGATTAAATGTGTATGTTGTCACATACTTTTAATTATTTATCTATTATAGTGGATGACACAACAAAACTGTAATGTGACAGAAAGTAATCAGTAAATAACGTAAAAAAGTCATTTGTTTCGTTTTTTTTTAAAGTCCGCGGAACTGGCAGTACACGAACCAGTAAATTTTAATTAAGCTGAAAAATAGACGAAAAACAAACAAAAGAACCATTATTTTTAAAACATCAAAAAATAAAGTGAGTGACTGGATTGACGCCTGACATGTTTTGAAGAAAATTAATTAATTGATTTTTATAACAACTTGGTAGCACTGGAAAGCGAAATTAATTACATGTTTCTTGTCACTTTTACCAACAACAGTTTATCGTACTAAATGAGGGAAGGCAAGCAATAGAAAAACAATGTACTTGCATAAAAAAAGAAAAAAAAACTAAGTATAAATAAAATACGAAACCGATATTATTATTTATTAAAGAGCTTTACAGGGTAAGATGGTAAAAAGTTACCTTAACCCTTCTGGAAATCAATTATGTATAATCCTGCTGTAGTTTTTTTCTCAATTTTTAGACCTTTTTAGGTGGTCACGTGACCTCGGACAGTCGTGTTTCATGATTTTCAGTATTTAAAGTAGGTATATCCCAATTATTTTTCGAAATATTTAACAAAAAATAATTGATATTAAAGGTAATTAATTGAAGCAAGTAGGTACCTAACTCGGAGAATTTTTTAAAAATTTTTGGCGTCAAATTTAAATTTTTACAAGCGTTTAAGTGGCTCAAAACGAAAGAATTAAGGTACACTCAACTATCTAAAATTTCTTCCAGATTGTTAAAATACTTTCACATATATGCGTTCTTCTTTTTTTTTTAAATCTTGAAAAATTTCTCAAATATACTTAAAAAACTGAAAAATCATGAAATATGACTGAACCAGAGGTTTAAAAATTTGGCAAAGTGATTTTTTTTATTATTACCAACAGCACAGTTTTATACATAATCGATTTTCAAAAGGGTTGATTAAAGGCACCTTTAACATATTACCCTGCAAGGCTTTTTAATTTATATGCGATTTGAGTTTTTGTCTTTGTTATGGTTGTGTTTGACAGAATAATTTTTTTTTCGTTAAAATTATTTACATATAGCTGTCCCTGCTTGTCTTCTTGTGATTCATCAGCTCAAAGGGTTATACTAAAAATACTTCTTATAATTTGTTAAATTGACGGTAACTGTAAATTGTAATATTGGAATTAAAAGTAGAATTACTACACACAGCTAATATAACAGTTGACAGAATATTGGGAATATTCCTTAGACATATCACGTTTTAAAAACAAAAAGCATTTTTTTTAGATCATTTACGCAAATGGTAGGAAATTAAAATTTTATTTTCTTCTGTGAACCTGTCCCTTTTACCAGTCTTAAGCTACCATCCATTTATTCCTACAATTTCTGTAAAAGCCTTCCTCCACTCTAGTTCTCCTGCTTTGTACTAAGGGCCGGAATCTTTTATAATATAAGAATTCGAATATTCGTTTATAATTTAAATATCTAAATTATCCAATATTTGAATATTTGTAAATATGTATGTGAGTATCAAAATGTTCAGTCAACTATTGGAATTTTCAAATATTCAATGAAATATTTACATATCCAAATGAGTATTGAGTATGGTGTTGGTACCTACATATATGACTATTTGAACACTTTATATTACAAAAATTAGGACATTAAAAAGTGTTGTATTATTTGTATTAAAAAAAAAAAAAACATTTGACAAAAAAAATAATTTAGGAACTAGGAAGGTATACCTACAAAACATTTAAAAATATGAATGCATTTTGCAAAAAAAATTTAATATCTTTAAATAGTCACATATTTGGATATCTCAATATTCAGATATTTGTAAGTTTGAATATTACGGTATTTGGATGGTTGAATGTTCAGATATTTGAATATCTGAATATTTAGATATTTTGATGTTTGAATATTACGGTATTTGAATATCTGAATATTTAGATATTTTGATGTTTAAATATTCCGGTTTTGGATATCTGAATATTTAGATATTTGAATATCTGAATATTTAGATATTTTGATGTTTGAATATTACGGTATTTGAATATCTGAATATTCAGATATTTGGATGTTTGAATATTCCGGTATTTGAGTGTTTGAATGTTCAGATATTTGAATATCTGAATATTTAGATATTTGGATATCTGAATATTTAGATATTTTGATGTTTGAATATTACGGTATTTGAATATCTGAATATTCAGATATTTGGATGTTTGAATATTCCGGTATTTGAATTTGAATTTTAGATATTTGGATATCTGAAATATTTAGAATTTTTTTGAAATGTTTGAATATTTTACGGTATTTGAATATCTGAATATTTAGATATTTTGATGTTTGAATATTACGGTATTTGAATATCTGAATATTCAGATATTTGGATGTTTGAATATTCCGGTATTTGAATGTTTGAATGTTCAGATATTTGAATATCTGAATATTTAGATATTTGGATATCTGAATATTTAGATATTTTGATGTTTGAATATTACGGTATTTGAATATCTGAATATTCAGATATTTGGATGTTTGAATATTCTGGTATTTGGATATCAGAATATTTAGATATTTGTATGTTTGAATATTACGGTATTTGGATATCTGAATATTCAGATATTTGGATGTTTGAATATTCCGGTATTTGGATGTTTTAATGTTCAGATATTTGAATATATGAATATTTAAATTTCAAATATTTTTATATTAATTATTCGAAATATGGATAGGATATGGAGTCCTAGATAGCCTACCGGATGGACTTTCGATCCGTCAGCATTAATAATAAACAAAGCAAGGTACATTTAAATTCATTTAAAAGTTTCTTGAATACGGTTATGCTAAAAAAGTATTACATACGTTTTTATTCATATATGTACTCTATATTATTGAAATATTTCCTGTTTTATGAACAGTACCAGCAGTGTTTTTTTTTGCGTTAGCTATGTATCAGTTCTCAGTACAGATACTTACTGCCAACAGCAAAAAAATAAGTGTATGCAATAAAAATACCGTTATGTTGGAATTTTCCTATACTATCGGCCTTCATATTTACGTTTAGTTACGTTTTGGAAAAATGCGCCTTTAGTCAAAACGACACATCATCCAAAATATTTTGATTTTCATTTTAAATTTTCCATACAAGGTGAATGTAAGAACGTTACGGAAATAAGTATTTCAGAGTGCAGCTTCTTTTATTATAAAATAATAAAAGGATTACAAATAAAAACTTAATTTTTGCAAGTATTGCTGTAGTTATATTTGAACCATTTCTAATCGAAACTAATGGTTGTAATATTTAAAAAATTTGCTTTTTAACAAAAACAAGTTTAATGTTTGGATGTTAACCTGTATCGATTTTCATATTCTGTAGGGGGTATTTATGTATTTTACTCATCATTCACATTGGCGACGCTACTATAATAACATATATGAAGTAAAAACACATAATATGTACAAACATGTTACAGATTTCCTGGCAATCATATAATACAACATATATACACCAACATTTTCAAACGTCAGTTGGCGACAAACAGACGAGTTGTAACGGTCATCAACTAGCTCCTAAAAAGCTGAGGAAATTATATCACAACATACACACATAAACACAAACGCAGGTTGTCCTGTTGCTAAGTTGAAGTTGCTCCCAGTCTTATTACTTAGCTAATTATTTCTGAAAGAAAATGTCAACGAAAATACTGTTCTATGTAATATATGATTTCCGTGTATTAAGGTGCTTTTTTCAGAAATGAATCTACTGCAATAGCGTTCAGTTAATAAAGTAATATTGTAATATACTGAGTAAGTTATTGGTAGTTTAAAATATTTTTATGTTTTAAATGTGTGGGAGAGGAAAAGGAGAATCACTCACTCATTTAGTTAATAAGCAACTAATAACTCTGTTATAGTAAATTATAAGTTTAATTCTAATTTCTAAAGAAGCCATTAGTTCGCGAAACGTACGTCATGTATCACACTAATATTATAAAGGCGAAAGTTTGTGAGTGTGTCAGTGTGTATGTTTGTTACTTCTTCACGTCTAAACGGCTGGAGCGATTTTAATAAAATTTGGTGTGGAGTTAGCTGACATCCTGGATTAACACATAGGCTACGTTTTACTGCGGTAAAATATCTTATTCCCATGGGAGAATCGATGAAAATGAATTCGCGGAATATTATAAATGTAAAAGTAACTTTGTCTGTGTGCTACACAATCTCGCCTAAAATACTGAACCGATTTAAATGAAATTTGTTACAGCGATAGTCTAGAGCCTGAGAAAGGACATATGCTACTTTTGAATGCGAAAAAAGGGTTGTAAGGGGTCGAAATAGTAAGTTTGCGCGGAAATTCCGTAATTTTTAAAGATTTTTTAGGCTTTTGATTAGATATAGATATAAATTAATACCACATTCAGTGTTTGTAAAATTTTACCCTAAAGGGGATAAAATTAGCCGATGAAAGTTTTTGTGTAATGACGTCGTCCAAAAAGCTTACGGCCCAGAAAATTAAAATATTAAGTGTAAAACGTTATAGAGGTTTTGTTTATTTGGATCAATAAAAGTTGTTGAATACTAAGCTATATAAACTATTTTAAACTATAATTAAACTATATTAATCTGTAATATTATAAATGCGAAAGTAACTCTGTCTGTCTGTGTGTTACGCAATCACGCCCAAACTACTCAACCGATTTAAGGGAGAGCTGGAGGCTTGAAACTTATTTTTTAGGCTTTTGATTAGATATAAATACGACATTTAAAGTTTGTAAAAATTTTACCCTAAAGGGGGCAAAAATAAGGAATGAAAGTTTTTTTGTAATGACGTCGGCAAAAAGGCTTACGGTCCACAAAATTAAAATATAGAAGAAAAAAATTTTAAACGCTGCCGAAAGTCACTATTCCACGCGGGCGAAGTCGCGGGCATAGCTAATAGTTTCTTAATAAATGTGAAAATTTAATAGTGTGTTTTATTTTTGATTTATAACGAATTCCCATCAAGTAAATGCGGAAACTACTAAAAACTACAATAATATTTTATTGTTAATCGGGCGGCATAGAAAGTGACCCTTGTAAAGTTATTTGCTAATATACTGTTAAATGCAATTGTACAAAAAGTATAAGACCGACAGAACCTCTAATTGGCTCACTTACTACGCACTATATTTGCAACTTTTTCCCGGAAGATCAATGCTACAAACGTTACATGGGCAAAGTTGTGAGCTTTTAAAAAATGTACTCTTTTCAGAAGGTTTTTACGTTTATCTCGATGAAAATATCACTGATCGAGACGATTCATATTTTATTTTAAGGTTTTGTAATTTTCTACTAATTATTGCATTGGAACATTGCAATTAATCCAATAAATTTCAAGATAAATGTGCCAATGTAGGCAGAAATGAGGATTGCAATATTTAAACTGTCAACTTATTGTTGAGGCCATTTTTGATATTTTACTTATTGAAATCTACTTTACTCGGATTGCTGTTAAAACTTTTCACATTTTCACTTTTTACAATTTTTTAGTTGATCTATTAGTTATTTGTTTTCATTTTCTGGGATAATTTTGGGTAATCTAATATATAAAATTCTCGTGCCACAATGTTAGTTACCATACTCCTCCGAAACGGCTTGACCGATTTTTATGAAAATTTATATGCAAATTCAGAAGGTCTGAGAATCGGGACCTATCTATTTTTCATACCCCTAAGTGATAAGGGTTGTCCATGCCTAACTTTATTTTTTATAATGTGGCATGAAAAAATACATTTAACCCTAAATTTTCAACCTTCTACCACCAACCCCCGATTTTTAATAGCAATATTAGTACTGTAATAATCTTCAACTCTCAGTGGTCGATAACTGATCAATTATTATCAATCGATTAGTCATCCCCGCCAGGCGTCTACTGATGTCACTACTCACCCAGCAAACAGCACGGAGTGGGGATGAGAAAGAAGCAGAGTTTGTTAGAATGTTACAGTGAGTTTAAATATGTTCTAAGAAGTAAAAGAACGTTTTATTATAACATTTCAGAATGATTTGGCGATGTTCAAGAATGTTCCAGAATCTTGAAGGTCATTCAAGAATGTTCCAGAGTGTTAAAAAAAGTTACAGAATCATTATGGGATATTCTGGATAGTTCTAAATTCGCGAATATCCAAAATGTTCCATCAAACGTGTGATATATTCTTACCCGAGCAACGCCGGAGTATTGCTGCTAGTGCTTTATATATAATCTTTTAAGTACTCGATTCCTCAGTTCATTTCATCCGTCATAACTTCGTATTAATAAAGTTTTTAACCGATTATAGTATCTATAAAAATTAACAGCCCAGTTTCAATTTTAGTAAGGATATTCCGTCTGGGAGAATCTTTTGTATTTGGTCCATGTACATCTACTGATATCCGCATTTCATATTATAGCAATTGGCTATTCTTATTACCATTACAACGCACTTTTATTTCGACAAAGAGTAACCTAGTTTGCCTTCACAGCGAATACTTTTTTAAATACATGTATATGTATATTTAATAATTTTATATATGTATATCTTATTACATACATATAGGTACCTAATACATAATATCTTAAATGTTCTGGAATCTCTCCTCGTCTTAACATGTAAACGGAAGCTTTAAAATTGCAAAAAAAATTCTCTATCCACAGTATGTAAATATATCATCATCTCCTGAATACACATATATGTAGCAGGCAATTTTTCTGGGTCACAAAATTAACGACACATGGGATGTTCAACCGAGATAATTTATTTAAATTGTCTCTATCGGACCGAAGCACATGTATATAGAGATATATGTACATACATAGTTATATTATAATAATTGCGCAATGGGAATAAAAAAACTAGACCACAATAAATTGTAGGTGAAGAATTACATATATGGTAGTTACAGTAAACCTATTAAAAACAACTATAAGGCAAAAAAGTCGTTGGATTTTAAATTTTCCGCCCCGCGCAGGCCTGGCAGACGAGTACCCAAGCCACTTAGCTGTCGATACAAATTTTATTCTTTTTATATACTTATTTATCTAAAATAGAATTTAGTCTAGTCAAATTAGAACTTAAAATAGAAGTAAGGTTACAAAAATTCCCATAGAGATAAAAATTGGTATAAATGTTCAGAATAAATGAATTGTGAAAAGTCCCCATCAATCCTCCTTGTGCAAAAAATTTTATCGATGGTGAGTTTGCAAAATAGGTTTTTCGCGTTATTCAGTTAAACGGTGACTTTTACAGCAAAAATAGTTCAGACAGATCATCCGATTCTCTACAAAAAATGTCTCTACACTTTTTCATAAGTAATACTGTTGGTGGTGCAATCTTGATGAAACATTTCAATATTTAATAATCAAATAAAAGAGTATTTGGAAGTTTCAACGATTTATTATCAACGCTCTGACAATTGTTTCGACCTGGCGGTCATTAACGAAGAGCAATTACAAATACTGAAATTACACTTAGACTACATCCCTTAAATACTACTTGGTACATGAAGTCATTGAAAAACCTAAAGTCTGCATAAAATTGATTATTATTATTATCGAACTTATAGGTATTAATTTTATGCAGACTTTAGGTTTTTCCATGACGTCATGTACCAAGTAGTATTTAAGGGATGTAGTCTAAGTGTAATTTCAGTATTTGTAATTGCTCTTCGTTAATGACCGCCAGGTCGAAACAATTGTCAGAGCGTTGATAATAAATCGTTGAAACTTCCAAATACTCTTTTATTTGATTATTAAATATTTTTCATAAGTATTGCCGTTTCCGTGATATAGCGGTTCAAAAAATTTAAAAAATTATTTTATTCCTAATATACACGTTAATGTACTTTTATATACATTTTTGAACCGTTGTACGAGTAAAAATATGAGTCCCTAGGTCTTACTCCAGAAGTTATAATCAGTAATGGAATTCGCTTTCTTCTTTCTATGTACGAAGCTCCAAAAAATTTTACCTACTTGGATAAACTCCGATACTTATCTTTTGCAAAAAAAAACATAATAAAAAACAAGTGCAATTAGCTTGTCTTCCCCCAACATCTGCTGCTGCTCAACAACATCTATTCCGGGTATACTATCAAGTTCAAGTGTGGCTTGGTAATAAAATGGATCCAGAAGACTGGGGTTGGAAGTTAGTTGGCAATACGTTGGAACCAATTCATACGTTACTCCTACCTGCACCAGAAAAACTCCGTAACCCCATCTTTTGCAATTGCAAAAAAGGGTGCAATGCTAAATGCAGCTGTAAAAAGGTTGGACTGTTTTGTTCTTTAGCATGTACCAATTGCCAAGGACAATCGTGCTCCAATGTTGAATCGATACTAGATGAAGATAATTACCATATCAGTGATGAGATATATGATGCATCACTTTTAGAACAACATATTGGTATCCAGCAGGAAGAAGAAAACGAAGACAGTACACTAGAAGTTTCAATGGATTATTATGAATCCGACGAATAATTTTTACAAATTATTTTTTTATTTATAAATTACATAATTTACACAGCTTTCATCACTTTCAATACTCCATTTATGTTTCATAAAATACTTTTGAATTCAATAGGATCACAATAGATCGTGGAATAGGCCTGCCGGGGAAACCACATTAAACAAAAAGCGCCAAGCACACTACCTCATAGGTGGTGTGGAAACGTGTGCATATTACGAATGAAAAAATTTTTTCAATTCTTTGAACCGCTATATCACGGAAATGGCAGTGTAGAGAATCGAATGATCTACAATTTGTATTTGAACTATTTTTGCTGTAAAACTCACCGTTTAGCTGAAAAACGCGAAAAACCTATTTTTGCAAACTTTCACCATCAATAAAATTTTTTGCACAAGGGGGATTGATGGAGACTTTTTACAATTCAATTATAATAGTATTCTGAACATTCATACCAATTTTTACCTCTATGGGAATTTTTGTAACCTTCAAAGTCTTATTTGACTGGACAGAATTAAGAGTTTTTATTGGTATCAGTATAGAGTTAACAGTTAGTTGCACAAAACAATTTTTATGTAAAGCTCCTATTCAAGAGGAAATATAAAAACGAAAACGGAAACTTTTACTCTTAAAAAGTACCTTTATACATACATTAAAACACGTGTTTCAAACACTGTTTAAAACTCAATCTAAATAAAACATGATTTCAATTAAAGTGATTTTAAAACAAAATTAAAAAGTAACATATTAATCATTCTTTAAATTAATTTGGCTAAAGAAGAATTATTGGTTGTAGGTATGAAATAAGGAAACAATCTCACTCGTTACTAGAAGAAACCCCATTTATATATTAGTTTGGATAATTCTGCTCACGAAATATTTTTTAACGATATATTGTAATTTTTGGATCTAGAATTCGTGGTTTTCCTGAAAACTACGACATGGTATAGGCAAATTCGTACAAATACCTTTAGCCATTCTTTTTTCATACAGAAAATAAAAAAAAGCATGTCTAATAAATGAAATTTAAAGCTTTTGAGAGGTGTGATGCTTTGTTCAAAAGCTTTTGAGAATTCGGTTAATTTAAAACAATTTTCAAAGAAGTAGGAAATAGTTTCAGATGGACGTGCTTGTGCGCAACTAATAAACAAAATACCGATGAAGAATCTACGTTCGGTAAACGTTTTGTATAGACTATAGAGAATAGTCAGTTTAAAACAAGTGTCTAAAATAAACCAAAAAAAAAGTTTAAACATATAAAACATATGAACACACGTTTTAAACATTTTGAACTGTTTGTTTCAAAAATTTTATAAAAAACTGTTTTTTCCATCCCTGCATTTAAGCCACCTTCCCATAATTATCTACACAAAATCCTCTACATACTTTTACCACACACGAATGCAGATAACACTTATGTTTTCATATCACTCCACATTAGATTTATTACAAAATATTTCGCTTAGGATTTCCTTCCTTTTAGGGGTCTTTCGTAAAAAAGTGCGTATATTTTTGAATCGTTCTCTATCCCCCCTATCTCGAGCCATTATAGTCTGATCAATGTCTGTATAATATTAAAAAAATAATAAACCCTCCCTCCCCTTACATAAGCGATATGTATCACTAATAAGAATTTAAAAATTGAAGATAATACATAACAATAGACGGAACAAAAAAGTTTCGGGTACTTCAAATTAATATCTTGAAAGCAATGGCGTAGCTAGGATTTTGTCGAAGGGTCTCATTTTATAAACGCTTTAATTCCGCCTTTATTAATAAAAAATACAGTGAGCAGTTCTAGGAACGAGGGGGGTTTGTAAAGCTGCACCCTTTCTATCCTAGCTACACCATGTCTAAAAGAATGATTTTTATTACTTATGTAACCATATAAGCTTAAAAAAGTATATTCCATCAAAAAACAGAGCTACAAAAACAAGCAGATTTTTAAAAAACCAAAATACAACATTAAATAAATTTACCACAGTTCTAACAACAAGGAAATGTTCCAAAATACAAAACAAATGATTTTAAATATTTGTTTTGAAATGGAAATTAGAAACGCCAGAAAGGTAATTAATTATTTGATTTTACATAGCACGGAAATAATGCCCTGTCGTGGGGGTTAAGTTATATTTTGTTCTCACATCTGTTCCTTCAGTCATTATTTTTTATATTTATCATAAAATTGTGCGAATTACAAAATATCGCGTTTTTTAAACCATGACGTAATACAAGCGTTGGCGTATTGTTTTTAACGTAAAATATAATTTCTAAACTACTAAACTAATAATTTTCCTATTTTATAAATTAATTTTTATACATAATTACTTTTAATTTTTCTGTAAAATTCATGATAGATAGATACTTAATGTACAAGGTAACAAACAAAACTCATTCAAGAGAAGTTTGGAAAAGCTCATTCACAATCTGATATTTTCTACTGACAAATTCAATTTGGGCCAAATGCGAAAGTTCAACGAAAGAAGACTTATTGATTTATATAAAGAATCTTAGTTTAGGTATATGGAAAGCTGCTTTGATGTTTCTAAAAATAAAAATTAATACATATAATGTACGTAGGCTGGTTAAACTTCACTTAAAACCGACAGCTATCGTTTTTGAACAATTCGTTTAAAAAACATAAACAGATTATTGTAGGCGATTCTATATCTGTCTATTGTGGGTCATTTTACGAATGATTTAATAATTCACCTCATCGCTATCCCTTTCGTTTATTTATATTAGTAAAGCGGTGCAGGAAAGAAAAACCACAATCTACATAATATACATACATAGACACATAGCAATGTATGTATGTAGGTTTAGATAGAAAGAGGATATACCTAGAGACAAGTGCAAACCTGTTTGTGTGCCATTGTCATACCAGATCTACCTGCACGACGTACGTCCCACAAAAACATAGGTAGGTAGGTATAACCATAATAAAAGCTTATAAAAAGCAAAGCTTTCCGTACACATACAATATTATGTACGTCATCAACATTTACGAACATATTTATATTTGTGACTTTTGGTAGGTACATTAATAAAAATTCACAAAAACGCGAATCACATAGGTAAATGTACAATAGGTATAAATACCTAAATGAGAAGCATTACTTTTGTTTTTAAAACACATACATATTAATTTTCACAAATGCCATTTTAATGACTTTAATAAGGAAATAGAAAAGAGGTTTAATAAAACCTTTCTAACGTGGGTATTTTAATAAGTGGCGCTTTGCCAGATACCTAATAAAGCTTTATTCATTCGATATATAGTTTATTTAATATTTTAGTATACAAAAGGAATTTGTCTTAACATAGGTACATATTTCAAGTTAAACGCCATAATGCAATTAAGTAATAATCCAATTTACCAAATAGTTATAAAATGTATACAAAGAATAAATCGATGTAAGGTACTTACCAAATTATAGTAAAATTTAAAAGTTAACAATGGTAATAGACCAAAACCTTAGAACATTGCTTATGACTTGGCTAAATATTTCAGAAACAAGCCAAACCTGTAGTTTAGGTGTTTATTCGATATTCAAGAAATCTCCTAAACTCCTATGGTGCGGTTGCCAGAAAATTAGGAAAGAGTAAATTCTACTATTTTTCTGAGTATACCCAACATTTCGTATTTTTAATAATATTATCAGATTCAGATTCAGATATGAAAACAAGGTATTATTTGCAGAAAATCCTCAATACTTATTATTCGGCTTTTTACTTACACTTATTATTAATTAAACAAATATTAATTAATGTATGAATTCTTTTAATAACACAAATTTACAATTTACTTATGTTTTAATTGTGTGCTCTTAATATGATCATTTAATGGATTCAATATACAGTCGATCTTCGATATAAGTTTTTAAAGCATATTTTGATGACAAATAATAGTAGAAACTAAACACTAATATGTACCGTTATTAGAAATAGACGTTAAAATGGCACTTTATTAAATAATTTCCTCCAAAAAATTCGACTTATCGCAGTTGGCGTCAAATATCTTCGAATTATCAAAATATTGTAGCGTATGAAATAAAAGGACGATCTTGAGCTAACCATCAAGCATTGAACAAGCTCTGTACCTCTGTACTCCAAAATTATTAGAAAAAATATTTTTATTTAACGAAAATGATTCCGCTATTATAGGATATAATCCTATGTTATGAATAAAATACAATGAAAGATACAATTAAACTACGGGCGTAGTAAAAAACAAAAAAGTAAACAGATTATGTATTATAATTTTATTACGTAATTATCTTCTCACTTAATTCGGCCAAAATTAAAATTAGTTATTCGTAAAATTCAGTGAAATATTACATATCACATTTTAAAATACAATGACTTCGAATTACCAATTACATTACATCGAAAAGTAATTACGTTCAAAGCTCTAAGCAAAGGACATCGAGCAATTATAAAGGCTTAAAGGGCTTCAAATACATCAAAATTCTTTAATTGAACACATGCTAAAAGGGCTTAGAATACACTAAAATGGCTAGAGTTAAATCTAAAGGGCTTAAAATATTTGAGAAAGCTTGATGTCCTTGTTGTATTAAAGGACGATCAAAAGACAGCATCTTTCTTCATTAGAACCTTATCATTACTATTGCACAATAATATAATAAGAAAATAAATCTGTTTGAACACTAAAAACATGAAGGGTTCAAACAGGCCTAATTAATGCAAAAAATCAATACAAATGTAAACATAAACGTCACATCCTTTTGATGAACCCGCCTGGCTTTGTTTTTTGAACGCGTTTGAAAGGGCTTTAAACACATTGAAAAGGCTTCAAGCCTTCGGCAAATAAAGTTTAATAAGCACTTTTATAAAGCAATTCGATTACAAAACCCCAACTACCTAGGTACTTAGTTGTTCGTGAAAAGACTTCAAATACAGTGCTTCTAAGTCCTCAAAGAACTTCAAGCACACAACAAAACACCAAAGCTCTGGTAAAATGATAATGTTTTCAACTCATCAAATCATTCGATTCCTTCTATTTCGCTATACAGTTTAGACCCTATTTAAGTACACAAAGAAAATGACGTAACTATGTTTTTAGGTCGATGCAATAGGTATCATAATGATTATTTTTAAACGAAAGTCAAATTAACTGTAACACTCATACAGACCACAGTTTTAGTACATTGTACCTAGTAGGTATTGTAATACCTGTACCCTGTACGTACCAGAGATAGGGTAGGTAGGTATTTCATTTACAAAGAAATAGGTAGGTAGGTACCTAGTAGCTTGGCCTAGTAGCACAAAAACAAGTCCAAATTTCGTTTACAGTCATCATAAGTTGATGAACTTTGTTATAAATGACGTGTACATAAAGATAAGAAACGTACGATTTCATACTTAAAAAGAGTACCTAATTGCTCATTTGATGTGCAGACGGACAAGTTCGTCGTTAGTTACTCAAATCAATACCGAAGAGCACGAATACGAACAGCAAACGCGGAAACGGGTTCTTTGCAACAAAGAGCTGATTGTTACGCCTGCGTCGAACCAGCTGACATAACAGCTGACGTCGTTCCCTCACCTCCCGCGACAACAATCAGCTGGCGCGTTCGCCTGTATTCTCCTGTCAGTTGTGCTCCAAACGTGGTTGAGTGATTATAGTCGAAACAAAAACAACAAGGTTCGTGAGTAAAACTATGTTGTAGGTGTTAACCTTTTGGAAGTGGCACGAAAATGTCACCGTTGACATTGTTTTTTAGTTTCAAGGGCAACAATGTTTGCCTATCTGATTCTTTGTGCTGTTCGAAACGTTCACAAATAGTAAAAAAAAATTTAATACAAGATACCTATTACTTTACGAATTTAAAAAATAAAAATTATTTGGTTAATAACAAAATTAGTTACGGTTCCTATTAACTTCAACCTTGTTCACGACATCAGATTCAGCTATTTATTAGTTCTAAAAGAAGGAACCAACGGCTAACGTAAATCTTTCACTGCGATCAATGTTTTCATTATAAGTGCAAGTTTCATCATCCTAGTTTCGTAACAAAGATGGAGTTCTCATTTAGCGTTCTTGGCGTATTCAAAACGAGTCAAAAAATTACAGACGAGGCTGAACAATAAAAAAAAACCCAAAATATTTGAAAAAATAAAGTATCTAGTTGTAGATACAATTTTAAAAACCCATCGCATCGTCAGAATGCGTTTGCGTGGTGCAATTTTGAATCTCCTGCTTGCTTGTTTGGTTTCTACATACATAATATTTTAGTAACTAAATTAGGTATTCGTTTTCATTAAAAGTTATCACGAACAGAGAAACGTTAGCATAATAATGCATTGTTATTCACAGTTAATGGCAGTCTGTTTTTAAAGTAAACCGAAGCGTAACGATAATTTGCCATGTTTTGTTTTAATAGCTTTTAAATTCTGTTTTTAATTATTTTTATTTAATATATCGAACGGTAGGTGCAGATAACTTTTGTAGATACTAGTAAGTCGTTATACTTACGTGTTTTTATGAATTAATAAATGCATCCAGTATTTAGATATCAAACGATCACTAATTTTGTGGCTTTTTACCATTTAACAAACTTCCAGGAATTTGAGTTATTTACATATGAAGCGCTAATGTGTTTGTAATAGTATTAATTGTAGTTTGCGCGATTTCTTTGGGTAGGTACCTTATCTACTTAACCAAAGTGTTTATTTGTTTAGGAGATAAAGTGATAAATATTTAATATTTTGGTGTAGATAAAGTTAAAAGGCAGACAGGACGACGCATTTTTTGAAAATAATTTTGCTATCAAAACGATGCTTACTCAACTAACTATACGGTCATTAGTAATAGTTGTTTTTTTTTTATGAGTGTCATAAATAGTGAAGCAATCAGTCCTAATACATTGTATTTATGTTTTTTTCCATCAAAAAAAACCTACGAAGTGTACCTATTCAGTGACTTACAAATTTGGGCCTTTGAAGTAAGTGACTTAAAAACGCGAACGCGAAATGAATTCCACTTTTAGATTTTGACGTAGGTACTACATAACAAAAGTTTAGAAGCGTAAACTCGCATGCGTACCTGACACATCCAATTTGTTTCCACTTGGACAAAATTTTATTACATGCAGTTATCTGCCAAGAAAATATTATTGTTTATAATAAATAACGGTGTCGTGGAATTAAATGAATACAAATAATTATAAAACGTCAAGAAATACGACAATGCTCTAGGTATTTTTATTATTGTGCGCGTTTCATTTTTTTTTTTTGAAATCGACTATGTAATTTGAACTAGAACATGAGCACATTTGTAGTAACTTTTGATATTTTGATAACTAAACAAGTTTTGTTATGTATTTATTATGGAAAATAACTTTTAAATTGCTAAAAGTTGTTTCTTTCTTCCTTAATACATGACACGTATCAGATATTTAAACTAAAATACCTTCACGTAAAATGTATTAACATAACAATTAAATAAAAAAACACAATAGGAAATTCAACAACTTTTCATTATACGCAGTTTAAACAAATTAATGTTTGTTTGCGTTAGAATGGCCTTGAGCAGAAGTTGTTTTTTATTTTTCTTGAAGAATAAAAAAAAACGACAACTTCCGTGCATATAAATAACCAAATATTAAATACAAAAATCATAAATAGTAGTTAATTGTTTAACATAAAAAAATTTAATTGGGTACGTTACCGGGTGTTGCATATTTTAAGATGGCCATAGGGCTTATCTCAGAAACTACGCCACTAGGTATAGAAATTCAGGGGAAAAAATTGTTACAAAAATGACCCTGACAAAAGTTACTTGTTAGGCCGCTTTCTGACTTGTCGGTGTAGCAGCGGTGCGGTATCGGTATGCTCGGTATACGCGGTACCGAATGCTTACTGAGCACCTATATTTCAATACGGTCTTCCTGACTTGTGCGGCACGTGCGGTAGAGGAGTGATATCGGTTCGGTATACTGCATCGCGGTAGAAACGTCCAGTGGCCGCTCGGGATTACTGCATGAGACATCATACAATATCTCCATCACTCAAGGAGGACGACATCTTCTTGTGACGGTACAAGCGGTTCTGCTCCGTTTTATGCCGAAAACATACCGATAGATGTGTAAATGCAAGCAACGCGGAATCGTTTCGGTACCAACCACTTCGGTACCGCACCGCTGCTACACCGACAAGTCAGAAAACGGCCTTAGGAAGAAATCTGTTTAGAATTCCTGCATCTAAGTATTTTTTTGAAAACGAAAGCGCAATTTTTGTTGTTTTATTCTGATTTTGAGATTTTAATTTCTTGGTAGGTACGAAGAATACCTACATATAGTAGTAACACTTCAAGGTTTGCAATGTTTTCATATTATGTATTAGACTTATACATATTTAGCATAGGATCTGTATAGTATATATATGTACTACGGGAAGCGAGAGAAAGATCTGAATTAATTACTTATTCTAAGGTTACGAAAAGATAAAAAACAACAAGCGATTTATTTTACGGTTTTATGAATCATGTTAAAAATTTTGCCGAATACTTGTGAGAACGATTCAGTTCAAAAATATCTGAAGGAGTACTGTAGAACTAAACGGAATACCTACCCGAAAACTAAATAATCTAAAGCGCGGTTTGACCCCAAGATGTCATCCTGGGTTATAGACAGATTAATTTAGGTATTTTTGATTGACGAAGCAACATAAAACGATAAGAGTAGGAAAGAATGGCTGAAAACGTTGTGTATAGAAAAAGCCAAAATGACGAGGTATTAGAAAACGTAATTTTTAACGACTTTAGCTATTTAAATCGATTGACCTGATAGTAATAATTAAGATGTAAACTAAACGGTGATGTTAACGGTTAATTTGTTTTGTTTCAGAAGATGTTCAATGCTTTGGCCAGTTACCTTTTAGGAGCACCAACCACGACTAACTCAACCGATGGGACGGAAGAGAATAACAATTTAAGACTGACTTCTGTAGTGTCGGACGATGACTGGGTAGTGGTCGATAGGGATGACGAAAGGGACAGTGTGGGCAATTCCGAGGTGGAATCGGACTTATCAGAACCATCGGACGACTGTGATAACACTATCGATAACCAACACTATTTGCCTTGTCTCTTAACAAGAACTAGTTCCGTCTCATCGTTACCTTGTACAACAATCGACGAGTCGTGGTACATTACTCCACCCCCTTGTTTCACATCCGCTGGACCCATCGTAATGGAAACTTCGCCCCTAGAGAATCTTTTAATCGAACATCCTAGTATGAGTGTCTATCATCAACATTCCCAAAGAGGAAATCATTTCATTAGGCATAATTTGGAAACTGTACCTGTTTTTTCTGTAGAAAAGTTAGTCGAAGATGACACATTAGAAACCAAGGAGGCACCTGTACAACAAGTACAAGACAGGCGTCCGAGAAACGACAGAACAAGTCTCGTGCCACTTAGAAGTAGTTTAGATATTATGAAACAAGAAGAGAAGCAAAGGCTCAAAACAAAACAAGCACAAAAGGTACATTACTTATTTCAGAGTACTTATGATATTGATATGACTTGTTCCATTCTTTTTTCAAAGCATGTGAACAAAGGGGTTAGAAGAGGTTAATTCATAACTCTACCAACTTCTTGATCTATTGATAAATCACTTCGTGGAACATTATTGAATCAGACATAAAGTACCTAGTAGATGTCTATAGATAACGTTATATATATTATATATACATTATAGATCTGTGACCTCCTAGACTAACCGCCTGGGAATGTTTTCCTTTTCACTATAATTAAAATGCAGGGGTTTTCAAACTAGGTGACACATTAGACTTTTAGGGACACTAAAGGAGTTAACAATTTGAAAAATTGGAATTAGTTATCTATAATTTTTCAAACCTCCTTTATCGTCCCTAAAACTACTAAACCATTCAGTTTGAAGAACCCTGTGTATTTGAAGATAACGTTGTTGTATCAAGCTTAAGAGGGAAATTGCTCTTATCTTCTAATAACAAGATTCCTTTTTTTATCAGGTACAAATCCAGAAGGCATGTCAGTCGCTTAAACGTAGGTACCTGGAACGCAATAATAAGGCTCGTGAAGTAAACAATCGTAACAGACGACAGCGTCGTGGCGAGAAGTCGCAAGGCGCAAATCGCTCTTATGCCAACAATAACAGAAAATGCTGAGGGCACAAACCTGATCTCAGCCTAATACACGTCACAGTAAGTTGTAGAAAGTATGCTGATGATGTATATTTTTCAGGTCTTTTATCTCTCTTCTCTTATATTTATTATAGTTTCTTAAAAACAATTTATCACGCACCCTTTACATAATTTTTTAATTCCAAAATGATTCATATAACAAAATTAATAATATCCCTAAAAAGTGACTTCAGGAATGTCATTGAAAATATGTAACTCAGTAGCCTTTATTTCAGTACCTCAAAAATTTTAATAAGATTGAAATCGAAAACAATTCTTGCTATTACTAGGTGTAATTGTAATTCTAGGGTATGTAAATATAATAGGTTCACATATTATATATATATAAATATATATGTATACATATTTAACTGCCATTCAGCTGTGGTGTATCAATATATTTTAGAACAAAACTTATAATTTGCTGCAATTCGTGGTGACCCATTTATAGAAAATCAAAGTAAATTGTGATTTAGGATGTAACCAAAGCACCTAGTTGTGTTCAGATATAATAAATATAATAAGCATACTTGAAACAACTTACTTTTTCGGTATTGGGTTAATGAAGTATTTTTAATTTGTAGGTCTTTCATTAAATTCATTTCATATTTGTTGTAGTAGTAATGTAAGATTTAGAATGCTTGTTTATTTTACATTAAAAAAATGTTGGCCAGGTACTGTTGTTACAACTAATCTATTTATAGTAGCGTAACAAAAAGTACAAAAAAAATTAGAAAACTGTTAAAAAACGCTACGTTTGTTGACCCTCATGTCTTACATTGAGTTTTTGGCACATAAACAGTCAAATTTAGCCTAACAGAAATACAATAAAATGAAATTAGCAGATTACTGGTCTTGGTGGTCACCGCTGTTCGCTGAGATTAAGCAAGTTTGTGCAATCAAATGGGGTGACGTTGCACAGTAATACTATTCGAAAAGATTATCAAATCTTAGCAAAATAAATATTTCTACCGCAACTACACATAATTTTCTTTCAGATAATTAACTACAATTGTCAATTATTGTTGCGCTATTTTCATTATTTTATTAAAAAAGAAGAAAAAAATCGACAGCTCTGATACAGAGTTTTTCCAGTGATTTACTTTTCTTCTTTACGCGATTCTTTCATTTAAGCTCAAATAAATTGTATAAATTTATAGAAAAAGTCAAATCCCACCAGGATTACTGCATTATGCTTGTTTACATTTTTATCGGCTTTGTAAATATGAATTCTGAGTATTGTATAATTTTAGATATTGTGAGAAAAATCATAGCATATGTTACACAATAAATATCTAAAAAAAATTAATAAAAAGCCGTAGCGTGCATCTCTGATGCCAATCAGAAAAAATATTTTAACAAAATTTGATTAACACATTTAATTTTTTAACTGAAAATAAATACCTAAGTAAGAAGCAATAAGGCCAACGCAAAAAATTGTTTTTAACGTATAATTTGCATAGCTTTTGAAATTGTTATTTACTACAGATAACTTTATCACTCACAAGTATTCTACATAAATACGTCTTGTACATACATTATATTAATTTTATTTAATATAACTAACTTAACTGTTGTTATTTCTTTAAGTGGCTAGTTCTGTTGGAAATAATTGCATGAATGTAACGAATATTGTGTAAAAATAGTATGTACTAGCTAGTTATAGGTTGTAAATATTCTGGAGAGCTTCTGGTTGAATGTTTTACAGGTGCACTTTCATGTTGTATGTGCAAATTCGAATTAAAAAAATCGACTAAAAAAAATACAAAACGAAAAATGCGAAAAATAAAAGCAGAAATAATGTACAATAGTAATATTTCTTTTCATTCGTTACCTTATCTTATTTATGAATCCTTATAATATATTAACAATTTCAAAAAAAGGTAAGTATAGGTAATGTACCTATTTACCGATTTAACACTCGATATAGTAAAAAAGTCATTTTGATCTCAGTTTTGTTACTTTTGAGTAACTACAGTGTATCAACGTTCAGAAAGACGTAGAAACTAATCTTATTTTATTTTTAATAATTATCTAAATATTTATATTATCAAGTAAATTAATAATAAAAGCTGAAACTAAACCTAAAATAATTCGATTAGTAAAGATGTGGTTAAGTACTTTATTGTTAGTTTCGTCAATAAACAGACTACGTATTTTAAAAGTATTTTTAAATATTTCTGTATTAATCCCAGAATACCTACTATACAAAAATATTTAGCTACAAATCTTTTTTTATCAAATGACGAATACCTGCAAGTACCTACGTACCCATTATTTTAATAAGTTTCAATACGTATACCTTTTTGTAATAGATATCAAGAAATACATAAATCATAAAGAACTTAAAAGTTTATTCTACATCTAATACAAACAATGCTCTTTTTCCTAGATAGTGTTTGATAAAGCTTAACATGTTCAATGAAGAATCAAAAAATGTAAATACCTATACCTTCTTCAAATGAAAAAACGAACATAAGGAACTAAAGGGTATTAACAAATAAATTTAGAAAAACGATAGTTACAGAAACCTAAAATAAGACGGTAAAGATCAGCAAAAATTTCTTTTACATTGTATCTGTTGTAGTTGTACCTATATATAAATAATTCTGATCTGACTTATTTTCAGAATTTGAATAGGGCGGTACCTTGTACGATAATCTTTATATTAAACGTAAACACCATTGGCTATTTATGTAAATATTTTAAAAGGATTGTTTTAGTAAACAACAACAAGTTAACATTAGCATTCTTTTATCAGTTCTGTCAGCATATTAGTTTTAGGTGTAACCCGCATAACCGCAAAATATCACGTGAAAGTACCTTACCATGCTGAGATTTAAACAGTTCTTTCCCAAAAAATGTTCAGTTATTGGTATGATCCATGTCAAAGCACTTCCAGGTAACAAATTATTTAATTAACTAGATATAACATAACTAATTCAACCATCACTACTAACATTGTGTAAAACACGCGGGGCCGCAACAAAAACTAACCTAAAATGTAAAAATACCATAGATAATAAATAAAAAAATTACGAATCTAATAACCTTTATCTCCGGTAGGAGCGCTGCTAAACAGGTATTAAAAACAGGGTCGTATTTAAACATTTTGATATTACCAAATTTAAATTTCTTTTTTTTTATTAGTCTTGTATATTATATTATTAGTATTTTTAAAGATAAATTAGAGTTGACAAAATAGACTTGTTTAAATTTCTACGCAGATCAGAAATAAAATTTACGAAATACTGAAAATAAATGAACTAATTATTCTACATTAAATTATTTAAATATTTTGAAGGCACCGCAGGTTTTGAAGGTTCAATTAAAACAATTATCGAAAGCGCATTGCAAGAGGCTCAAATATATGTTGATAATAAAATAGTAAGTAATTCTAAATCTAAGTTATTAAAAAAAATAAGAAATTAATAAATGCCCCTTCAAGGACGGATTGTTAATTGAGAACATGCATGATTTACCGTACCTCAAAGGAACTTATTTAGGACCAGAAATAACCGCCATGATGACTAAAGTGTGTTCAGAAACAAAGAAAATGGCAAAACATGTTCCATGTGGTGTGCAAGTAAAAATGAACTATTTATTGCATTTATTATTAAATGTTGTGTTAATGTAAGGTTTTAGCAGCTGGAAATAAACAGGCATTAGCAATAGCTCAAGCGAGTTCGCTTGATTTCATTCGCGCCGAAGGCTTTATTTTCGGCCATGTTGCTGACGAGGGATACATCGACGCATGTGCGGGAGAACTTTTAAGATATCGCAAAAACATCGGAGCAACTAATGTTTCGATTTTTACAGATATAAAAAAGAAACACAGGTACATATGTCTGATTCATGAAGATTTGAGTAAGGAGATTCAATTTAAGTGAAAGGTGCAGAATTTCTTGAGACAAAATATCGTAGAGGGTAATCTCTTTTAGATCTCTGCACAATATTTACATTCATGATCCTATGAAACCAGCTCTGGGTTCCGTTTTTCAGTCTCCTGTTTGGTTTTTGATTACTTCCTCTATTTAAAGTGAATCTCCTGTCTTTTTATTTCTTGTATTGTCCACCGAAACAAAATAATAAAATTATTTATGTAACAGTTCTCACGCAATTACTGAGGATTTAACATTAGTAGAGACGGCTAAGGCAGCCGAATTCTTTAAAAGTGATGGACTTATAATTACGGGCAAGGAAACTGGGGACCCAGTAAATGTTAATGATCTCAATGTGTTGAAAGCATCCACGTTGTTACCTATAATCATGGGATCTGGAATAACAAAGGATAACTTTGGTGATTACTTAGATGCAGATGCATTTATTGTAGGCTCCCATTTTAAGCAAGGCGGAATATGGAACACAGACGTTTGCGAAAAACGGGTCAAAAACTTTATGAGCATAATAAAACACTAAACTTATAGGTTCTAAATACTTTATTTTTCGAAAATCTGTAATTATTATTTATTAAAAATTATGGAACTGTGAGTATTATTAATTTATATGTATACCTCAAAAAAATGAGAATAAAACAGGAAAACCAAAAAATTGTTTCTAATTATGGGAATTAAAAATTGTCGTAATTTGCTCCAAAAAGGTTATAATGAATTATGATGAATGAAAAGAATTTTAAAAATAGTCCCTTAGAGATTTATTAAAAGAGAAAAATGTATTTATTGACACTGTTAAATTCATATGTCAATACAAAATTTTATAACGAAGACAAGTTTATAGAAAATAATTCACCAAAATGTAAATTTCAACAAATTTTAATTATAAATACTTATTGAGATTTGGTTTGTCAAACTTTGTCAGGTGCAATTTAAAATTATTTACTGTTAATTTTGATATTTTTTATGCATTTAAAAAAGTAACTCTCGGCTTTATTCTACATGAAAAAAGTTTATGAGTTTCTTTTTGTTTATCTTTATAAATGATAAAAAATGCCTTATTGTTTTAACTTACTTTCTATCAGTATCGGTTTGTCAAGAAATGTAAAAGAAGGCAACAATAGGAATAAAAATATCATTTGGTAATAGATGTAGATCGAATCCAGATTTTCAGCTTAACTTCTGTTTTTTTACTTTATATATAGGTACGATGTATTGCAAAAATTTAACTTTCTTTATATCCGAACATTTTTTTAAAGGAATTTGCCAAAGA
Source organism: Agrilus mali (assembly GCA_029378335.1). Taxonomy (NCBI): domain Eukaryota; kingdom Metazoa; phylum Arthropoda; class Insecta; order Coleoptera; family Buprestidae; genus Agrilus; species Agrilus mali. Next base: position 19,460,622 of record CM055659.1, read on the forward strand.
AGAAAATAAATTAATTCCAAAACTAAAACTAGTCTGTCGTCCGGTTTTAGGAGGTGTTCTTCCAAAAACAAATATATCTTTTCCAACGTCTCTTTCTGTCATCATTTCGACAGAATTACTATTGGGTACAAGTCCCTTGTTGCTTTCTTTCAAATGCCTTCTCAGTGGATAAAGACTATCTTTTGTGTCATCTTTAGGATTTCTTTTTAATATCTTCTTATCTTTTTCAAAATTTTCACTTTTTGACTTGCGTTTTCCTAAACGTTTAAAAGGATTAAACGATTTTTCTTCATCGCTATTATCGGAGTCGTTTTCAGTATTACGAAATACATCAGTAAAATCCTAAAACAATCATGAAAATTTATACTTGTTGGCAGGATAAATAGATTTTAAATTTCAAGAATATTATATTATTTTCAATAACTAAAATAAATATACGTATTAATTAGTGGCAATCGTTGCTAATCATTTTAAATTTTAAACTAGTGTCCAACATTTTTATTATTTAACATTATTAAATACATATTTTTCAATTTAATATGTATTTTTTTCTCAATATGACTTTTTAGTTATTTTACAAAAACTGATTGGCGGAATTTTCTTTTAAGCTAAAAATTGTATTTCATTAAAAATAAATGAGCTGGTACTCGTTCTATTTTTTCTTGAGTTGTAGAGTTTATAAATAATTTAATTAGTTTCCACATACATTAAAAGATATTAATAGAATATCAATCCAAAATTAGATTCATAAAATTGATGCTTACTAAATCATAATTCCTCTTCTTTCTTGGGTGCCCTGGACTAATCCCAGCATCCTCAAACTGACCTAATTCTTTTCTACGAACAGGTCTTTTGGCAGAACTTTCTTTCCTTAGGGTTTGTCGATTATCAATGTATTTCTTTATAGCATCTTTCAGGGCATAAACCCACTCTTGACCTTCGCTTGCATGTTCATGAAACAGTACAAGCACTTCATTCTGGCAGGAAATTCTAAATATGCCGTTTCTAGGTACTACGGTAATTTTACATTTATTTAATGGTAGAATACAACAACATTTTAATGAATTTGGAAGCTTAGGATCATCTCTTTTCATTTTGCAATACATAAGAATGTCACTCATTAATACAAAATATCTTTTGTAGTTTCGTGTTCCATTGTGGGAAACTTTTGATAATATTCCTTCTTTAATAAGCTGTCGGCCAGGTCTAATAATCACTGGATATTTGTTTTGAAGAGAACGTTGTAGTTCCAACATTCTTTGAGTATTTTCCTGCTCTTCAAGGGTTGAATTTATATGATTTGCTATTTGTTCAATTTTATTTAAAGAATCTACAAGGAATAAAAATGAGATAAATAAAATATAAAACCAAAATAATCTACATATTTACTAGGAAATGATATATAGAAATGACCATATGAGTGTTCTTACCTAAAAGATTTGAATAATTAGAGTTGGAAGGTAATGTATAATCCACAACCTGCTTCAAAAGCAATCTGTACCTTGGTATTCTTTGTATAGGAGTAATAAGTAATGCAGAGAGTTTATTTTGAACTTCAGGTCTGCTTTCTGTTAGCTCCAGAAAATTTGCTAGATTACTATTACTCTCTTGAGATTTCTACAATTAAAATATTTTAGTGTTATACAATAAACTATAAATTTTATCACTAAGAGGTGAACTGATTACAGACCTTTGCAGTTAAACATATTCTAAAATATAAGGAGTCATCAAATATTTTTCTGAAGGGAATAGTAGTTGTAAGGAAAGTCCAATAACTACATGAGGTGTATACTTTTTAATTTAAATCCCTTATCCATTACTCGCGAAAATTAAATTATTTAAATTTATTATGAGAGGAGAAGAAATTATATCAATTTTTGAATTAAAAAGTTAACTCGAAATTTTCAATAAATCTCTTAAACCTTATATCAGATTATGTTTTTTGCTTTTGAAGTCCTAATTATATTTTATTTTGTGTTATCAGTTATTTTAAAAAGTAGAGTAGGCATCAAGCACTTTAAAAGGGATTGTAACACTTTATGACAAACTTCATCACACAAGAAAGCGTCAAATCATATTTGCTAACCTGTAAGGTATGTAATGAGTTTTTATAACCATATGCATAAACAGAATATAGCTTCAAATAGGGTGCAATTTTTAGAAAAGCATTGGCAACGTTTTCAGTTCCTTTCTTCAGTTCTATAAATAATTCTTTGTTGACGTTGTATATTGTATCAATGCTACCAAACACAGTCTGAAAATCGCTCTGGGAAAGTATTTCTTTTTCTTTTATGGGTTTCATAAAAAAAACTTTTATGGTTTTTAGTTGTTTCAGATAAGACAACTCACTGGTGAAAATTTCATTGACTGCCCTTGTCCTAAGCTCCTTGAAGCTTTTTTCGGTGAAACTGTTGTCTATATCTTCAAGTGCACTTATAACCTTACTTCTTGTTTTGCAGGTCAACATATTCTTTTGTTGAATTATTTCCTTTAATTCAGCACTAAAGGCAAGTTCGTGTTTTGGTGTAGTTGGTTCAATATGAAGAACATTTTCTTCATGAGATAAATTCATTTTACCAGGCTTATGAACACCTTTCAATATCTGTAATCATGAATTAAAAATGTAATTTATTTTAAAGTAAAATAGCTAAAAGGTGTTAACTAAAAAATTGTTTATATCTATTATAAAAATTAAAAGAATTGTGACACTTACCTGCCAGGTACAAATTTTTATTTACAGTTAACAACTACAACGATCACCTGTTTTTTAAATTGAACGTTAACAAGTAAGCCAACTGTTAAACAGAAAAACTACCGAAAATTTCAATAATAAAATATTAAATTGTATATTAAAGAAATATAACATTGTGGTTATTAAAGTTAGTGATTCCCTTAAGAATTGATTGTCATAATGTACCTACTATTTATTGTAAGTACCTATATTGGCGTTTTTTAGAAAGCGTATTGTTCCTTATAATTTCATATTAGGTAGTTGGCATACCTATTTCGTTTTAAATTTGAAATAACGTGGGGGATTTTCAAAAGAGAATTAAAACAAATTGTATATTTTTATTTATTTTTATTTTGCAGGATAACACGTGCAACATGAAATTAACAAACCTTCGTATACAAATTGATGTTAAATTGCACCTATATTTTCCCTTAATTTATGAAGATTTATTAGTTTCAAAGTTGCAAAATATAACTTGTTTTAAACAAAAGCAAACATCATAAACTTCGAAAATTGCAGTAGTTTCACAAACAAGGTCGTTTAAATTGAAAATTTTAGGTAAGTTAAATGAGTATGTCGAATATTTAAATTGTCAAACCATTATCAACCATTATCACAGCATTCAATTACGTTCATAAATATCGTTTTAATTAATAACTGTAGAAAATTGAAGTTTTCGCTACGCAATTCAAAAATATACAACAATTTCCTACAGTTCCCACTTTTCTCAATCAATTTCATACTATATATAATAGATAAGCAAGTATGTAATAAATTATAAAATTTAAAAAATATTTACAGCTTAAGAGTTATTAGATTTTTTCAGTCAGGATTGAGAATGTCTCCAATATTAATTAGTTAAATAATTGATCGGCGTAACACCAAATCTTAAAGAAGTATTCATCTTTGCGTAATAATTTTAATTTGGCATACGAATGAATATCAGCATCCATATTGTTTTCCCTGAGCCAGGATGTCGTTGGTTCTGTACTAAACGAAGTAGGCTGTTCTGTAACTTCTTTGAACTCATCTTGGTCAGGTTCTAAACAGGAATGAAAAAATATTTAATCTTTAAGTGCATATGCATAATAAATAATACTTTCTTTCATGGTACGAACAAAACATACCGGAAATTATTTTTATTATTATATATAATGTACCTAATACTACACAATATATCTTACCAGTGGATGGTAGTACTTTGAAGGGTTCCTCAGATTCTAGTGGGTCACTAAGTCCAATTTCGTTTCTAGCAAAAATTCTTACAAGGTATTCATGGTCTTCTTGAAGGTCTCTAATTGTGAACTTCTGCACACCCTTAGGAACTCGTCCTATTTCCATCCACATTGTTTTCTTTGTATCTCTGATAGCGATATTATATCCTGTCAAAGGAGAACCACCGTCACTTTCTGGTATTCCCCATTCAACAACAAACGCATTTGGCCCGATAGCTCGTATTTCCAAGGGAGCTGTTGGTGGAGACGGTACAGCTACAAATAAAAAAACATAGAGATAATTAAAGTTTTAAAATAGAAGAAAACTGTGCCCTTTATTCTGACCTTGGCTATGGCGTGCAGATAATATAATTTTATGTATTATTATTATTATATTTTTGACAGTTCGTACTTAACATCATGTGTAAATGTAAACAGTTCCATGGTTTGATTGTGGTTCTTATATTTGATAATTTAGTGAATAAACATAGTGTCGCATAGTGTTAAGCAAGTGATAAACTTACATAAACATGTAACTGTAAGTAAGTATACAAACTATTTTCTTAACTTATAACCGATAGTCTAGAAATCAAATATCGAGTGATAATCGTTCACTTTACAAAGAAACCTAGTTTTTAAGAATAAAACGGATCATAACGATGTAACCATTGCGTTAATGTACTATCTATTTGTTTCTAATAATTTCTAATGTTGTTTATGGAGTACCAAATCTTTGTAAAACATTTACAATGTTTTATTTGTTTATATTTTCAGTTTATCTCCGTGGGGGTTTGGGTTGCAAAGGGATGATAAAGGCCATTATACTAGATACATCTCCGTTGAAACAAGTATGTAATTACTACCCCTATGGGTTCGGTGGGAAATTTCGTCCCCTCTCTCCACGTCTGACCGAAAGTTAAACCTAATGAGGATGCAATTAGTAATAGTAATGTTCTTTACCATTTCTTGCAATCTCAAAACCCCCATTCGGCTCTGTAGTGAAAATTTAAGTAACTGCCCACTTTTTTCCGTTAAAAATAATTATTTTCTTAAGATTTTAGTATCTATTGAAAGACCAAAACGATTTTCATTAAAACAGGTTCCGTAGTTTTTCAATCTTTTTGCTATCAGTAATTTTTCTGGGGTATTGCATCTCATGAAGTTTAGGTTAATTTATGGTTGGAAAAATTGCTTCTATTTGAAATTTAATTTTATCGTTAGAACTTATTATTATTCTTAGATAGTAATGAAGAAAAATTGTGAGCAGTGGAACTGGTGGTGAATATATAACTAATTTATCAACTTTTTGATTATGGTTATTTACTTATTACTGCGGCTTGTGAAAATAATCGATTTTTCTACTTACTTGCATGCGTTTGCAGTTTAACTGGTTTAGTAGTAGCAGGGGTGCTTAGTCCGACGGAATTTTCAGCAAATACCCGGAACACGTATTCGCTCTTTTCTTTTAACTTCGTATACGTGTACGTTAATGTTATTGCTTCTAAGGTAGCAACCTTCTCCCATTTTGGCATATATTCCAATTTCTTTTCGACGATGTAACCGGTTATTTCTGCTCCTCCATTATTTAGTGGAGGCTCCCATGTGATTGTTGCTGATCGACTTGTTGCTTCTGTAACTTGTAGATTTTCGGGGGCTGACGGAGGAGCTGAAACGTTTTTATTTTAATTTTTTGGTATTCATGTAGTCTTGCATTTTCGAGTTTTCTGAATGCCATCGAAAATGCGACCACTGAAAAGTGATATTTTATTAAAATATGTTTAAAGCATGGGAGAAAAGCTGAGCTTTTAGCAAAGGTACTTACTGGGGGATTTTCGTTTGCTCGGTGGGAAAACACCCAAAAGACAGTACAGACTGTCATCATTTATCTCAAAATGATAATGGACTCCTAAAGCATAAGCAGAAGATTAGTAAGCAGGGTATGCAGGGTGGTTTGCACTGTACGGTTTGGAGATTATTAGACACCTAATTCTATGTATGTTTAAATAAGTTTAATTGTTTTCACTTATTTCTTTAATTAATTTGCCTTTTTGAAAAGTAATTTGAGCTGATAAGGGCAGATTTTGGCCCATTAAAAAATAATATGTATTATTCAAATATAGAAAAAATAGTTATTTTTAAAAGTAATAATTTAATCAAGTGCGTATCCAGGATTTTGAAAAAGAGAAATCAAAATAAATGTTGAATTTTGAATTGTCTTATTCGGAAAGTTAGGATCTGAAACCCTTACCGATCTCCTCCTTGGACCTATCAAGGGACATAGAGTCTGATTCTAGAACCTTACAAATATTGAAAAAACATCACAACATACGTGACATTTTTTCACGTTTTATTGTCGTACACAATTTTCTTCAAGTTTAGCATTAGCCAAAAGCAGTCATTATCGGCTAATTTTATCTTTTATTGAGGTTCTTTATTAAAAAGTTGAGAAAATGAAGTAATCAATATTCATTTTCTGACGAATCATTTAAGAACAATCCATCAGCTATTTTTATTGTCGGTTGCTATTTCTATTTTGTTAGTAATTAATATTTTTATGTAGTGATGGAAACTTACTAATTCTGGAACCAGCGACAATTGTATCTTCTGGTATGAATGGTTCGCTTAATCCAGCGGCGTTCCTTGCTGTTATTTTAAAGTTATAACCTTGATTTTTCGTAAGATAATTTACAGCGAAATTTGTAATGTCGCCTTTTGAAGAACCGATCTTCTTGAATTCCGTAGCCTTGGCTTCTTTCATTTCTACAATATATTCCAAAATTGGACTACCGCCGTCTGATTCGGATGGCTTCCAACTGATGGTGAAGGAATTTGCTGTCATTCCAGACACTTCTAAGGGACCTCTGGGTGGGGATGGTTTTTCTAAAGATAAGAATATATTTTTTATAATTTGTAGATTAATCAATTTGTAGTACAGGAAACATTTAAATATCTGTTTTACCTATTCTAAGTTTCTATCAATTATTAGGTGTAAATATTAAACAACAATCTTACCAAATTCTGGAGTAATGGTTATTGGTTTGCCTTCTAACGGTTCAGATTTTCCCACGGCGTTTTGAGCAATTACTCTGAATGAGTATTGGGTATTGATGTTTAGATTTTGAATTTCATATGAGGTACAATCTTTTTCGACATCCGCGATTTTGGTCCATTTCTTTTCATCAGAGAGACATTGTTCGATTATGTATTTTGATATTTCAGCTCCACCATCGTCGAGTGGCGGTTTCCATGAAATTGTAACCGTCTCAGTTTTATTTACGTTTGTTATCAGTGGTCCCTCTGGTGGTCCGGGTTTGTCTGTAAATTGTTGTGATTAGTATTAATTGCAGCAATTAATGTATAATATAAAGATGGTGTACCTGTAACCGTTAATTTGACATCTGTGGAGGCGGAACCTGCTGAGTTTTCTGCATAAACAGTGTATGTTCCGCTATCGTTTCTTTCTACCGTGGTGATTTTAATAATTGTCGATGAATCTTCAACGGAATATTTAGTCGACGCTATTTGCTTCTTATTTTTCTTCCAGATTATTTCAGGTTTGGGATATCCGCTAAACTTAGCCTTCACTTTCCAAAATTCAGAAACCTTTAGGGTTTGAGAAATTTCAGTTTCTTCAACTTTTAGTTTTGGAGCTTCTTCTATTTTGACTTTGCAGTTTGACTCTGCAAAACCTGCATTGTTTGTTGCCCTGATTGAGTATGTTGCTGTCGTTTCCTCGTCAGTTTCTTCTATTATGTACGTCGTGATGTTATTTTCGTGGGTGATGTGTTTGGACTTAATTACTTTTCCATTTTTGAACCATTCAATTTTGGGCGTTGGAAGACCACTCACAATGCACGAAAGTGCAATTTTCTGTTTTAACCCAGTTGTTATATTTTGCAAAGGTTCCACGATTTCTGGTTTTGTTTCAACTATGGAAGCCACTAGCTGTATTTCGTCTGATTCATCGGATGGTTCACTGGGGCCAACTTCATTTACAGCTGCTACTCTGAACTTGTATTTTTCGTTTTTCTTAATTAGTGGGATTTTGATAGTTGTACTGTCACTTTCATCCATTTTAGTCCAACTAGAATAAATAATCATACGTATATATTTTATAATTGATGTTATGAAACAAATTATAAACATAATAAATAAATCACATTTCATTACTACTTACGTAGGTGTTTTTGAGTTTTTATAGTAGAGGGTGTAGTTAGTCACCGGAGCATTTCCATCGCTTTCTGGAGTTTTCCAATGAAGAGTTACTGTTGAATCGGTTGTTTCTATAGGCTCTGGTTTTCCTGGTTTACTTGGAATGTCTGGAAGAAATAAAAAATTGTAAATGAAGTGAAATGGCTTTTTTTGGAAATATTTCTTATTATTGTTTTTAACTTGTTTCTACAATGATATACCTACCAATTACTACTAATGTAAGATCTGCAGAAGCTTCTCCGGTTTTATTTTTAAGACGTAATGTGTAATCTGCTGCGTCTACCATTTCAAGTTTTCTAATAGTCAAAGAGGCACAATCCTCAGAGAGAGTTGGTTCAAATCGTTTTGACTTTTTAATGACTTTTTTATGTACTGTCCACTCATCTGCTGGCTTTACCGGAGAAGTAAATTTGACATTCATCGTAACATCTTCACCTTTCTTGATACGATATATTTTTTCATTTTGGTCAATGGTAATTTGTGGTTCTTTTTCTTCCACTTTTAATTTTGATTCCGTCTCGAGATCCTTGAGGGTACATGTATATTTGGCCTGGTCGTCTGGTGTCACGTTTTTCACAATCAATTTTCGCACATTTTTGTCTGCTATAATTGTATGGCGAGGCGAATCTTCTATTTTAACACCATCTTTTAACCACGTAACTTCGGCATCTGGTCTTGAAACTTCTACTACAAATGTGGCGTCAGCGGTTTCTGGACTGATTGTTATTGGTGGTAATGTTTTTGTAAATTCTAATTTTGGTTCTATTACTGTTAATTTTGCTGAAGATTTTTGATTACCGACCTAAAAGACAAAAATATATATTTTAATATATACTTTAAGGCAAATATTTGTAATTGTCTAATTTATGAAATAAGTGGCAGTCTTGCTAATTTCATGATTTTAGTTTATTCTGAAATCTTGTAAAATTAAGAATAAGAACAAGTACAACCTAAACTAGCCATAACCTTAACTTTAACAAGCCCATGACATTAAAAAGAAAGAAAAATTACTGAAATAGCTTTTATATAAAATTAGCAATTTTGCAGCCGGTTTCATGAATTGACTAAATTGCAACTATACGTTTTTATAATACTGGGTAGAGTAAGTTAAATAAAATAAACTAATACCTCACAGGAATATACTCCTTGATCTTCCACCTGACTTTTATATATTTTAAGCTTTTGGCGTTTACCATCGATGGAAAGCTGTACGTGTTCAGAAAATTGTAATTCTTTCCCGTCTTTAAACCATTTGACCAAGGCATCTCCCTTGGTTAATTCTATTTCAAAAGCAACTTTTTCGTTAACCATTACTGTTTGGTCTTCCATTCTGCTGATAATTTCGGGAGGTAATTCGATAACTGTAAGTTCTGCTGAACATTGCTCATCTGTGAGCGTACATGAATATTCTCCTTCATCGTGAATGGATGCGCTTCGTATAAGTAATCTACGTACCCCACCATCTTTTTCAATTTTGTATTTCGTGTCTGTTTTTTCTATAGGAGTGCCATCTTTAAACCAATTTACTTCAGCCGTTTCAGAAGTGACTTCAACTTCGAGAATGGCTATTTGTTTTTCTGTTGCTTCATAATCTTCAAGTTTTCTTACAAATTCTGGTTTTGTTTCTTTCACTATCACCTTTGATTCGGTTTTTTCTGATTTAACTGTGCACTTATAATTGCCACAGTCTTTTAGTGTAGCATTTTTGATAATTAATCTGTGAACTTTTCCTTCTTGTATTATAACTCGGTGATCCATTCCACTTAGTTCGTTGTCATTATGGAACCATTTTGTGGGTACTGTATGAGACGTTTCGCATTCTAAGGTGAGAGGTTCATGTTCTGTAATTTCTACAGTTTTCTTTAGCTTCCTCACAAATTTAACTTTATCAACTTCAACATTTATTTTTGCACCATGCGAAGCTTTTCCAAGAGGATTACTTGCTATACATTTATAATTTCCGGTATCTTCTTCCGAATTAACGTCGTTAATAGTTAATTTTGTGTTTTCTCCATCAAAATATACATTTGTTCGTGTATTTGGAACAATTACTTCGTTGTTTCTTAACCAAACTATTTCTGGTTCAGGATTTCCAATAACACGTGCTTGAAGAACGAGTGTTCCGTTTTCAGGAACTGTAGTACCTTGGAATCGTTCAATAAAGAGGGGTGGTTCAGATTTTAGGCTCGGGAATTCTGTAATTTGTTTAAAAGAAATAGTTAAATATATATCAATTAAAATACACGTATGTCAAAAAAGGGTTCACAGGAAAAAATAATAAAATGCGCATTTGTGATAATTTATAGCAAAATAATAATAAAATACAGTCAATCAATAAAATTGGTAAAGTAACCTAATAAGTATAGAACAAGCTTAGATAGCCGCAAGTAAGCTGTTGATACGTTAATTTGCAGAGCTGCAAAATTAAATTGTTTTAATTAATAAGCCATATTTACTAGTTGTAAATAAGTATCTATATATATAAAAGCAGTCTGATAATTACCTTCTACAGTCACAGTACAACTTGTTTCTGCAGTACCAAGAACATTGACAGCCTTTGCTGTATATTCAGCAGAATCGTTTTCAGAGGGTGATTTAATTGTATATGTGTAAACGTCGTCCTTTTTGTTAGGAAGTGATTTTTGTATAGGAACATTATTTTTGTACCATGTGACAGTTGGTGGAGGATTTCCAAGGATACGGGTTGATAATTTTACTGTTTCCTTAGGTTTTACGGTGACGTTTTTAAGTGGTTGTAAAATTAAGGGCGTTTCATTTTGAGTAGATTTAACCTTAAGAACAATGGTCAATCGTGCCTCTCCTTCTCTATTTTTAGCAATTACTTGGAGAATACCAGCTTGCTCTTTTCTCACGTTCTTCATCTTCACCTTTGTAGTATATATATGTTTTTCTGATGTTGTTGCGATGGTAACATTGTGTTCTTGCCCCAACGATTTTCCATTTATGGTCCAAGAAATTTCAGGTTCGGGTATGGCAACAAGTCGGCACTCTAGGTCAACATCAAATTCTTCGTCAATGCATATTGGGCCAGGCTTCTTGAAGAATGTTGGAGGGATTCCTTCTAGTATGTCGGCTACTGATGATTCTCGAGAAGCACTTTTTCTTGATATGCCTGGTCCTTCAGAACCATGATCTGATAATGGTCCTTCGACTACCAATTCTGTTGTGCTAGATGCGAACCCTGCTGAATTCTTAGCAACGCAGGTAAACGTTCCTGCATCTTCTGGGAATACTTCCGTAATTATTAATGTTGCCACATTATCATCGTCGAAAAACATCTGGAAGTCTTGTGAAGGTTTAATTATTTGTGTTTGTCGGAACCATGTAATTTGAGGTTTCGGAAAGCCCTCGACTTGACATTCAAATTGAACAGTCTGTCCATCCCGGGCTTGTTGAGGTTGCAATTTTTCGATGAATTTAGGAGCCATAGCTTTCTCTTCGGGCTTTGGTTCTAAATAAATATGTTAAAATATACAATAAAATTCTCTAGATACTGCTTATTTTATTTTATTTGTATAATTTGTGAAATAATAGATATAAAATATTAGACTATGTTTAAAATAACGTGTATAATAAACTTACTTTCGAAAACAGGAAGTTTGTCTATTTTTTCATTTAGTCTCCTTTGTAGATATATTTTGTATTCGGGTTCTGTCATAAGGTAGCGAGCTGGAACCCATCCCTTCTCTTCAACTAAATTTTTCTTGACGTACCACCAGTCATTATTTTGATTATCTAAAACGTAAATTTTCTCTCCTTCCACCAAGTCCATAGCTTGGTCAGCCTCCGCCGAGTAACAGTAAACAGCGATGTAGACAGGACCTTGCACAGAATCTTCTCTTTCAAAATACTTTTCTGATTCTTGGGTAATACTTAACGAAACTTCCTCTGAAAATTGAAACAGTATCAAATTGTATTTCGATTAGTGTAAGTACATAACTTCATTTAAACAGATTCTCTTTTAATGGTATGGTTACCATATAAAGTATTAAATATTGTTATTTACATACCTTGTTCAAATGTATGCTGTGGTTTTCTTTTTGGTTTGAGAGAAAGTGAAAGTGATTCTTCCTCAAAACTTTGTTGTTTAATTGCTTTTCTAAGATCAAGTTTTACTTCTTCTTCAACTTCATCATGGACAGAATATGAATCTTTACGCTTAATTTTCAAGGGTACATGAAAACTTTCTTCTAGATCATTGTCGTATGGAAGTTCTTCTGCGTCGCTTCCTTCGTCTATGATTTCTTCGATGACTGGGCCTTCACTTTCAATTTCTTGGCTAATCTTAATGGAACATTCACCCGTTTCTTCTGAGTATGTTGTTGGACGTTGTTTCTTCAATTTAATTTTCCCTGACATGGATATTTCTTCTTCTGCATATGAGTCTAATTGAATATTAAACTCTTGTTCGATATCTTCTCTAATGTGAGTAGATTTCGGTTTAATTGTTATTGACTCGATGTCAGTATGTTCCGGTAAAGAAGGCTTTTTCCTCTTTTGAATTGTAATTTCTGCACTTTCTTCTTCTATAGAATATGGAGCGACCTTTTTTGGTTTGAGCGGAACTTGGAAACTTTCTTCGTTCTCATCCGATGAAACTATTTTTTCTTCGTCTTGCTCATCAATAATTTCTTCAAAAACGGGCCCTTCATCTTCTATTTCTTTAGTTATTTTTACTGTTTCTTCTCCCGTTTCTTCAGAATAAGTTTTAGGGCGTTGCTTTTTTATTTTTATTTTACCGGACATTGAAACTTCTTCTTCAGCATAAGCGTCCAACTGAATTTTGAATTCCTGTTCTACATCTTCTTTTGTTTTTGTAATTTTAGGTCTAAATGTAACGTTTGCTACATCGGTATATTCAGGTATGTCAGGTTTTGAGGATTTGCGAACCGGTCTCAATTTTCTTATTGTTACCTCATCGGTGTGCTCTTCAACAATTGTAGGTTTCGATGGCTTACGTTTAATTGTTATTTGTACATCATCAGTCGAAGAAGGTAGTAAATGTAGAGTATCTTCTTCATCTATTTGTTCGTCTGTCACTGATCCTTGTGGAACTAGTTTACGTATAAGTATTTCATCAGAATCTTCATCTTTTGATGGGATTTGTTTTTTTGGTATTGTTTCTTCTGCAAATGGTTCCTCTTCATCTTGTGGTTTTACTACGATCTTCTTCTGAATGGTAATTTCATCAGAATCTTCATCTTTTGATGGGATTTGTTTTTTTGGTATTGTTTCTTCTGCAAATGGTTCCTCTTCATCTTGTGGCTTTACTACGATCTTCTTCTGAATGGTAATTTCATCAGCCTCTTCATCCTTTGGTGGGATTTGTTTTTTTGGTATTGTTTCTTCTGCAAATGGTTCCTCTTCATCTTGTGGTTTAACTACGATCTTCTTCTGAATGGTAATTTCATCAGCATCTTCATCTTTTGGTGGGATTTGTTTTTTTGGTATTGTTTCTTCTGCAAATGGTTCCTCTTCAACTTGTGGTTTTACTACGATCTTCTTCTGAATGGTAATTTCATCAGCATCTTCATCTTTTGGTGGGATTTGTTTTTTTGGTATTGTTTCTTCTGCAAATGGTTCCTCTTCATCTTGTGGTTTAACTACGATCTTCTTCTGAATGGTAATTACATCAGCATCTTCATCTTTTGATGGGATTTGTTTTTTTGGTATTGTTTCTTCTGCAAATGGTTCCTCTTCAACTTGTGGTTTTACTACGATCTTCTTCTGAATGGTAATTTCATCAGCATCTTCATCTTTTGGTGGGATTTGTTTTTTTGGTATCGTTTCTTCTGCAAATGGTTCCTCTTCATCTTGTGGTTTTACTACAATCTTCTTCTGAATGGTAATTTCATCAGCATCTTCATCTTTTGGTGGGATTTGTTTTTTTGGTATTGTTTCTTCTGCAAATGGTTCCTCTTCACCCTGAGGTTTTAATGTTAGTTTCTTCTGGATTACAATCTCTTCAGATATTTCTGCATCGATTGGTGATTTGGGTTTCGGAGTTGTTAAATGCACTTCATTCTCATTCGGTGTGATGTCCTTCTTGGGTTTTTTCTTTTTTATAACTATAGTTTCAACTGGTGTTTCTTCAGCAACAGCTTTATCTTGTTCTGAGGGTATTAATACTTCCGGCAACTCTTCTGTTACTTCAACATTTTCTTCTTGTTTAATATTTGGTATTTCTTCTTTGAATTGTGATGGTTTTCTTTGGTCTTCAGGTTTTGAAGACTCTGGTTCACTGATTTCTCCTTCCACTTGGTCAGGAGTGTCCTTTTTGAAGGGTTGAAGCTTAATTTCGGTGGGTTGGTCCTCAGGAGGTGGCTTTTGCGCTTTTTTAACGGAAAAATCGGTTTCTTCTTCAGCAGTAGGTGGTTTAGGTTTTCCTTTTTTAATCGGAATTTCTATTGTTTCTGGCGATGGTTTACCTTTTTTTGATTTCGGTTTTTTAATCTTTTCATCCGCGGGTTTTTCCATTATTTCATCCTCAGGTTTCGGGATGTCGAGGGAGTCCATCTCGGTATCGAAACTATCCACTTCGTACGGTTTAAATGGTTGAATATCCGGATACATCTTATCTTGTTCTTTTTTAGGTTTAAAAGGTTCTTCATCCTCAGTTTTCGTGTGAGTAAATTCATCTTCCGGCTTTTGCTCAACTTTGTCCGGAACTGGCTTCAGTTTAATTTGTTGGTCTTCTGCCTTTTCTTCTGGCTTTTTACCTTTACCGATGATGAGTGGTTTCGTTTCATCGAGAGGCTGCTCGGGCTTAGCTTTCGGTTTCTTTTCATATTTATGCAATTCCTCGTCGACTTTTTCTAAATCTTGCTTTTTAAGATCTTCTAATTCCTTATCAATTTTCTCCAAATCCTTTAAAGTGTCCTCGTCCTCTTTTAGTTTCCTTGGTTTAGTTTTCTTAAGTTTGGCTGCTTCTTTCATGTTTCGGGAAAGAATTCCATTTTGTACATAGATCGGTTCCAATGTAGATATTTGTGGTTTAACCTCTGATTCTGACAAAGGAGGAAAATCGACATATTTGATTCTACTTTTTAGAAGAAATTTGGGTAATTTCGCAGGAACGATTTCTTTCTTTTTCGTAGTTTTTGGTTTCTTCAATTTAATTTCAGCTAAATTAACAGGTTCTTCGGTCGGTTTCGAAATAACCAGCTTTTGAGGTTCAACTTTAGTAATTTCTAGTTTGATAGGTTTTAACTCATCTTTTTGTTTTTTCTCCGTAGGTATTTCGTGTGTAATGTCGTCCTTTTCGTCAGCTAATTCTTCCGTAGGTTTTTCATCTTCAGGAACCAATTTGTCGGTTGGTTTTTTCTTTATAATCTTTTTCTTTTTCTTTGTAATTTTTCTTTCTGTTTCTTCAGTTATTTCTGTATCGGAAGGAACCGATTCAGTGTGAGGAATTTCGTCGAGTGTGAGTTCTGGTTTACTGGTTTCTTCTTCTTCATGCTCAGGAACATCTTTCTTGAAAGGTTTAAGTTTGATTTCAGTGGGTTGCTCTTCCGGAGGTGGTTTTTGTGACTTTTTAAAGGAAACGTCGGTTTCTTCTTCGGGAGCAATTGGTTTAGGCTTTCCCATTTCAATTGGAATTTCAATCGTCTCTGGTGATGGTTTATCTTTTTTGGATTTAGGTTTCTTAATTTTTTTATCTTTCGGTTTGTCTTGAATTTCTTCTTCGGATTTAGGAAGATCGAGGGATTCTATCTCTGTCTCAGGCCTGTCGATATCATACGGCTGGAAAGGTTGCATTTCGAGGTCCTTTTCATCTTCTTTCTTTTTCAGTTTAGAGGGTTTTTCATCCTTAATCTTTGGTTTAGTAATTTCTTCTTCCGGTTTTTCTTCAGGTTTGCTCGGAATTTGTTTCAGTTTTACATCTTCGCCTTCTTCTTGTTCTTGCGGTAGTTTACCTTTGCCTAATACGAGTGGTTTCGTTTCATCATCAGCTTTCTCGGGCTTTGGCTTCGGTTTCTTTTCGTATTTATGTAATTGTTCATCGACTTTCTCCAGATCCTGCTTCTTAAGGTTTTCTAATTCCTTATCAATTTCTTCCAAGTCTTTAAAGGTATCTTCGTCCTCTTTTAGTTTCCGTGGTTTAGTCTTTCTAAGTTTGGCTGCTTCTTTCAGGTTTCGTGAAAGAATTCCGTTCTGTTTATAGACAGGCTCCAATGTAGTTATTTGTGGTTTCACTTCTGATTCGGAAAGAGGAGGGAAGTCAACGAATTTGATTCTACTTTTCAGAAGGAATTTGGGTAACTTAGACGAAGTAATTTCCTTCTTCTTAGATGGTTTTGGTTTTTGTAATTTAATTTCAGATAAGTTGATAGGTTCTTGCAGTGGCTCTGAAATTATCAGTTGTTGTGGTTCAATCCGTTTAATTTCTAATTTAATAGGTTTTAATGTGGCTTTTATTTTTTCTTGGGCTTCAGCCTGTTTTGGTTTCCGTTTTTTTTCGTATTTATGTAATTCTTCATCGACTTTTTCTAAATCCTGCTTCTTAAGATCTTCTAGTTCCTTATCTATTTTTTCCAAATCTTTTAAGGTGTCTTCATCCTCCTTTGGCTTCCTTGCTTTAGTCTTTTTAAGTTTGGCTGCTTCTTTCATGTTTCGTGAAAGAATTCCGTTTTGTTTATATATCGGCTCCAATGCAGATATTTGGGGTTTAACCTCTGATTCCGAAAGAGGAGGAAAATCGATGAATTTAATTCTGCTTTTGAGAAGAAATTTAGGTAATTTCGCAGGAGTAATTTCTTTCTTTTTCGTGGGTTTTGGTTTCTTTAATTTAATTTCAGCTAAATTAACAGGTTCTTCGGTCGATTTTGAAATAATCAGCTTTTGAGATTCAACTTTAGTTATTTCTAATTTTATAGGTTCTAACTTATCTTTTTGTTTGCGCTTTGACTTTGTAGGAATTTCGTGTGTAACATCTTCTTTTTCGTCCGGTATTTCTTCTTTAGGAATTTTCTTTTTAACTACCTTCTTTTTCTTCTTTGTGATTTCCGATGGGGTTTCTGAGTCTATCGTTGTTTCTTCCTCTATTTCGCTCTCCTCCGGTTTTTCCATTTGCGGAACTTCTTCTGTTTTCACCTCTTCCAAATGTTGATCTTGTTCTGCAGGCCTTTCCTCCTTGGGAATTTCTTCCGGTAATTCACCTATCGGTGTTTCATCTGTAGGCTTTTCATCTTCAGGAACCAATCTGTCAGATGGTTTTTTCTTTATTATCTTTTTCTTTTTCTTTGTAATTTTTCTTTCTGTTTCTTGAGTTATTTCTGTATCGGAAGGAACCGATTCAGTGTGAGGAATTTCGTCGAGCGTGAGTTCTGGTTTACTGGTTTCTTCTTCTTCATGCTCAGGAACATCTTTCTTGAAAGGTTTAAGTTTGATTTCAGTGGGTTGCTCTTCCGGAGGTGGTTTTTGTGACTTTTTAAAGGAAACGTCGGTTTCTTCTTCGGGAGCAATTGGTTTAGGCTTTCCCATTTCAATTGGAATTTCAATCGTCTCTGGTGATGGTTTATCTTTTTTGGATTTAGGTTTCTTAATTTTTTGATCTTTCGGTTTGTCTTGAATTTCATCTTCGGGTTTAGGAAGATCGAGGGATTCTATTTCTGTTTCAGGCCTGTCGATATCATACGGCTCGAAAGGTTGAATTTCGAGCTCCTTTTCATCCTCTTTCTTTTTAGGTTTCGAGGATTTTGCATCCTTAATTTTTGGTTTAGTTACTTCTTCTTCGGGTTTCTCTGCAGTTTTGCTTGGAATTGGTTTCAGTGTTACATCTTCGGCTTCTTCTTGTTCTTGTGGTAGTTTACCTTTGCCTAATACGAGTGGCTTCGTTTCGTCAGCGGTTTTCTCGGGCTTTGGTTTTGGTTTCTTTTCGTATTTATGTAATTCCTCATCGACTTTTTCTAAATCCTGCTTCTTAAGATCTTCTAGTTCCTTATCAATTTTTTCCAAATCTTTTAAGGTGTCTTCATCCTCCTTTGGCTTCCTTGCTTTAGTCTTTTTAAGTTTGGCTGCTTCTTTCATGTTTCGGGAGAGAATTCCGTTTTGTTTATATACCGGCTCCAATGCAGATATCTGTGGTGTAATCTCTGATTCTGAAGGAGGAGGGAAATCGACGAATTTGATTCTACTTTTCAGAAGAAATTTGGGTAATTTCGCGGAAGTAATTTCTTTCCTTTTCGTAGGTTTTGGTTTCTTTAATTTAATTTCAGCTAAATTAACAGGTTCTTCGGTTGGTTTCGAAATAATCAGCTTTTGAGGTTCAACTTTAGTTATTTCTAATTTTACAGGTTTTAACTTATCTTTTTGTTTGCGCTTTGTCTTTGTAGGCATTTCGTGTGTAACATCTTCTTTTTCGTCCGGTATTTCTTCTTTGGGAATTTTCTTTTTAACTACCTTCTTTTTCTTCTTTGTGATTTCCGATGGGGTTTCTAAGTCTATCGTTGTTTCTTCTTCTTTTTCCCTCTCCTCCGGTTTTTCTATTTGCGGGGCTTCTTCTGGTTTCACCTCTTTCAAATGTTGATCTTGTTCTGCAGGTGTCTCCTCTTTGGGAATATCTTCTTGCAATTCACTTATCGGTGTTTCTTCTGTAGGCTTTTCATCTTCAGGAACCAGTTTGTCAGATGGTTTTTTCTTTATAATCTTTTTCTTTTTCTTTGTAATTTTTTTTTCTGTTTCTTCAGTTATTTCTGTATCGGAAGGAACCGATTCAGTGTGAGGAATTTCGTCGAATGTGAGTTCTGGTTTACTGGTTTCTTCTTCTTCATGCTCAGGAACATCTTTCTTGAAAGGTTTAAGTTTGATTTCAGTGGGTTGCTCTTCCGGAGGTGGTTTTTGTGACTTTTTAAAGGAAACGTCGGTTTCTTCTTCGGGAGCAATTGGTTTAGGCTTTCCCATTTCAATTGGAATTTCAATCGTCTCTGGTGATGGTTTATCTTTTTTGGATTTAGGTTTCTTAATTTTTTGATCTTTCGGTTTGTCGTGAATTTCTTCTTCGAGTTTAGGAAGATCGAGGGATTCTATCTCTGTCTCAGGCCTGTCGATATCATATGGCTCGAAAGGTTGCATTTCGAGGTCCTTCTCGTCTTTTTTCTTTTTAGGTTTCGAGGGTTTTTCATCCTTAATCTTTGGTTTTGTTACTTCTTCTTCGGGTTTTTCTTCAGGTTTGCTTGGAATTGGTTTTAGTTTTACATCTTCGCCTTCTTCTTGTTCTTGCGGTAGTTTACCTTTTCCTAATACGAGTGGCTTCGTTTCGTCAGCGGCTTTCTCGGGCTTTGGCTTTGGTTTCTTTTCGTATTTATGTAATTCCTCATCGACCTTTTCTAAATCTTGCTTCTTAAGATCTTCTAATTCCTTATCAATTTCCTCCAAGTCCTTTAAGGTATCTTCGTCCTCTTTTAGTTTCCGTCTTTTTGTCTTTTTAAGTTTGGCTGCTTCTTTCATGTTTCGGGAGAGAATTCCGTTTTGTTTATATACCGGCTCCAATGCAGATATTTGTGGTTTTATCTCTGATTCTGAAGAAGGAGGGAAATCGACGAATTTGATTCTACTTTTCAGAAGAAATTTGGGTAACTTCGCGGAAGTAATTTCTTTCTTTTTCATAGGTTTTGGTTTCTTTAATTTAATTTCAGCTAAATTAACAGGTTCTTCGGTCGGTTTCGAAATAATCAGCTTTTGAGGTTCAACTTTAGTTATTTCTAATTTTATAGGTTCTAACTTATCTTTTTGTTTGCGCTTTGTCTTTGTAGGCATTTCGTGTGTAACATCTTCTTTTTCGTCCGGTATTTCTTCTTTGGGAATTTTCTTTTTAACTACCTTCTTTTTCTTCTTTGTGATTTCCGATGGGGTTTCTAAGTCTATCGTTGTTTCTTCTTCTTTTTCGCTCTCCTCCGGTTTTTCTATTTGCGGGGCTTCTTCTGGTTTCACCTCTTCCAAATGTTGATCTTGTTCTGCAGGTGTCTCCTCTTTGGGAATATCTTCTTGCAATTCACTTTTCGGTGTTTCTTCTGTAGGCTTTTCATCCTCAGGAACCAGTTTGTCAGATGGTTTTTTCTTTATAATCTTTTTCTTTTTCTTTGTAATTTTTCTTTCTGTTTCTTCAGTTATTTCTGTATCGGAAGGAACCGATTCAGTGTGAGGAATTTCGTCGAGTGTGAGTTCTGGTTTACTGGTTTCTTCTTCTTCATGCTCAGGAACATCTTTCTTGAAAGGTTTAAGTTTGATTTCAGTGGGTTGCTCTTCCGGAGGTGGTTTTTGTGACTTTTTAAAGGAAACGTCGGTTTCTTCTTCGGGAGCAATTGGTTTAGGCTTTCCCATTTCAATTGGAATTTCAATCGTCTCTGGTGATGGTTTATCTTTTTTGGATTTAGGTTTCTTAATTTTTTGATCTTTCGGTTTGTCGTGAATTTCTTCTTCGGGTTTAGGAAGATCGAGGGATTCTATCTCTGTCTCAGGCCTGTCGATATCATATGGCTCGAAAGGTTGCATTTCGAGGTCCTTCTCGTCTCTTTTCTTTTTAGGTTTCGAGGGTTTTTCATCCTTAATCTTTGGTTTTGTTACTTCTTCTTCGGGTTTTTCTTCAGGTTTGCTTGGAATTGGTTTTAGTTTTACATCTTCGCCTTCTTCTTGTTCTTGCGGTAGTTTACCTTTTCCTAATACGAGTGGCTTCGTTTCGTCAGCGGCTTTCTCGGGCTTTGGCTTTGGTTTCTTTTCGTATTTATGTAATTCCTCATCGACCTTTTCTAAATCTTGCTTCTTAAGATCTTCTAATTCCTTATCAATTTCCTCCAAGTCCTTTAAGGTATCTTCGTCCTCTTTTAGTTTCCGTGGTTTAGTCTTTTTAAGTTTGGCTGCTTCTTTCATGTTTCGGGAGAGAATTCCGTTTTGTTTATATACCGGCTCCAATGCAGATATTTGTGGTTTTATCTCTGATTCTGAAGAAGGAGGGAAATCGACGAATTTGATTCTACTTTTCAGAAGAAATTTGGGTAACTTCGCGGAAGTAATTTCTTTCTTTTTCATAGGTTTTGGTTTCTTTAATTTAATTTCAGCTAAATTAACAGGTTCTTCGGTCGGTTTCGAAATAATCAGCTTTTGAGGTTCAACTTTAGTTATTTCTAATTTTATAGGTTCTAACTTATCTTTTTGTTTGCGCTTTGTCTTTGTAGGCATTTCGTGTGTAACATCTTCTTTTTCGTCCGGTATTTCTTCTTTGGGAATTTTCTTTTTAACTACCTTCTTTTTCTTCTTTGTGATTTCCGATGGGGTTTCTAAGTCTTTCGTTGTTTCTTCTTCTATTTCGCTCTCCTCCGGTTTTTCTATTTGCGGGGCTTCTTCTGGTTTCATCTCTTCCAAATGATGATCTTGTTCTGCAGGTGTCTCCTCTTTGGGAATATCTTCTTGCAATTCACTTATCGGTGTTTCTTCTGTAGGCTTTTCATCTTCAGGAACCAGTTTGTCAGATGGTTTTTTCTTTATAATCTTTTTCTTTTTCTTTGTAATTTTTCTTTCTGTTTCTTCAGTTATTTCTGTATCGGAAGGAACCGATTCAGTGTGAGGAATTTCGTCGAATGTGAGTTCTGGTTTACTGGTTTCTTCTTTGTCATGCTCAGGAGCATCTTTCTTGAAAGGTTTAAGTTTGATTTCAGTGGGTTGCTCTTCCGGAGGTGGTTTTTGTGACTTTTTAAAGGAAACGTCGGTTTCTTCTTCGGGAGCAATTGGTTTAGGCTTTCCCATTTCAATTGGAATTTCAATCGTCTCTGGTGATGGTTTATCTTTTTTGGATTTAGGTTTCTTAATTTTTTGATCTTTCGGTTTGTCGTGAATTTCTTCTTCGGGTTTAGGAAGATCGAGGGATTCTATCTCTGTCTCAGGCCTGTCGATATCATATGGCTCGAAAGGTTGCAATTCGAGGTCCTTCTCGTCTTTTTTCTTTTTAGGTTTCGAGGGTTTTTCATGCTTAATCTTTGGTTTTGTTACTTCTTCTTCGGGTTTATCTTCAGGTTTGCTTGGAATTGGTTTTAGTTTTACATCTTCGCCTTCTTCTTGTTCTTGCGGTAGTTTACCTTTTCCTAATACGAGTGGCTTCGTTTCGTCAGCGGCTTTCTCGGGCTTTGGCTTTGGTTTCTTTTCGTATTTATGTAATTCCTCATCGACCTTTTCTAAATCTTGCTTCTTAAGATCTTCTAATTCCTTATCAATTTCCTCCAAGTCCTTTAAGGTATCTTCGTCCTCTTTTAGTTTCCGTGGTTTAGTCTTTTTAAGTTTGGCTGCTTCTTTCATGTTTCGGGAGAGAATTCCGTTTTGTTTATATACCGGCTCCAATGCAGATATTTGTGGTTTTATCTCTGATTCTGAAGAAGGAGGGAAATCGACGAATTTGATTCTACTTTTCAGAAGAAATTTGGGTAATTTCGCGGAAGTCCTTTCTTTCTTTTTCATAGGTTTTGGTTTCTTTAATTTAATTTCAGCTAAATTAACAGGTTCTTCGGCCTGTTTCGAAATAATCAGCTTTTGAGGTTCAACTGTAGTTATTTCTAATTTTATAGGTTCTAACTTATCTTTTTGTTTGTGCTTAGTCTTTTTTGTAGGCATTTTGTCTGTAATATCTTCTTGTTCGTCCGGTATTTCTTCTTTAGGAATTTTCTTTTTAACTACCTTCTTTTTCTTCTTTGAGATTTCCGATGGGGTTTCTAAGTCAATTATTGTTTCTTCCTCTTTTTCGCTCTCCTCCGGTTTTTCTATTTGCGGAGCTTTCTCTGGTTTCACCTCTTCCAAATGTTGATCTTGTTCTGCAGGTGTCTCCTCTTTGGGAATATCTTCTTGCAATTCACTTATCGGTGTTTCTTCTGTAGGCTTTTCATCTTCAGGAACCAATTTGTCAGATGGTTTTTTCTTTATAATCTTTTTCTTTTTCTTTGTAATTTTTCTTTCTGTTTCTTCAGTTATTTCTGTATCGGAAGGAACCGATTCAGTGTGAGGAATTTCGTCGAGCGTTAGTTCTGGTTTACTGGTTTCTTCTTCTTCATGCTCAGGAACATCTTTCTTGAAAGGTTTAAGTTTGATTTCAGTGGGTTGCTCTTCCGGAGGTGGTTTTTGTGACTTTTTAAAGGAAACGTCGGTTTCTTCTTCGGGAGCTATTGGTTTAGGCTTTCCCATTTCAATTGGAATTTCAATCGTCTCTGGTGATGGTTTATCTTTTTTGGATTTAGGCTTCTTAATTTTTTGATCTTTCGGTGTGTCGTGAATTTCTTCTTCGGGTTTAGGAAGATCGAGGGATTCTATTTCTGTTTCAGGCCTGTCGATATCATACGGTTCAAAAGGTTGCATTTCGAGCTCCTTTTCATCCTCTTTCCTTTTGGGTTTCGAGGATTTTGCATCCTTAATCTTTGGTTTAGTTACTTCTTCTTCGGCTTTCTCTTCAGTTTTGCTTGGAATTGGTTTTAGTTTTACATCTTCGCCTTCTTCTTGTTCTTGCGGTAGTTTACCTTTTCCTAATACGTGTGGTTTCGTTTCATCAACGGCTTTCATGGGTTTTGGCTTTGGTTTCTTTTCATATTTTTGTAAATCCTCATCGACCTTTTCTAAATCTGGCTTCTTAAGATCTTCTAATTCCTTATCAATTTCTTCCAAGTCCCTTAAAGTATCTTCGTCCTCTTTTAGTTTCCGTGGTTTAGTCTTTTTAAGTTTGGCTGCTTCTTTCATGTTTCTTGAAAGAATTCCGTTTTGTTTAAATATTGGCTCCAATCCAGATATCTGGGGTTTTACCTCTGATTCTGAAAGAGGAGGAAAATCGACGAAGTTGATTCTACTTTTCAGAAGGAATTTGGGTAATGTCGAAGGAGCCATTTCTTTCTTTTTCTTAGGTTTTGGTTTCTTCAATTTAATTTCGGCCAAATTGATGGATTCCTCCATTGGCTTTGAAATAATTGGTTTTTGTGGTTCAATTTGTTTGATTTCCAATTTAATGGGCTTTAGTTTATCTTTGGGCGTTGGTTTTGTATCAGTTGGTTTGTCCTCAGCCGTGTCTTGCGATTCATTTTCTGGTGGCTCTTCTTTTAGCATTTTCTTCTTCAATACTTTTCTTTTTTTGGTTGATTGAGGCGGTGTTTCCAAAATTGCGGTAACGTCCTCACCTTCTTCTTTGTTCTCTTCTGGCATTTCAGTCCTTGGGGTTTCCTTCTTTGGTATCTTTTTCTTGGCAGCTGGACTGATTGTCACTGTCTCAGGTTCTATCAGATTGAGTGATGTCTTCTCGACGGAGAAGCCGAATTCTGAGTGACCTGCACAGAAAGTTATTTTTATTAAAACCTTGTTTTATATATATAAAGTAAGGATAATAATATGGAAGGAAAAGAACGATTGCTCACCTGGCGGCTTTGGTAATGTATCTGTGTTTTCAAGAGTATGTACTTCTGTGATGGTTGTACTTTCTAACGGTGTAAGAGTAATGTGTGCTTGGTCTGTATTATTTTCGACGTCGAGGGGTTTAATATCAACTGACTGTTTAGATACTTCCAGTTGGGATTGCTTAGGAGGGGGCTTAGTAAGTTTCTTAAGAAGCTCCAATCGTATCATGTCTAAGACATCTACAGAGTCATCAACATTTTCCGTTAATCCTGGAACCTCAAATTCTGGAATTTCTTCACTTTCTTCATCTTCGGTTATTTCTGAATGTATTGTGGAAACAGCATCTTTACCGTCTTCTAAAACCGTAACTATATATAAATATTCAGTTGAGGGTCCTGATTTCCTTCGTAAGGTTCTTCTTTTGGTTATTTTCTTTTTTGGTGTTTCTTCGCTCGTTTTTATCTCAATGACTTCAAAATCCTCAGGTAATTCATCGTAAGCTTTTATTGGAGAAAGCTTAGCTTCTGCATTAGTGCACGGTCTATCTAATATGTCAACGTATTGGGTACCAGGAATCTCTGAGATTTCAGTAATTCTAACCTTTTTTCCCATTCGCTTTCGTAATCGTCTTTTTTTTATAACAATTCCCTCTATATTACCCACAGTAGGCGAAAGCTCGTCTACAGCTTCTGTTGGTGCAACGACAATGCCCTTTTTAGACTTAATCTTTCTCATAACCCTCTCTTCTTTGTCCAGGGGCTGAACCTCCTCCAAAGGAATATCTTCCTCCTGTACAGTCACCGTCGTTTCAGGTGTTTTTTCGTCTTCTTGCACAGTAACAATTTCTGTTTTTTCCTGTTTATCTCCCTTCCGTTTCTTAATGATACGCTTTTTTATTACTACTCTTTTAGTTTTTCCTTCTTCAGTAGGGACTTCAGTGACCTGAACTTCTTCAGGTAGTTCTTCGATGAGTTCAGGTTGACTGGGTTGTTCATATGGAAGAGGTTTAACTTCTTCGAACGGTAGTTCCTCCTCCTCTACAGTCACCGTCGTTTCAGGTATCTTATCGTCTTCTTGCACAGTAACAATTTCTGTTTTTTCCTGCTTGTCTCCCTTTCGTTTCTTAATGATACGCTTTTTAACTACAACTTTTTTAGTTTTTCCTTCTTCAGTAGGAACTTCAGTGACCTGAACTTCTTCAGGTAGTTCTTCGATGATATCAGGTTGACTGGGTTGTTCGTATGGAAGAGGTTTAACTTCTTCGAATGGTAGTTCCTCCTCCTCTACAGTCACCGTCGTAACAGGTTTCTTGTCGTCTTCTTGCACAGTAACAATTTCTGTTTTTTCCTGTTTGTCTCCCTTTCGTTTCTTAATGATACGCTTTTTAACTACAACTTTTTTAGTTTTTCCTTCTTCAGTAGGGACTTCAGTGACCTGAACTTCTTCAGGTAGTTCTTCGATGAGTTCAGGTTGACTGGGTTGTTCGTATGGAAGAGGTTTAACTTCTTCGAATGGCAGTTCCTCCTCCTCTACAGTCACCGTCGTTTCAGGTATCTTATCGTCTTCTTGCACAGTAACAATTTCTGTTTTTTCCTGTTTGTCTCCCTTTCGTTTCTTAATGATACGCTTTTTAACTACAACTTTTTTAGTTTTTCCTTCTTCAGTAGGGACTTCAGTGACCTGAACCTCTTCAGGTAGTTCTTCGATGAGTTCAGGTTGACTGGGTTGTTCGTATGGAAGAGGTTTAACTTCTTCGAATGGTAGTTCCTCCTCCACTACAGTCACCGTCGTTTCAGGTTTCTTGTCGTCTTCTTGCACAGTAACAATTTCTGTTTTTTCCTGTTTATCTCCCTTCCGTTTCTTAATGATACGCTTTTTTATTACTACTCTTTTAGTTTTTCCTTCTTCAGTAGGGACTTCAGTGACCTGAACTTTTCAGGTAGTTCTTCGATGAGTTCAGGTTGACTGGGTTGTTCGTATGGAAGAGGTTTAATTCTTCGAATGGTATTCCTCCTCCTCTACAGTCACCGTCGTTTCAGGTATCTTATCGTCTTCTTGCACAGTAACAATTTCTGTTTTTTCCTGTTTGTCTCCCTTTCGTTTCTTAATGATACGCTTTTTAACTACAACTTTTTTAGTTTTTCCTTCTTCAGTAGGGACTTCAGTGACCTGAACCTCTTCAGGTAGTTCTTCGATGAGTTCAGGTTGACTGGGTTGTTCATATGGAAGAGGTTTAACTTCTTCGAATGGTAGTTCCTCCTCCACTACAGTCACCGTCGTTTCAGGTTTCTTGTCGTCTTCTTGCACAGTAACAATTTCTGTTTTTTCCTGTTTTCTCCCTTCCGTTTCTTAATGATACGCTTTTTTATTACTACTCTTTTAGTTTTTCCTTCTTCAGTAGGGACTTCAGTGACCTGAACTTTTTCAGGTAGTTCTTCGATGAGTTCAGGTTGACTGGGTTGTTCATATGGAAGAGGTTTAACTTCTTCGAATGGTAGTTCCTCCTCCACTACAGTCACCGTCGTTTCAGGTTTCTTGTCGTCTTCTTGTACAGTAACAATTTCTGTTTTTTCCTGTTTGTCTCCCTTTCGTTTCTTAATGATACGCTTTTTAACTACAACTTTTTTAGTTTTTCCTTCTTCAGTAGGGACTTCAGTGACCTGAACTTCTTCAGGTAGTTCTTCGATGAGTTCAGGTTGACTGGGTTGTTCATATGGAAGAGGTTTAACTTCTTCGAATGGTAGTTCCTCCTCCACTACAGTCACCGTCGTTTCAGGTTTCTTGTCGTCTTCTTGCACAGTAACAATTTCTGTTTTTTCCTGTTTGTCTCCCTTTCGTTTCTTAATGATACGCTTTTTAACTACAACTTTTTAGTTTTTCCTTCTTCAGTAGGGACTTCAGTGACCTGAACTTCTTCAGGTAGTTCTTCGATGAGTTCAGGTTGACTGGGTTGTTCATATGGAAGAGGTTTAACTTCTTCGAATGGTAGTTCCTCCTCCACTACAGTCACCGTCGTTTCAGGTTTCTTGTCGTCTTCTTGCACAGTAACAATTTCTGTTTTTTCCTGTTTGTCTCCCTTTCGTTTCTTAATGATACGCTTTTTAACTACAACTTTTTTAGTTTTTCCTTCTTCAGTAGGGACTTCAGTGACCTGAACTTCTTCAGGTAGTTCTTCGATGAGTTCAGGTTGACTGGGTTGTTCATATGGAAGAGGTTTAACTTCTTCGAATGGTAGTTCTCCTCCACTACAGTCACCGTCGTTTCAGGTTTCTTGTCGTCTTCTTGTACTGTAACAATTTCTGTTTTTTCCTGCTTGTCTCCCTTTCGTTTCTTAATGATACGCTTTTTAACTACAACTTTTGTAGTTTTCCTTCTTCAGTATGGACTTCAGTGACCTGAACTTCTTCAGGTAGTTCTTCGATGAGTTCAGGTTGACTGGGTTGTTCGTATGGAAGAGGTTTAACTTCTTCGAATGGTAGTTCCTCCTCCACTACAGTCACCGTCGTTTCAGGTTTCTTGTCGTCTTCTTGTACTGTAACAATTTCTGTTTTTTCCTGTTTGTCTCCCTTTCGTTTCTTAATGATACGCTTTTTAACTACAACTTTTTTAGTTTTTCCTTCTTCAGTAGGGACTTCAGTGACCTGAACCTCTTCAGGTAGTTCTTCGATGAGTTCAGGTTGACTGGGTTGTTCATATGGAAGAGGTTTAACTTCTTCGAATGGTAGTTCCTCCTCCACTACAGTCACCGTCGTTTCAGGTTTCTTGTCGTCTTCTTGACGTAACAATTTCTGTTTTTTCCTGTTTGTCTCCCTTTCGTTTCTTAATGATACGCTTTTTAACTACAACTTTTTTAGTTTTTCCTTCTTCAGTAGGGACTTCAGTGACCTGAACCTCTTCAGGTAGTTCTTCGATGAGTTCAGGTTGACTGGGTTGTTCATATGGAAGAGGTTTAACTTCTTCGAATGGTAGTTCCTCCTCCACTACAGTCACCGTCGTTTCAGGTTTTTGTCGTCTTCTTGACGTAACAATTTCTGTTTTTTCCTGTTTGTCTCCCTTTCGTTTCTTAATGATACGCTTTTTAACTACAACTTTTTTAGTTTTTCCTTCTTCAGTAGGGACTTCAGTGACCTGAACTTCTTCAGGTAGTTCTTCGATGAGTTCAGGTTGACTGGGTTGTTCATATGGAAGAGGTTTAACTTCTTCGAATGGTAGTTCCTCCTCCACTACAGTCACCGTCGTTTCAGGTTTTTGTCGTCTTCTTGCACAGTAACAATTTCTGTTTTTTCCTGTTTGTCTCCCTTTCGTTTCTTAATGATACGCTTTTTAACTACAACTTTTTTAGTTTTTCCTTCTTCAGTAGGGACTTCAGTGACCTGAACTTCTTCAGGTAGTTCTTCGATGAGTTCAGGTTGACTGGGTTGTTCATATGGAAGAGGTTTAACTTCTTCGAATGGTAGTTCCTCCTCCACTACAGTCACCGTCGTTTCAGGTTTCTTGTCGTCTTCTTGCACAGTAACAATTTCTGTTTTTTCCTGTTTGTCTCCCTTTCGTTTCTTAATGATACGCTTTTTAACTACAACTTTTTTAGTTTTTCCTTCTTCAGTAGGGACTTCAGTGACCTGAACTTCTTCAGGTAGTTCTTCGATGAGTTCAGGTTGACTGGGTTGTTCATATGGAAGAGGTTTAACTTCTTCGAATGGTAGTTCCTCCTCCACTACAGTCACCGTCGTTTCAGGTTTCTTGTCGTCTTCTTGACGTAACAATTTCTGTTTTTTCCTGTTGTCTCCCTTTCGTTTCTTAATGATACGCTTTTTAACTACAACTTTTTAGTTTTTCCTTCTTCAGTAGGGACTTCAGTGACCTGAACTTCTTCAGGTAGTTCTTCGATGAGTTCAGGTTGACTGGGTTGTTCTATGGAAGAGGTTTAACTTCTTCGAATGGTAGTTCCTCCTCCACTACAGTCACCGTCGTTTCAGGTTTCTTGTCGTCTTCTTGTACTGTAACAATTTCTGTTTTTTCCTGTTTGTCTCCCTTTCGTTTCTTAATGATACGCTTTTTAACTACAACTTTTTTAGTTTTTCCTTCTTCAGTAGGGACTTCAGTGACCTGAACTTCTTCAGGTAGTTCTTCGATGAGTTCAGGTTGACTGGGTTGTTCATATGGAAGAGGTTTAACTTCTTCGAATGGTAGTTCCTCCTCCACTACAGTCACCGTCGTTTCAGGTTTCTTGTCGTCTTCTTGCACAGTAACAATTTCTGTTTTTTCCTGTTTGTCTCCCTTTCGTTTCTTAATGATACGCTTTTTAACTACAACTTTTTAGTTTTTCCTTCTTCAGTAGGGACTTCAGTGACCTGAACTTCTTCAGGTAGTTCTTCGATGAGTTCAGGTTGACTGGGTTGTTCATATGGAAGAGGTTTAACTTCTTCGAATGGTAGTTCCTCCTCCCTACGTCACCGTCGTTTCAGGTTTCTTGTCGTCTTCTTGTACTGTAACAATTTCTGTTTTTTCCTGTTTGTCTCCCTTTCGTTTCTTAATGATACGCTTTTTAACTACAACTTTTTTAGTTTTTCCTTCTTCAGTAGGGACTTCAGTGACCTGAACTTCTTCAGGTAGTTCTTCGATGAGTTCAGGTTGACTGGGTTGTTCATATGGAAGAGGTTTAACTTCTTCGAATGGTAGTTCCTCCTCCACTACAGTCACCGTCGTTTCAGGTTTCTTGTCGTCTTCTTGCACAGTAACAATTTCTGTTTTTTCCTGTTTGTCTCCCTTTCGTTTCTTAATGATACGCTTTTTAACTACAACTTTTTTAGTTTTTCCTTCTTCAGTAGGGACTTCAGTGACCTGAACTTCTTCAGGTAGTTCTTCGATGAGTTCAGGTTGACTGGGTTGTTCATATGGAAGAGGTTTAACTTCTTCGAATGGTAGTTCCTCCTCCACTACAGTCACCGTCGTTTCAGGTTTTTTGTCGTCTTCTTGCACAGTAACAATTTCTGTTTTTTCCTGTTTGTCTCCCTTTCGTTTCTTAATGATACGCTTTTTAACTACAACTTTTTTAGTTTTTCCTTCTTCAGTAGGGACTTCAGTGACCTGAACTTCTTCAGGTAGTTCTTCGATGAGTTCAGGTTGACTGGGTTGTTCATATGGAAGAGGTTTAACTTCTTCGAATGGTAGTTCCTCCTCCACTACAGTCACCGTCGTTTCAGGTTTTTTGTCGTCTTCTTGCACAGTAACAATTTCTGTTTTTTCCTGTTTGTCTCCCTTTCGTTTCTTAATGATACGCTTTTTAACTACAACTTTTTTAGTTTTTCCTTCTTCAGTAGGGACTTCAGTGACCTGAACTTCTTCAGGTAGTTCTTCGATGAGTTCAGGTTGACTGGGTTGTTCATATGGAAGAGGTTTAACTTCTTCGAATGGTAGTTCCTCCTCCACTACAGTCACCGTCGTTTCAGGTTTCTTGTCGTCTTCTTGCACAGTAACAATTTCTGTTTTTTCCTGTTTATCTCCCTTTCGTTTCTTAATGATACGCTTTTTAACTACAACTTTTTTAGTTTTTCCTTCTTCAGTAGGGACTTCAGTGACCTGAACTTCTTCAGGTAGTTCTTCGATGAGTTCAGGTTGACTGGGTTGTTCATATGGAAGAGGTTTAACTTCTTCGAATGATAGTTCCTCCTCCTCTACCGTCACCGTCGTTTCAGGTTTCTTGTCGTCTTCCTGCACAGTAACAATTTCTGTTTTTTCCTGTTTATCTCCCTTTCGTTTCTTAATGATACGCTTTTTAACTACAACTTTTTTAGTTTTTCCTTCTTCAGTAGGGACTTCAGTGACCTGAACTTCTTCAGGTAGTTCTTCGATGAGTTCAGGTTGACTGGGATGTTCATATAGAAGAGGTTTAACTTCTTCGAATGGTAGTTCCTCCTCCTCTACAGTCACCGTCGTTTCAGGTTGCTTGTCGTCTTCTTGCACAGTAACGATTTCAGTTTTCTCCTGTTTGTCGCCCTTGCGTTTTGTAATGATGCGTTTTTTGACAACAACCTTTTTGATTTTTCCTTCCTCCGTAGGCACTTCAGTGATTCGAACTTCCTCAGGAAATTCTTCTACAAGTTCTGGTTTTATGGTTCGTTCATATGGGAGCGGGTTTATTTCTTCGATAGGAATGTACTCTTCTTCTATCGTCACCGTTGTTTCGGGCTTTTTGCCATCCTCTTGAACAATAACAATTTCTGTTTTCTCCTGTTTGTCTCCCTTTCGTTTCTTAAGAATGCGTTTCTTTATTACTACCTTCCTGGCTCCTCCTTGCTGTGCAGTATGCTCGATAACTTCTTCAGGAAGCTCATATTCGAAAATAGATTCCGTATGCGGAATGGGCGTTAACTTAAATTTATCATTCCTATTTTGCTCATCCGTTTCTAATTGTTTTTCCTTGGAAAATGGCTTAAGTTTTATATCTGTGGTTTCATCCTCCGGTGGTGATTTTTGTTTCTTCTTAAATGAAATGTCTGTTTCTTCTTCGGTGACAGGTGGCTTGGGTTTTCCTTTTTCAATAGGGATTCTAACAGTCTCTGGAGATTGTTTGTCTTCTTTGGACTTTGGCTTTTTAGCCATATCTTCTCTTGGTTTGTCATCAACCTCTTTTTCGGGTTTAAGAAGTTCGAGGGATTCTATTTCTATCTCAGGCCTGTCGACATCATACGGTTCAAAGGGTTGCATTTCGAATTTCTTCTTATCTTTCCTCCTTTTAGATTTCGAGGGTTTTTCATCCTTAACTTCAGGTTTACTTACTTTATGTTCGGGTATTTCTTCAGTTTTGCTTGGAATTGGTTTCAGTTTTACATCTTCACCGTCTTCTTGTTCTTGTGGTAATTTACCTTTGCCTAATACGAGTAGTTTAGCATCATCAGCGCCTTTATCGGGCTTTCGCTTTGGTTTCTTTTCGTATTTGTGTAAATCCTCGTCGACTTTTTCTAGATCTTGCTTCTTAAGATCTTCTAATTCCTGATCAATTTTTTCCAAGTCCTTTAAGATGTCTTCGTCCTCTTTTAGTTTCCGTGGTTTAGTCTTTTTAAGTTTTGCTGCTTCTTTCATGTTTCTTGAAAGAATTCCGTTTTGTCTAAATATCGGCTCCAATGCAGATATATGGGGTTTTACCTCTGATTCCAAAAGAGGAGGAAAATCGACGAAGTTTGTTCTACTTTTCAGAAGGAATTTGGGTAATTTCGAAGGAACCACTTCTTTCTTCTTCTTTGGTTTTGGTTTCTTCAATTTAATTTCGGCCAAATTGATGGATTCCTCCATTGGCTTTGAAATGTTTGGTTTTTGTGCTTCAATGTGTTTGATTTCCATTTTAATGGGCTGTATTTTATCTTTAAGCTTTCGTTCCTTCTTTGGTTTTTTGTATGGAAGAGGCTTTACCTCCTCTTGTGGTAACTCTTCTTCTTCAACTGTGACAGTAGTTACAGGTTTTTTATCGTCTTCCTGAACGGTGACAATTTCGGTTTTTTCTTGTTTATCTCCTTTACGTTTCTTAATGACGCGTCTTTTGACAACGATCTTTTTAGTTTTTCCTTCCTCCGTAGGTACTTCGGTGACTTGCACTTCCTCAGGGAGTTCTTCAATGAGTTCTGGTTTTTCTGGTTTCTCGTATGGAAGAGGCTTTACCTCCTCTTGTGGTAACTCTTCTTCTTCAACTGTGACAGTAGTTTCAGGTTTTTTATCGTCTTCCTGAACGGTGACAATTTGGGTTTTTTCTTGTTTATCTCCTTTACGTTTCTTAATGACGCGTCTTTTGACAACGACCTTTTTAGTTTTTCCTTCCTCCGTAGGTACTTCGGTGACTTGCACTTCCTCAGGGAGTTCTTCAATGAGTTCTGGTTTTTCTGGTTTTTCGTATGGAAGAGGCTTTACCTCCTCTTGCGGTAACTCTTCTTCTTCAACTGTGACAGTAGTTTCAGGTTTTTTATCGTCTTCCTGAACGGTGACAATTTGGGTTTTTTCTTGTTTATCTCCCTTACGTTTCTTAATGACGCGTCTTTTGACAACGACCTTTTTAGTTTTTCCTTCCTCCGTAGGTACTTCGGTGACTTGCACTTCCTCAGGGAGTTCTTCAATGAGTTCTGGTTTTTCTGGTTTTTCGTATGGAAGAGGCTTTACCTCCTCTTGCGGTAACTCTTGTTCTTCAACTGTGACAGTAGTTTCAGGTTTTTTATCGTCTTCCTGAACGGTGACAATTTGGGTTTTTTCTTGTTTATCTCCTTTACGTTTCTTAATGACGCGTCTTTTGACAACCACCTTTTTAGTTTTTCCTTCCTCCGTAGGTACTTCGGTGACTTGCACTTCCTCAGGGAGTTCTTCTATGAGTTCTGGTTTTTCTGGTTTCTCGTATGGAAGAGGCTTTACCTCCTCTTGCGGTAACTCTTCTTCTTCAACTGTGACAGTAGTTACAGGTTTTTTATCGTCTTCCTGAACGGTGACAATTTCGGTTTTTTCTTGTTTATCCCCTTTACGTTTCTTAATGACGCGTCTTTTGACAACGATCTTTTTAGTTTTTCCTTCCTCCGTAGGTACTTCGGTGACTTGCACTTCCTCAGGGAGTTCTTCAATGAGTTCTGGTTTTTCTGGTTTCTCGTATGGAAGAGGCTTTACCTCCTCTTGTGGTAACTCTTCTTCTTCAACTGTGACAGTAGTTTCAGGTTTTTTATCGTCTTCCTGAACGGTGACAATTTCGGTTTTTTCTTGTTTATCTCCTTTACGTTTCTTAATGACGCGTCTTTTGACAACGACCTTTTTAGTTTTTCCTTCCTCCGTAGGTACTTCGGTGACTTGCACTTCCTCAGGGAGTTCTTCTATGAGTTCTGGTTTTTCTGGTTTCTCGTATGGAAGAGGCTTTACCTCCTCTTGCGGTAACTCTTCTTCTTCAACTGTGACAGTAGTTTCAGGTTTTTTATCGTCTTCCTGAACGGTGACAATTTCGGTTTTTTCTTGTTTATCTCCTTTACGTTTCTTAATGACGCGTCTTTTGACAACGACCTTTTTAGTTTTTCCTTCCTCCGTAGGTACTTCGGTGACTTGCACTTCCTCAGGGAGTTCTTCAATGAGTTCTGGTTTTTCTGGTTTGTCGTATGGAAGAGGCTTTACCTCCTCTTGTGGTAACTCTTCTTCTTCAACTGTGACAGTAGTTTCAGGTTTTTTATCGTCTTCCTGAACGGTGACAATTTCGGTTTTTTCTTGTTTATCTCCTTTACGTTTCTTAATGACGCGTCTTTTGACAACGACCTTTTTAGTTTTTCCTTCCTCCGTAGGTACTTCGGTGACTTGCACTTCCTCAGGGAGTTCTTCTATGAGTTCTGGTTTTTCTGGTTTCTCGTATGGAAGAGGCTTTACCTCCTCTTGTGGTAACTCTTCTTCTTCAACTGTGACAGTAGTTTCAGGTTTTTTATCGTCTTCCTGAACGGTAACAATTTCGGTTTTTTCTTGTTTATCTCCTTTACGTTTTTTAATGATGCGTCTTTTGACAACGACCTTTTTAGTTTTTCCTTCCTCCGTAGGTACTTCGGTGACTTGCACTTCCTCAGGGAGTTCTTCTATGAGTTCTGGTTTTTCTGGTTTCTCGTATGGAAGAGGCTTTACCTCCTCTTGTGGTAACTCTTCTTCTTCAACTGTGACAGTAGTTTCAGGTTTTTTATCGTCTTCCTGAACGGTGACAATTTCGGTTTTTTCTTGTTTATCTCCCTTACGTTTCTTAATGACGCGTCTTTTGACAACGATCTTTTTAGTTTTTCCTTCCTCCGTAGGTACTTCGGTGACTTGCACTTCCTCAGGGAGTTCTTCTATGAGTTCTGGTTTTTCTGGTTTCTCGTATGGAAGAGGCTTTACCTCCTCTTGTGGTAACTCTTCTTCTTCAACTGTGACAGTAGTTTCAGGTTTTTTATCGTCTTCCTGAACGGTGACAATTTCGGTTTTTTCTTGTTTATCTCCTTTACGTTTCTTAATGACGCGTCTTTTGACAACGATCTTTTTAGTTTTTCCTTCCTCCGTAGGTACTTCGGTGACTTGCACTTCCTCAGGGAGTTCTTCTATGAGTTCTGGTTTTTCTGGTTTCTCGTATGGAAGAGGCTTTACCTCCTCTTGCGGTAACTCTTCTTCTTCAACTGTGACAGTAGTTTCAGGTTTTTTATCGTCTTCCTGAACGGTGACAATTTCGGTTTTTTCTTGTTTATCTCCTTTACGTTTCTTAATGACGCGTCTTTTGACAACGATCTTTTTAGTTTTTCCTTCCTCCGTAGGTACTTCGGTGACTTGCACTTCCTCAGGGAGTTCTTCAATGAGTTCTGGTTTTTCTGGTTTCTCGTATGGAAGAGGCTTTACCTCCTCTTGTGGTAACTCTTCTTCTTCAACTGTGACAGTAGTTTCAGGTTTTTTATCGTCTTCCTGAACGGTGACAATTTCGGTTTTTTCTTGTTTATCTCCTTTACGTTTCTTAATGACGCGTCTTTTGACAACGATCTTTTTAGTTTTTCCTTCCTCCGTAGGTACTTCGGTGACTTGCACTTCCTCAGGGAGTTCTTCAATGAGTTCTGGTTTTTCTGGTTTCTCGTATGGAAGAGGCTTTACCTCCTCTTGTGGTAACTCTTCTTCTTCAACTGTGACAGTAGTTTCAGGTTTTTTATCGTCTTCCTGAACGGTGACAATTTCGGTTTTTTCTTGTTTATCTCCTTTACGTTTCTTAATGACGCGTCTTTTGACAACGATCTTTTTAGTTTTTCCTTCCTCCGTAGGTACTTCGGTGACTTGCACTTCCTCAGGGAGTTCTTCTATGAGTTCTGGTTTTTCTGGTTTCTCGTATGGAAGAGGCTTTACCTCCTCTTGTGGTAACTCTTCTTCTTCAACTGTGACAGTAGTTTCAGGTTTTTTATCGTCTTCCTGAACGGTGACAATTTCGGTTTTTTCTTGTTTATCTCCTTTACGTTTCTTAATGACGCGTCTTTTGACAACGATCTTTTTAGTTTTTCCTTCCTCCGTAGGTACTTCGGTGACTTGCACTTCCTCAGGGAGTTCTTCAATGAGTTCTGGTTTTTCTGGTTTCTCGTATGGAAGAGGCTTTACCTCCTCTTGTGGTAACTCTTCTTCTTCAACTGTGACAGTAGTTTCAGGTTTTTTATCGTCTTCCTGAACGGTGACAATTTCGGTTTTTTCTTGTTTATCTCCTTTACGTTTCTTAATGACGCGTCTTTTGACAACGACCTTTTTAGTTTTTCCTTCCTCCGTAGGTACTTCGGTGACTTGCACTTCCTCAGGGAGTTCTTCTATGAGTTCTGGTTTTTCTGGTTTCTCGTATGGAAGAGGCTTTACCTCCTCTTGTGGTAACTCTTCTTCTTCAACTGTGACAGTAGTTTCAGGTTTTTTATCGTCTTCCTGAACGGTGACAATTTCGGTTTTTTCTTGTTTATCTCCCTTACGTTTCTTAATGACGCGTCTTTTGACAACGATCTTTTTAGTTTTTCCTTCCTCCGTAGGTACTTCGGTGACTTGCACTTCCTCAGGGAGTTCTTCAATGAGTTCTGG
Organism: Agrilus mali; assembly: GCA_029378335.1. Taxonomy (NCBI): domain Eukaryota; kingdom Metazoa; phylum Arthropoda; class Insecta; order Coleoptera; family Buprestidae; genus Agrilus; species Agrilus mali. The sequence continues at coordinate 19,497,711 of CM055659.1, forward strand.
TTTTTCTGGTTTCTCGTATGGAAGAGGCTTTACCTCCTCTTGTGGTAACTCTTCTTCTTCAACTGTGACAGTAGTTTCAGGTTTTTTATCGTCTTCCTGAACGGTGACAATTTCGGTTTTTTCTTGTTTATCTCCCTTACGTTTCTTAATGACGCGTCTTTTGACAACGATCTTTTTAGTTTTTCCTTCCTCCGTAGGTACTTCGGTGACTTGCACTTCCTCAGGGAGTTCTTCTATGAGTTCTGGTTTTTCTGGTTTCTCGTATGGAAGAGGCTTTACCTCCTCTTGTGGTAACTCTTCTTCTTCAACTGTGACAGTAGTTTCAGGTTTTTTATCGTCTTCCTGAACGGTGACAATTTCGGTTTTTTCTTGTTTATCTCCTTTACGTTTTTTAATGATGCGTTTTTTGACAACGACCTTTTTAGTTTTTCCTTCCTCCGTAGGTACTTCGGTGACTTGCACTTCCTCAGGGAGTTCTTCAATGAGTTCTGGTTTTTCTGGTTTCTCGTATGGAAGAGGCTTTACCTCCTCTTGTGGTAACTCTTCTTCTTCAACTGTGACAGTAGTTTCAGGTTTTTTATCGTCTTCCTGAACGGTGACAATTTCGGTTTTTTCTTGTTTATCTCCTTTACGTTTTTAATGATGCGTTTTTTGATAACGACCTTTTTAGTTTTTCCTTCCTCCGTAGACACTTCGGTGACTTGCACTTCCTCAGGGAGTTCTTCTATGAGTTCTGGTTTTTCTGGTTTCTCGTATGGAAGAGGCTTTACCTCCTCTTGTGGTAATTCTTCTTCTTCAACTGTGACAGTAGTTTCAGGTTTTTTATCGTCTTCCTGAACGGTGACAATTTCGGTTTTTTCTTGTTTATCTCCCTTACGTTTCTTAATGACGCGTCTTTTGACAACGATCTTTTTAGTTTTTCCTTCCTCCGTAGGTACTTCAGTGACTTGCACTTCCTCAGGAAGTTCTTCTATGAGTTCTGGTTTTTCTGGTTTCTCGTATGGAAGAGGCTTTACCTCCTCTTGTGGTAATTCTTCTTCTTCAACTGTGACAGTAGTTTCAGGTTTTTTATCGTCTTCCTGAACGGTGACAATTTGGGTTTTTTCTTGTTTATCTCCCTTACGTTTCTTAATGACGCGTCTTTTGACAACGACCTTTTTAGTTTTTCCTTCCTCCGTAGGTACTTCGGTGACTTGCACTTCCTCAGGGAGTTCTTCTATGAGTTCTGGTTTTTCTGGTTTCTCGTATGGAAGAGGCTTTACCTCCTCTTGTGGTAACTCTTCTTCAACTGTGACAGTAGTTTCGGTTTTTTTGTCGTCCTCCTGTACCATGTCTGTCTCCGTTTTCGTCTGTCTCTCTCCCTTACGCTTCCTTATGAGGTGCTTTTTGACGATTGATTGCTTCGGTGTTTCTTCATCTGTTGAGAATTCTGTGATTTGCGTTTCTTCTGTACGTTGTTTGATTGTTAGTTCCTGGTTTATTTCGTCTTCTTCACTGTGCATTTCTTCGATTGTGATTGATTTGTGAATTTGAAATTCGTGGTATTCTGGGAATTGTTCGTCCATTATTTCGTCAATTATAACTGTTTTCTGCTGCTGATCGTCGCCTTCCTCTTCGGTAGAAATCAGGGTTCTTTTTGTAGTTATTGATGCTGCTTCTCTTCCGCCTGACTGTGTTTTAAATGTGGTTATAATTTCGGTTTTTTCTGAAACTGTATGGGGTTGTCCATGTTGTGTTTTCTCTGGTGTGTGGTGCGTGGGGCTCTGTGATATCTTGGCATGTACTGTATGTGTTGATGTGTCTTCAAAGTAACCTGAAAATGAATTGGTATTTTATAGGATCTTTATTGTTTTCGTTTGTTTGTTCGTGTCATTTGGATGTGTTTTTGTTGTGTGGTGTGTAGGTCGGTTAATGGGTTGCAGTTTATGAAATTGTTTTTATTTACGATTTAGACTATATTTTGTGAAAAGATAAACTCCTAGCTATATCCATTTCAGCTTAAGGAAATTTTGATGTATTTACGAAATTTTACTATTGCTTATGACTTGTAAAGTTTAACCAAATTGGGCAATTAGTTGGTAACTTACCTTCCCTTTCGTGTGAATGAATTTCACTGATTTGGAGATTCGCTGAAATGTCTTCAATTGATAGAACAACCGTTTGCATAGCTGGTTTATGCTGGTCAGGTAGTACTGATTCGAGTTCTCCCGTTGACCTTTGTTCTGTAACTAATAATCCGAATTGTTCAGAAGAGATTGTTTCTTTTGCCATGCGTTTTGTAGGCATTTCGTGTAAAAGGGCACTTGTGTGTGCTAAAGGAACAACGTACTCTGTTTGTGCCACGTTCTTTGCCGAAATATCCTGCGTAGCTGTTTGATCTTTTGCTTGACCCGTTATAATTGCAGTGCTTTCTTGCTCGGTAGCGTTTATTTCCGTTATTTGAAGTTCGGTGTTATAACCTACTGACAAATTTGCGGTATTTTTGATGACTGGGTGAATGTCGAGAGCTAGAGAAGGTTCATTAACGTAAGGTGTCTCTTGAGTAACCCCTTCTTGATAATCTTGTGTTTGGCGAGCTTTGTGGGGCTGTTGTTGATCATTCGGAATTTCTAGATAGGTGTCCAATTGTGAAGTCTCTGACGCTTGAGGTGTTGGAATCAATTCAGTTAGAGTTTGTTTTGCTAGTATTTCTTTAGGTTGACTTATTGGAAGGTTTTCTTCTCTTGCGTCTGTTATTGTTTCAGTCGTTTGTAGTGATCTGTAAACGTTTTCAGATAAAGTAACGGTACCTTGCTGTTTTAATGGGCTTTCTTCTTGAAATTGCTTTTCTCTTTCTGCATATGTACATTCTGAAATATTCACAGTTTCGTAAGGAATTTGGGATATTTCGCCCCGAACATCTTCTATTTTCTCTTGCTTCATTTGTTCTAGCGAATATTGACTTTCCGGCAGAAATACTTGGGTAACGTTGTGTGATAACGTCTCAAGAAATGCTTGCGTTGATTCTGGTAATTTGAATGTTTCTAAATTTTGCTCTTTGTATTCAGTTTTAACATCTGTTACTTCAACAGAGTCATTAATTAAAAATGAAAATTCGGCAGTTTTGTGGTCAACGGAATCTTGATCAAGTTTGTGTTCCTTATCATGAATAACATTCTCTTCTACTATAATGGGTTCATAGAGAGAGGGTACTTTTTCTGCTTTTTCTTGTGGTACAGGCTTATCTTTCAAGAGTGTGAATGTATCTTGCGTAGTAACTGCTAATGTCTCATGAGTCTCATGAGCCAAAAATTCGGGTTGTATTTTATTTTCAGTAGTCGATTCAGAACGAAAATAGTTCTCTTTTTCATTTGTTCCTATTTCTTCCACATAAATTGCTTCAATTGGTTCTATATTTCTGTATGCAGTTTGTGTCTGTGTATCCTGGGAAGTGTAAGTATCTTCTCTTTCATGAACTATGCTTTCAGTTGCTGTAATACTTTCCGATACTGTAAAATTGATCGAACCTTGTTCTGTAGAGGTTTTTTCCGGTTTTAAGATGCCAGGAACTTCGTTAACATCTGTTTGAGAAGTAATAAGACTTTCAAAAGGAATTTGGGCAGGTGATCCTTTGCTTTCTATTGTTTTTTCTGTGTGAATATCTTCTACATTTGTTGACGTGAGTACTTCCGTAGCTTGTGTCGCACTTTGTTCAAGAATAATTTGTTCTGCTTCTACAGCTGCAGGTCTTAACGATTGTTGTAGGTCTTGTTCTTTTTCCATTGGTGTCGTTGTAGATATATATGTACCTTTTTCTTCCACGAAAGATAATTGGGCATTTTCTGGTCGATGATCGCTCTTGTCTGTGATTTTGGAGGTGTATTCGTTCACTAAAACTTCTGATGTTTCGGCAATTATTCTTCCCGAAATATTAGTAGTTGCAGTATCGCCCTTCGGTAATATTTCTTCCAGAAAGACGTTTTCCTTTTCAGTAGTTGTAATCTCTGAAGTTACCAGAGGTACATTTTCTTCTAGTTGTATGATTGCAGTTTTATCAGCTTGTTGAGAAGACGGTATGTGATCCTGCTCTTTCTCACCAATGCATACTTCTAATTGAACCAATGCCTCGGTGGGTGCTTGCGTTATCTGAGCTTGGAATTGTTCTGGCGTTTTATATTCTGTTGTTTGAGGCGAATATATACTAAACATTTCTGAACTGTCAGCAACACCTAATACATCGATATCCATCATTGCGGTAGATGTAATTTTTGTATCTTGAATGTCTAGTTGCTTTTCTTTCTCATGATGATACGTTTCTGTAACATTTTGAGTAGGATGAACTTCTTCCATTGCAACTGTAGGTTTAAACTGAGGTGCTTTTACGACATCCTTAAATTCTTCCTCTGCTTCTAATGTACTTTCTTGACGAACAATGAGGCTTGTTTGCTCATCTTGGCTTAAAGTTGCAGTTTTTGATTCGGGTGAAAACTTGTTTAAGTCAGAAGAAGAAAAGACAGTGTTTGTTACTTCTTGTACAGCACTATGATGAAGAGTATCAATAATTAATGTTGCATTTTTTCCTTCTGTTACATCTGAGTGTTTATAGGGTTGTTCTATCTCGTTTGGAATAACATGTGAAATAGAAAGAGCAGTTTGCGATTCAATATTGCGTTCCGCTTGCTTTAAATTTCCTGAGTCATCCTTAACCAATATTTGTTCATTTTCACTTGCTAATATTTCACTTGATATGACGGAAGTATGTGGATATGTTCCAAATGATGCAAGTACTTCGGGGTTTTCGTCAACTTTGAGATTTTCGGGAACACTTTCAGCTAAAGTTATGCTCTGAGAAGCAAGTGGTTTATTTTCTGTGAGATCAATATTTACCTTTTGACTATCTGGTAAGGTTTCCGGAGATAAAATTTCTTCTTTAAATCCTACTACAATTGATTTTACAATTACCCCTAATTCTTCGTCAACTGCCGTAGTTGCCGTTTTAACATCTGTTGATTGTATGTTAAGAGGTGATTCATTTTCAGATGTTGTTGTTTCTGAATGTAGAATACTTTGAAGCAGAGAATGAGAATATAGTGCCTGAGCACTCGTTGGTTTTTCAGATGTCACATCTTTTACAGATTCATGCGGAAGAACTTCTGATTTCTCTATACTTTCTAGTTCATCAATTGCCATATGCGCAGATTGTGGTTGCGGTGTCTTTTGTTTATCGTATGCAGCTTCTTTTCCTCCTTCAGTAACTTCTATGACTTCAACGCTTTTGTGTTCGTCAATAGTAAAAGAAGCAGTCTTTTTATCAACAGGTGTATCCTCAAATGTTGATTCTTTTTCACTAATAACGGGCTGAGTTTGTAGAATACTTACACAAAACTGATGATCAACATACGCTTGTGATTTTTCAGTTACTTCTAACGTCATATCTTTTAAGGTATCGGTGATATGAACTTCTGTCCTTTCGACATGTTCTTGTAAATCTAAAAATGATTTGGCTTGATGTTGATCTGGTTTGAAATCTTTTTCGAAAATACTTTCTTTTTCAGCAACCGTAGTTTCTTGCACAGATGGGATGTAATTTTCTGAAAATTGAGGTTGAGCTACTTTTTCACTTGGACGTTGGGCGTCGTCTAGCGTTGTTTCACTTTCGGCAATGGTAGTAATTGTTTGAATTAAACTCTGTAATTCGGTTTGTCCCTGTGATGCTTTTTCTTGTATGTGTTGTTCAATTGTTAAATTTGCAACTGTATCATCGGTATATGTTTCTGAACTTTCCGCAGTGGGTTGACCAGTCACATCAATTGTAGCAATACGACTTTTACTTATATCTTCCGGTTTAAATGGTTTCTCTGTATCACTGGCTACAATATCGCTTACAGAAATACCTTCTTTGTAACTAAAGTCAGTATGAGCACTTCTTAACTCCGGAACTATGCTTTCAAATATACCTTCCTTTTCACCGGTTATTGATTCAGTTAAAATAAGCCCTTCTTGCATTTCGGCGTTTGGAAGGGCGGTTGCTGTGGCACCTGGTTGAGTTAGATCTATATCCTTTGCAGTGATATTCGTTGTTGTTACCGATTGCACTGCTATCGTGTGAGGTATAACATCAACAGATCCATGCGCTTCTTGAGGTGCTTGCAACTGAGAAAATGGCTCTTCTTTATTCATTTCTTGAATCTGTAAAACGCTTATTCCTTCTCCTTCTTCGAAATTTACAATACTTGTTTTAGTTTCGGGGGAAATAAATTTATCCTGGATACCCGATGTTTCACCGGGTACGGTATCAGTTTGAATAATGGAATGGGAAACGTCTTGCTTTATTTCTGCATTATCTGTTTTAGGTGAAACGTTTTGAAGTTCTTCTTCAGATATGTTGTGCAGAATTTCTTCTTTTATGGCCACAGTATTTCCAGATACTGTCAAATCTGCTTGTTGTTCCTGTGGTACCGTATGTTTTGATAGTATCTCTTCTTTATCTTCTGCTGTGGTTTCTGTTACAGATATACCCAAAGCAGGTCTAAAATCTTGTTTAGCAGTTTTTTCATACGGGAATATATCTTTTGGTAAAACTTTTTCTACATCAGTTGGGATAGATTCTGTTATTATAAGTTCTGTAAACGGCCGAGCATATTTCTTTGCTCTACCTGTTATGGGACCCTCTTCATCTAATTCTGGAGCATGTATAAGAGTTTCAGTTTGAGATTGCAAGGGTACTCTATGTTTTGATATAGATCTGTCAGCTATGACTCCGGAAATTTGTCCTACTTCCATTTCACTTTCTTTTTCATTAATCATAGGTTGAAGTATCGTTATTTCTGTAGACGCTTCCTCTAAATCTACGTTAGCCTTTTGAGTGTCTGGTTGTGTTGATTTACTAATTTCATGTTCTTTATCGGCGGTTTCAGTTTCTTGTACTTGAATATGCCCCAAAAGGTCATGGCTAACCGTAGCGATAGTTTCTGTTGGTTTGTCTTCCGTAAACGATTTAGGAGAAATATTCGTTTCCACTTCAAAGGTAAGTGCTGCGTTCTGTATTTCGATTTCCGGTTGTGCTACAAATTGACATGGAATTTGATCGCCATCAAACTTTCCCTCTTTTTCACCTGCCTGATTATCGGCAACACTAATTCCTTCCATATGTTCCATGGATACAGTAATTTGTTGACTTTTTGGCTTCAAGTCAGGTACAAAATTACCAGGTGCGTCGTTCGATAGAATCTCAGTTATCGCCACTCCTTGTCTTGTATCCTGCTGCAACTTTGCAGTATCAGATGAAGGCGATGTGAGCTTAAGGTCTTCTGAACTGCTTTGCAATGTAATTTCTTGTTTGACAGTAGTTGGAAGGAAATGTGTGGACCTTTCTGTGCCTGTATGAGCTTCGGGAAATATTTCAGTTTTAAAGTAATCTTCACTTTCCATTGTTTTTTGTTCAATAACATTTATTTGCTCGTGAGTACCACTGTATGTGACTTCTACAGATTTAGAAATGGGTTGGGTCGATGAATAATCGTCTTCTTTTTCGTGAGTTTGTGTTTCAGTGATTTCTTTTGCTACTTCCGTTGTAATATCTGAAGTTGCTTGATCTGTTTTAAATTTCAAGATATCAGTAAATGCAGATGGTACATCTGCAGTTTCAATTTCTGATACGGATAGATGATCTTTCGTATTAAATTTACTTTCTGCGAGAACCGTAGAGGGAGCTTTTAATGTTTCAAATTCAGATTCCTTTTCCTGAATGGAAACATCTTGTACACTTGATATTGTAAGACAGCTTATAGAGCTTTCTGCAGTGTTCGTATCTGGTAACGAACCAGGGGTGTAGATCTTTTCAGTTTCGCCAAGTACAACAGATGAAGTTAAAAGAGATTCATTTGTATCAAATTCAATTACAGCTTTCTGAGACGTTGTTGTATCGTCCGGAATTTTTTCATGAGGTTGCTGTGTGTCTGTTGTAGTTATCATAACACTTTTATGTGTTATAATGTTTTCTATTGCAGATACAGTATCGGGTGCGTCTTTCGTATCAAAAAAGGATTCTTTCTCATGTGGATGCGTTTGTTCGATTGATAGGCTTTCTTTGGCAGCAACATTTAAGTCTGCTTTTTGAGAAGGAGGTAGACGATCTGGTTGGTATTCTCCAGGAAGTTCTGGTGCGTACATTTCTGAGCTTGTTAGTTGTTTCTGGGGTAGAACCGTCTCTTTTGCTACTTCTGTTGCCACAAACGATTCGGGTAAATGTTTTTCTGGTTTAATTTCGGCAGTCACTTCGCTTACACTCACTGATTCCATCGTATCGACGTTGATCTTGGGACTCACCGGCACTATTCTTAGTTGGTCAACAAATTCAGACTCAAAGGTATTTTCTTGCGTTTCGGTTACTATTAAACTCTCATTGGTTGGTATAGATTTTTTAGCTTGAGCTGTTTTTGGTTTCTCTTTTCCTATAAATTCAGTTTCGTCTTCTGTAGTTTCGGTTTCTGTAATATTTGTGGCTTCTAGTAAATCAAGCAAAACAGATGCCGTAACATCTTGTTTATCCATAGTTTCTATCCCTTTTACAGTATGAACGTCAAGAACTTGTTGTACGGTTAAACTTTCGCTTTGAATAAAGTTTAGGTTTGCTGTACCAGTCATAGGTTTGAAAACTGTTTCAAATGATTCAGGTGATATTTCTGAACTTTGTTCAGTAACTTGAAACCCTACAGAAGGTTTAATCGAAGGTTTAGCAGTTGCCATGATAGGTGCGAACTTTTCTTGATAAAGTTCTTTTTCTTCCGCTGTAGTTTGCTCTTGCAAAATTGTTGTATGCGGAAGCAAATTCGGAACTGCTTTTTCTTGTAATTCTTTTGTAATACTTATCTCTGCAGTTTGATTTAAAGGATAAGTTTCGCAAATGCTAGAGGGACTCTGAAGCAAGTTTTCTTTTTCAAAAGGAATTTCAAGAGGCGCTATGTTATCGATCTTTTCTTCCTGAATTTCGGTTTCGGATTGAGTTGGTTTATGGGCCTTAATTGTTTTTTCGATAACAGAAATAATTTCTTCTTCTTTTTCTTCTTCACCAGCAATTTTCTTTTTCGTCTCGCGACGTTTTTTAAGTTTCGTTTCATCGATAATAATGATCTCTTCGTTTTCGTCTAATTTTTTCGTTAATTTATCAAGATCTTTGGGTTGTGTTACAATTGCGAATGATTCAGTTACAGATTCAGTTTCGTCAACGGGAACTTCTGTGATCTGTACTTTTTCACTGTATTGTGTGGTTGTAGTTGGTTGTTTTTCAGGGGCCTGTGCGCTTGCCTCGGTGGCAGCTCTGCGTGCAATTTCTTCTTCAACGATTTCTGTGAAAGTGTATATTGTTTTGTGTTCTGTTTAAACATGGTGTAACACTAAATTATTGTTGTAAGTATCGCATGTAAGTTTTAGTGCAGTATACTCGTAAAGCTAGTAAATAGGATTTCTCAAAGGCTTAAAAAATTTAAAGCATAGCACTCACCTATGACAGTCGTAGCTACCTAGAAGCAAAAGCTGAAGCTGATCACCATTAGCTCAATCACATCACTACAATTTACTTTTAGCCGCTTGCACTAATAAGCGTTAGCTTGAATATTTGCTGCGTCAATTACATTTAAACACAAGAGTAATAACCGTTTGTGTATTCTTTCGCTTCCATTTTTATTTTTATTCACCATAGTTTGTTTACTCTATTACGATAAATGCAGATTAATTTCTGTATACTTAAGAATAGGTATATACACATAAATATATTTATACCATAAGTGAATCATGTTTTATCGTTGATAAAAAATCAATCTCTACTAGGTAAATTTATTTTGATTTAAAACTATTTTCTACGTTGCTATATTAAATGTAACTCGTAACTGGATAATTATTTAACTATATAGGAATATAGGTACCGTAACAACTTAAATTATTTTACACACCTTTAAATTTTAGTGGTAAAGTGGTCAAATATTAAAGTAACATCCGTTTAAAATTATAATTAGACGTTAACAAGAAGCATGTTTTAGATAAACTGAAACTGCACTTTAATAATTTAAAATACATATTAAGATTATCGTTATGTAGTTCATTTTACTTTTGCGTTAAAAAGTTTACTGGTGTAGGATCTTTACCAAGGTTCTCAAAAAGGTATTATTAGACCCTCAGTTTGGTGGGTCACTTTCGGAAGTTTAGCCGCTCCCAGTTTTTATCAATATCAAGTAAAAACGTTTTTGTTATTTTTGTAAAAATAGGATGAGCCATTTATCATGAAAAATTGAAATATCTTAAGTGGATTTGATTTCCTTCTCGAAAGCATACAATTTTCTAAATTCAAAACAAGATAAATTACATCATATAAAATTTCGTAGAAATATTTTACGTAAAATGGTATTAATGGATAAAATCGAATCCTTTCGTTATAATTTATTCAACAGATTTCATATTGTGAGCGAATTGTTGAAAGTGCGTAGTTCATAGAACTATTTTTGAAATAAAAAACATCTTGTTTTAAGAGATTATTTATATTTAGTGAAAGATTCATTTAACTTCAAAATTGTTCAGAATTTCGCATTTTGCGTTGACCATATTAAACACACTCAACGTTTCATGACAATGTTCAAGAAAAGAACTTTGTATTGTGACTTTTATAACTTTTGCTACAATTTCCTTTTTTATTTTGCGCAAAATATTGCTCATTAAAACACCCTTCTGTGGTAAGCACATTTTTCATTTTGGTTATCTACAATAAGCAAAAGCTTCACTCATTTCTTACCTTCTACTTCAGTTTTTTCTGTGAAAATTTCTTTTTTCTCTTCAAAAAAAAAAAAAAATACAATATAATAGAGACGATTGAGGAAAATTTAATTCTGATTTTAAAGAAGCTTGGTTTGTTATTTTGGAGTTAAAATATTACTGATGGTTAATTAATTCACAAGAAATTAAATTCAATGGCAATCAAAGTTTAAGCCAGCTAGATAAGGATCTTGGTTCAACAGTTGCTAATGTAAAAACCGATAGTGATAAAAACACGCAGAGTAGTGTAGAATTACGAAAATTATGATTTTTAAAATTTACCTGAAAAGTATTTTCTGTATTCTAAAAAGAGTACCTTTATGTGGTCTGGTCGAGCATCCCGCACAATATGGTATAAGTTCCCATAATTTTAACTATTTAATGAATCTGAACACTAAAGTACGTCATATTTATATTGACAGGTTATTACAGCAACTACATCTATTCTCTTTTAGGGTCTAACTTATGCCTTAAAACCTGCAAACATTCGGCCCTGTTTACCTGTGTGTATACTCCCAACCACATCTTGACCAATCACGCGTTATTAATCGATATACCACTTCCACTCTCTCTCGCGGACTACACGCATTGGAATCAATGAACACAACATTAATTGATTAGATTTGTACGTTTTTTAAAATAATGGAAATTAGTTAATCCAAATGGTGAAACAAATTTTTTACGATGTAATTTCCACCCTCTTAAAGTTTTCCAAATCTTGCATGTAGGATTTCATGAATATTTTATATGTTATATGTTACTTTTATTACATTAACTTATAATCAAGTATTTTTATAAATAGGTAGGTACCTAATTAAACTTTTATATTATTACAGGTGAAATTTTTCGGAAGTGGTCCATTTGAATCTGGTCATTTCTAGATATTTATTTAAATAGGTAAGTAAGTAGTCATAATTATTTTTATCATTACATTATAACGAAGAGTTTTTTTACGTTTTTTCAGGTAACGAGATAAAACGTAAAACCTAGTCTCGATATATTTTAGTTAAGGCATATTCTGCAAAAGTTTTATATGTATATCGTTTAAGTACTTGACATTGACTGGGTCATTCCGTATAATCGTATAAAATCGTCTATTTTCGATGTTATTGTAAATTCTCTCGAAACACTGTAGTGGCTGACGGCGTTGTGCTGTACCTGTTGAATAGCATATCTGTAGGTCAGTTTGGAAGAATCAGTGTATGATGTGTCATTTTTTGCTCGTGGCGAATTTAAAGTATTTATAAATACACGTTTTAATTGTCGGGTTATGTGACTTTAAAAACGGTTGTGATGTGTAATTAGATTAACATTACTGGAAGTGCTTGTTTCTAAAATTTTGACTGTTTCACGATATACGTATGGTAAGTATTTTAAATACTTTTTGAAGGGAATTTATTTATTTCAAAACTTCCACTGTTCGTCTTTGGAAAAAGGTTGTTCAAAATTGCATGTGTATGAAATAATGGTGGTAGGAGCAATCCGTCCTTTTAATCTCTTTAATGATAAGAAAAAGGATAGAAACCATAAAAGCATGTGCTGTGTAACTAAAACTATTTACGAAATCCATCGCTGGCATTGTATGTTTAAAAAAGTTATAATTTATAAGTAGTAACGAGAGTCATAACATTTATTTAAAATGAACATGGAAATAATTTGATTCAGTTCCCTTCCACCTAACTTACGACATCTGTTTTAACGTTTGGTCTGTTTTATGAATTTTTGTTTTTTTTTCTTAATGTTCTTTTAGAAATAATTTCTAAAGCTTTTGTTCACGCCATAAAAGTGTAACATTTAAAACATGAATCTACGGATCATTCTTGTATGTTATACCTACATAGATATTTACTGTGTAATTCACAGGGTATGAATATTTTTGGTAAAAAAATTGAATTATTGACTTATGTAATTTTACGTGAACTGTGTCGCCATCTCATTTTAAATCGTTAAATTAAATAATTAAATTTCAGGATTATCTGAATTAATCATATTTAAGCTTTCGAGGATGCACTTTTTGTGAAACATAATGAATACACTATAAGGTAAATAAAACAATGGATTAGTTTCACCAATTAATCTAAATTAATTAGCCTCAACTTTGACACTTTAAAATAATCACGAGCATAAAATTGTTTCAGTCGGAATAATTCGTACGGATTCGGATGTGTTTGAATATGCCGTGGTATGCATCTTGGGTTAGATTCTCGGTGGTGCAATATTTTTTTTTTTACTATTTTTTACTAAAACCGTAACGACAATATACACAAGTAATTTTTATTCAATTTTTCACAATTTTTTTTTGTTTTACAATTGCTTTCCCACGAATAAGATTTTGAATGTCTGATAATCTTTATAATTAAAAGTTTAATAAAATAGGGAATATTTCGTTTCTTTTTTTTTGTACTTGAGATTAGATTAGATTTCAATTTAATGCAAAGTAAATACGAATTAGGTACTCGTTATGTTGTCAATACCTAAATAACCGATCTTCGGGGACGATTAATTAATTAATGCTGTATCAAACAAGCTTCAAATTCTTGTAACGTCACTTCCAAACAAAACTAACAGTTCTGTCTACCACTTTACTGTGGCTTCTTCAGGCGAAACTGTGAGTTTTATTTCGAATTTAATTTATTGTTATTCGGCACACACAACATAAAATAAAACACAAAAAAATAAGTAAAAATATATTATTGTTAAATGATAAATCAAACATTAAAACAAATCGATTTGAGTGAAAATTATTGTATATATCACAAAGGCAGGTTAATATTTGTAAAACGGCAACGGTAACATTTGAAACTCACCGTAGTGGGTGTGAATCTCGGTATGTTCCAAATGGGCCCTCATTAGTTTTGTTGTATCCTGTAAAAAGCAAATAACAAACTATAGTAGGTTCAACCAATAGATATAAAACTGAAGAATAATCGAATTTCTGTATCAGCAGGTCTCACATTTTTGTTTTTCTTTAAGGAAGAATAACTAATCGTAAATGGAGAAAATTAAAAGGCAAAATAATTTTGAGTCTATAACTCCATTTCGTTTGGTTTTAGATAAATATCCAGATTTATAAGTTCAATAAAAGCACTACTCATTTTAAGTTATAAAGGGAATTTTGCGCTAGAGTAACCCAAGACATAAGATTGCGGTAGTAAAAGACTACACGAATGAGTGCTGCCGTGGTCATGCCTTTGTTCTGTCTTCACCCTCTGCGACCCTAACCTTTTGTTCCCACTTACAGACACTTTTCTAGTATTCTGCAAGGGTATCCTTAACCCCTCTGAAATCGAGACTCAATTAAAGTATGTCCCATTTTAATTATAAGGTGTACTTTCGCGCCTTTGCGTAACCTCAGACTCTTGAATAGAGTTCTACAAGGTCACCAGTGACCCTCCCTCCCGCCCCCTTGGAGCCTGGACCATTTAAAAATACATTCTATAGAAAACCGTAGTTTTTCGAACATTTCGGACTAACTTCGGTGTGGCTTACGTTTTAAAAATATCGTTAATTTCTTTCTACTTACTTCTGTCATTTCAGCAGTTTCCCATGCTCGCGATGTGAAATCTTCAGGGACAAAATGAGTTATCACGTCCTCGACTGTTGCATGTTTGCATTCAATCATTTTCATGAACGCCTTAAACCCAACGGTGGAGGCCAACTTGTCTTCATCAACGGTTGTTTCTTCACTCAAAACTTCGGAAACCAGTGCACTATATCCTTTGCGTTCCAATACATTCACTAACGCAGACTGTGACTGTGGTGTTTTCAAAGTAGGGAATTTATCTTCATTGTACAGTACAGTTATTTCTGTCACAGTAACACCATTACGAACCAAATACCCGATTTCAGCCAATTCTTTTAATGGTTGTTCACCTGGTCCAAATTCTTTTATTTTGGTGAACTCTAGTGTTTCGGTAATTTCTTTTGCCATCTTTATTTCTTCGCTCACAATAATTTTTTCTACACGCTCAATTATTTGTTCGAGTGTTACTTCAGTTATGTGAGCTTCTTCCAGAACAGCGGGTTTGAGTTCTGGCCTGATTTCTGTTGGCCTTTCGATCTTAAGGTCTGTCACTTCTTCTTCCGGTTGAATATGGGTCACTGACATTGACTCTAAACTGCTATCGAGTATTTTCTGTGGTTTTATTTCTTCTTTCTCCAAAATTTCTTCTTTGTCAATCTTCCTGCACGAAGCAGTTGCTTCCGTTATTAGAGGTTCTTGAGGCGATAAGAGTGGTTTGGCGTAAGCCTTTTCGTCAAGCGTTTCTTCAATTTTCTCAACGCCTTCCAATGGTAAAACGTCTTGTTGTTGTAGAGGCTGAAGTTTCTCTATGTCCAATTCAAGTTTGACTCGTTTGTCATGTCGTTTCTTCTCAATAGTTACCCGTTCTTTCTTAACTTTCTCCTTCTTCTCAACAGCTTTCTTCAATTTGATTTCTTTCTTTTTGTCGGCGGGTATTTCTTGTACATACAGTTTCGCTTTTGTTACAGCAGTTCCCATGTCGCTGACTGCTTTGCAGACGTAGGTGCCAACGTTTTCCACGCTGACATCTTGTATTGTGCATGTTGTTTTGTTATCCTCAATCCTGACTTTTACCTTATCGGTATTTCGTATAATTTTGTCGTTGTGATACCATACAACGTCTGAAAAGAAATATAGAACGTTACTTAACTAATAGAAGGAGATTTTTAAAAACGATTCAGGGTATTCATATTTAATTTGTCATTGAAAATGTTTTGTCAGGAAAGTCTTAAATTGAAAAAGTACCATTATAGAAGCTGATGGGTTTAAGGGAGGACAGCGAAAAGTTACCTGGAATCTGGCCTTAACCTTTAAATAGAAACCTCTATTTTTGACCCTGGATTTGGAAAGATATGCATCAATATCTCCTTTTCAAAGACGTTGATGGTTATTTTTACTGCAAAATACTTTAGTATTATTCCGCAGATTGTACTGGAGTCTGGAGTAAAATTTTACGATATTTCCGAGTCCAGGGCCGAAAATAAGGATTTGTATTTAAATCTATAAATTTTTTTGAAGATTAACGTTAAGGTAACAATGCGAAGTGCCCATTTAAACCCAACAAATTCTTTAGGACTTCACTAGCGAAATGTTTGCAATGCCAGATCAAACAAGGACACCTTAATAACTTAACTAAATATTGCAGCCATGTTATGTGATATTTTTCATTTTTTTTGCTCAAGTAAAATTGAGAACGAAAGACACCAAAGTTAACATTTTTTATTTATACCCCCAAACATATAAAGGTAATTTATTACCTGGTGTTGGTGTTCCTGAAAACACGCATTCGAAAACAACAGTTTCTTCTTCCGTTGTACGAACGTCTTTTATTTCTTGTACAAAAGTGGGAACACTCTTTGCAGCTGGAAAAGACATTCATGATTAATACAGATGTTTATTAATCCCGGTATACACTGCGTCACACTATTAAACTAACCTTTACCCCTTTGTCTTGAATAAGATCTGATTAGATAACGTTTTACAAAAAAAAAATAGGCAGATGTCTTTACATTAGATAAAACACAACCGAAAACACTGATTAGGTCTTCATACATTACCTTTAATTTATTAGTGTTGTTTGTTGTTTTCTTCCGAGCTTGATGTGGATTCGTTATCAGATAGCGAAAAAGCAGCAGCTAAACCTTTACATTTTGAACCGCTCATACATTGGCTTTCGAGAAGCAAAAATTCCTGGAGTTCTTCCTGACTGTCAGCTGTGTGCAATTGAAAAAAAGCAGAGGGATCGATTTCTCTAGGCTCCAACGGATTTATTATACTATCGTTGTCTTGAGAGGAACATTGTTTTGTTCTTGGGTATGTTTGATACTTTTGGGCAATGGGTAAGGAATCTAGAGGAATGGTGGGGAAAACATCGTATGAAGCAGACATGCTGGGGTACATGTAATTCCCTTCGATAATTGTACAACTGTCTGATGAAGGTTCAGTTGTCTCTTCTATTGGCGAAAGGACATGATAGCTTTGACATTTTTCTGTTAAGGGAGAATTATTGTCTGGGGAATTTTGGGCTTTTTCATTTGAAAATGTATTAGGGGATGGAAAAGCAGGAGAATCAAGGAATTCCATAATAGAGCTTATGGAATGTCTGCGAGAATATAGGTAATCTAAGAGTTTTTGAGATGAAGTGGTCTGATTTTTCTGTTCATCTAGTTCAGTCAAATAGGATGGTTCACTCACGTGACTCCTAATAAGGGATGAAGCCACATTTACATTGGAAACATCGAATACTTGCCTATCCTTCTGAGCGGTTATTGGAACATTGTCGGCGTTTAAGCAAGAAATCGGTTTAAGAAAACTCTGCGTCGGATTGCAGCTGTCACACGAAAGCTTCATGCACTTATTGCTTTTACAACTTTTACCTTTTAAAGCCTCCTGCATTTCTTCCATGTGTGTAACCCACTCTGGTTTTCGATATTCTTTTGTTCCAACAATACCTAAAAATACACAAAGCAATATTGTAGTATGTGAAAACTAAACCTCCACTTGGTCAAATGATTTTATCAAAAATATCGAAAGGCAGATTATAAAAAATACTCATTAAAAAATATACAAATACGTATACATCTGCCTTTCGAAAGTTTACATTCAAAATTATGTAGTTTTGATGAAAATTATGGGATGTGTATATTGAAATGACGTTTAATAATGTGTTTGTGATAAGTTGTAATAAATCCAACGAAGGAAGCTGAAAATTATTAATAGCTGCAAATTAATTATAGATATTAATTTTAACACTTTATTAAATTAAAACTTTAAAAACGGTCGCACCTTCAACTCCTTCCAATGTAAGTGTTGTAGCTGTAACAGCAACCCCGAAGGGGTTGACAGCTTCATACGTGATGTCGCCGATATCATCAGGGAAGACTTCCGCTATCGTTAAGACAGACGTTCCGTCTTCGAAGTTCTCAATTGTGAACTCCTTCGATGGTATTATTTGTTCTCCTTCTTTGAGCCACTTGCCTTCTGGCTTAGGTTTACCTGTAGCTTTTACTTCCAATCTTTAAAAAGAATAATAATAATAAATTATTAATTATAATTATTTACAAAAATATTTTGAAATTTTAAATTCCGTTGCCAATAACTGTTCTTTTACCTTGTAACATCCCCTGTTTTGGTGGTTACTACTTGTGGTAACTTTTTGACTATCTTGGGTGGAATTTCTTCGAAGTCGCTATCATAAGGAATGTCGCTGAGTGTCTGGAAATAAATTTTATGGATAGTGATTAAGTTCCGCCTGACTTTATCAACTTTTATTACCTTATCCGCTAAGAGATCTTCTTCAGAGCCACTTGGAGCAGTCATCTGAGCTAATTCTGAATCTGGCATGTATTCGTATGCTTCGACAACCAATGATGTTTTACATATCGTTTCACCTGCTTCGTTATTAGCGAAGCAAGTATATTCTCCTGCATTTTCGGGAAATACTTCGCAAATGGTTAAGGAACATACACCTTCGGGACTTTGTGTTATGATGACGTCTTTGGCTTCGTCTAATGGCTGTCCATTGTGAAGCCAGGTCACTTGAGGGATAGGTTTACCTGTTACTTTACATGTAAGTGTTGCTCTTTCGCCATCCATTACTCTAATGGGTGTCAATTTTTCGACGAATCGTGGATATTCAATTTCACTTGTTCCTTCCCAAATTGTTTCTTCGATCTTGTTTATACTTGCTGTGCTCATAACTGATCCCACAACATTTTCAGCTCGGCAGGTAACTGTCTCACAAAGCTCCGGTGTAATGGAATGAACCATGAGGGTTGAAGTGTTTCCTTGGGTTGTGATTCTAATTTCTGGCGAAGATAGGACTGGGCTGGGGCCGATGTACCATTGGAATGAAGCTATGGGTTCTGCTTCAACTATAGCTTCTATGACCACTGTCTCTCCTAGTGTTACTATTTGAGGTTCGATTGGTTTTATAAATCTAGGAGCTTTAGCAGCTAATGTTTGCTCATCCTTGGATATTGTCACTGTTCCTAAAGTGCGAGCTTCACCTTTAGGATTCTTGGCTCTTACTTCATATTTTCCGTCTTTAATTTTGGAATCCTCTGGTATTATTAGTGTTGTTATATTTTCTGTTGTTTGTATATCCCAGTTCTTACTTGGTTTTATTTCTTTACCGTTTCTGTACCATGATATTTCTGGTACGGGCTGGCCTTCGAATTCTGCTGTTAGAATAATATCCTCTTTGGCCGTGGATACAAGTGCTTGAATTGGTTTAGTAATTTTAGGTGGGATCATTACAGGTATTTCGATACCTGTGATAATTTCTGTAGGCACAAGCTTTGTGGTTGTTTTTGCTGTTCCAAATTTATTTACAGCTTTAACTTCATATGATACATCTTCAGTTATTGGCTTCAATACGTCTAGTGTTGCCTTTCCAGTTTCTGGACTATACGAAACCTTGTGCTTTCTATCTGGTTTTACTTCTTTCTTGTCTTCGTACCATTTGATTTCTGGTGTGGGCTTTCCGGTGATGGTACATTCTAAATGAACCTTTTCTTTTGTTACTTGTGCTTTTAGAGGTTGCACAATATGAGGGGCGATACCGGACTCTTCCTTTTCTGTAAATGTGATTAAAATTAATGAAAGTTAAATATGCACATTGCAAGAATACCAAAAAGTAGATATAATAAGCAGCAATGACCTGTTAGCTATTACTGTTTGCTAAAATAATAATAATATAAATAACGAAAAGCATTCGGTGAATATTGTAGATATATAGCAGCGAAATTAAAATATTTGGCAAAATGCACACTAAAACCTTTAAAACGAAGATACCTAGTATGATGAGATTCGCAGTAGTGGTTGCTACACCTGCTGGATTGGTAGCTTTACATGTGTACACTGCAACATCTTGAGGGGTGATTGAAGCAATTTCAAGTACAGCTGTATTTTCGACAACGGTCATTTGAACTCTTTCTGAGGGCTTGATGATTTCTTCGTTTTTGTACCAAGTTATTTCAGGGAAAGGCGTACCTTCAACTTTACATGTAAATACAGCTTTGTTCTCTTCTGTAACTATAATTGGCTCGACCTTTTCAATAAATCTAGGCGCTTTAATCTTTTTGGTGGTCTTAACCTTGGTCGTTTTAATTTTCATCGTTGTTTCTTCCGTTCCAATCTCTTCGGGTTTAATTTTCTCTCTCTTTTGAGTTACTATTTCAAGTTCTGGTAACGGTTGATCTCCTTCATCGAAGAATTTTACTTCACGTTCACGTTTTATTTTCTTTTTGGAAATTACATCGACCTTAAGTTCTTGAGTAACTTGCTCTTCCAAATGTTTGGTTTCTTCAGTAATTTCTTCTGTTATCTTTTCTTCTGCTTGTGGTTTTGATATTTCTTTCAATTCTATTTTAGTTTCGGTAATTTGAGTTTCTGGATATTCGTCAGTTTGTGATGGTAATTTTGCAAGTTCCACTCTTGGTTTCTTTGGCTTTTTAATCTTTCTCCACGGAAGGGTAGTTTCTTCAGGCTGTTCTTGTGGTGACACATCTTCAAGTTTCTTGGGTATTATATCAGGTTGAGTTTCCTCCTTTATTTCTTCAGGTTTGGTTGGGTGTGGAATTGGTTTAAGTTGAATTTCTTCTTTCTTTTCTTCTGGTTTAGTTCGTTTAGGAATGGGTTTCAAATGGACTTCTTCTTTAAATTCTTCCTCTGTTGGTATTTTACCCTTCCCTATGCGCAATTTTGTTTCTTCCGGTTTTTCTTCTTCTGACACTGGTTTCACACTTTTTCTCCAAGGAACTGGTGCGGGTTTAGGCTGTTCTTCTTGAGGCTGCATTTCTTGTTCTTCAGGCGCGATTGTTTCTTTTTCTAGCTTTTTGTCTTTACGCCATGGCAACGGCTTTTGTTTTATTTCAGTATCCGCTTGTTCTTTTGGTTTTTCTGGAATAATTTCTTCTTCTTTTGCAACTGGTTTTAGCTGAATATCCTCTTTGGACTCTTCGGGTTTCTTCGGTTTTGGTATCGGTTTTAGATGAACTTCCTCCTTTTCTTCTTTTTGCGTTGGTATAACCCCTTTGCCAATTTTCAGTTTAGGTTTCTCTTCTTCAATCTCCTCGACCTTCGGTTTAACTGACTTTCTCCAAGGTACCGATTTTTCTTCCTTTCCTTTAGTAGGCTTATCCTTGGTTTCTGGTAATGTGGACACGAATTCTTCTTTCTGTGGTTTTTCCATTTCTTCAGAGACTTCCGTAACTAATGGACTAATACTTTTTTCTTTCTTTACTTTCGGTAATGATTTAGTTTCTTCCTTTGTTTTGAGTTTGAGTGGACTAAGCTCAACAGTTTCCAAAGGTGCTTCCGGTAATGCTTGTTTTTCTGGCTTAGCCTTTTTCAAAACAACTTTCTCTTCTGTCCAAGGTTTCACTTCCTCTACCTTCTTCATGGGTTTAACTTTTGTTACTTTCTCTTCCTCAAGCAATTCAGAAACTTCATCGCTTACTGGAAACTTTTCCTCTGGTAACTCTACTACTTCTTTTTCTTGAACTAGTTGGTCAACAGAATCTTGCTTACGTTGTGTACGCACCTTTTTCTTCTTAGTTATTTCTTCAACAAGTATATCTTCCATGGGTTTTAGTTCCTTTACTTCTTCAATTACTTTTGGTGTAACCCCTTCAGGTTGTTTAGGTTTAACTTTTTCTGGAACTTCCGTAGGTTGCTCTTCTTCCTTTTTGATTACTATTTTTTCATCGACTTTAACGTCCTTCTTACGCCAGTGCTTTACTTTAGAAGGCTTCTCTTCAGTAACAGCTTCTTCTGGCGTTTCTAAAGGTAACTCTTCTTCCTGAGTTTTAACAATTTTTTCGTCATGTTCTTCATCAACCTTTTTACGCCAGCGCTTAGTCTTAGGCTTTCCTTCGATGGTTTTCTCTTCCGTAATTGTAGCCGTTGGAATAGTTTCTTCTTCGGTTACGAGAGCGTGTGTTTCTTCTTTGTCTACAGGTTTAAGAGGCTTTGCCTTTTCTTCTGTAGTTTCAGGTACTTCGACCTTCTTCGGTCTTTTAAGTTGTATCTTCTCCTCGGTCCAAGGTTTAACCTCCTCAGGTTGTTTGGGTAATTTCTTTAGGTTTAACTTTTTCTGGAACTTCCGTAGGTTGCTCTTCTTCCTTTTTGATTACTATTTCTTCATCGACTTTAACGTCCTTCTTACGCCAGTGCTTTACTTTAGAAGGCTTCTCTTCAGTAACAGTTTCTTCTGGCGTTTCTAAAGGTAACTCTTCTTCCTGAGTTTTAACAATTTTTTCGTCATGTTCTTCATCAACCTTTTTACGCCAGCGCTTGTCTTAGGCTTTCCTTCGATGGTTTTCTCTTCCGTAATTGTAGCCGTTGGAATAGTTTCTTTTCTGTTACGAGAGCGTGTGTTTCTTCTTTGTCTACAGGTTTAAGAGGCTTTGTCTTTTCTTCTGTAGTTTCAGGTACTTCGACCTTCTTCGTCTTTTAAGTTGTATCTTTCCTCGGTCCAAGGTTTAACTCCTCAGTTGTTTGGGGTAATTTCTTTAGGTTTAACTTTTTCTGGAACTTCCGTAGGTTGCTCTTCTTCCTTTTTGATTACTATTTCTTCATCGACTTTAACGTCCTTCTTACGCCAGTGCTTTACTTTAGAAGGCTTCTCTTCAGTAACAGTTTCTTCTGCGTTTCTAAAGGTAACTCTTCTTCCTGAGTTTTAACAATTTTTTCGTCATGTTCTTCATCAACCTTTTTACGCCAGCGCTTGTCTTAGGCTTTCCTTCGATGGTTTTCTTCCGTAATTGTAGCCGTTGGAATAGTTTCTTTTCTGTTACGAGAGCGTGTGTTTCTTCTTTGTCTACAGGTTTAAGAGGCTTTGTCTTTTCTTCTGTAGTTTCAGGTACTTCGACCTTCTTCGGTCTTTTAAGTTGTATCTTTCCTCGGTCCAAGGTTTAACCTCCTCAGGTTGTTTAGTAATTTCTTTAGGTTTAACTTTTTCTGGAACTTCCGTAGGTTGCTTTCTTCCTTTTTGATTACTATTTCTTCATCGACTTTAACGTCCTTCTTACGCCAGTGCTTTACTTTAGAAGGCTTCTCTTCAGTAACAGTTTCTTCTGGCGTTTCTAAAGGTAACTCTTCTTCCTGAGTTTTAACAATTTTTTCGTCATGTTCTTCATCAACCTTTTTACGCCAGCGCTTTGTCTTAGGCTTTCCTTCGATGGTTTTCTCTTCCGTAATTGTAGCCGTTGGAATAGTTTCTTCTTCTGTTACGAGAGCGTGTGTTTCTTCTTTGTCTACAGGTTTAAGAGGCTTTGTCTTTTCTTCTGTAGTTTCAGGTACTTCGACCTTCTTCGGTCTTTGAAGTTGTATCTTCTCCTCGGTCCAAGGTTTAACCTCCTCAGGTTGTTTAGGAGTAATTTCTTTAGGTTTAACTTTTTCTGGAACTTCCGTAGGTTGCTCTTCTTCCTTTTTGATTACTATTTCTTCATCGACTTTAACGTCCTTCTTACGCCAGTGCTTTACTTTAGAAGGCTTCTCTTCAGTAACAGTTTCTTCTGGTGTTTCTAAAGGTAACTCTTCTTCCTCAGTTTTAACAATTTTTTCGTCATGTTCTTCATCAACCTTTTTACGCCAGCGCTTAGTCTTAGGCTTTCCTTCGATGGTTTTCTCTTCCGTAATTGTAGCCGTTGGAATAGTTTCTTCTTCTGTTACGAGAGCGTGTGTTTCTTCTTTGTCTACAGGTTTAAGAGGCTTTGTCTTTTCTTCTGTAGTTTCAGGTACTTCGACCTTCTTCGGTCTTTTAAGTTGTATCTTCTCCTCGGTCCAAGGTTTAACTCCTCAGGTTGTTTGGAGTAATTTCTTTAGGTTTAACTTTTTCTGGAACTTCCGTAGGTTGCTCTTCTTCCTTTTTGTTACATTTCTTCATCGACTTTAACGTCCTTCTTACGCCAGTGCTTTACTTTAGAAGGCTTCTCTTCAGTAACAGTTTCTTCTGGCGTTTCTAAAGGTAACTCTTCTTCCTGAGTTTTAACAATTTTTTCGTCATGTTCTTCATCAACCTTTTTACGCCAGCGCTTGTCTTAGGCTTTCCTTCGATGGTTTTCTCTTCCGTAATTGTAGCCGTTGGAATAGTTTCTTCTTCTGTTACGAGAGCGTGTGTTTCTTCTTTGTCTACAGGTTTAAGAGGCTTTGTCTTTTCTTCTGTAGTTTCAGGTACTTTGACCTTCTTCGGTCTTTTAAGTTGTATCTTCTCCTCGGTCCAAGGTTTAACCTCCTCAGGTTGTTTAGGAGTAATTTCTTTAGGTTTAACTTTTTCTGGAACTTCCGTAGGTTGCTCTTCTTCCTTTTTGATTACTATTTCTTCATCGACTTTAACGTCCTTCTTACGCCAGTGCTTTACTTTAGAAGGCTTCTCTTCAGTAACAGTTTCTTCTGGCGTTTCTAAAGGTAACTCTTCTTCCTGAGTTTTAACAATTTTTTCGTCATGTCTTCATCAACCTTTTTACGCCAGCGCTTAGTCTTAGGCTTTCCTTCGATGGTTTTCTCTTCCGTAATTGTAGCCGTTGGAATAGTTTCTTCTTCTGTTACGAGAGCGTGTGTTTCTTCTTTGTCTACAGGTTTAAGAGGCTTTGTCTTTTCTTCTGTAGTTTCAGGTACTTCGACCTTCTTCGGTCTTTAAGTTGTATCTTCTCCTCGGTCCAAGGTTTAACCTCCTCAGGTTGTTTAGGAGTAATTTCTTTAGGTTTAACTTTTTCTGGAACTTCCGTAGGTTGCTCTTCTTCCTTTTTGATTACTATTTCTTCATCGACTTTAACGTCCTTCTTACGCCAGTGCTTTACTTTAGAAGGCTTCTCTTCAGTAACAGTTTCTTCTGGTGTTTCTAAAGGTAACTCTTCTTCCTCAGTTTTAACAATTTTTTCGTCATGTTCTTCATCAACCTTTTTACGCCAGCGCTTAGTCTTAGGCTTTCCTTCGATGGTTTTCTCTTCCGTAATTGTAGCCGTTGGAATAGTTTCTTCTTCTGTTACGAGAGCGTGTGTTTCTTCTTTGTCTACAGGTTTAAGAGGCTTTGTCTTTTCTTCTGTAGTTTCAGGTACTTCGACCTTCTTCGGTCTTTTAAGTTGTATCTTCTCCTCGGTCCAAGGTTTAACCTCCTCAGGTAGTTTAGGAGTAATGTCTTTAGGTTTAACTTTTTCTGGAACTTCCGTAGGTTGCTCTTCTTCCTTTTTGATTACTATTTCTTCATCGACTTTACCGTCCTTCTTACGCCAGTGCTTTACTTTAGAAGGCTTCTCTTCAGTAACAGTTTCTTCTGGCGTTTCTAAAGGTAACTCTTCTTCCTGAGTTTTAACAATTTTTTCGTCATGTTCTTCATCAACCTTTTTACGCCAGCGCTTAGTCTTAGGCTTTCCTTCGATGGTTTTTTCTTCCGTAATCGTAGCCGTTGGAATAGTTTCTTGTTCTGTTACGAGAGCGTGTGTTTCTTCTTTGTCTACAGGTTTAAGAGGTTTTGCCTTTTCTTCTGTAGTTTCAGGTACTTCTACCTTCTTCGGTCTTTTAAGTTGTATCTTCTCCTCGGTCCAAGGTTTAACCTCCTCAAGTTGTTTAGGTGTAATTTCTTTAGGTTTAACTTTTTCTGGAACTTCCGTAGGTTGCTCTTCTTCCTTTTTGATTACTATTTCTTCATCGACTTTAACGTCTTTCTTACGCCAGTGTTTTACTTTAGAAGGCTTCTCTTCAGTAACAGTTTCTTCTGGCTTTTCTGAGGTAACTCTCCTTCCTCAGTTTTAACAATTTTTCGTCATGTTCTTCATCAACCTTTTACGCCAGCGTTAATTTGGCTTTCCTTCAATGTTTTCTCTTCCGTAATTGTAGCCGTTGGAATAGTTTCTTCTTCTGTTAAGGCGTTTGTTCTTCCTTTCTACGGTTTAAGAGGATTGTTTTTCTTCGGTGTTTCAGGTACTTCACCTTCTTCGGTCTTTTAAGTTGTATCTTTCCTCGGTCCAAGGTTTAACCTCCTCAGGTGTTTAGGGTAATTTCTTTAGGTTTAACTTTTTCTGAATTTCCGTAGGTTGCTCTTCTTCCTTTTTGATTACTATTTCTTCATCGACTTTACGTCCTTCTTACGCCAGTGCTTTACTTTAGAAGGCTTCTCTTCAGTAACAGTTTCTTCTGGCGTTTCTAAAGGTAACTCTTCTTCCTGAGTTTTAACAATTTTTTCGTCTGTTCTTCATCAACCTTTTTACGCCAGCGCTTAGTCTTAGGCTTTCCTTCGATGGTTTTCTCTTCCGTAATTGTAGCCGTTGGAATAGTTTCTTCTTCTGTTACGAGAGCGTGTGTTTCTTCTTTGTCTACAGGTTTAAGAGGCTTTGTCTTTTCTTCTGTAGTTTCAGGTACTTCGACCTTCTTCGGTCTTTTAAGTTGTATCTTCTCCTCGGTCCAAGGTTTAACCTCCTCAGGTTGTTTAGGGTAATTTCTTTAGGTTTAACTTTTTCTGGAACTTCCGTAGGTTGCTCTTCTTCCTTTTTGATTACTATTTCTTCATCGACTTTAACGTCCTTCTTACGCCAGTGCTTTACTTTAGAAGGCTTCTCTTCAGTAACAGTTTCTTCTGGCGTTTCTAAAGGTAACTCTTCTTCCTGAGTTTTAACAATTTTTTCGTCATGTTCTTCATCAACCTTTTTACGCCAGCGCTTAGTCTTAGGCTTTCCTTCGATGGTTTTTCTTCCGTAATTGTAGCCGTTGGAATAGTTTCTTGTTCTGTTACGAGAGCGTTGTTTCTTCTTTGTCTACAGGTTTAAGAGGCTTTGTCTTTTCTTCTGTAGTTTCAGGTACTTCGACCTTCTTCGGTCTTTTAAGTTGTATCTTCTCCTCGGTCCAAGGTTTAACCTCCTCAGGTTGTTTAGGAGTAATTTCTTTAGGTTTAACTTTTTCTGGAACTTCCGTAGGTTGCTCTTCTTCCTTTTTGATTACTATTTCTTCATCGACTTTAACGTCCTTCTTACGCCAGTGCTTTACTTTAGAAGGCTTCTCTTCAGTAACAGTTTCTTCTGGCGTTTCTAAAGGTAACTCTTCTTCCTGAGTTTTAACAATTTTTTCGTCATGTTCTTCATCAACCTTTTTACGCCAGCGCTTAGTCTTAGGCTTTCCTTCGATGGTTTTTTCTTCCGTAATTGTAGCCGTTGGAATAGTTTCTTGTTCTGTTACGAGAGCGTGTGTTTCTTCTTTGTCTACAGGTTTAAGAGGTTTTGCCTTTTCTTCTGTAGTTTCAGGTACTTCTACCTTCTTCGGTCTTTTAAGTTGTATCTTCTCCTCGGTCCAAGGTTTAACCTCCTCAAGTTGTTTAGGTGTAATTTCTTTAGGTTTAACTTTTTCTGGAACTTCCGTAGGTTGCTCTTCTTCCTTTTTGATTACTATTTCTTCATCGACTTTAACGTCTTTCTTACGCCAGTGTTTTACTTTAGAAGGCTTCTCTTCAGTAACAGTTTCTTCTGGCTTTTCTGGAGGTAACTCTCCTTCCTCAGTTTTAACAACTTTTTCGTCATGTTCTTCATCAACCGTTTTACGCCAGCGTTTAATTTTGGGCTTTTCTTCAATAGTTTTCTCTTCTGTAATTGTAGCCGTTGGAATAGTTTCTTCTTCTGGTAATAAGGCGTTTGTTGCTTCCTTTCGTACTGGTTTTAGAGGAATTGCTTTTTCTTCGGTTGTTTCAGGTACTTCTACCTCCTTTGGCCTTTTAAGTTGTATCTTTTCCTCTGTCCAAGGTTTAACTTCTTTGGGCTGTTTAGGCTTGATTTCTTTGGGTTTAACTTTTTCTGAAATTTCTTCAGGATGTTCTTCTGTTTTTAATATAGTTTCTTCATCGACTGTTTCATCTTTCCTACGCCAATGTTTTACTTTTGGTTTTGTAGGTTGAGGGTGCTCTAGGTGTTGATCAGTTGTTTCAGTCTCTAACTGCATGTTTATTTCTGTTTTCTGTTTAACATCCTTTTTAACCTTGAATGGCTGCTTGGTTTTTTCTTCTCTTTCTTCAACATTTAGGATTATTTTGTCTTCTACCCTTACTTTTCGAGCTTTGTCCTTTATAAGTTTTGTTTCTGTCTCTTCAGTAGTTTCAGGCTGTTTTGCAGTCTTCGGTTTTT
The DNA here is from genome assembly GCA_029378335.1 of Agrilus mali. Taxonomy (NCBI): domain Eukaryota; kingdom Metazoa; phylum Arthropoda; class Insecta; order Coleoptera; family Buprestidae; genus Agrilus; species Agrilus mali. The sequence continues at coordinate 19,525,623 of CM055659.1, forward strand.
TTAGTTGAATTATTTCTTCAGTCCATGGTTTAGGTTTGCTTGTTTCTTGTTCTGGCTTCTTCGGGAATTGTAGTGTTTCTTCAGACCTTTCGTCTATCTGAAGAGTAGCTTCTGTTTTTTCAGTAACTGATTTCTTTGGTTGTAATGGCTTTAATTGAACTTCTTCCAATGATTCCTTTCGTTTTGAAGGTATTTGTGGAACTGTCTTTTTCAGCTCAATTTTTTCCTCTGTCCAAGGTTTAACTTGTGATTTTTCTACTGACACATCCCTGGATGGTCTTCTGGTAACATCTTCGGTGTCTTTACGTGGTTTTCTCCATCCTCTTACTTCAGTTTCTTGTGTTACTGTTTCTTTTTCCGTTTCTTGTATTCCCATTCGAATAGTATCTTCTGTTTTGAGGAAGCTATCGGTTACTTGCTCCGGTTTAACATCTTCGGGCTTGGCTTTTTTCAGTTCAATTTTTTCTTCAGTCCAAGGCTTCACCTTTAATTGTTCAGGAACACGTTCTTGGGATTTCTTTGGATGAATAACGGACTCTTTTTGCTCTTCAGTTTCGAGTTCGACGGTTTTTTCTACTAAATGTTTAACTGGTTTAGGTCGACGCCAGTCTTTGGTTTCCAAATCTTTTTGTACAGATGTTTTTTGTTCTTCCTGAACATCCAGTTGCAATGTTTGTTCTGTGTGATACAATTTTTCTTGAGGTTTAGATTTGCGCCATTGTTTAGTTTGTAGTTCTTTATCAGTGGTTTCCATTTCTACTTCCTTAACTTGAAGTAGAGTTGTGTCTTCTGTGGACACAATCTGTTGTTTTTGAAGTTCAGGTTTGGAACCCTTTCTTGGTTTACGCCACTGTTTTGTTTGAAGGTCTTGAGCCTCAGTTACATCCTCTGTGTCTTTTATTTCAAGTATTGTGGCATCTTCAATTGTAACAAACCTTTCTTCGCTTGTTACGGTATCTACGCTTTCCCTTCTATCTTTGACGACGCTGCGTAGGTTTACTTTTTCTAATTTTTCTTTTGGAATTTCTTTCTTGGTCGGGGTAGTTTTCTTTAACCTTACAGCTTCTTCGGTCCATGGTATGGCTTGTTGTTGTATAGAGCCCTTTCGCTCTATTATCGTTTGTCCTTTTTGTAAAACTGTTCTTTGGCTTGGTTTTCGCCACGGTAACGTTTCATCTCCCTTGGGGAGAACTTCTTCGTCTGTTTGCTCATCACCCTGTTGCGTTGTGTCAATTATTAAAGACGTCGTGTCTTTCGCGCCCTTACTTAATCCTTGGCTTCCTTTAGATGATGCTGTACCACCACCTTTTTGATCGGTAACAACTGTTCGAGTAAACTTTCCAATTCGTCCTGTTGGTAGTAATGTTTATGTTATCATATCTGGCTGTTTCTAATATTTGTCAGCAGTTAAAGCAAGCATCATTTCTAAATTTTAAAAAAGGTAGACATGTAGACATATGCTCCTAATAAAATTCAAGGACTAATAATAACCTGATTACAAACTAAACATTATGTTGCCCTATATATTTATATAAAATAGTGATTTTATTTTATTTTGTAATAATATGCAAAGATTTGGCAGTTGTCCATGAATGTACCTATATGCATCATTTAATTCGATGCAGCTTAGACGTCCAAAATTATCAACATCGATTTTTGGCAAGGAGATGCCAACAAAATGTTTTAGTTATCATGCTGATATACCTATGTACGTATTTGTTTAAAGGCATTTTAAAAATAATTTGGTCTCGTTATTAGTTATCTCATCATGATTTTCACATTTTTTATGGTAGATAACTTATCTAATAATAAAATAACACGTTGGTTTGTTCTATTCCTTATCTAGTGCATAACAATTTGAACTGCTCCATTTCAGAATCAAAATAAAAATAGAATAGATTATTGAATAATATAAAATTTCATGTTTGTTATCTTCACCAGTAGACAAACACATCTTAAACTAAAAGATTAATCTCTTAATAAATGGAACTAATTAACTAACAAAAAGTCCTTTTAATTAAATGAATTCTTTGTAGTATTAACATTTCGAAATAGACGAATATAAAGCCAATACTTTTACTATGCTCTTTTAAAATAATTGTTTAGTAAATAAAGGTATCGTATAAGTTAGTCAATGGCTAAATATTAACAATAAAGTACTAAACCACTGTCATAAAATAACAAAAAAAATATAAATTAAAAACAGTGTGTAACAGGTACGGTGGGGCTATTAGTAGGTATGATTATTATTCCTCCTACACTGTAAATGATTTTATTATGACACATTGTGTTTGATTTAGGATTCATTGCTCATGTGAATCCATGCATATAAAAGTGATAAAATCGTCTGTCCGAGATCAGCCAAAATATTATTTATTTTGGAACAGTGACAATAAAGGTTATATCGAATTTGTTGTAATAATAGTTGTCTAATGAATTAGTTTTTAATTTACTGTCCTCGTATGAAGGTATTTAATTTTTCGTGCAAGAAAGACATAAATAGGTACAGTATTTTTAAAAATTTATAGATTTTGTATTTTTGAATCTTTTTCGATAATATGTTCATTTCTGAGCATATTTTTAATTTAATCAAATTAACAGGAAATTGGTTCAAATAAAAATTTTCTTTGAAGATAGGTACGAATTTATTGTAAAACTACCTCAAACAAATTTGTTATCGTTTTTTTCCAAAGCATTTAGTCTAGTAGTATTTTTTTCAAATTATCAACCCTATTGGCTTCATATTGGATGAGTATCCATCGATTTCGGTTTTGGCGTTAATATACTAGATATCTTTCCGATAAATTAACAAACAAATCGGGGTATATCTGTACGTTACCTACTTCTGTGAACTGTTTGGAAATTTTTGAAAACAAACTTCGCAAGAAAAAAAATTGGAAATTTCTGAAAACTATTTTTGCATTTTTGAATATCTCTTTCAACTCTAAACTATTTTACGATGAATATGTCATTGGTAAAGACGTTTTAGACTTTTTTCATATTTTTAAAAATGTGGACGATATCCAAAAAATTGAAATTGTTGTCTTCCATTAGTAAGGGTTAATTGAAAGGGTTTGTCGCCTTTTGTTATGATCAATCTGAAGACTATTTTTAATTTTAGTACTTAATAGAATACTTATAGAAAAATTATTTCATACTACTATATTTATACTTTATTCTTAGGATCTGCAGCAAATTGTTTATAGGTGTTTAGTGGAGTTTTAAATATTTTTTTTAAGAGGTTCGACGATAGATGTCCAAAGTGACACTTATTGGCTTGTTTTTTAAAAGAAGGTTACCTAAGTCAACAGATAAATAAATTTGAAACAAAAGTTCCAGAAGTTAAGTATTAGAATAATCCCTGTAGGTAAGTATTTTAATTTATGAGAAGCTGGGTATCCTAGGTGGACATATAAATCTTTAGATTGGTTCAAGTATAATTAAAAAAAAAAATCAGATGTTAAATGTTTAAATAATTCCTGTAGGTACTTTTATCAATTTGTAAGTAGGTTTTTAGGTATGATAATGCAATATATAAATTTCAAAAAAAAAAAATGTTCCAGATGTTAAGCATTAGAATAATCCCCGTAGGTAGGTATACATATATAAATTTGTAAGGGGTCATAATGTTCGCGTTATTAATATCGTGACTCAGTCAGTCTGCGTTGCGTTGGCCACCACACCGTTATTTTGGGTTTGGATAATTTTGTTTCGAATAAACACAAGTGAATCATTCACGCAGTTGCGAGTGCGTAGGTAAAAATGCGTTCTGGGGGGGAGACGTGAGAAAAGTCCGCCGTTGTGTCCCGTCGTGCCGTGTAAAACTCTTTTCTAAAGATCGTGTTTTTGCGGCGGATGCAAACGCTACCAGTTTCGGTTTAGTGTTCCTGTCGAGCAGTGTTTTGTTTATTTTATGGCGCGCTTTTGTCACCTATCTATTAATTATCACAATTAAAGTGCAGTGAGTTTCATATGTTTTGTGTTAAAAGTAAAGTGTGCCGTGCAGAATTTTATTTGTTTTCATGTAACAAATGAATAAGATTCCGTACGGCCCTTATGTTAAAGAACAGACTTGAATAGAAGAAAGAAGAAAGCAGTTAGTGGTAGCCCTTGATAAGAAGCGATAGTGTTCCTTTTGACTTAAACACTTGGAGTGTCTTTATTTTCTTTAAATTGTAACTAGATTTAATTAATTATATTTATAATAAGCCTATGTAAAAATATTTAATATAAAATTGAAACAAAATGTTCTGTTATTTGTATTTATAAAAATATCGTTTTATTGTACTCAAATAAAATAAAATTTACAGCCTCTACAACTAAAATATTAACAATTGTTGAAGTGCCAATAATATGAAAAATAGCATTAGGTAACGCGTTAAAAAATAATCTGTCGTGTTCTATGACATGTAGATATCTTTAACAGAAAACAGGAGCGCTGTGCCGGCAAAATTTAATTTTTTTAACTAATGTCGATGCCGTAGGTAGTAGGTATCGTGATTGTGTAACAATGTAAAGGTGTGCAATGTCAGTTGGACCTGTGGCCGTCGTATCCAAATTTAGTTTGGTAAAGTAATATATTCTGTAAGTTGAAAATAGTTCTGTGCGTGTTTACGGTTTTTTGTTTGTACGTGTTGCACACGGCACACGATATCTTTCCCAGAGATCGGCTCCAGAAATAGAATTCCCCTCAAAAGTAAAAGTCGGGTCAGCGTTTTATTGGCCAATGTAAGTTGTACATGTACTTCTGCTATAATCCCTTTTTTAGAAATGTTGGCTACGAATAGACCCACTGGCACTGAACACTTGTGTTTCACTCCGGGTTTTTGATTTATCACTGTCAGAACGTGATGAGTCACAAAATGCTTGTTGATATGCATTCAAAATTTTTTGGTGATGATAACACGTTTTTGTTTTACTTTTTTTAGTTTTGTGAATCATATTCTTTATTCTATGACCGTACTTAATCCTGTTTTAAGGTTAATGACTTGAAACTCAATTGTTTTGACTAGTAAGTCGTTTATTTTTTTTTATTTGCGAACAATAAATACATAAATATTTAACAAATATATGGCACAGCACTTGTTTAATTAGTGCGAAGCCGAATTCACTCCATGGAACACTACCACTTGGAATTTTTTATACAGCCTTTTTTAATTGTTTTAGGTAATAAATTAACCTTAACGGTCAGAAAATTTCAATTCCAAGTTTGAAAGTTAATTGATAAAAATAGCACACTACTGAAGTATAAATATGTAAACTAGTTTAAATAAATTAATAAATAAATAACATACCTAAAAGCTAATGAGATACAAATTTTGAAGTGAGCATAGTAAAAGGATTGGCGTGTGAATAGATAGATATAATGTACAAAATAGCTCAGCAGCAATTCTTTCAGCAGATTGATCTTTGCATTATTATCATAGAGTAAAAACAACAATCAAGAGACAAGGACATTATTTCTTACTTTTAACAACCAACTTGGCCGACTGCTCCACTTGTCCAGCAGACGAAACAGCCCTGCAGGTAAAGACACCCGAATCCTCTTCGTAGGTGTTGGCGACGAGTAAAATCGCATTGTTGCCCTCATGTATCATCTGAAATGAAAAACAATTTTTAGAATTTTTATCATTTAAATCAAATTTTATTTAAATACTAGTTATATCCAAAATACTATTTTAACTGAGAGGGATTTATACTTTGCAGAGGTGAACTGAGTTTCAGTGATTTGTGTTTAAAAATGCTTCTAGGCATATTAGTGCTTGGACGTTTTGTGTTTCGAGCATTTTCCTGGAGAAGCAGCTGGGGTTTTATAAAAGTGCTTTTTAATTTGTATTGGACAAAAAGTGCTTCAAGCACTTCCAAGACGTTTGAAGCCCATTTTTAAAGTCTTCAAAGCACTTTTAAGGCCTTTAAAGTGCTCCAAGCCCTTTCAAAGCCATTAAAGTCCTTTTTATGTAGTTGAAGTTTTTAAAGCCCTTCCACGATGCTTCTTCTTTTTTAAATTTTATTCGAAGGGTTTCTGTCTTGAAGTCATTTTGCTCTTACTCAAACTTCATGATATGCCTGAAGCATTTTACATGTGTGCTTCAAGCTTTTTGATGATGTTTTGATTTAATTTATGGTATGTCTTGATGATACACTCAGAGATTTCCATTAGTACTTAAACTTCTAATTTAATTACTTTTTGATGTTATGTAATTAGAATTTGATTTTAAAAGTAATTGGGATTTAAAAAAATGATTTTGAGTTTAGGGATTGGAGACCCTTTGATGAGGGCTCTAATATAATAAAATTATAAGAATTTGTTTGTTGAAATTCAAAAATATTTCTTGGATATTGGTAATGTAACAGTTTTAAAATATTTTCTTTGGTAAATTATTATATGATAGATAGAAGTTAATTAAAAATTGTTACATTGTTTATGTAAATTCTACAATTCATGTAATGAGAATTCTACTAAAAATACAAGAGCATTGTAATTTGTAAGAATTAAAAAAATAACATTCTTCATGTAGTAATTTACTACTTTTTTGTTTTAGGAGCTAGAATCTTACGAGTGAAGCGAAATCTTAGGAATTAAGCAATTCTCATGTAAGTATTTTTAAGTACCTATCCGAATTTAGAATGTAGAATATGTTGCCCTAGTTGAAATCTTTCATTTTAAAATATTTTTTCGTATGCTATTGTTTTCACGATTTATAATGTCTACATTCCGTTGCTAACAGAATTCGACACAAGACATTTAAAATTAGATTAAGTTAAATTTAGTAGTTACTGTTACTGTAGTTAAAGAAAAATAAAATATGTATTGCTTCCACATCATTATCGTTTTTTGCTTTTTCAATTTAAGACTTTGCTGACAGAAAGTGAATTTTGTTTAAAGCGTAAAAATAAAATTGTATTATTTTTAACTCGTTTCTTTTTGAAATCGTTTCCAAATCATTTAAATCGTATAAATTTAAAATAGACGACAGCCTTCGTAAAACAAAGAATTAAACATTTCAGTTGTAAATCACGCCATCACAAAAAAAAACCATTATATTTTTGGCAGACGTTTAAATAACAATAAAAAGTTCTTTTTAGGACAACCGTAAATAATTACATCAGCAGGTTGTAGCTACTTAAGTAAACTGTAACTGCGTTAATTTTGGACGAAATCTCAAGAATATCAAAAATAGAAAGAATTCTGAAACTTATAGAATTTTTGTAAAGAAAAGTATCACAAGTATGCAGTTTTTCAAATAAAGAGCCGTTCTGGTATTGGGTATCTAACGCACTTTTAAATATTATTGACCCCCTTCTCCCCTATTGTAGCACAGCTGTTACGTAACATCCAAGTTACAAAACAAAAAAGGAAAATGACCAAAATGTTTTAATTTTTTTTTTATAAAAACAGTGTTACGTAACGTACTATTAAACCCCTTTTCTGATGTAACATATCATAATGTTTTGCAAAATACCGCCCCTCCCCCTAAAGTAAATAAGTTGCGTAAAACTATGGTAGAATGGTTCTAATGCATTTTTGTCATATTTTCTTGTCAAATTTGTTAAAATTTCAGAATAAAATAGCAGTAATGATAAATTTTTTCATATAATTTGTAAAAATACCAATTTTATTTAAAGGAATTTGTTGATAATATTCAATTATTTTAAAAACAGTAGATAATTTTGATTAAATTTAAGGTGTTAAGATTCAAAAAAGTAACGTTGTCATTTGAATATGTAATTTGTAAGTATTTTGACGACCTGCACTACACATTTAACAACAACAACCTGAACTGGTTTTATAGTGCACAATTTCACAATAAACTTTTAATTGAAGTACACATCGAAGTGTTTCCAGTACTTGTATTGGTACGTATATTAAGTAAAATATAAATATTTTGTGGAAGGATCTTATTTTCCTTCGAAGAAATTCAGAATTCCACTTAAACTAAGATTTTTAACCTCCGAGGAGGCCATATGAGATTATTTAAGAAATTAATAATGGGGGTGTTCTCGAGTAGGATTTCAATATGACGTTTTTTACTCCATTGCATTGCAAGAATGTTTTCAGTGTTTAATTAAAATACTTTATTTCTAGTACTACGTATTGAAAAAAAATTAATATTCTTTTTAAGCACGTTAGAATCTATGTGTAAGATATTGATATAGATGGCTTTTGCCTAAACCGATGCTCTTGTGATGAAGTATTTGCAAAAGTAGTTCATTAATTTGGCATTCTATTTTTACCTCTATTACATGATCACATTATCTAAGGATTTGTTAGAACAGTGAGTAAATTTGTTAATAATTACCTGAAAGTCTGGCGATTCTGGAATAAGGAATCCATCTCTCAGCCATTGGATCGTTGGTTTCGGTTTTCCTCCAACAGTCGATTTGAACTGTGCTGGGCTTCCTTCTGGAACAATTATATCCTTCATGGGAGTCAGGGAAGGTGGAATGTCTTGACTTTCAGGAGCTAAGACGTTCAGTTTGGCTTGCGTAGTAACAGATCCTGCTGGATTTTGAGCAACACATTTGTATGTTCCTTCGTCTTCAGGGAAGGCCTCGGAAATTTTGAGAGTGTAGAAATCTCCTTCTTTCACCATTTGAAAGTATTTTGATGGTTTGATTACTTTATTTCCTTTGCTCCAAGTAGCCGTAGGGGCTGGTTTCCCAGTTATTTTACACCTGAATGCTGCAGGTTGACCTTCTTTGATGGTTTGGTCTTTAAGTGGCTCTACTAGTACTGGAGCTTTTTCAGCACCAGGAGATGCTGGTTTAGATGGTTTAGCTCCAGTGGATGGCGATTGTACAATGCATTCTGCTTCGCAACGGGCTTCTCCGGAGTCATTTACCGCGACACATTCATATTTGCCGGAATCTTCAGGAACAACTTCGATGATTAACAGGGTGTTTAAGTCGTCTTCTTCTAATGTCTTGTAACGTATGTCAGGGGTGATTTTTCTTCCATTTTTCAACCAGTATATATCGATTGGTTTTGTACCGTTTACACGGGCGTCGAATCTTACTAACTGTCCAGTTGATACTGTTGTGCTTTGAATGGTTGACACAAAGCTTGGTGGAACTTTACCGCCTCTTCCTTGCCGTTTACGTTCTTGTACAATCAAGTTGGCGCTACATTTGGCAGTGCCTCCTCGGTTTTCGGCAATAACACTGAAGACCCCAGAGTCCTCGACGTATACTTGTCTTAAAACGAGTATTGACTTTGTGCTCATGGTATAGATTTTGAAATCAGGAGAACTAGTGATTGGGAAATCTTCCCTGAACCATTTAATGGCTGGTAATGGATCGCCGTCAAATTCGACTTCGAATCTGGCTTGTTCGTTTTCAAAAACTCTGCAGGGTTGAATTTTCTTTGTGAAGAAGGGTGGCTTACTGGCTTGTACTTGACCCTGCACTACACGTTCCTGTGTCAGTGCTTTGTGTTCTACATCGGTAGTTTCAGTAGCTGTTATGTTTCTAGTAATTTCTGTATCTCCAGCTTTCTCTTTTTGTACTTGCTTCTGTTTGGTAACGTAAACTTCTCTTCCATGTACTGCTGATTGAGTTGGGTCTGGAGGGTAAGCACCCTTTTTGGAATCAATTTGGTATTCAGTAGTGCGCTGAACTTTGCTCTTGTCTGTTTCTCGAAGACTGACTTCTTCAGGCTGTGCATCCCTTTAACAAAGACACATTTGTGAGTAAATTACTAAATAATAAAAATTTGTTGTTGTAATACTCACAAGGTTTCTTCGTATCTTTGTGCCATTCCTCTGGCAACAGTGCTGTTTACAATTTTTTCACCAGGAATAGCAAATTGGTGACTTGTTTCTCGTAGACGAACTTCCTTTGTAACTTGTTCGTTCTCTAATTCTTGAATTTTGCTATAGTAGTCTTCTCCTTTCTTCTGTTTTACTTGCTGTTGCCATTCGACTTGCGCTTCTTTGTAAACTTTTGGTTGAACGTGAATAGTTGAAGGGTTGAATTCTCCCTCCTGGAGTGCTGTGTGACGTTCTTCGAAAATACGCTCGAGTTCGGTTTCTTGACGTTCTTTTTGGTATTGCGATAATTCGCTGTCATACCAAGCTGAGCATATGATATAACAATTAATAATTTGCAAAATATATATATGGGAGGTGATTAAAAACAACTACACTTTTACCAACAGCGCAATACCACAACACGACAAAAATCTATGAATACAAAACATAATGATACATACATATTTATTTTAAAGGATGGATCATGCAAGAAATTATCAATTTCATACGCGGGATCATTAATCCTACCTCTTTACGTTTCCTTGTGATTTGCATTACCTTAATACCATCGATGCGGCGATCGCATGAAGAAGTCGAAGCAGTTGGTGAGGAGAGGGCGAGGTGTTATTATTCATATAAGTGTAATAAATCGTGCTCATATGTGAATTAGCAGCGTGTGCTTGGTTTTGTTTTTAGATAAATAGTTAAAGCTGATTGTTGGCATAAATTGTCGTGTGTGTTTATTGTGCATTGTTTTGTCAGAGCAAAAGTTGAATTATGATGTTTTTAATAGTGAAGGACCAATACTTTTTACACGCAAAATATTATTTTGCTATTGAAAAAAGTATTAGTCCTTTGTTTTTGAATGAAAAAAGTATTAAACTCACGTCTCGGTGAATTTTTCAGCACATTTCTGTAGTCATCGTGTCTAGGAACGATTTTCAATTCCGTTTCGGCTATAGATTCTCCTACGGAGCTACGTGCAATTACTTCTATCTTTCCTGTGTCGTATTGTCGGGTCTTTGGAATATCCATGTGGTACATTCCGTCATATGTAAGCTTATAACGTGATCCGTTAACCACTGTGTGGCCATTGATTAACCACATAACACGTGGACGAGGATGACCAGTGACACGGCAGCAGAATCTTGCCCAACCGCCTTCTTCTACTGTGCATGGTTCTGGTTTGCTCACAAAAATTGGTGCAGATCGTGGTTTAGATTCTTCTTCGGCTTCTTCAGGAACCCTGCAAGTTAAATTATTATTTATGTGAAGTTCTTCATGCTTAAATATGACTAATTGTAAAATACATACACTTGCCATGCAGCTTCTAGTTCTCTAATTCTTTCAATACTCTTCATTCCTTTTGGCAATTGAGACTCATATATGATTCCTGGTTTACCAGTTGTTCGGATGACTGCTCTGGTTTCATCCATTCCGTAAAGATTTGTAGCACGACATACATATTCGCCACTGTCTTCGGGATAAACCCATCCGAAGTTCATGGCGACATAACCGAAGTCGTAAATAGGGGTGAAACGATTTTCTGTAAAAAATTGGTTTAATTAATTTTAACACGTCTTTTAATAAGAAGCTTCCTCAGACTTACTGTGAGGTAATGGTTTTCCGTTAAGGAACCATTCCACTTTCATATTAGGATCACCAACTGGTGCCAGTTGACATTCGAACTTGGTAGTGTTCATTTCTACCAACTCTGTTTGGTCTTTGATTTGAGTAACAAACCGTGGTGGTTGTTTCTTGTCGGGATCGTACAAATCGTCTTCAGTTAGGTAAATTTCTGAAGTATATTTCTTGATTGCGGCCTCCATTTGCATCAAAGTTTCAGACCTCTTCATTCCCTTAGGAACTTGGTTTTGTAAAACTATGTTGGGCAGTTTCTTACAAGATACTGTAGCTTTTGTAAAGTCTTCACCATAATCGTTGACAGCTCGGCACACATACTCGCCAGAATCTTCAGGATATACGTACAATATATCTAATGAGACGAATCCCATATCGTACATTGTTCTATAACGGTGGCCAGCAGGGAGTAATTTTCCGTTCCTGTACCATTCGATTCTCAATTTTGGATCTTCTTTTGGTTCCACACGACATTCGAATCTAACTGACTCAGCTTCTTCAATTGTAGCTGATGTGATGTGGGTGATGAATTTAGGTGGTGAGCGGATAGGTTCATCCTCCTTTGGTGGTTCAGTAACGTGACCCTTTTCTAGTTCTTTCAATTTTTCGGAACTCATGCCACTTGGTAGTTGCGAATCTGTGTCAATGTTATGTTTTGATGTGCAGGTCACGGTAGCCTTAGTTATTGCAGAGCCCCATTTGTTTGTAGCTCTACAAATGTATTCACCAGCATCGCGTGCGTAAGAATAGCCAATATCAAGGGAAATGAATCCGAAGTCATTGATTTGGTGAACACGTGAACCTGTAGCAAATGGTTTACCGTTGTGGAACCATTCAATTCTCATCGTTGAGTCGTTTGTTGGTTCAACTTTGCAGTCAAAGTGAATTGGTCCACCCTCAGGAACATCAATGTTGTCTTTGATTTCAACAATAAATCTGGGTGGATTTGGTGTTTCTTCTTCTGGTAGGATTTCGTCTTTTTTGTGCAATGTTTCTTCGAGTCTTTGAATGCTTTCTGTTCCTGTTCGGAAGTCGGTAGGTAATTGAGGTTCAAGAATAATTCCTTGTCTTCCTCTGACGGACAGTTTGCACGAAACGGTAGCTTCGCCATGTTTATTTGTAGCTTTGCAGGTATAAAGTCCTGAGTCGCGTTGGTAAACACCTGCGATTTCAAGAATAACAAATCCAAAATCGTTGATGGTCTTGATTCTTGAACCGGCCCAAAGGGCTTTTCCATTGTGGAACCATTCTACTCGCATACTAGAGTCGTTAACAGGAGTAAGTCTGCATTCAAAGTGTGCCAAAGAGTTTTCGGACAGGGTAAGGTCCGAAGGTGTAGTAATGAATTCTGGCGGCTTTCCCTCTTCTTCTTCAGGTGAAGGTGGAGCTCGTACCGAGCCGAGACCTTCGAGTTCCGCAATTTTATCGATGGTATTTTCCATGCCTTTTGGTAACTGTGATTCCAAAATTATACTTCTCTTTCCTTGAACTTTCATTGATGCAGTTGTAACTGCTTCTCCGTATTCGTTGAATGCTCTGCAAGAATATTCTCCCGAATCTTCTGGATAAACAGGAGATATTTCCAAGATAACAAAGCCAAAGTCACAGAATGTACGGAATCTTGAGCCTGTTCTTAATGGCTTTCCATTCCAGAACCATTCTACCTTCAATTTGGCATCGTCGGTTGGAATTAACCGACCTTCAAAGTGAGCACTTTCTCCTTCACGTAAGCTGTCAATATTGGATAAGGGGACAGTAAATACAGGTGCTCTTCCTTTTTCTTCAGTGACTTCTTCGTGCTTTTGTCTAATAAGTGAATCTTCAAGAGTTTGAATTTTTTCCAAGCCTCCTTCCATGCCCTGAAAGAATATTATTTTATAGAACATAAAAATAGAAAATAAAAGCGATTTTATAAGAATGAATTATATTCTTACCCGCGGTAGTTGCGAGTCCAGGATTAAGTTGGTTTTTGAGACACATTTGAGTGTTGCTTTGGTAGAATCTTCACCGTACTTGTTATAAGCTCTACATTCGTAAACGCCGGAGTTTTCTTCGTAGCAGTAAAGAATATCCAGAATTACAATTCCAAAATCGTGGAATGTACGGTATCGGTGACCGTGAGGCAACTTTTTACCATTGTAGTACCATTCGACTACAAGATCTGGATCGGTAACTGGCGTTAATCTTGCTTCAAAGTGTGCGCTTTGCCCTTCTACAAGTTTTGTAACGTCCTGAATTTGAGTAATGAATTTAGGAGGCTCAGTAACGGGTGTTGTAGGTGTATGGGGTTGTTGCCTTTGTTGACTTTCTAATTCTCTGATCTTATCAAGAGAATCTGGCTGTAAACTATCCAAGAATACGCCGCTTCTGCCAAGAGCTGTTATCGTTGCCTTTGTGAAGTCTTCCCCAAACTTATTACTGGCTCTGCAAACATATTCGCCAGAATCGACGTGACTCTGAACATAAGAAATGTCCATAACGACAAATCCAAAGTCGGCTACGGTTTTAATTCTAGATGATTGAAGAAGTGGTTGACCGTTGTGGAACCATTCAATTTTCAAGTTAGCATCGTTAGTGGGAACGACTGTACATTCAAAATGTGCAGCTTCAGCATCCTTAACTCCCACAATGTCTTTAATTTGAGTTGTAAAGCGGGGTTTCTGACCCTTGTATTTATCAACACATTCAAGTGTGACACTTTGTTCTGCTCTGCCCCATTTATTTGTAGCTACACAAGTGTAAGTACCAGAGTCTTCAATTTTGGTGCCAAGTACTTCAAGAACTACCATACCGAATGCATGAACCGTTCTAAATCTGTGACTTGCATCAATGGTTTTTCCATTGTAGAACCATTCAACAACCATTGTTTGGTCTCCAATTGGTGTTAGTCCAGCTTCGAAATGAGCAATTTCACCTTCGCTCAAATTTACTAGATGAGTAAACTCAGAAGTGAAAACTGGTGCGTGACCATCTTCAACTTCTGGAGGACGGGTTTCTCCACGTTTCAAGGAGTCTTCCAAGTCTTGGATCTTTTCTAGACCTTCTTGTCCTTTAGGATGTTGGGTTCTTTCTATTAAGCTGGCTTTTGTAGTGCAGTAGATGGTTGTTGAAGTGAAAGCTTCTCCGGCTAAGTTTGAAGCTTTGCAAGTGTAGATACCTTGATCGCGTTCGTAAGTATCTCTGAGATCTAAAGTAACGAATCCAAAATCATTTGCAAGTTTAAATCTGGAGCCATGATCTAACGACTTTCCATTGACGAACCATTCGATTTTAAGATTTGGATCATCTTTTGGTTCTACGGTTGCTTCTAAATGTAATGGACTGGCTTCTGCAATTTTGAATTCTGGTTGAAGTGGTATAATCCATATGGGTTTAGGGAATTGTGCATCTGCTCCAGATGGTTGTCTAGCATATTTGCTTGCGAAAGCATCTTCTACGTCTTTAACAGCTTCCAAACCTTTCTCTCCTTGTGGATGTTGGGTGTCTAAGTAAATGTCTTTCTTAGCCGTGCAGCGTAAAGAACCTGATGTTGTTGCAGATCCTTTGCTATTGGTAGCTTTGCATGTATAAATTCCGGAATCTGTGTCGTATGCGTGTACGAGATCTAATGCGACATATCCAAAGTCATAAGTCGATTTAAATCGTGAACCACTGGGTAGAGGTCTTCCATTCACAAACCATTCAATTTTCATTGTTGGATCTTTGGAAGGCTCTACTGTGCATTCGAAATGGACGTTATCTCCCTCAGTACATTCTACGTTATTCAAATGTGATATAAATATGGGAGTTTCGTAAGTTGGTTCAGGTGCTTCCGGCTTTGACTCTGGAGTTTTCTCCAATGCTTCAAGTTTTGGTATAGCATCAGGATGTAATGTTTGTCCCAATAACCAATGCTTATCTTCGATTTTGAGAGAACATGTAGAAACAGCTTCTCCTAGCAGGTTTGTGGCTTTGCAGGTATAAATAGCGGAGTCATCTGCTCTGAGACCGTTAATAGATAATGTTACATGACCGAAGTCAAATGTACTCTTTAAACGGGCTCCAGTAGTTAATGATATTCCATTTTTGAACCATTCAATTCTAAGGTTTGGATCAGCACGTGGTTCTACTTGTGCTTCCAAGAAGACATGCTGACCTTCGGCTAGTTTATCGTAACTTTGAAGATGAGTTGTGAAGACAGGAGCTTGTTGAGGTGTTGTGTCAACAAACATTTCAGGAACTTTGTTCATTTCCGCCTCTTTAAGTTGGATCTTTTCCCAAGCATCTTTGTGGAGTGTTTCTCCAATGATGCTTGATCTTGATTTGACTTTCATTGAAATCGATGAAACAGCTTCGCCGGATTTGTTTATTGCCTTACAAGTGTAAACTCCAGAATCATCTGGAACTGTAGACATGATGTCTAGTGTCACAAATCCGAAGTCGTGGGTTACACGGATGCGGGATCCCAATTTTAGTTCAACCCCATTGACGTACCACTCGAATCTTAAACTGGCATCACCCACTGGTACAACTCTTGCTTCAAAATGAGCATGTTGCCCTTCCCAAAGTTCGGTTGGTCCAGTAAGCAGTTGTGTAAATATCGGTTTTTCAAATACACGTTCAGCCTCTTCAGGACGTGGTGCGGCAGGTTGCTCGAGTTGTTGAATCTTTTTCATTCCTTCTGGATGTTGTGTTTCTAGTTGTATACTTGCTTCGGCTACAACAAATATGAAGATATTAGAATATGTCCTTGTTTTTTTATAAATATAAAATAATGTTATATTGGCTGTTCTAAATTATACTTACTTCTAATTTTCATAGATGCAGTCGTAACAGCTTCTCCAAGAGGGTTAGAAGCTCTGCACATGTATACACCTGCATCATCGGCACGTATTTGTTTAATGTCCAATGATACGTAACCAAAGTCATGAACTTTCGTAATTCTTGAGCTGTCCTCAATTAATTTGTCGTTTCTGAACCATTCAACCTTTAGAGTTGGGTCTCCTACAGGGATAAGACGACATTCGAAATGAGCTGTTTGTCCTTCAACAATTCCGTCGATATTCTGAAGAGGTTGAGTAAACACTGGACGTTGTCTAGTGACGGGTTCTTCGATTTCTGGCCGCTTGAATGGAGTTTGTTCTTCAAGTTGTCTGATTTTTTCTAGCCCTTCGGGTCTTTGTGAATCTAAGATAATGCTGCTCTTGGCAATAACTGTTAGGTTGAGACTAGAAACACATTGTCCTAAATTGTTTACGGCTTTAACAGAGTATTCTCCTGCATCTTCTGGAACGCAGTGGCCAATATCTAGAGCGATATAACCAAAATCAAAGGTGATGTGGAATCTTGAAGCAGATGGTAATGGTTTTCCATTGTGGTAAAATTCTATTCTTAGATTTGAATCGTGAATAGGTTCTACTTGGGCTTCGAAATGAGCTGTTTGTCCTTCGTAAACTTGGGTGGTGCCTCTAAGTTCGGTAATAAATCTGGGTGGAGTGGGTTCTGGTTCTTCGATTTCTAATCTAGCTGGGTGTCCTTGGGATTCTAATTCACGGATCTTTTCTAGACCTTCCGGATGTTGTGTTTCAAGAATGATGCTACGGCGGCCTAAATAAAGATTAAAATATTTTTAATTATTCAGTAAATTTTAGGTGTTTTGGTTTTAGTTAATTTTACTCACTTCCAACTCTAAGGGTACATGTGTTCACAGCTTCGCCAACTAAGTTGATGGCTTTGCACATGTATGTACCACTGTCTTCTGGGTAGGTATAAAGTATGTCCAAAGCTACGTAACCAAAGTCGTGAGTTGTTCTGAATCTGTGTCCTGTTTTTAGTTTGACTCCGTTCACAAACCATTCGATTCTTAGATTGGCGTCGTTAATTGGCTCAACGCGACATTCTAAATGAGCATGATCGCCCTCTTTGAGATTGTCCAAACTTATCAGAGGTGTAAGGAATACTGGTCGCTGTGGTGCTGGTTCAATTTCCTGTCTCTGTGGTCTCTCATATGTTTCTAATTCTCGGATTTTTCTTAGACGCTGTTCGTCCAGAGTTTGAAGTTCAAGGCCGGATTTAGCTGTAAATTGAATTTATTACAGTGAAGAAAAGCTATGTGACTTTAAATTAAAAACCTTACCAACAACATTTACTGACGCTGTTGTAACTGCTTCTCCAACTGCGTTTCTTGCTCTACACATGTAGGTGCCAGAATCTTCAGCATATGCGTAGAGGATGTCAAGGGCAACGTATCCAAAGTCATAAGTTGTTTTGAACCTGTGTCCGGTTTGGATTGGTCTGCCATTGCAGAACCATTCCACTTTCATAGTTGCATCATTAACTGGTGTTAGGGTAGCTTCCAAGTGGGCACTTAACCCTTCTGGTAGGTTTTCAATATTCTTCAGGCCTCTTCCAAATTGTGGCTTTTCTAAAACTATAGCATCCTCTCTAGCAGTTTTCTTGTACTTCGAGTCATCTTCAAGGTATTGGATCTTTTGTAGAGCTCCTTCGTGTTGGGTGTCACGTATAATTGATGCTTTTGCTGTGTGTAAATAATATTAAGTAGTAAATAAGCTTTTATTATTTTATAAGTGACTCACTTTTTACGCTGGTTACTATTGATGATGTAGCTTGTCCTAAACGGTTGGTAGCTCTGCACGTGTATTCTCCAGCATCTTCACCGTATACGGTAAGAATGTCTAAGCTTGCAAAGCCAAAGTCATATGCGGTTCGGAATCTGTGTCCTGTAGTTAGGGGTTTTCCATTATGGAACCATTCAACTTTTAAGTCGCCGTCAGGATAAGGTTCGATACGGCATTCATAGTGGGCACTTTGTCCTTCAAAAATTTCTGTAGGTCCGTTTAATTGTGTAGTAAATCTTGGGGCTTGCGTTGCAACCACTTCTTGTTCTTCACGTCGAGTATATTTGGAAGATTGTTCCAGTTGTCTTAATTTTTGCAGAGCGGCTTCGTGTTGGGTTTCTAGTTGAAGCGATGCTTTTGCTGAAATTGAAATATTCTCGTTATTTTCTACGACATTTTGATTTGTAACTTTATACTTACATTGAACAAACATAGTAGCTGACGTAACAGCTTCACCTAAATCGTTTACAGCGCGGCAGGTGTATGTTCCAGAATCTTCTGGATTAACATATTTCATGTTTAGGGCAACATAACCGAAGTCGTGCATGGTAGTTATGCGATTAGCTAAAATTCAATATGTTTAGTGAAAGTTTTGTCTAAGTTAACTTTTATTAAGGTATACTTACATGCTTGTATTGGAACGCCATTGCGTAACCATTCGACTTTCAATTTTGAGTCTCCTACTGGAATCAGTCGTGCTTCAAAATGAGCTGCCTGGTTTTCAGCCACTCTTAAATCTTTAATAGGCATTGTGAAAACAGGTGCTTGACTGATTGTTTCTTCTTGAACGGCTTGACGTTGATAACGTGACTGATCTTCCAGAACATGAATTTTTTCAAGGGCACCTTCATGTACGGTTTCACTCACGATTGACTTTTTTGATCTTACAACGCATACTGCAGATGTAACTGCTTCGCCAAGGGCATTAACTGCCCGGCATGTGTAAGTGCCAGCATCTTCTGGATATGCATATAAAATGTCAAGAGCTACAAAACCGAAGTTGTTGGTTTCGGTGAATCTTGAACCAGATTTTAAAGTGGTTGATTGTTGTGAAGCCATTCTACCTTCATAGTAGAGTCAGATACTGGTATAATGCGGCATTCAAAATGTGCTCTTTGACCTTCTTTAATGTCTACGTTTTTTAGAGAGGAAGTAAAAGTAGGTGCTTGAGTGGTAACTTCTTCAACATCTTCTCTTCGTTGATAGCGTGTGCGGTCTTCCAAATGGTGGATTTTTTCAAGGCCTAATTCGTTTTGTGTGTCATAAATAATCTGCTGGCTGCTCCGGCAAACGAGATTGCAGGAGACTTCGTCTTGTCCAACTAAGTTTACTGCACGACATGTGTACGTTCCAGAATCTTCGGCGATTAGATCAATTACATCCAAAGCAACATATCCAAAGTCATGGATTGGACGGAATCTATGTCCTATAGTTATTGGTCTTCCGTTTTTAAACCATTCAACTTTTAAATTGGAATCTGTGACTGGCTCAATTTTGCACTCAAAATGAGCATGTTGCCCTTCGCGCATATTTTCTAAACTTTTTGGCTTTGTAATAAATCTTGGTTTAATGTTGACTATTTCGTCCATATATTCTTGACGTTTATAGCGAGAACTATCTTCAAGTTGTTGAATTTTTTCTAAACCAGAAGGATGTTGTGTTTCAAGAATTAAATCCCTTTTTGCTATAACTTTTACGGAACAGGAGGTAACAGCTTCTCCTAGTTGGTTTCTGGCTTGGCACGTGTAGATTCCTGAATCTTCAGGGTATACGCTGAGTAAGTCCAATGCTACATAGTCAAAGTCATAAGCGGGTCTGAAACGATGTCCAGTTTTGACTGGTCGCCCATTGACAAACCAATCTACTTTCATGGTGGAATCACCGACTGGTTGAAGACGGCATTCTAAATGTACGTTAGTTCCTTCAACAGTTTCGATGTTATGTAATGCTCTTGTGAATTGTGGGGCCTGTTGGATTGTGACGTCTTCTGTTTCAATTCTACGTCTTCTAGAGGAGTCTTCCAACATTTGTATTTGTTCTAAAGACTGTTCGTGTTGGGTGTCTGTTATTATATCAGACTTAGAAATGACACGAACACAAGAAGATGTATGGGCAGATCCCAGATGGTTTGTGGCTCTAACAGTGTATTCGCCTGAGTCTGTTGCTGTAGCGTGAATGATATCAAGTGCTACGAATCCAAAATCATTGTAGGTTCTGAAACGTGAACCAATAGTTACTGGTTTTCCGTTACAGAACCATTCTACTCTCATTGTGGGGTCTCCCATTGGTTCTAATCTACATTCTAGATGAATATTTTTCCCTTCGGTAAGTGGAGGGATGTCAGTCAGGGGTTGAATAAAAATTGGTTTTGATTTGGATATTTCTTCAATTTGATATTGGGGTTCAATAAATTTTGACTCCTCTAATCTTTGTGTCTTATCATATGCCGTCTTGTGCATACTGGAAGTGTCAATGCTGGCACGAGCTGTAAATAAAATTTTATTTTAGTAATTATTCTAATATTAAGTAGATAAAAACTTACTTTCAACAACCATATTTGCTGAAACTTGAGCTTCGCCTAATGAGTTGCGTGCTACAACGGTGTAAGTACCAGCATCTTGGGCTCTAACACTGAGAATATCTAAGGCAACGTATCCAAAATCGTGATATGTCTGAATTCTGTTGGCACTTTCAATTAATTTTCCATTGTGGTACCATTCAATCCTAAGAGATGCGTCACTCTGGGGTTCAACTCGAGCCTCAAAGTGACCGCGTTGGCCTTCAACAATTTTGTTTGTGCCTTTCAGTGGTCCCAGAAATCTTGGTTTCTGTAGTACAGACACTTCCTCGTCAGCTTTACGAGTGTATCTGCTGGTGTCTTCTAAGTGTTGAATCTTTTCTAATCCTTCAGGGTGTTGTGAGTCGAATATGATATCCTTCCTGCTTATAACACTTAACTGAGCAGTTGTAGTTGCTTCTCCTACTGCGTTATATGCACGGCAAGTATAATTGCCGACATCGTGAATAGTTACTGCTTTGATGGTGAGCGCAACATAACCGAAATTGAAGAATGTCGTTATTCTTGAGCTAGCTTCAACTGGTTTTCCATCTTTATACCACTCTACTTTAAGAGTGGAGTCTCCGGTTGGTTCGAGTCTAGCTTCAAAGTGAGCAAAGCCTCCTTCTCTAACGCCATGTTGATCTTTGATTGGGGTTTTAAATTCTGGCGGGTATAAACTTTCAGGAGTTTCTTGCACGTATTTTTGTTGATGTTGCTGTTGTTGGTAAGCCTCCAGTTCGTTAACTTTTTCAATATAGCGTTGTTGTTCAGGAATTCCCAGATCTGAAGTGACAGTAGAACGAACTTGAACATGAAGGGTGGCCGTGCTAAGGGCTTCACCCATTCTGTTTACAGCCCTTGCGGTGTATGAACCTGTGTCTTCGGCCCGTAGGTGCATTATATTAAGGGAAACGTAACCGAAGTTGAAAATTGTGGAAATTCTGGAACTGGCTGTAATTGGTCTTCCATCCTTGTACCACTCCACTCTCATCGTTGGATCGCTTACGGGGGTCAGTTGGGCTTCGAAATGTGCATTGCGGCCCTCCTGAAGTTGCCCTAAATCTTGGAGTGGTCGGATGAAGTGAGGTTTCTGGTTTGTTTGTTCGTCTAAACTATCACTTCTTTGGTATTTGGAGTAGTCCTCAAGTTGTTGAATGTACTGGAGACTGTCAGGGTGTTGACTCGTTTTTTCGATACTTGCTCTAGGTTGTACGCGTAGGATTGCACGAGATTCGGCACTTCCGGTTGCGCTTGTTGCACGACAGATATATTCACCGCTGTCGCGCGTCGTCACACTAAGTAAGTCTAAGGCTATAAAGCCGAAACGGAAAATTGCATTTGCTCGGGAACCTTAAAAAGAGAATTATAATTAATAATATTATAAATATTCAATCGAGTTGGTGTCTATCGACTCTTTTAAGGAAAAGGGATTTGGGTCTGATGTTGCAACTTACTTGCTTGCATAGCTTTCCCGTTCAAAAACCATTCCACACACATTGTGGGGTCGCCAACAGGTTCGATTCTGGCTTCGAAGTGAATCTTTCCTCCTTCAATTTGTACAATGTCTTGCAAAGGAATGATGAAATGAGGAGGTGGATAAATTTTGTCTTCCTCAGGACCAGGTTGGTATGGTCTTGTAGGTTCGAGGTGACGTAAGTAGATCACTTCTGGGCCAGGTTCCGGTCTACCAAAACAAATTGTTATTATAGATATTGAAAAATGCTGAGAGTATAGTTTACTTACTCTGGTTCGATTATTGTGGTTGGTCGCGGTAGATGTAAGCGTCTGGGCTCTGGAGTTGGCCCCTGTGGGACTTCTACGAAGAGACGAGCCCTCGTCGCAGTGGAGCCGGCTACATTTTGGGCGGTGCATTGATACCAAGCAGCATCCGACGCCTTGGCTCGCGGTATATCTAAAGTAGAGGCTCCACCATCGATTGAAATGCGCACATCGGGAGTTGGGGTTATTGGAACACCGTCCTTCTGCCAAGTGATTCGTGGTGTGGGAGTGCCAACAGCACGGGCATTAAAGACTACGGGTTCTCCTTCCTTAACACTAAGGGTCGTGAATCGTTCGACAAATTTGGGAGCGACAACTTGTTCTTTTTCGATAACATTCAAGTTGCATTGGAAAGAAGTTTCTCCGGTTTTGTTTCGGGCAACGCATGTGACAACACCTGAATCGTTTCGTCCTACATTGGTTATCATCAGGGCATGATTACCAGATTCGTTAACTAATATTTTGTGGGTGTGGTCGTCAACTACTTGTCGACCATTTATGTACCATGTTACATCAGGATATGGTCTGCCAGTAACGCGGCAGTCGAATCGTGTCATTTTTCCTTCAGTGACATCGCGATCACCACATACCCTAACAAAATTAGGGGCTAAAGTTTTGGCTGTATCTGAAGGTTCTTCGACTTGCTGGGCTTTGAATGTATCCTGGATCAGCCCTTCTTGTGTGGTTACTGGTTCAATGGCCAAGTAAGCTGATGAAACAACAGCACCTTGAGGGTTCTCTGCTAAAAGCGTGTAGTGTCCAGAATCATCGGATTGAGATTGCTTAACACGCAGAGTTGCTTGGTTGTTTGAGTAACTGGTTTCGTATTTGTTCGATTGTGTTACACGTTGACCGTCCTTAAACCACGTTAACCTTGGTTTAGGATTAGCGGATACTTTTGCACTGAAAACTGCGTCTGAACCTTCTAGAAGTTTTGAATTGCGTGGTTTCTGAGATATTTGTGGTGGTGCTGCAGGTCCCAACGATTTTTCGATTGTAGTGGAAATCTGGGTGTCTGTTTCACCTACAAAACGCTTTGTCACTGATTCTCTGAAGGAAACTTCTCTCAAAAGACGATATTCGAATATATCAACTTTAAATTCTTGGGTTACACCGTTACTGTAAGACGATTCGTATTTCTGATAACTTTCAGTTTTTTGCGTTCCACCCAACCTGGGCATTTGTAACCCTTCGGGCTGAATGTATACTGAACACACGGCTTCTCCGTGTTGATTTTTAGCGGTGCAAACGTATTCACCTTCATCTCCAGGTCCTATGTTATATATTGTTAAAGTTATGTCTCCCGTTCGTTCGTTATAGGTAACTTTGTATTTGCTAGAATCTGCTAGAGGTGCTCCCTTTCGGGACCACGATACTGTAGGTTGGGGTTTACCGACAATGCGACCGTCGAAAGTGGCATTGCCTCCTTGAGCAAACCGAGCGTTACTGAAGACTTTTTCGAACACTGGAGGAGATGCGTTGGGCCCGAAACCTAACTGTTGGATTTCAGATTGCCCTAATTGCCCTCCGTGAACTGCAAAAATATAAACCATTAATATGAATTATTTTTTTATAAGTACATTTTGATAAATAAAAATGAGAAAATGGAAATAAATTACAAAAATTGTCGTAAATAAATGAAAAACAAAAATTCTCATCCAGCATGATTATTTCTTAATATAGATATTAAAATGTTGATTTAATATTTGGCAAATAATTAAATTTATTTATTTTTTGATAGATACTTACATTTTTCTTAAAAGTATTGATACGTATGAGATAGGTAATGTTGATCATTAAAATTACTAAAATTCAGTGTGGTTTCATAATTAAAAAACTTTAAACTCTTTATCGGCTGGATTTTTCTTTTTATTGTCGAAATATAAACTTAGAGCTTTAGTGGCCAGTTGATAATGCCACAGTGTGTGGCAATAGTATGGAACTTAGTGTCTTGAAATTATATTTTGTGATTATTATTTTTTTTTTAAATAATTTATCCTTAAATGTTTCTTGAGTAATTGTTTTTATTTTCTGACTAAAACATGCGTCAAACACCATCATACCGTAGCACAGGAAAAGTAAACAATAGTTTGAGTATTCTAATTTCAATGTAGTTCTATCACAAAAATTAGTATAAGGCTTGCTTTTTGTACTTTTATTATATTTTAAAGGACCATTTCGAAACGCTACTAAATAGCAGGGTAAATATTGTAGAGAGAGATTGCTAGTAATAATTTGGACTTCAGTTTGATTTCGTCAATTTTAAAGTTATACATTCATCTGAAAATGGTTAAATACTAACCATATTGAAAATGTAAAATTAGAATAGCTACGTATCATAAAAGTAAACAATGTTTAGTAGATAATCATCCCCAAATTTCTATTAATAATCTAATTATTTTTTTCTTTTTTCAGAACACCTTTTGGATGCTGTTTGAAAATGAATCCCTAACAGAAGCAAATTTGACACAACCGGTAAGTTAAATTGGAAGATTAGTTAGATGGTTTTCTGTACACTATTTTGAATTATGTATCATAACCTAAGGTTCAAAGGGTGTTCACTTAATTTGGATGAAGATAAATGAAAGTTGCAGTAGTATTAAATTGATTTATTTGATTCAGTAATACGGTTAGGTGTCGAGTAAAAAATATAGTTAATTTTTTTTAGAAATTACATTTTTCAGGATCCAGATAATATTTCTTTTTGATATACTTATTAAGAATTAAGTTAACAAAGTAATGTTAGATAGACTCTTGTGACTTTTCTATATTTTCTTATAAAATTAATTAAATTTTTACCATGATCAATACAATTTAAATTATTTGATACTTAAATCAAATTTTGTTATGGTGTTGTTGGAGGTGGGGGTATTTTTTAAACTTTGTTTTAATAAAGACATAAACACTTTAAACGAATTATTATGAATGTTTAAGTATCCGTAATGTTTTAAAAAAAGAACCAAATTTGGAAGCACCCTAGTATTTTCTTAGTGTGAGTATTGGTTCCAATAAATGTTTCAATTTTCAATTATGTGTCATTTCTAATTGGAATTAATCAGTTTCGCCTGTGTAATTATAAAACTACATTTTTGTCGGTATGACAGCAGGATCGGTATGGGGCCAGCGAGCGGCTATTTCTGTTCTGTTTCTTGGGTCGTGTGTCGGATTTCAGCCTCCCATTTTAGGAACACCTATTTATAAATCCCAATAACGTTGGGCGACTCGAAAGCACTCGTTATGTTACTTACAGAAAGGAGGAAAACTCGCATTACGAATTTAGGCTAATAATATTAATAAACAAAATAAATTGCAATAACTTCCTTTGTAAACTGCTTCGTCTTTGATTTCAAAACATCTAATTGTCGCAAACAATAATACAAACAAAAATGTTGTTTTTGCTACTAATTACCTGGTGAATGTAAAATTATTTACTAACGTTCTTTTTTTCATTAGATCATATTAATTTTATTGTTTAATTGTCTATTTTGAACTACATTATTGAACTCAACTGATAACTAAATAAATACATTTCTATGAATGATACTTAAAAAAATTGTGCAATTTTCGTGCTAAATTATTTTATGATCCTGCTTGTTATTTGTTTTGTATTAAAATTAGATTTTGTCCGCAAGCCAATACTTCACGTAAGAGTATATATTTTTGGACAATTTCTAATACCAAGAGAATTATAAAAACTAATATTTTGCATTAACAAAACTATTCAGTGAAGTCTATTTTGGCAAAGATTGATTGTAAAAATCTTTCATTTCAATCCGCTTCAGGAAACAATTTGATGTTATTTATGGTTCTATTTCGCCCAAGAATTTTAAGTACTTATGTAGATAGATATTGAGATTATTCCGCAGTTGGCAAAGATATCGTAAATATTTGTTTAAAATAAAGTGTTCTTAATTCAGAAGAAGAATACATCCAACAAGATAGTTTAATCAATTTTTAAAGCAATATATTTTGCAACTTTAGTAGTTATCGTACTATAGCAGATAGGCATATAATTAGACAGATAATGGTAATTGCAATTGAATGATTATTTCTTCAGTAAATTACTAGAGATTCTATTTTGATGCTAATCTTGTTTAGTCTATCGCTTACTGTACAATTTGCAGAAACAGATTTGCTAAGCTATTTTATTATGATTGCTTTTAGGATTTATTTATGGAAATCGATATTATTAAACCTTCTAAATATTTCTAAATCTATAAGTTGCAGCATCACAATTTACTACCAATGGCCCCCCTCTTGCTTAAATGTTCAAGAAATCATTAATTAAAAAATTTCCTTAAAAGGCAAAATTTTTTATTAAAACTTTTTGTGACCTTTTGGGGTGCAAAAAAGGAACTCAGGCAAATAGACTCAGTTGTGGGAAGTTTAACATTCGTAGACAGCCCTTATAATTGTTTTCATCATGAAATCTTATATTTCTATCTTAATTCTAGGTTTGTAATAGTGATTGTTATTTTTGCTGCAGTTTTGCAAATAACTAACTGATGCCTTTTAGGATTTGCTAAAACTAACTCAGGTTGACACTTGGGGTGTCCAAACGCGTACTTTAGGTTTATAAACGTTTTCTGTTTGAATCGTAATGTATACCTGTAACTTGTCGAACATGTTGCTCGGTCCGCATAGTCTGTTGAGTCTGCTGAGACTGCTGATATTGCTGCTGAGTCTGTTGACTCTCCTGCGTCTGACTCTGGTGAGTCTGACTGCTCTGCTGAGTCTGTTGACTCTTCTGAGTCGTGTGTTGCTGCTGCTGTCGATTCATTTCGTCGTTTTGCGATCACAGTATCACTGCGAGATAATTATATAAAAACACATTTAACGCACTAAATTACACCAATAGTTTTTTTTATTCTGGGGAATTATAATACGATTATTTACAACTCCTACAATATACGATTCGAAAATGACAATAGTCCACGGTGTCATTTAGCAGAAGTTAAGTCGTCATCCCCGGTACAAAAACTTTTTTTATACCAAGACGTCGGTCGTTTGCGAATTGCGAGCGAAGAATGCGACGCTCTCCCACCGCGGACCCAGTTGAGTGGTTCGTCGCGACGCCGAGTCACATAACGGAAAAGCACGAATCGGAAGTTATTTTAAGTACGCTATGCGCCTACAAGCACATCGTTGAAATCACCGACGAATCAGAGGTCCGGTGATAATGTTTTGTTGAATGTGTCAGCTGAAGATGCCAGGGTACATTTGTCATTATTGTAATTTTATTACTATCACCTATAAACAATTTTATCTCACAATCAGAATAATATCAAGAGAAAAGTTCTTTTGTTGAATTTAATATTTATCCAGTTGGTAAATAAATAAATAGAGAATAAGGAAGTCCTATCTGTCCTATTAGTATTAGATAAATGACAAGATTTTAATAAATTATTTAGGTACACTTCTCGGTATTACTTCTTGGATAATATGGTTAAAATTTTATCACTATTTGATAACCCTCTGAGATTAGATATCAATTATTTTGTCTAAAAGAATTTAAATTGAACATACCGTTGCTAAATTAATTTACAAAGTAAACAAAAAATAATTTTTCCATTTATTGAAGTTGGCAACTTTATTAGGGAACGTAACAAGGGCGTAAAAAATTCTCAATTGTACTGAATCTCATAACGCCTTTGCTTTATTCCGTTAGGGTGTCAAGAGGAATAGATATAAATGGTTGTCAGACATTGGGAGTTTAATTTTATTTGTACTAATTTTTATTAAGTCATATTGAACGTCTGATCCTCTTTGGTACAAGAATTATTATGACCAACACCTTTGCTTTCCTTAAGGAGGGATATGCAACATTTATTAACATTTGTTAAACATGTATGTAAAAATAAACATGTACGTAAACATTTATTATTATAAAGTATTTCAAACAGGAAATAGCAGTGAAAATACAATAAAGATTTTTAATTGTTTCATATAAAAGAAATGTGCATTAAATTTTTTGCAGATTTCTATTTAACCTTTTAAAATAAAAAAAAAAACAAAAAATGTTTCGTTAATTTTTTATTCGATTAGCCGACAATATTGTTTCGATCGACAGCGACTATTATCAAGAGTGCTTAAATTAAGTTTCAAAAACTATCAATCCTGATAGTTACAGTTGACTTTATTTTATAAGCTACATGTTCCAAATAATAATTTTTTATTAGGAATTATTAAAAATTAAATTGAAATATTTCAACATTCTTTTCATATTTTGAATTCAATTTAAATTGCTTAAAATCCACACAAATTTTAATGCAGTATTCCTGGGAATGTATACATTTTTTTAATTTGTTTTGAAAAAGAAATAAACACTTCGCACTAATTATTAACCATGTTTAGGTAATGATCTAAAAAAAGGACCAAACTTGGAATCATACAAGTATTCCTTCGTGTGAGTATTGGTCTCAATAAAAGTTTAAATTTTTAGGTATGCGTCACTTCTAATTGGAATTATTGTTCTATAAAAATGGAAGAGCAGTTGAATGTAGATCAAAAAAACACAAACACAGCACATTAAACTTATATGTTAGAGTGTCTCATAAAATATTTAGTATGAATTAATTTGATTTTATTTCCTTTTTTTATATTAACAAACAGTTAAAAAACAGGATTTGCAGAACATTGGTTACTGTAATCTTTCAATTTCCATAATTAAAAAATATTTCATTTAAATATTAACAATATTAGAAAACGAGCGTTGTTAGAGAACTTAAAAATCAAAAGAGCTCTCACTAGTAAGAAATTCTTTCGTGTACCTTTTTCCTACTTTTGTAAATTATTATCAGTACGTGTCACAAATGTAATACTTTCGAGTCTTACTAGCATTTTGTTAATTAAAATAATATAAGGCTAAATTTAAATAGACTTTAATTGCAATTGTTGATAATAGTCTTCTCATTATTCAATAATATACAATAGAAACAAAACGTAGGAGCGTAGTACCTATATTTATTTATTTATTTATTGATCCAGAGTAATTTACATTGTATACAATACATAGTAAATCCATAGAGGGAGGCAATTCCTGTACATGGCCTGGCTTAATACTAGTTAAAATTTACATATTTTTTCTTTCCTTTTGGTCGCCATGAAAAATATATCTATAAAATTTTATTTACTCAGCATCTAAAGATAATTCTTTTAGAAATTTCCCTATTATTAGGTAGATACGAAATCTTCTAGTACCTAATAAATTATATTGTTATTATTCTTTGTAATTATTATTAAATATTAGGATATAGAAACTACCCAATTGCACGTTTTCTTTTTATTTTTGCTTCAATAATCGAAGTCGGTTAATAGGTTATTAATAGGTATTTTTAGAAGCGTCGGAAGTTATAAATAGGTACAGCATTACGGTCAAATATTTTGTTTCGAACAATACGAAAAAGCGGATTTAAGAGTACAGAGAGTTTAAAATTCTTATTTAAATATTTAATGAAGAATGGAGGACGGGGATAATATTCTCCGGGTTCGGGTCTTCTAGGAAGCTTAATATGTTTTAGTCTTCTTGAGTACTTTGGATTTTCATTTTATATTATTGTATACGTATGTTGACGATACAGTAGAAATGCCCGTATTCGAATTATTAATTATCGTAATTTATCCACAATTGAAAAAAAAAATTGAAATTTAATAAAATACGAATATTTGAATTTGAATATTTAAAATTACAAATAACTACTCAAATATTTCATTATTCGAAAACTCAAATATCTAGACGACAAAATATCTGGATTCCTAAATCTTCTTTTGAGGCTTATGTAATACCTACTTGGAGAAATTACCTTCTGAATTAGTTTTTTTCTTGTCGAACTGTATTAACTTTTATTTTAAAAATAAGAATATTGTAGGAGTTTCTTAAATTGTCAAGGCACGTTTATACAGAATAAGGTATTACCACTTCATGATTTTCAGATGGATAATAGGATGCAGTAAACAAAAAAAAATTAGCCGTCACGGGACGCCTGGCAGATGGGAAATATCGAGTTTGCACAAGTATTATGTATGAAAGACAATATCATTCTTTTTTTATTAGGTGAAATGTACGCAACAATTATAATTAATTCACTTTCATCTTCTAGTTTACTATAGTAAACGACGCCGTCGAACCGAGTGGAAAGAGCATCGCCACGGCATGCAATCGCCACGATCGCCACGCCAACAATCCGGTTTCACATCAATATGTTGAATTTTTTATTATTCAATGGTACAAATAAGTACCAGCGTATATATGTTACTTCTTTCGTTAATAGATAGATAGTTTAATTTGTCTCGAATATACCTGACATGTTTAGATACTACTTTTTCCCATTTTGTTTGTTTTAATCGAATTGTTAATTAAATAAAGAAAAATCATTTAATAGAAGAGGCACTTATATGTCAAACTCCACTATAACATAAGAAATAAAACACAGGTGTTTACGAGTTTAACAAAATATATTAAAAATATCACGACGAATCGTTCACCTTACAAAGGCTTCATCACCTGATGCTGGTGAAGCTTTTGTAAAAGAGAAAAAATAATAGATTCTAAAAAAGATATTTTAAATGTTCTTTTTTTTCTTTTGAATTTTTGGAATTTCCTAAACTTAAAGTACATTTGTTTGATAATTTTTGGTGTTTTGGGATGGTTTATCGAATTTTTAATTTAAGATAAAATGTCCTATAGTTATGTAGATTCATTTTATTTTTGTGAATTTATTTTTGCGGACTCTCCGAAGTTTTCCTCGGGTTCTTCGGATTTCGATTTTGCACTGTAAATATTGTATTTATGCTGACTACACAATAAGTACATGCCATTTATAACAAACATAATATTTGTTTTTTGCACTGTTTCGGTTGTTCAGTCGTGTATGTTAAATTTATTTAGCAAAATTGGGAAAATTAAATTGATTCTGTATTATAACAAATGCATTTAGAAAATGTTGGCTCAAGGTAGCATGCCATCAACATTTTGAATTTAAAACCATATTAATTTTATTTTTATACTTCAAAACATATTAAAATCGTTAATTTTATGTAATGCTACTAATAGCTTTCAAACATTAATGGTTCTTCTATAAATTGAAACTAAATTTCACAATATAAGTTTTTCGGTGTAATGATTCTAAATAGGAAAGTTGTTTGTGATCGCATAAAACTTTAGTCACTGATCGGTGATTATGCAGTTTCAGAAATAACTCGGCTGTTTTGTAGGGCAATAAAAGCGTAAACCTGAAAGTATGGCGTTGGAGTGTAAATGTGGGCGACGAAAAAGCTAGTAATTGTGACAGGACGCCGAGCGTCGCCAATGGTGATAGTGTATTTTTGGAATTTGGCCCATCTGTAACATCTAAAACCTACATGTCTTAAGAAGTATTCATACAATTCGTTTAATAACATGCCTACAACATGTATGGTTTAATGAAATCACTTTTTTATCCATTTATCATCAAAATAATCATTTGATTTTTTATGCCGAAGTCTGGTATACTTCTTTCTAAGTCTATATTTCCAATCCCTAAACATTAGAAAAAATCTGCATGTTCCATAATTAAGCCTCTTTACTTCTATGTATGCTCCTAACATATTTTAAGCTAATCCTTCATTCTCTTTTAATTACTCTCAGAAATTGTCCTACTTTTTGATCTCTTTTATATCCGTTAATTTCCGTAGAGTATTTCGTTCTACCTTTTATTTTGAATTCTAAATGATTAAAATAAAATATGTAGTTTAACATTACATAGGTACCATATACTTAAATACTTCATTTTTTATCTTTCCCTTCTCTCTAAGTAAGTGAGATTTAAAACAATTTGTTCCTGTACTTTGGCGTAAAATTTTATCTACCTCAAGAAGCCACAGTATGGTCAAATAATTATTTATAAACAATGTAACGTCTTTGTAACAGTAAACTTTAGTTTTTTATATTACGTAGATAAATTCATCATTAATATGTTTTGGTCTTTAATTCGAATGCTGATTTACCATCACTTCTTTCTGGGCCTTTCTTTTTAATTCTTGAAAAAAATAATCTCATTTGCCAATAATAATATGCTTTTGATTTTCTTTTACGTCTCTTTATTCCTCTAATATATTTTAGAATAACCCTTTAATATCCATTTTTACTCAGGTGTCTAATCTTACTACTTCTTATGATTTCTAAAGACAATCTTTTAGTTTATTTTTTAAATTATTAAATTAACTTTATAATTAACCATATAATATCATATATATATAAGATAAATGAGCTTTAAAACAATTTTGCACATGTAATATAATTTGTAAATGAATTCCACCTTAAGATATCATAGTGTGGCAAATAATAATGGCGTAAACAATAAAATATTGTTCTACTGTTCTAAAATTTGTTAGGTATGTCCTTCGCCAATACCATGCACCCCTACTTCTTTGTAAGCCTTTCTTTTCAATTCCCGAAAACTGAACAACATTTGCCTCTAACTACTTGGCGAAAATAATTTAATTTTGACCTTCTTTTTCGCCTCTCCATTTCTGCTTCTGTCTTTAAAATGTTTTAAGATAAACCTCTCAGTACTCAGAAGATGTTCCGCTGTCTTATCTGTGATTCTTTTGGACTCCGTTCTACTTTCTTCTTAATTTTTATCTTCTTAAAACATCGCACTTCAGAGTCTAACTCTAACCTTCAAAAAACTTATCATTTCCTAAAGTATTCCAAAAAAAGTCAGATGTTCTAATTCTTTAGAAAGGTTCTAAAAGCTTTCGATTGGAATAGTGGAACTTTACCAGGTATCATCTATAAATTTTCCAAAATCTTGTGAAATTTCCTTACTGTCGTTTATTGTTATCTAGCCAACGTCACACGGAGAAAAATAATCATGATTTTATTACTTGATGAGTCAAGCAAAATTTTTCTAGTAAATAATACTAAAATTCTTATAAAATGTACTTGGTGGTATAAAACAATTTTTCATTCTTTCTAATAATTAGTATTAGAATAATCAAGCTAAATAAGTCTAGACTTTTTTTCTCTACCTCTCGATTATTTTATCGTGTCGTAAAGAGAAAAATACTAGAATGAGAATAGTTTAGTAAAATTTTTCATAAGAATTGTAAAAAATGTTTTCTAATCAAGTCAATTTTATTAGAATTCAGTCTCAACACCGAATGTAGATTGACTAGACATTTCTAGTAAAATCTCCTTGAGCGTCTGGTCGTCAATACAATTGACAGATTTTTTAATAATGTTTGCTAGAATTCTTGCAATATTTTTATGATTGTTTTCACCGTGCAGGCATTAGAGTCACCTAGTTACTACAGTATAGCTCTGAAGTTTTATTATTAAAAAATCTTGGTCCAAAATCTTTTTTAGTATATCTAAAGTGTTTTGGCTTTGGACAGAACGTAGACTATAATAAATTGAGCGTGCTTGAAGTATATTCTTTTATGTAGGTATTCATGCAATTATTTTTATCCTTATTTTGTATTTTATTTGGCATTTAAATTGTTGTCACAGTGTATAAAATAAAATTTAAAATATAGTCTCGGTTCGTGACAGAAATAGATGTTGCGACCCTTTTAATGCTTATGGAATGGATTACATTAAAAAATATTCATCGCAATAAAGAAATTCAAAAAATTGTTATTGATGAAGGATTAATTTGAGTGTTTTTCCTACCACTTTCTAACGCAATGTAGATTAGTTAGATTTTTTCAGATTAATATATCGACATTACAGTTTCTCTGATGTTAACGAGTAGTGTGAAAACCTTGAATATCAAAGATCGATTACAATCGAGATTCTCAAATATGATGAGGAGCACACCAAGAATTTTAAACTTTTGAGCGATCAAGATAACCCTTCACATTGTTAACTGGTTTTTGAAAAGTCTATATAAAAGAAATCAGGATTGAATTTTCAATTTTAACCCGTTATCAAAATATTTTATTTAATCAAATTATGTGTTATATCAATTAAGATTATTTCGCATTAGGTCGATTAAAATTGTAGTATTATGGTGTAATATTTCATAAAATTATAGAAAACAAACCGTCCAAATTAAGTAAAAAATAATCTAAAAGAAAATTTAATACTTGGGACAACTGCCAATTTAGAAGTAGCCAAGTTAGTGTCAGATATAAATTGTTTAGTCAAAAATAAATTTGCCGTGAAAACATAGTTGTAGAAAAAAAAATTAGAAATCCACCTTTATTTCGGTAAACAAAAGTAACGTCAAATAATAAACTGTTGAATTAATGGTATCATAGAATTCAAAATAACATAAATTCTAGTACCTTGCATTCTAATCATTATTAATCTTGTTTGATAAAAATATCAAAATTATTTAAAAATGTTTTATTCACTTGAAAACCTACACGGAGAAAAATAATCATGATTTTATTACTTGACGAGTCAAGCAAAATT
Source organism: Agrilus mali (assembly GCA_029378335.1). Classification (NCBI taxonomy): domain Eukaryota; kingdom Metazoa; phylum Arthropoda; class Insecta; order Coleoptera; family Buprestidae; genus Agrilus; species Agrilus mali. Next base: position 19,560,369 of record CM055659.1, read on the forward strand.
TTTCGAGTAAATAATACTAGAATTTTCTTAAAATGTACTTGGTGGTATAAAACAATTTTTCATTCTTTCTAATAATTAGTATTAGAATAATCAAGCTAAAAAAGTCTAGACTTTTTTTCTCTACCTCTCGATTATTTTATCGTGTCGTAAAGAAAAAAATACCAGAATGAGAATAGTTTAGTAAAAGTAGTCATAAAAACTGTAAAAAATGTTTTCTAATCAAGTCAATTTTACTAGAATTCAGTCTCAACACCGAACGTAGATTGACTAGACATTTCTAGTAAATTCTCCTTGAGCGTCTGGTCGTCCATATAATTGATAGATTTTTTAGTCATGTTTGTTAGAATTCTAGCAATATTTTAATGATTGTTGTCTACGTGTAAAGGAAATATTATTTGCGAATCATGGGAAAAATAATCATATTGAAAAAGACGACACAATCATGTCTAATTATTTATTATTATACAACATTTGAAAGAGTGTTTTATTATATTGACTATTGAGAAAACCATTTCAAAAGAATTGAATTACTGAGATTTCTAATCTTTTCCACATCGGATTTATATTTGTTCAGTTATAAAAAATTTTACGTTTTCAACTTGCAATTTACGACTTTTTTTGTAACATCTTATAACTTTCTTCTTTACTCAGGCCCATTTCAGTGCAAATTTTACTTTGTTTGACACCTTCTCCCAATCTTTCAACAATGTGCTATTAATGCCTTAGTGCAAAAGATTTACGTGGTGTTTCTTTGAAATTGAACTTTCCATATTTTAACGAACTAGATAACCACAACTTATTAACTTCGTCCGCGTGGAATAGCATTAAAAATTTGTTTTTCTATATTTTTATTTTCTTGGCCGTAAGCCTTTTTGCCGACGTTATTACACAAAAACTTTCATTCCTTATTTTTGCCGCCTTTAGGGTAAAATTTTTACAAACTTCAAATTTCGTATTTATATCTAATCAAAAGCCTAAAAAATAAGTTTCAAGCCTCTAGCTTTATATCTACTTATCTATCTCTGTACCAAATTCTCATTTAAATCGGTTCAGTATTTTGGGCGTGACTGCGTGACACAGACGGAGTTACTTTCGCATTTGTAATAAGTATTATAGATTAATATAGTTTAATTATAGTCTAAAATTGCTTATGTAGCTTAGTATTCAACTACTTTTATTGATCCAAATAAACAAAACCTCTATAACTTTTTACACTTAATATTTACTTTTCTGGGCCGTAAGCTTTTTTGACGACATTATTACACAAAAACTTTCATCCCCTTTAGGGTAAAATTTTTACTAACATTGAATGTCGTATTTATTTATATCTAATCAAAAGCCTAAAAAAATTAAAAAAATTACGGAATTTCCGTACAAACTTTCCTATTTCAATCCCTCACAACCTTTTTTTCGCATTAAAAAGTAGACTATGTCCTTTTACAGGCTCTAGACTATCTCTGTACCGAATTTTATTAAAATCTGTTCAGTATTTTAGGGGAGATTGTGTAGCATGCAGACAGAGTTACTTTCGTATTTATAATATTTCGTAAATTCATTTTCATCGATTTTCCCATGGTAATAATATGATTTTCCCGCAGTAAAACGTAGTCTATGTGTTAATCCAGGGTGTCAGCTAACTCCATACCAAATTTTATTAAAATCGGGCCAGCCGTTTAGACGTGAAGAAGTAACAAACATACACACTCACACACTCAATAACTTTCGCCTTTATAGTATTAGTGTGATTATATCTCTGTAAGTGATAAAAATAACCAATTCTCAGTCACTCACGACTTAAATAACAAACCAACAGATTTACATTTTTGAGTTTATAATCCAAAACTGGCATAATTTAACTGAAGAAATTGAAATGAAAATTCAGTTAACAGGACTCGGGAAAGATCCGCTTTTAGCTCGCTGTAACAGAAAATCTGCAGTATTTTAGATGCTAATTTAGGTTTAAGTTCGTTATATAAACGGGAAAAAAGCCATTATCTGAAATAATTATGATAGCTTTTAGCATTTTCCAATTAAATCGGTTCGTGCAGATAAACAAATAAACAGATTTTTTAACATCGGATTGGCTCTAGTAATCGAATGTACTCACACAAAAAATCTTTAAAAGAACAAAATTCATAAATCAATTAAAACTTACCAAAACAAAAAATTGGTGATATACTAGATTTAACCATTTGAAGTTATATCTGAAGATATCTCTATTTTTGAGTTTCTGAAATACGTTGTATCTCTGAGGCCGTCAAAATGGACGGTGAAGTTTGCTTGAAAGAACTAATATTAATTTACGCTCAGATGGTATTTCTTACAATGTATGTACATATATGAGCTGCAAATAGTGCATTACCGAGTACATACATTTTGAAATAAGATTAACATAAAAATGAATTAAAGTTGAGAAATGAAACAAAACAAAAACCTCCTATTAAACCACGGAAAGCGATGTAAAGTATTATGACAACATCTGTACAAAGCACTTTATTTGTTTACAGATGCACTACTGACGTTTGTAATGTTTACACTATCGTTTTAGTATTCCTTTGCTAGGTACTTAATTCAACTCAAACCAATTAGCTACCGATTTTGCAATGTATTTAGCATTTTAAACTAAGCATTTTACTTACAATTGTCTAATTTTTTTTCAAAGTGGTGGCTTAGACGGTATTAATTTATTTGATCGACTTAATGACATCGACACTCAAAAAGAGAACGGCCTGAACAATATATAGTGCCAATATAAGGGACAATAATCCCTATTGAGCCTATATTTGCAGCTGAAATTCAATATATAACGAACAAAATAGCTCAAACCCCAACGCCAAAACACGACACTTTAGTTGTCCGAAGCACTTTTCGGTAACAAGGTTACCTTCTTCAGGGACTGAAGTGAACTAAACCTAAAAGTGAACTAATCCTAATATATACTGAAAGTTGTTAAGGTTCAATGAAGATGGTTCAGCAGCAATAGTGATAATGTTCAATGGACCTTGACAATAACAAAAAATAATTAAACGACTAAATAGCAGAGATCCAGGGATAGGACCCTTGTCATTGTTAAGTAAAATTTGGTTATTTTTACAAATGTATAAACTTTCAAAACTATCTAGTAGTAACTTCCTTAACTAATTTAAGATTATTAATATTAATATTATGTTCCTCAGTAATAATATGTTGGGCAAGACTAGATTTTTCAGCTCTACCAAACCGTGCATGAGCTAAATTCTCCTTGAACCTGGTTTGGATCGAGCGTCTAGTTTGTCCTATATATTTTTAACTACAGTTTTTACAGCTAATTTCATATATTCCGACTTTTCTAAGAAAGGAATTTTATCCTTCGGGTTACCGAGGAGAGTTTGAAGGTAGTTACAACTTGAACTGTAGGCAATGCGAAAACCAAGTTTTCGAAAAATGCCTTCGAATCCTCGAGTAAATCTTGGCTCGTATGGCATAGTAATAAACTTGGTTTTACTGGTGTCTGTTTGAAAAGTCGAAGATCTTGAAACAGAATTCTTAAATTTAATCTTATTAACTAATTTATCAATGATGTTACTATTGTAACCATTGTCAATTGCAATTTTCTTAATTGTACAGAGTTCCTTATGATATCTACTTTTACCAAGAGGAAAACTAAGCAATCTATGTACAAGGAAATTAAAACTAGCCATTGTATGTTGAACGCAATGATTAGAGTCAATGCTTATAAATCTAGAGGTATTAGAGGGTTTTCTATAGATATCTGATATCTTATTTTCCTCATCAATTCGATAACGATAAGCGCTGAGACGATTCGAATTATTGTTATATAATATATTATTATTCGATTACCTATATAAAAAACCAATGAATTCTGTCACTTAATGTAAACAGAAACATACTGTAATACATCAGATGCCTAAATTGGGGGCCCGCTTTGTAACTCCTTGTTTTTTAATTTCTTTCGTTTTCTGCTCTTATGATTGATTAAAGTCATATATATAAAAAAAAAGAAACTATTATTTTTATGTTAATAATGCTGTATTGCTAATATTATTTTAATCTTCACTATTAATAATCATTACAGAATAAAGTTATTATTAATTTGGAACGAAATATAACCACTTCCTTATATCTTAAAAGTAGACGTTAAATGGTTCGAATAAATTAAATCAGCAATCGAAGAATACGGAACTAATTAATAGGTCACATGAAGTAAACAGTTTATTAGTTAATTTTATCAGCGTTCACCATTTATAAATGCTATTCTCGTTTCACAATAAAATCAATCTTCTCGTAGTTCAAATGTCAAGTGTTTTATGGTTCTTCTGAATTCTAGCTCGATAGTCGATATGAAATTTAAAAATAAAATTACACATTCCATGTACTCCTAACTCCCACTCACCGTCGGTCGAACTTTAAAAAAATATATTGCGTCAAACCTAAGTGTAAATAAAAGGCTTTGGAAATATTTTTACCTACTGTTTGTGAAATTGGAAATTTTGGTAAATTATTCCAAAGTAGAAAGCTTTCAAAACGAAGTTAATAATATTATTTCCTATTGGGCAAACGTCTTATAATTTATTTGACTTTAAATTTGTCAACGGTATTTCCGCTAAAATCATAAACTCCAATATATGCAAAAATTTTGTAAATAAAATTTTAGATGCAGAATAGAAATGGTAATCATTCTAAATTTATCTTGTTGTGTATATCAGCTTATAGAAGTGTCAATCTTTATCCAATTAGTCAAATTGTTCGGCTATAACGAATTCGGATGTAACACTCACTTCGATTTAATTAATTAGCTTACAAATCAAACAAAGATCTCCCAAACAAGAAGTGATAATTTCTTAATTATTTTTATGTAGATATATATACTAGAGTACCTAGCCGATAACTCACTCATAGAAATGTACAAAAATTTTGCCCTACTGTCATGAGGACCAGGCTACCATTTCATATAAAAGAAAATCCACTCATATACACTATAATATATATAAAAAAATAATAGTGTAATTGAGGGCAAAATGGTTGTTGCTTCTCTGAAAGTTTTTAGCGCACATTAAGGAGCATTGGTCTAAAATACAGAGGTAGTGGGAATCTTATGGAACTTGACTGTACTTGACTTGACTCCCAAACCTGACCACCTCAACGTCTCCCAATTTTATCTCTGAAAGCATCTTGTACCCGCAAAGGGGGTTAGGTTAAAATAGCAGCGATCTTTCCGTCTAATCTCGATTTAAAATAGGAATATTTTAGAACCCGTCCTCTAACCCTTGACTGCATTAACGTCCTTTCATTTTCATTAAAGCTTAATTCTGTTGCACCCTTCAAAACCTCTAGCTTCTTGTAAGGAGCTTTAGTTTGAAATACTGGATTCAAAGTATTCTCTATCGACGTGATTTAAAGTCGGAATCTTATGGATCTTGTTTTTCGTTTTTTAATTTCCTCTGAAACTCCTTCTAACGCCATTTAAGGGCGTTAGTTTGATATACTAGGGATATTTCTGTGTCGACGCGATTTCATATTGGGTTCCCGTTTGTTCTCCAGCTCTATTAGACCATCTTAACATCCCCGAAGCTTCTGTTGTTTCCTTGAATATTATTTAGTTCCCAGTATGGGGCGTTAACTTGTAATACTGGGGATCCTCTCAAAGTTTTCCGTATACGCGCGGCATATTATAGACCTCGTATGCTCCATTGTGCTAGATTACGCTAACATCTCATAATTTGCTCTAAAATTCCTCCTGCTACTCCTAATAGCCGGTAGTACCAATTAATGGGCGTTAGTTTGAAAGACTAAGGATATTTTCGTATCGGCTCTATTTAAAGTTACAATCATATAGAACTTGTTTGCCCTTTCGTGCTAGAGACTCCCTTAACGTCTTAAAATTTTCTCTGGAGCTCCTTTTACTCTTCTTAAAGCCTTTAGTACACCTATAAAGGGGCGTTAGTTTAAAATACTTGCGATTTTGTCGTGTCGGAACTTATGAAACTCAACTACTTCCTCGTCCTAGACCCTCTTGAAATCTTGTGCTGTCCCTCTCAAAGCCTTTTGTATCCCCAAAGGGGTGTTAATTTAATATACTTGAAATCATTCCGTACAGGGGCGATTTAAAACCGAAATATTATAAATTTCGTCTATTCTCCTGTCATAACGTCCCCAATTTTCTCTGACCTTCCCTATAAAGCCTCCATCTCCCAGAAGGAAAAATACATTCTACATAAATGTGTGATATAGGTATTTGTTTTGTTTTATTGTAACTGTCGCTTCAGTTTATTTGGATAGTTTAAAGTTGTGAAAAGTGAAATAGGTAAGCATTTTATTGTTCTGAAGAAACTATCCTTACGCAAAATAATTTTGTTCTTCTCATTTTTAATACATATGTAAGTACTTACTTATGTTGAAGAAAGTCAAACTTTGACTTTGTGTCCCGATTAGCAACACCTATAATAAAAGTCTATTTTAAATAAAAACCTAATTCCCAATGTATCTTTTTTAAAATATATACGTTTTATTTTGAAATCCGAAACAGTATTACACATGCAGGTGTAATATTTTCCCGTTGCATAGTGGGCTTTTGAAAAGAAATCGAGAACATGTATTTTTGGATAGATCACAACTAGTGACTCAACGGTTGGTGAATGTTCAAAACAGCTCAGGTTTGCTAAATTTACAAACCCTTCATCACTTTTCGAATTTATAAATACACATATACTAAAATCAGTCACCATAAAAAATTTAAGCCAGGTAATAATAAGTATTATTCCAAAAAAAAACCAAACCAATGAAATATTGATATTGTTTTTTATTAGATGATTTGAAATTTTTTAGAATAAAGTAATATTTTGAATAATTTATTTATAGAAATTGGATATTGATGAAAACTTGTTGTTAAGCTAAAGAAGCTGAATTAAAGTCAGATTATTGTTAATTTGTGATTACTTTATGTAGTACTTCTATATTTTTAAAGAAATAATAAGTTAAAAAAAGACAAAAAGGAAATATTGCATCTGGTATGAAGTGAACTCGGCGCCTCTGCGCCGGCCGCTCAATCATTCTACCACTTTCGTTTTCGTGAAGACGGGGTTCCCTCGAGTATATTAAGAATGGATAACAGAGTGTTTAAATTATATTTAAAAAGAGGTATATTAAAAAGTTTTGAAATTCGTGGTTTTCAAATTGTTTTCTTATCGAGTAGTTAGATTTCCGATACAGTGGTTTCTTCCGGGCTGTTTTGCCGTGATCCATCGAAACTTCTTCTTCCAGACGTTTTGCCGTTCGCATTTTCAGTGGTGACTTTGCTGAGTCGTGACTACGGCAAAACAGCTCGGAAGAAACCACTGTATCGAAGGACGCCGGCCGTAAAAGCCTAAAAAGAATTGCCCGGTAGGTTTTAATGGTACATGATTTTTTTACAGCTAAAAAAATAATCAAAAAAGGATTCCTTTTTTGCTTTCAGATGCGGCATCTCCAATCACAAAATTTATTCATTTGTCAAAAAATGTAGAAAATATTTTTTTTATAAAGGCGGAACAACACCTGTATGCAATTAAATTTTTTTATGGGCTTCCTTAATGTAACATTGTAATAATTTTAACTGTTGTACACATTCAATAATGTACCTACAAGCGATATTATGCGGATCCAAACAGTATTTGTAACCAAGCGAGGCAGGGGTATAAATAGAATTACATTAACGGAGATAAATACCGAAGCTTGATAGTTAGGTGTGAGGCCGTTCAAATTGCATTCATATTTGTGAATGTTAATGTTCTGGTTCAATTTTGAACTTATTGCATAATTTTTTTAAAGTAGTAGCTCAGGCAATTATGATTTATTTCCCTGTCTGGTTAAAATCATTACTCACAAGGTGAAAAGTTCGAACCGTATTAATAACCCTTATTGGATTTATTTTCATAGTTGAGATTCAACAAGTACCTAAAAGGTCATTAGGGTAATTTCCCCCAACCGTTTCTTACTTATTTGAAAATATCCCTGTAAAAATTTTTGAAACTAGATATTTTGAACTTTGCGGGTACAAGTAGTTAAAAAAGAGTCTCAAACGTCTCTAGTTTGAATAGTGCCATAAAAGACAATTCTAGCGTCGACAAGGACGGCTACTTAGTGGCAGTTTTTTTATTTATTTATTAATTAGATGATATCTAGGTTATAGATTAAGGGGAATAACGCTATATTCAAAGGGAAGGGGCAGACAGTCCAATTTTTTATCCAAAAATTACACTTAGTGTAAATTAAAACATAACAGTTTTGTCTTTCTAATTTGGAAAATTTATAAACGATGTTTTACTTGACTAACTGAAGAGTTTACCGTGATAAAGTCCTAAAAGAAAGGGTAAGACGCTGACTACTAGTTTTCTAAATTAAAAACTTTATTAGCTGCGATCCTTCGCAGTATGTGTTTCTTATCTAAATCATCTAATTTAATTGTACAAATAAAAGTATGTAACATTTTAAGAAAATTTGCAAACACTGCAATTTAGGTATTATGGATTTAAGTCGTAAAATATTAAAAAGAATATTAAAGGTGAGTCAATGTTGTGAAACCTATTTCAAAAAATCAATTACTTATTAACCTATGAGTTTCAGTCATAGTTTATTATCCTTTATGTAACATAAAGTGCATGTAAAACTGAATGCTTTCTATGGTAAACAAATCTTTTTTAAACCGTATGATTTATTCGTATTTTGTGAAACACATTACGTGCATCTATTTTTGAAATTTCCTTGGGCAGCCTTCCATCAGTTTTAAGTGGGCGAGTTCCCTGTTTAATTGTTTTTCTTTAGATTTTATTACATGAAACATTTGGCAGAAACTATGTAGACGATTTGGATTTAATAATTTTAACCGGAACAAACGTGCATAGATTTCAGAAAACATTGCCGCAAATCTTTGTCTAAAGCAACTCAAAACAAACACAAAATGGAAAATCAAATTTATGACTAAAAAGTAATAATAAATAATTAATTCGATATTCTAAGAAGATAGGTATCTATGATTTATATTTATATTTATATGTCAAAATTCCACGGTTTTATTTCCATTGCAAAAATAAATTTCTTTGGTAGAACAAGTGGCGAAAGTTAGGATATTTTAATAGAAGTTTGTTTTCAGTTAACTTTATTGTATTATTTAAAACTTAATTACTTAGAATTAAAAAGAAAAAACTGAAATAACTAGCGAATGATTTATTCGTTTTTTAATTATAGGCCAGTGAGTTGATACGTAGATCAGTGGCGGTTCCTAATGAAATGGAGCGGGTGTTCGCCAAATGTGTACTCACGTTTTCTTTAAATTTTTAACATTATTTTACAGTGTTTGCGTAGAGGCGGAGTTTGTGCTTGTCTGCACTGAATGCAGCTCAATTACCCGCCTAAATTCTCTAGCAAATATCATTCGATTAGGTTGCGAAAATATCTAATTTTCTGATTATGCACCCTGATATAGATTACCTTTTGGGGTGGATACAAAATTTTGTTTAATACTTACTTACTCAGAAGCATTTGTTATTAATTATAGCTATATAAAAGGATCCTGTGTGAATTTTATAGAGGATTTACAGTTAGTTACAGAGAAAAAAAAATGAGTCATAATTTCCAGATATGCATTAAAATAATTGCTGTCTACTCAAAATGTTAAACTACCTCTTTTTTTCGACGAACTGACTGTCCATGTTCTAGTGTCGCTTTAAAGAAAATTGTAGATTTTTAAAATGCATATGTTTAGGAAAGTAGGTCAATATGTCCCTTTGGGTAACTAATTACTTTCAAATATATTTTTTAATGTATTACGGTGGTATTTCTGTTAACGTTGAAAGAAAATTCAATCGAAAAAAAAAAAAGACATTAACATAAATAGACACACATAAAAATTTGTTTATTGGTAGGAAACTTACCTGCTTTAAAATGTTAAGATATATAGTAGAAAATAGTCTGTGAAATTTTTAAATTTCAACAAAGGCCAATTAATTAAGAAGCGTTGCTTTTTTGTTAGCAGCTTCTAAACGTTTAGTTAGATTGTAAAATATTGCATTTAAAAATTGTGCAATTCGCTAATTTTATCTACTAAGTACTATTTATACAAACAATTAAGTACATGATATTAGTTGTGTTAATGAATTAAAAATTATAATATATTAGATACTTAGGTTAGTAGAGTTAGTGTACTTACTTTGCAAGTTACTCCCACTAAACAATGTCCCACTATTATTCAACTTCATTCACTTAATTTGTGTGTCGACAAAAAAATAAGAAAGTGCAGTTGCATGAAAGCTTTTTACTTTATTATTATTTGTTTTATCATAACAATCACAAAAAGAGGGTGTGTTTACATAGAAAATAATAACGTAGGCACGAACTTAATAATCAAATCACACGCGTAAATGAATAATGAGAATAATCCATAAAAACAATGTTACAATGAATTAATTAAATATCAACTTTAGAAAATAGTCCAAGATATTGAATACCGAATGAATACATCCTTAAAATTAAGGGTCTGTAGATATTATAAGTATTTATATGTAGATATATTAACAACAAGGCACATGCGGTACAACATACAAATAAAGACTAGAATGGTAACGGTTTCGTTAGACAAGGGGCAAACTTAATGTATCATACAATGGCAAGTGATAATTAAGATCGTAAATAGGCAGTGGCAATATTATTGGAAAATTAACCCTATACCCTTCCATTTAACCCTAACCGAAATTTCAACCGAAAAACTAGATAATATATTTTTTCGTTTACTTCTATTTACATGCTTTTTAGCCGGTTTGTACATAATAATTATGTATTTATTTATAAACAGACCGTGCTGAGAATTTAACTCAATCAATCGTCGAACAGTGGTGAGTGAAATCAAAAACACCTTGCACTTGAACTATACTAGTCATGCGCTCGTTAACTCGCAGCCAGGTTGCAACTTGGGGCCCTGATAAAAGTTTACTCTCGGTGCCCCAAAAGACATGCAACGAAGTTAATTTTATGATTTCGTTTTCTTTATTTTATTAGAAAATAATTTTTACTTATCAAGTAATGGTGTAAATGTATAGCAAACGATTTAAACTTAATTTATGTTACGGTTGGGTTGATTTCATTACAAATAGAAGTTGTTGGAAGGGTATAAAGTTAATCAGTTTAGATGTTCACCGAGATATCCTTAACCCAATAAGCTAACAGGTCAAAAGTGGTGCAAGCAATATACAAATAATATATATATTTTACACGTTAAGTTTAGAGTAAAAGGGTGTGAGTTCCTCCACCTTGTTAAATGTACTGTGAACGCCTCTCACCTGGAACTTGTAGGGTCGCGGATGTGCTAACAGCTCCCACAGGATTCGTTGCGGTGCAGCTATATGTGCCAGCATCATCTGAAAAATAAAAAATTATTGATTCACAGGCATTATAAAAAACTAAATAAAATAAAGTTTAGTTGGAAAAGTTTCTTTTTTTGATTGCAAAGGGGACTGAGCATATCTCGCCTTTTTAGGGAATTTTCAGGAGTATATAAGTACAGAATCATGCTCTTGACAATGGTTTAAGAAGGGAAAATGTACTTCAAGTCCTTACAGTAAGAAAGTAAAACATTCTCCAGTGTAAATTATTATATTTTAGTTTCAGGCGAATTAACTGATTACACTCATAAACACAGGATTTGTGACATGTCATTTTTAAAACTTTTAATGTATTATTTTGGTATCCTGAAATCAAACCCTAATACATATATTTTTTTAATTACCCATAATTATCCTGTATGAGGCTTACTACCAAATAATTCTAGGTATTTCCTTCGGGACTAAAAAAATGTTATTAACGATTATTGGTTAATTTAAATTGGAATTAAGAATAATTTTGTTAAAGCACTGGATGGGATGGAAGAGGGTTTTTGCATCCAAAAAAAAATTTCCGAGAATTATTAACAAGGCATATTTGTGGGCCTGAAATAAGGGAATAAATGAATGACAGAATATTTAAGTATTAAATGAAACTGAATTTCGAGTTGGAACCCTTAATTTGAACGTAAATTTTATAACAAGTGTAGCAATTAATAATTACGTAGATGTTGTAAGTGAACTATAAATTTAATGTTTATAAAAGAAAATGTAAAATTTATTTTGAAATTTACATTCTAGATCCTTGGATTGCTTCAACCTTTACTATATGGAAATTCATATTAAATAGGTAAAAAAATGTAATAAAGCTCTGTTAAATGTCCACTAATTTATTTTAGTAATCTTAACAATTGTTTCTGAAGATACCTATGTTGGGCGAAACAATCGTTAATATTATTAAAATAAATAACTGGAAATTTAATATTTAACAGAGTTTTATTACATTTTTACCTATTATAGATTCTTATATCGATGTCTTTCCCGAAAATTTAAATACAGTAAATGATTACGTAAGAAACAGTCCTATAAAGACATTTCTGCAACGAAAAGCAGGTATCAACGTAAATGGGGTGCCAATTTGCTTGAGGATTATTACTAAATACTGTTAAGGCAAAATGAAGTGAAAACTTTAATAATTTGTAATGATTCCACGGTTGGGTAATTATGAAACATATTGATCAATAGAAAAATAAAAATAAATGAAAAATGCTTTTGTATGTTTCAAAAAGTTTATTTAAACTCTACAGCTATTTCGGCATTATGCCTTTATCATGAGTATGATAAATACTAAAATTTAAAATAATAAAATACAGAATTTTAGTATTTATCATGCTCATGATAAAGGCATACTCGTAATATGCCAAAACCGCTGTAGAGTTTAAATAAACTTTTTGAAACATACAACAGCATTTTTCAATTATTTTATTTTTCTATTGAAGTAAAAACATTACAATAACATTCTGAAGCACCCCTAAGATAAATATTAATGCATCTATCATTATATTGTGCTAGAAGACAATAATGCTTTTCAGTGAAGAAACTGTAGGTGATACAAAAAATCTAAGACCATTTTCGGCCTTTTCAGCGAGTTTTATATACGAAAGACGTTATTCCGTCCATGTCGTAAAACCAGTTAAAAGACTATAGTAATAATCTTATTAATTATTTCGTTTGAACCATAATGTGTTGTTAAATAATTATTCATGCGGATAAGCAAACATTCCATGTAAGTGTGGTAGAGTTCTAATCTGACCTCAAAATCTTACCTAACTGAACCTAACCTAACACAACAATATCTACTGAAAATTTCATCATACTACCCCAAAGCAATAGTCTTATTTAGAGCACTATCATGTCAAATTATTTTTGAAAATTCATAAGAATTTTGTATGGACGATTTAAGTGTCTTCAAATCATTATAAGAAAATACCTTGTTACCTCAGAATACATCTTTCATTAACGTTAGAAATAAAACCTACAAACACCATGCAGGAAAACAACTAAATTTTTAATATACAAAACTTTAAAAGTAGAATTTCAGTTACAAGTAAATTTGTTTTCAAGATAGCACCAGAACGAACAAAATAGCTCAAACCCCAACGCCAAAATACGACAGTTTAGTTGCCCGAAGCACTTTTCGGTAACAAAGTTACCTTCTTTAGGGACTGACTCAGTTCACTCCAGTCCCTGAAGAAGGTAACTTTGTTACCGAAAAGTGCTTCGGACAACTAAAGTGTCGTATTTTGGCGTTGGGGTTTGAACTATTTTGTTCGTTCTACAACAACTGCCAAAGTTTTTCCAGTCTTCATAAGATAGCACCAGTTTTATCAGTTCTCATTACATTTTTGTTCGTTCAATTTTCAAAAACAATTAAAAACATTAATAAAGTTTTAGTAAAATAAATAAGGTTTATTAAAATTGAACTTTGTTTTTCATTTGCGGACAACGGCAGAGTACTTTGAATAATTTTATTACATAATAATAAATATCCATTTGGTAGGCTACTGCTAATTAGAAGAGATACTGCTAATTAACGTCTAATATATTGCAAGTTAAATATAACAAACGTTTGACTTGAGTTATGTAACATTCGTGGTATTTGGCAGGGTTAGTTGTTGATTAATACTGGCTACACACAGTCCTATCAAATCAATAAATAAATAAATAAATATTTGGTTGTAACAACTGTAGCCGTTAGGACCTATCTGTGTTATTTACCTTGGTTTTCAGTAATATTTGGTTTACCGCCAAAATAATGTAATAAAAAATAATGCAATTATTATTTTGTGACTGTTTTTAAATGTAGGATCTTATATTTGTATTCAATTTAATTCTCCATTACGACGCAAATTTCGTGTCTGAAATACTTTTCATTCGGAGGGATGTGCCAAATTGAGATTTTAATTGAAACATTTCTTATGCAATTTTGGCAGGAACTGCTATCGTAAATATAACGCAGCTCATTTCAATGCTCTGCCAACCAGAAATGACAAATTGCAGAATATATATTTTTTTAATGTGTTAAGTAGTGCGAAGGTAAAAAATATATTCTAATACACTAGGGATTGCTCAATTTCATTGCAAAATATTTTTTGTTGCACATATTACAAAACATGATCAATTATAATAAAAACTAAAACCAAACAAGGTTTCTGAGTTGTGGATTCGGATTTCTTCTTCGGGGCCAGAAAATCAAAATACACTTGATTGATGTTTGCCTATATCTTTGTAGTTTAACTTAGGCTTGAACAATTCAATTTTTGTGAACCCTTTTCTCAAAATCCTGGATTCACTTCTGCTTTGGTTTGTATACCTTAATCCTATACATACCTGGATAAGCCTGTGGTATTGTTAGTCGACACACTCCATTCCTAAAGAAGAGCTGGTGATTGGGACTATTAGAAATAATTAGTCCATCTTTTGACCACAACACAGTCGGAATCGTTTCAGATTGAACTATACATTCAAATCTTGCTGGTTGACCCTTGACCACGGCAATATCACGAAGTGGCTATTAATAAAACAAAGTTATTAAGAATATTTGAATAAAAAGGATGCATATTTTCGACAATAAAGACTACTACGTATTTTAGTTACCGTAATGAATAAAGGCGCTCTTTGAGCCTGCAGGTTCTTTTTCGTGGAATAACTCGCAGAAGTACTACCTGGTGTACTTGTTCCAGGGGTACTTGTTGGAGTCTCCACTCCTCGACCTACAATTATTAGAAAACATATTAGAGTAAATTTATAAATATATTTTTGAAGCTACTTACCAGATCCATATTGATTGAATGCAGGAGACGTACTAGGAAGACTTGGCGAAAGAGATACAGGACTGGCTGAAGATTGTTCCCAACGATTCCCAATTCCCTTTTTTCTTCCTTCACTCTCATACTCGGACATTTCACTCTCCGAGGTTGGTTCCCATCTGACCGTTTTACTGGGAACAGTGAGTTTATTGGTGGATGCACCTGGTGATTTTGTGGTCTCATGATACACAGGCATTTCAATATCGCGACTTCTTTTGGGAGGCTCTATGATTGTCTTTTTAGGAACAGGTATTTCTCCACCTTTACCTTCACCAGGAAGAATTATTCCGAACTCATAACCAAAATCGTATTTGAAATAGATAAGTCCAGTATCAGGATCGACATGTTTAGTACCATATTGTGCTGCTCGAGATTCTTCCCTGTATACTTGTGCATCTGTTTCACCGTTTATTTTATCAGTTGTGGAAGAAGTTTTCTTCTTGTTTATATCGGTCATGATATCAGACACGAAGTTTTGTGTTTTAGATTTAAATGATTGCGTCATATCATCCATATGTTTAGAGGCCAGTTTAGTTGCTTCTGATTTTGCGATTTTTTCAGGCATATATCCATATTCTGGCCGAGGCTCAGGTTGATAAACTAATTCTTTGGAGAATTCTGATTGTTTTGAGGATTGACTTCTAGAAGATTCTTCTTTTGACATTTTCTGATAATATGATGATTGCTGACTACTACTTTCTTGTCTGCAGCTACTTTTAGTATCTACTGAAGATGAGTATTCTTGTCCGGGTCCTGAAAAGCTCAAAGATCTTGCTGGTTGAGGTGGCTTTACTTTTCTATAGCGGGGTTCTTCATTATCACTTTCTGAAGGTACCCAGAGCGGTCTTATTTTTGCTGTTTCAACCTCACTTTCGTAATCACTTTCTCTAAACTCCCCAGGAATGAATTTTTTCGGTCTGGTTGGTGGAGGAGCACTTCGTCTTCTTTCAGAGGTGTACTGAGATGAAGATGAAGAATCCTGTTTGCCAAAAGTTATAACTTTCCTAGTTTGTTGTAAACTCACAGTTCTTTGACTATTTTCTGTGGATTCTTTAAAGTGCATTACGTTCGATGTTTCAGTCTGTACAGCATTGTGATATGGTGTGCTTGTGGTTGATTTATAGTATTGGGTTGCTTGTGGTCCTGGAGCAAAACCAATTTCTGGTGGAGTGCCTGGTTGAAGATATACTTCTCTTTCAGGTGCAGCAGGAGTAGCTACGATAATGTCTGTAATAGGTTGGGGTTTTGCCGGGACTGGTTTTGGTTTGTGAACTACTTGTTTCTGCTGTTCATGTTTCATGAATTTGTCAATTTTAAGAGTTGGTGCTGGTTTTTCAATAGGTTCGAATTTTGGTCTAGGAGGACCACTGATCTGAGGCGGATTGTCGAATTCCGTTGGAGGAGTTGGTGTTCTTCTACCAGTTGACATTTGTGAATGACGCCCACTTGGTGTAAGTATTGGTCTGACGGGTTTATATGCTTTTTCCACTGGAGTATCTTGAGGAGTCCACACCGGTGGAATTTTTTTGCCATCGTAGTCGCTTTCGTAATCACTCTCTCGGAATTCGCCTTTTACAAACTTTGAAGGACTAGGTGGAGGAGGGCCACGAATTCTCTTGGGTTTCGAAACCTCCGTTTGATAGTTGTATGATTCCCTTGTTTCGCTTCTATCCTGTTTTTCAGTAACAGTTTCGGTCGTTGAAATATTCGTTATTATGGGGGTCGAAACTAATTCCTAAAATACATTGATAGTTAATCTTTTTGAATTGAGGAAGCTTTTAATTGTAATTGTAACTCCATATTCATAATATAAATAAAACACAACAGTTTCAGTTACAAATTATATTTATTGCCCACAATGATCATAATCAATATTTCTTCCACCTGAAGAAGCCACAGTGTGGCGAAATGATCATTGTGGTCAATAAATATAATTTGTAACTAAAATTCTTGTGTTCTATTTAAATTGTTAATCTTTTTATCACGGGCTGTTTGGAAGAAAAAAAGACAACACAATAAAACAATGGGTAAAACACAAAATGTGGAAAACAAGAATTGAAATAAATATTACACAAAAAATAATAGTAAAGCCATGCTGTGCTTGCAAAAATACTGAAAGAATTGCTGCAAAACAACAACATAATGCACACATTAGTTGTGTAATCGAACCTTTTTCGTCGAAGATGATACATGTTTCTTGTATATTCTTGGGGCTGGGGCATGGGATGTTCGGGTTTGCTCAAATGATTTTTGAAAGTTTGCATCGGAATAGAGAGTTTGTTTCTGTTCCATTTTAACGTTGTCCTCTTTAAAGGTTTTTCTGACCAAAGTTCTTGGTTCGTCAGTGTCTGCCATATAACCGTCTATAACAGGCTTATGTTTTACTTTAGGGGACTCCGGTTTCTGCCTTGGTGGTGGTGCTTCCATAAAGATAGGTGGAGATCCGGGTTTTAATACAGGTTCCGCAGGAGCAACTGGTTGTCTAGGAGGTTCTTGTGCTTTTGGATAACTGTGTCTGGTTAATTTTCGTTCTAGAGCTGCATCTCGTTTTATTGTTTTTCGGAAATCAATTGTTGGCCTAGGAGGACCGCTTGTTTCTGGTGGCTGATCAAATTTCGATGGTGGTAGAGGTTCAGGTTCAACTGAACGAGAACGAAAAGATGGTGAAACTGTTGGTGGTCTTACTTTCCTATACGAAGGTTCTTCAGTGTCACTGGCAGATGGTTTCCATTTTGCAGGAATTCGCACTGCTTCAATGTCACTTTCGTAATCACTGTCAGTAAATTTTCCTTTAACGAATTTTGATGGTGTTGGCGGAGGACCAATTTTCACTGATTTTGGTTTTGCCGGTTCAGGTGAAAAAGGGAACGGTTCGAGATCAGGGAACCTTTCGAACGGTTTTGACTCTACTTCTTTTTTTACTTTTTTTGGTGGTTCAACAAATTTAACTGGTTTTGCAGGAAGCGGTGGTGGCTGGTATTGTTCATTTTTAGGTGGAAGAGGCGGAGGGATGGTGCGGACAGCACCAGCTGGTACTTTCGCAGGTTCTTTTTCTAAGTTTCTTTCTAAATCTTGCTCTATCAATTCAACATAAGATTGCCGCCTTTCTACAGGAGGAGCATAACCAATTTCTGGAGGAGGTCCAGGTTCTAAGTACACCTCGTCTGTAATATCTTGGACTGAAACGGGCCTAACGGATAATGAATGAACTGATGGGGTTGTGGATGAGGAAGCGGTAATTATTTTGCTAGTATATGTTGAAGCACGCTCTTCTGAGCTTGGCGGCGGCCAAGTTTTTTTTAATTGAGAAGGCTTAAGATTGACTTCTTCTTTGATTTCTTCTCTATGTTCTTTTGATGACTCACCTTTTAGAAATGTCCCTTCTGAATGAGTTGTTTCGTTAAATGAGTCGTGTTTAAATTGATGTTCAAGACCAGTTACTTCAGCAACATAGTGTACAGGCTCCGGAGCAGACACAACTCTTGTTTTCTCAATACGGGTTTCGTGTCTTTTCTCAAACGGGGTCCATCTTTTCTCCAACGTGCTTTGCGTTGAATACGATTTTTCTTCGTGTGTCTTTTCAAATGATTGCTCTTGAGAGCTTATTGATTGAGCTGATATGGGACGAGGTGCGGTTGTTTGTCTTTCTACACTGTATGAATAAGAAGACACAGATGGGGGTGTTTCATATTCGAATGATCTTTGTTTTGTCCACAGTTTTTCCATTGCAAGTGCTCCTTCATTGGGTTTGGGGGAAACTGATCTTGTTCTTTTATGTATACTTTCCAAAGTTTCAAACTTTCGAGATGAATGCGTTTCTTCTCTTTTGCTCAATTCCTGAAAATGTTTCTGAGCGCTAGCGAAGCTTTTTGTTTCGACAGTTTGATCCGTTGTAGGTAATTCGGTATGAGTTTCTATTCTGGTTGTCTTGATAGTTGTATCTTGGTGGGTTTCAGGAATAGGTGCATAACAGATTTCTGGAGGAGGTTCAGGTTTTAAAACAAACTCTTCCTTGGTAGTCGTCGTTGCCGAAAATGTAGTTGGTATTTGTGAGCTCATAGTTTTTGATTCTCTTTGAAAAGATGATGTTTGGTAACTTGTATCAACGGCCGGTTTGCTAATTTCCTCGTATCTTTTGTATGTAGTCGGTATTGATGTTTGCTGAACCTCCTTTTTTGTCTCAGTTTCGCCACCTTTGTAAATCTTTTTCACACTAAAGTCTATTGTTGATTGTTTAGAAGATGTTTGAAACCCGGCTTCTCCAACAAATGATTGCTTCTTAGTTTCTGTAGTGGCCGGTCCACTGATATCAGTCTTAAGAACAATTTCTCTTTTAGTTATTGGAACCTCTGGAACAGTGAATTTTGGTAGAGAAGGTACTTTCGGAACTTCCGGAGTTGCGTGATCTAACGTAATTACTTTAGATTCTTTTGATATTTGCGTTTCTTTCATAACTGATTGCTGGCTTTGTGAAAACATTGACGATTTACTTTCAGAAGTGTGTGTTTCTCCTTGGTGACTGAAAGGTGTACTTGTTTTCGAAATTTCCGTTTTTGAAACCACAGAACGTTCAACTTCTGGTATACTGTATCTGGCACTGTCTATTGTGGTTGTTGTAAATGGCGCTTTTTTCTCTTCTGTGGTGAACTGCGACTGTGACGTTGACTGAAGAAAAGATTTTCTTTCGAAATCTGAAGGCGTTTCTTTCCTTATTATTTCAGTTTTTGAAATAAGCGAAGTTGGTGCTTGTGGCAGGAAATATGTTCCTTTATCAGCAGACGATTCAGTCTTGATTAATTTATCACCAGAAGACGAATATGATTGTGACGTCGAAGCACTGGACGTTTGGAATATCTTTTTCTCTTGAGTTCCATATGGTGTGCTAGATTTGTATACTTCAGATTTTGAAATCACAGATTTTTCGCCATCAGGAAAGACATACCTAGCGCTATCAATAGTAGAGAAATGTTGAGGAGCAACTTCAGGTTCTCTTTTTACTAAGTCACTTGATTTGAAAATGTCGGTTTTGGTAGCTAAATCAGGAAATGCAGTTTGAGCAGTGGAAGATTCGCTTTTAATAAACTTTTCACTTCCGGAAGAAAACGATTGTGACATCGAAGAGCTTGATGCTTGAACTACTTTTTTTTCTTGAGTTCCATATGGTGTGCTAGATTTGTATACTTCAGATTTTGAAACCACAGATTTTTCGCCATCAGGAAAGATATACCTAGCGCTATCAACAGTAGAGAAATGTTGAGGAGCAACTTCAGGTTCTCTTTTTACTAAATCACTTGATTTGAAAATGTCGGTTTTGGTAGCTAAACCAGGAAATGCAGTTTGACCAGTGGAAGATTCACTTTTAATAAACTTTTCACTTCCGGAAGAAAACGATTGTGACATCGAAGAGCTTGATGCTTGAACTACTTTTTTTTCTTCAGTTCCATATGGAGTACTTGATTTGAATACTTCGGTCTTTGACACTACGGAGCTTTCACCATCTGGAAATACGTATTTCGCGCTGTCGATAGTGGAATAGTTCTGGGGAGCAACTTCAGGCTTTTTTCTCGCTAAATCTCCATATTGGGAAGAAAAGGTTGAACTATAAGCTTGACTTCCGTGTGATTTAGAAACCTGTTCCTGAACATTAATTGGACTTGAAGATTTAAATATTTCTGTTTTTGAAACCAACGATTTGTCAATTTCAGGATGTGGAAATGGAACTTTGTCAGCAGATGATTCGCTTTTAATGAATTTTTCACTTGTCGAAGAGTGGGATTGTGACATCGAGGAACTGGATGTCTGAAATATTTTTTTCTCTTCAGTTCCATACGGTGTACTTG
This sequence comes from Agrilus mali, assembly GCA_029378335.1. Lineage (NCBI taxonomy): Eukaryota > Metazoa > Arthropoda > Insecta > Coleoptera > Buprestidae > Agrilus > Agrilus mali. The sequence continues at coordinate 19,581,426 of CM055659.1, forward strand.
ATTTATAAACTTCTGTTTTTGAAACTACAGACTTTTCACCATCTGGAAACACATATCGTGCACTGTCAACTGTAGAAAAGTGTTGTGGAGTAACATCTGGTGCTTTTGGTGCCAAGTCGCCATATTTAGAAGATGTTGAGCTAAAAACTTGACTTCCAGATGATTTTGAAACATGCTCTTGTAAATTTACCGGGCTGGAAGATTTGAAAATTTCCGTTTTTGAAACTACTGATTTTTCAATTTCAGGAATCGTAAAACTGGTGCTGTCAACACTTCTAACAATTGAGGGCGGCTGTGCAGATTCTTTTGAGAAGAACTTTTCTGACTTCGATTCTGATTTAGATTCACTAGATTGACTAAAATGACTTTCCGATGTGTGATAATGACTTTCAGAAGACTGAGATGAAACTTTTTCTGAGAAGTTTGTAGGGGTGGTACTTTTAACAATTTCTTTCTTCGTTACAACAGATTTTTCTATTTCAGGGAGAGCAAACGTACTACTGTCAAACGTTTTTGTTGATATTGGTATTCTTTGTTCCGTAGAACTCACTGACTTTGTCTTATCTTCAGTAGAGGACTGAATTAAAAAATATGAGTTTAAATTGTGTTTATAATAATGGTACGTTTATAATAAATAGTAATTAACAGATTTAACTCACCAACATTTCGTGCTTGCGTACATCTTCAAAGACGACGGTTTTTACAACTTCCATCATGGTGTCTGGGGTTGGTTCGTAAACGGCAAAATCTGCAATACTTTGTGCTTCACCTCCTTCATTTACAGCACGAACCATGTACTTTCCTTGGTCCTTCAAATCCGCTTGAAAACAAAATTTATTTAAAAAAAAATATTATTATTATTAAAAATAATATTTACACCAATACCTTTCTCTATTATTAGCGTGTAGCTATTTCCTTGCCTTAAAATCCTTCTGCCTTCTCTTGGTTCGGAAGTCAGGGGAATACCATCTTTATACCAAGAAACTGTAGGTTCTGGTGTACCGGTTACTTCAATCTCCATACGGATACGTTCGCCTTTCTTCACGACTTGTGCCTGAAGACGACGTCCAAAAACAGGAGGGAATATAACCTCTAAAAAATAATTGTTATTCATATTATGGCCATTTTGTTTGAAGTTCAAATATCTTACTTCTAACAACCAAGTCGGATGTGCTGACCGCTGAACCTGCTTCGTTCACCGCTGTACAAGTGTATCGGCCTGCATCACTTGACGTAGCATTCAGAATTTCTACCTTAGGACGGCCCGAGTCGTATGATATTTTCACATTGTCAGTTTGCCGAAGTTCAGTACCATTTTTAGTCCAAGAAATAGTTGGTGTAGGTTGACCGTCAACAATTCCATCAAGTACTACTCTTGTATTTTGATCAACAATTTTTCCCATTATTGGATTAATAAATTTAGGAGGTCTAAGTTTAACTATTCTCTTCTGGGTGGTTAGGATTTGTTCTTTTCTTGTATCATCGGTAATCGAAGAGAATTGTTTCTCGTGGTCTCCAAAAGTACGGTATTCTTCTACTTTATGAGATTCGACGACTTTTGGTTGTTCATGATTTGTTTGTGTTACCGAATTTTCATCGTGAGACTTGATTGTGTGTGTCTGTACTTGAGGTTCACTGTCTGAACTGATTTTCTTTACGGTGGAAGAGGATTCTACTTGAACATCTTGTTTTAGAATATATGAAGATTCTACATGTCGTTGAGTTTCTGTGGAAGGTTTTGGAGGGAAAGGGCTGATCTCCAAAGATGGTTGCACTGATAGTTTTGCACTCCATGTTGATGTACCGGCTTCGTTTTCAGCAATACAGGTTATCTTTCCTTCATTTTTCTTGGTTGCATTTGGTATGGTAAGCACTTGCCTATCACCGGATGTAGATACTAAGAAACCTTTTCCAGAGACTGGCTCATCATTGAAAAACCATCTTACTTTAGGTGTTGGTTTCCCTGTTACAATGCATTCGAATTTGGTAGTAGTGTCTTCTATTACAGTACGATCTGTGAACCTTTCGTTGAAGAAAGGAGGCGATTTTATGTCTTCGAATGGTTTTTGTATTTCGACAGGTTTTGCTGTCTTTACGATCAATTGTGCGAAACATTTTGCTTCCCCCAGTGAATTTTGAGCTTTTACCGTATAAACTCCCCTATCTTCTGGTTTAACGCTATCAATTTGCAATGAGACCTTCCCCTGTTGATCGCACATTGTCACAATACGATTGGATTGGATTATCTCTTGATTATTGAGTAACCATTTTATTTCGGGTCGAGGTTGTCCACTTACAGTGGCTTCGAAAATAACTCGTTCGTTTTCAGAAACCAAAACGTCCGACAAAAGTTTACTAAACTTTGGCGGTGATCCAGTACCGTTGATTTCTTCCTGTGGAGGTTTCGGAGCGGGCTGTTTGTCAGATAACGGTGTTACTATTAGCCTGCATTTACTGGATGCTTCGCCGGCAGAATTTAGAGCGACGACCTTGTACTCTCCTGCATCTTCAGAAAAAGCTTCTTGAATAATTAACGAACACCTATCACCTTGGAACAAGAGCTGAAAGTCTGACGATTCCTTAACCGGTATATCGTCACGGTACCAAATCACTTCGGGCTCAGGTTGGCCAACAATCACGCAGTCTAATCGCACTTTTTGACCTTCAAACACTGATGCGTCTTTTAGTGGCACTTGAATAGTTGGTTTTATCGGTTCCATGTCACTCGCTAATTCCGAATCGGACGTTTCTGTCGGCAGTCTACCTTTTACGGTCACATTACATGAACTTATCGCTTCGCCCGCGGTGTTCGATGCAGTCACCGCGAAAGTCCCAGCATCTTTCGGGAATGCCTCGGATATTACTAACGTAGCTCTTTTGCCTTCACGTAGTAGCTAAAATTAAAATTATATTTAGCAACAACGTTCTCAATGTTAGGTATGCGCTGTTTCATAAAGAAATAATTTTAAATAATTTTCAAATATCTGCATCTTGTCATATCCAGATGTAATTTTTTATAAGTACACCTTTTTGCAATAAGTTCTCGATTAATCAGTGAACAAGCTAATTTTGGTATTTGACACAGTGCCAGAGCTATATCGGACCGTAATGAGGTGGGTGTTCTAGCGTCTAATAAAACTGTACGTCAGTTTTACGTGTTAATTCAAAGAAATTGGAAAACAAATAGGTACTTATTTGTCCAATTTACTGTAAATTGTATTCAAATGGAGTGGCGAATATCATCGAGTAAACCATTAGAATTTATTGCAAAAAGATCATTGAAATAGAATTTTTAACTGTCCGTGAAGTGGAAAATACTATTTTTAATGAACTTGGCAGATGCATTGATATTTGATAGGGGTTACTATAAAAATATTAATAAGCGTTAGTCTGTGAAGAAACTTTTGCTAGCCAAAAATTCAAAATATAAATGGAATGGTCTTGATAAAATTTAGGAGTGATTTTTTGCAGTACCTGTTTCACATAATTGAAAAAATTGTTGAAATGTTCTATTAAAAACAAATCAAATTCTCGGTTGTAGTTACAAATATTAAAAAAAATTTGTAACTACAACCGAGAATTTGATCTAAAATTTACATGATTCACATTTTATGTTGTCAGTTATTTTTTTAGATACATGTGCAATTATTTACGTCGCAGTTAGAATTACACAACCGGTAAAATTTTAAAATGAAAAACAACCGTAGGTAGTTGCTCTATTGTTAGTAAATCGAAAGCCGGTAGTTGAGAAATGTTTCTTTTTGGCTCGAGTATTGTATTTATGATTTATAGGTACTTACATACACATCGACTGTTTATTTAAACAATTTGATTCAATTGGTTGTTGATAAGGGTGCATTTTTGTATTTGTTTCGAATTCATTACTTTTAAAGTGAATTTTAAAAACAGTTCGTACAATTTCTCAGTACGAGATCAAGCCAATTTTAAAATAGCATGGACCGAATTAAACAAAAAAAAAAAGAAAAGATTATGTATTTTTATCGACGAGAATCGTCCCAGAATAAATATTCGTTTTATGTTTTGAATTTTGTATAAATTCTTTGTAATTTATATTTTAGAAAATTGCTTCAAATTTATTCAAAATTAATAAAGCCCTTTCAAAGGGCTTGAAGCCTATTTTGAAACAGTTGAGCCTTTTTAAGATGCATCTGTTTTTAAATTTGAACTACAATAAATTCTGGATATTGCCGGACTATAAGTATTTAGTAGTATTTGAAAGCCTTTCTGGACTACAAAAAGCCCTTTGCATAGGTGCTTCAAGCCTTTTGATATTGTATCGAGGAAGCTTTTAAATATTGTAACTCCATAATATCGTAGAAATAAAATAACACAAGCTACAAACAACAATTTATTGTACCACAATGTACATTTCGCCACACAGTGGCTTCTTCAAATAGGTATTTCTTTCTTCCACCTGAAGAAGCCACTGTGTGGCGAAATGTACATTGTGGTACAATAAATTATTGTTTGTAACTTGTGTTATTTTATTTCTACGACCTTCTGATATTATTTGAAGCTCTTTTGGTTTAATTCAAGCTGACGTGGCATAATTACTAAAAGTCCTTTTTGTAAATATTAGGGCTTCAAACTTAAGTACTTTTCAATGTAAGTGATAAAATACAATTCTTGAATTTTTAAATATAATGGACTTCAAGGGCAAAAGCAGTTTCGGTTAAGGCTTCGAGTTCTTCTGACGTTGGCATTGTCCAGCTTTGCACTGGTCCAACAAATTTATTTACACGTATACGTATATAGTATATATTTATTATACCTAATCATGAGCATTCATAAAAAATATTTGATTCATTAAATTGATCGACAGCAAGATATTCAAAGAAAATTTAGAAGTAACTTTATTTTCAAAGCAAACCTCCTTAATTATATTATATTAATATATTTATAAGTTTTCTTTTATTCTTATATTATTCTGTTGAAACATTTATACAATTTAAAAAAATCTATTAAAATTCCTATCTGATCCCTGTTGACAGATTCCGCGAAATTGAGTCACTCTATTTATAAATAACCCAGCATTAATTTTTAAAATCTTAACTTACTTTCAAATCCCTCGATTCCTTGAAAACTTTTCCATTTTGAGTCCAAGTCAAGGTTGGTGTAGGAACGCCAGTAACTTCACATTCTAATTTTATTTTCTGGCCTGCACGAGCCATGACATTGGAAAGTGGAACGGCAAAGAATGGAGCTTCCATTGGCTGAGCAGCTGTAGAACATTAGATTTTATTTAAATTTATAACTTATCATCACGTTCGTAAAAAGCTTACGTTCAATGTTAAGATTCGTCCTGCTCTGAGCGACCCCCAATTTGTTGGTAGCTTTACACGTGTATTCAGCTTTGTCGTTTAGGGTTACCTTCTCAAATTTGAGTATTGCTTCACCGTTATTGTACGTTATCACATAATCAGGGGAGTTATCAATACACTCGTTACCCTTAAACCATTGAACGGTCGGTAATGGGTAACCTTCCACTTTACATTCGAACTGAAATTTGCTACCCTCTTTTGCGAAACCGGGTTGTAAAAGTTTTACGAACGTTGGAGGTACCAATTGCTCTTCTTGTTGAGGTTCCTTAACTGCCAGGAAGGCGCTGGTTTCAGCAGATCCTGCGGCATTAACTGCTTTGCAGCTGTATCTGGCAGAATCTTCGGCAAAGGTTTCTTCAATTGTTAACGCGCACAGACCTTGTTCGAAGGATGTCTGATAATCTGGATTGTTTTGAATTGAAATTCCATCTTTATACCAAGTCACTACTGGTGTTGGGGTTCCAGTCACGGTACACATGAATGTGAATTTAGCTCCTAGTGGTTTATCAAAATTAGACCAAAGAACTTGATGTTTGAGTTAGATTGGGTTAGGATGGGTTAGGTTAAGCTCTCAAGTTAGTTATTCGTCTATAGTTTTAATTTTATATTATGCTGAGTTTATTAAAAATTCCAAAGATACAGATCACTATGGTGATTCCTCCCCAAAAATTTCCCAAAAAAAATAATGTAGCAACCTGTAGAAGTTTAAATAATTTATTTTAATGCATAATAAATTCAGAATTTCTTTCTACCAAAGATACCATTGAAATACGTAAGCTTATCGTAATTCTGTATTGAAGAGATATTTATTTCAGTTTCTATTAATATCCACTATAAAAACCAAATGTTGCTTCTGTAGAAGTTGTCTTTATATAGAAGTCGTTCTGTTAAAATTCGCTTGCCTTAATTTAGAAAATGTCATTGACTGGAAAAATGCCAAAACATTACAAATTGCACACATTGCGGTTTTAAATTATCAGGCAGTGACCCAGAATTAAAAAAAAAAAATAAGTTCTGTTACATATTGTTTTATTTTTATATAAACAAAAGTTGATATTGAAAATAGATATTCTTTCACTATATAATATAATGGACCATAGGGAGAATATCATTTTGAATTAATATTTACTGTAGTTTTGCGTAAATTTGTTAGAACGTCAATGCATATTAATAAAATTTTGCCAGAATATAAATCAAAGTCCACAACATCAAAAACAGATCAATAAAAATACCCATGCAAAAAACAAACATATTTCACTTTGTTTGTTTGTTTTTAAACAGCTCTACTATTGTAAAGGACGATTTGCTCTTTTTCGAGAGTAAAAAAGTGTAAGAGTAGGTATTAGGTATTGTATGTAATTAAATAAACAAAAAAAATTTTTTTTGATTAATTCCCATTAACCACTAGTGTTGATGGGCAGTCTCTGTAACCTACCCTGTAATAATATGAAGTTATAGAAAAAGTCGGGCTTTCTTCAGTTTTCTTCAGGGATTACAAGAAGCAGAAATGAGTAAGTGATAGTTGTGAAGAGAATAATAAGACGAACAATGTGAAGACAGAAGAGAAGTGAACGATTCATTATTTGAAAAACGCTGTTGGCCTAAAACTTTTCCTTTTTTTTAAAGAGCAACCACGTCCGGATTCGAACCAGCGACCTACCGAATGAAAAGCTACGTCTAAACCACCAAGTCGCGTCGCTCGGTATGGAGAGCTATGTTGTCTTACGCTTTAACAAATAAAGTTTGTGATTTTATGAAAGTAGAAGGGAAAGGCTTGTCAAGGGAAATTACAGTTTATTTACTTCTTTAACAATCCCTTCTTTCCTTCTCTAAGTTTTTAAACCAGTTACTATTGTGTGGATATAACATACTTCACCTAGAAGCTTTTTGTACTTTTGAAAAAGGAGTAAATGCCATAAACAATTGTAAAGCTGTTTAAATACATGACTTGGAAATATGTATTTTAAAGCGATTTTGTCAAATTAATTTTTTTTTGTATATATTACAAGTTAAAATTATTAAGGTTTTTTAAGAAAATTATTTTTTTCTCTAAATAAATAAAATTATTAATGAAGATTTGTTTTTCGTGTAATGTTTTAAAGCACGTTCGAATAAAATTTGGTCAGTGTTTGTTAATAACTGTAATGATGGGACAAACATCAGTTGCCAATATCAACGAGCCAAATAATGTGAATTAAGAGTTACAGTTTGGATTATTTATCATGTTTAAACATGCGTATAAATAGTTAAATATACTTGAGGATGCTAAATTTTTCGTAAACTAAATGAATTATTACAACTTTTGATTTTAGTAACATTTCATCAACTATGATTAAAATAAACTTACCTTCTTGAATAACAACGTCCGACAATGGAGAAATAAAAACTGGAGGAACCATCGGAGTAATTGCTTGTTGTGGAACTTCTTCTCTTACAATTTGTATTTCTTTAACAGTTTGAGTAGTCATGCTCTCTTGTAAAGTTTTAACAGCTGATTCTGCAGTTAGTTTAGCCTCTTCGGCTGCTTTCTTTGCATCCTCGGCGACCCGTTTTGCTTCCTCAGCTGCACGCTTCTCCTCTTCTGCAACTTTTGCTGCCTGTCTAGCTCTTTCAGCTTCAGCTTTAGCAGCCGCCAATTTAGCATCGGCTTCTGCCTGCTCGCGTTTTAATTTTTCTTGATGTTCTTCTGATGATTTTAGGTTTTGTGAAAGGATATGTAATTCGCTGATTATTGAACTGAATGATTCTATTATTTCCTTGTGCTGAATTTGAATCTACAAGAAATTATTGTGATGGAATAAAAACGGAATTTAAACACGTTTGCGATAAAACGAATAGCTCTTTTTTGGTTGAAGCTGTTATGAACTGATTTTGTGATTTGTTGTTTTATGTTGCAAAAAATTAATGTGTGTAGGGCTTATTTGAATTTTGAAATAGTGGTATGTTCAGAAGGAGAAGTTTATTACCTCTGTTTCTTCCTTAGACCATCCTGGACTGAAAAGTTCTTTAGACAATTGCGATATGCTATGAAGTCTTTCACTTTGTTTTGCTTGCCCTGGTTTTACGAAAGTTTCGACTTCCTGAAGTAACTGTTGTGCCTCTTCAGGTTTTTTTATTGCTGATGTTCGCTTAGCTACTGATACCAAAATACGACTACCATCTTTTAACCATTGATCAGCCTAAAATTCAATATAAATGTACCTAACGTATATATGTGGCAGTTTTTCTAAGATGGATTACCTCATTGACTATTTCGTAGTATTTTGTGCTTATTTCTATTAAGTGCTTGGTTTCGTGTGTGTCTTTCTTGAAATTGGACCATTTTTCTTGGAGTTGATTAATGTTAAATTCTATTTGTGGTGATTGAAGATGATTTTCATGAACTAATTTTTCGCCTTCTTTGACTAGATTCTTGACTCGTATGTCGAGAGTCTATTAAACAAATATGTTAGCAGAATACAAATAATGCACGCACTCACTAAATAAAATATAAACAGCCAGTCGTGACGAGTTACCTCTGTGACTTTGGTAAAATGAGTAAACGTTTGGGCGACGGTCTTTGTGGTTGATTGCGACTCGCGACACTGTTCTTTGAATCCTGAGAGTTGTCTACCCAGTTCGTCAATGTTTTCGTCGACAATTTTTAACTCTGAGTTGAAATGACTTATTTTCTTTTGGGATTCGAGAGATTCTCGTCTTTTCTTCCACTCTTCTTCCCATGTGACTTTCCTTGTTTCTAGCATGGTCTCTAATTTAGATATGTCTTGTTCGGCCGCAAGTTTGGGTTCCTGGAAATAAACACATTCACTGAATTTTAACCGTTATTATATTGAGTACTAGAAGCTGTTGTATACCTGCTGTATGATTCTTGATTTTAATTGATCGCATTCGTTTTGAGTGAACCTGAACATTTCTAGAACCGCTTGCCTAGAAGCTTCATGTTCACGTATAAGTAGTTCAACATCTGCTGAGTCCTTGGGAAGTCCTGCTTTACCGAATTGGGAATTCAAGTTTTCCGTTGTCTTATCCAACTCGACAAGATTTTTGAAGAATCCAATAAGTATTTGTAGAAGTATTTGATATTCTGACGATATTTCGATGAGTTTTTGATTGAGTTCAATGAGCCTGTTCTTGATGTTCAAAGATTGCTCATCGATTTGGGACGATTTGGAAATGAGCGTTTCTGTCATCTTTATCCTTTGCTCAACTTCACTTTGGGCCCTTCTAATTTCAGGCAGGACGGTTTCTTGTTTTCGCTCCAAGTGGCCTATGATTTCATTGGGACTTGTTGCAAAGGTGTCAATCAGTGGATATAATTGGGACTCCAATTCTGTGACCCAATTAAGTGTCTACATGAAACAAAAGTAAATAATAAAAACGTATCAACAATAATTTGAATTAACTTGTTTTAAAAATCTGAAGATGACTACCTTAGAACTTTGCATGATGATCTGTTCCCACTGGAGATGAACTTCACGACGTTCCTCAACGTCAGTTTTATACGTCTGCCAAGTCCGTGTGACACTTACTTGCCTGTTTGAAAGCTTTTCCAGGACTGATTCCACACAAACGCAAGCCCGCTTAGTGTCGAGGTGCGGTTCAGACATCTGATAAAAATAGTACATGGTTAGAATTATTGCCGCAATGTGTACAACGTGATTAAATAATTCTGTAGGGCTGGCAGATCGTGCTCTCCCTGTCTGTTTCCTGTCTCGATCGCTTTGAACCCTGCACCGTAATGGGACACGTGAATGAAATTTAAGCATCGGCGATAAAATAATTAGGCGACTGACAACCCAATTGTAAGAGGAGACGAAATCGAGTTTAAAGTGTCGGAAATGGTTTGAAAATAAATAAATAATACACTTAGGAGTTGTTTTCTGTGATTTTGATTATAATCATTTTTTCTACGTTTATGATGTCTAAATAAATAAATCATAGGTTAATTAGCAAAAATTTCAAAAGGTGTAATGGCATTGCCTTAAACTCGTTTCTGTTAGTTTAGTTGAATAAAATAAAGGGATCACAGAAAGGAATATTTTATAATTAAAAGAACCTGTTAGGTACGTTCAAGAAACGAAAACAGTAAAATATTTCCTTTTATAACAACCACATCCCCTATTCACTTACCTTTTTAGTTTCATTAATGAAAGTAAGACCAGTATTCTTAGCTGACTGATAGAGAGGCACAATTTGTTCCCATTCTTCTTCCATTCTTCTAAAAACGTCATCATGAGTATTTCCCACGTTTGTACGAAGTGACTCTTCGAGCTTATCAATTTTGTCATTAACACGATTCGCTTCATTGTGAAATTTCACATAAATTGATGCAAGATCCAAACGTTTTTCTAAAATGTTCTTGAGTTTTATCCAATGTTCATGAAGCGATTCTACTTTCGTGTCAACATCACGACGCTGATCATCTTCCAGATATTCCAAAATCGGTGGCAGTGTTAGTAAAAGTGAGTTAATTTCGTTGCCTTTCGTCTAAAATAAATTATTTATTAATTATATTAACATATTTCTATTCAACTTATAGTTTTTGACTCACTTGTAAATCATTGAGCAATTGGTTATGCAAGTCCAAGAAATCTTTAGCCAACGAATAATCACTACCCATATCTTGATGTCCCTGGAGGAATGCTTCTGCTATACTTTTAAGCCATGAATAAAGTTCTTCATGTTTCTCCAAAAATTCGTTTAGGGCCCTATTAATACGCAATTTGTCTTCTCGGTGGGCGGTGCATAAACCTTCAAGAGTTATCTTTCTGTTTTCTAATTCTTCAACAGTTCTTCTAACACCTTCAGTACCTCGACCAGGTTTTGCTTCTCTCAGGATATTATGTCTGAATTAAAAAGTGAAATAAACAATTTTATCTTGTTTTTTATCCTTAATTGCTTAATGGTAAAGACTAGGCAAAAATAAAAAGCAATTATTTAAAAAATAAAAACGATTTCTGCAGGAATTGTTCATAATTTGGATTTTTACAATAACTTTCAATTACCCTAATATTTTGAAAATGTTTTGATTTATTTAGATTCTGATTAGTATCTAAAATAGACTTAAACTATTATTTGAAAAATCATTAATCACTCACCCTAAGTTAATTGGTGGTGTTGTTAGGTTTGCTATAGTTTCAGCACATTGTGCATGGAGTCTTGCCAATTGGGGTGAGCTTGATGGTAACTCGGTCGTTTGTAGTTGAATTTCTAATTGATCAAGTTTGGTGAATGCCTGAAAGGAACAAAATAAGTATATTCAAAAATTACTTAATTTTTGAGAATAAATAAGTGAATGGACATTCTCATTTCAAACTGCCACGCATATGTTTCGTATTATATTGTGCTTTAAAACAGGGGATAATTACTAAACCTTCCCTTAATTACTAATACAAAATCAAAATAAAAGATTTTAGGGCTGAAAAATGTTTTACTACTATAAAATCCCTAAAAGTTTTGATTTAAATTCTGAAAACAATGACAGTTGGTAAAATAAATTTTTATTTTAAAACTCACGACTCGTGAAATGGCCGAGCACAACGAATTTAGATGACAGTGGATGGAGTTATGTTTTTGCGAAGGCAAGACTCAAGAGATTTTTAATACCTTCGGATTATTTCTGACAGTTTAACGCAAAATAAATTCATATTGTGTTTTATAATTTAAATGACTAATTTTATAAATTATTTGTAGGTATTAGTTCCTTCGAAAATTTCGTCAGCTAAAGTCAAAAAGAGGGATTATTTCATGAAGTTTAAGTAATTTACCTATATACGAATATGCACCATTAAGAATATATTCAAGAGAGAAAGTGTGAGGACATTTGTTCCCCTCGATATAAAAATTGTCTTGGGTTATATGTTAAAACTAAACAATTTTCTTACTTGCATTATGCCGAAAACAAAAGAACACAAGTGCGTAATTAAAATCAGTAATTAATCATTTACTTTTTTTTTAATAATTAAACTCAATGATGAACATCTTATCAAAATCAACGGATTTTGCGGTTGGGTGATTGTGAAACATTGTAATAACAAAGCACAGAAACACAGTTTGTAGTTTTTCACAAATATATTTAGTACTTTCTTACAATATTGTTTTGATCTTGCGATCGTTATCAAAGAGTACTTAGAGAACTAAATTAAAAGTTAAAAGCAAACTATTTATAGATTGTACCCGAGTAGGGTGATAGTCAAAACTTGTTTAGGTACATATTATTGGCAGATTTACCTACTGAAATGACGCCCTAAATATCGGACTGGAAAAACCCTCGATTTGGTCGTTTGTGACATTTAATTTGAAATGCAAAGCTTTTTGAATTTATAATTTCTCTAACATATCCAATTTTTTGCTATTATTTAACTGATGTAAATTTGATAAATTATTTTTACTTATAAAATGGCAAAATGAATGACAATGTTGGGCTAGTCCCGTAGAATTCTTATTTTCGATAATTGACTTAACATGTTCTTTATATCTAATATTAAAGTTACGACCTGTCTTACCAATAAATAGGGCGTCACATTCACTACATTTAATTTTATAAACGCCTGATTTTTTAAATTTATCGGACCTTATTTTGTTTTTAAATGTCACAAACGACCAAATCGAGGGTTTTTCCAGTCCGATATTTAGGGCGTCATTCCAGTAGGTAAATCTGCCAATAATATGTACCTAAGCAAGTTTTGACTATCACCCTACTTAGGTATAATCTGTAAATGGGTTGCTTTTAACTTTTAATTTAATTCTCTAAGTACTCTTTGATAACGATCGCAAGATCAAAACAATATTGTAAGAAATTACTAAATATATTTGTGAAAAACTACAAACTTCTTTCTGTGTTTTGTGAATATTTTATCGTTTACCCTTTGTGTAAGCCTTTCGGTATTCTTTGTAACAAATTTGAAAAATTTTTTCGCTTCATACAGAGTTAATTTTCTTTAACCTTCACTCAATCAATTTCATTTATTATTTTCACCGTTGTGTCAAAGTCAAATTATTTGTCACTCTTTTTAAATTCCTCTAAATTTCGTAACTAAATTTTTTTTAAAAACCAAACGTCAGCAACATGAGAGTCCTGCCTTACGAACCCTTAAAAGATTTAAAACAAAAAGAAAATATGATTTACTTAAAAGAAGCTTTTTTACTATATGATAAAGAAGGTGATCAGAAAATATCGTGCGATGAACTGGGGTCAGTCCTCAAATCAATTGGTTACGATTTACCTTTAGAAAAATTAAAAGCCCTCAAACGTAAAATAATCAAAACCACTGAAGATGGACGAATTGATTTTGAGACATTAATTAAGATTTTGTCAATGAGCTCGCTCCAAGATGATAATTCTGCTGTCAACTTTAGGAATTCCTGCGCACTTTTTGATGTTGAAAAGAAAGGCTATTTGGATTGTGAACACATGTTTACAATTCTTACATCATACGAGGGCAAACTTTCAGGAGACGAAGCAGAGGAAGCGATCGATCACTATGATTATTTTGACAAGGGATATATTGCTTATGAGGAATTGTATGATGATTTTTGCAGTGACAATATTCTTGTCGAATATGCTACATTTTTAAGAGAAGAGAGAAAGAAGGACGTTTTGAATTATATGAACGTGTAGTACTTAGTGGTGGCAGTAGTAGTAGTTACTAGTTACCAAACTAAATTCATTGAAAGAATGTATTTAGTACTTTTTTAATACAACGAGAAATTATTAGGTATTTATGAGAAAAAGACATTGACGAAATTGAACATTTAAACTTCTAAGTACTTTATGTACTTGTGTCTGCCAACTTTAGGTTCAATGTTCTATTTTGTTATCGAATGTGCACAAGTGATGAATGATCTAGCGTGTTTATAAAAGCAAAGGTTTGTGTCAATTCGTACCGTTTGTGCAGTTCTGAAGAAGTTAATGACTTTTTCTAACAACACATTGTGTTCACTTATTTCTGTCAAATAATCAGAAGTGGTTGATAGAACTTTATATGCTTGATCTTTAGCTTGTTCGCTTGCAAAACATCCTGATGCTTCCAATTGTTCCGTGGCCTTTGTTATCTTCAGCGCCCTTTCTTGCAGTTGCTGGGCCTCTGGCAATAATTTTCGATGCCACTGTAAGAGAAGTTCAGCACTGGATGATGAATCTCCTGAAATCGAAAACAAGCATTCTTATTATACTTTATTCATTTAATGATTGGAGAATTTATTTCTTGAATGGATAAATGTAAACTGACAGTTATTTATAGCGCCAGTTATTAGACATTTAAATTATAGAAAATAGTATCATAATTATTTTACTGAAAAAGTTTCTTGCAAAATAATTGGTAAAGGATCCTTAGACAATAAGAGTAGGTCTTTTAGGACTTTTATTTATATATACGCTTTTTATACCATATGTCTGCTAAACTCGTTTTTTTCATAATTGATCAATTTTATTGATATAGGAACTTGTGTAGTTGTACTTGCCTAATTCATTAGAATTTGCTAAAGCATCCCTTCCTTTAGTTACTGCTTCTTCGACTTCCTTGAGGTCAACAGCAAGAATTGCTAGAGCCAAACATTGTTCTAATTGAGCCTTCCTTTTCACAAAGGTAGTCTCTAGAATTTGCCGTTTGGTGTGCAACTCGTCCATCCATTCTTGTACTTGCGCAATTGCTGAAAAGAAAATTGAACAACTTTGTTTACATTTTCCTCGTGGATAATGTTTCATGTATGTCTGTGAGTTAGAACTCTGAATAACGTAAACATTTAACTTTTTATCCGCTTATTAGCCGCGATGAAAAACAAAATTGTCGTGTTTCATTAAAAAAATTTTTAGTACCCTGCTAAGTTTAGATGAAATACATAGGTCGTGATTGCATTTTGACTCGTATGAAAGAATAGCGTTTTACACTCTCTTCCCAGGGGAAGGTCATATAGAGATTTCTTAACCCCCTTTTCCCATTGGGACCCTTACGTAATTAATAAATAGCCCCTTATGATTTGCCCATACACTTAATAGCAGTAGACAGTATTTGAATTGCTTCAAATGAAAGTACTTATGTCTATACAAGTTGCGAAAAGGTATATAGTCATGCAAATTGCCATTTCTTGGATATTAATGCGTATTTTGATTTTTTATTAAAGTGTTCTCCAGCAATAGAATAATTTTAACAATAATAAATAATTTTGTATTTGTACTTCATAGGTAACAGCATTTCCAAGCTTTTCAGTTTAGTAACTTTTAACCTAAACAATAAGAATAAGTTCAAGAAATATTTGTTATTTGCAAAACTATATTTCGCTGGATTTCAATTGGATTTCAAATATTAGAAATGCAAAGCTCTCATGAATAGTGCAATCCTTTACAACATTTTTAAAATAGTTAAAAACTAGCAGTGAAACCCGGCGTTGCTCGGGTTAAAATACATCACATGTTTAATGGTATAAAAAATATGTAAGGATCTATTTTTTAACGTAGATATTATAGATTTATATCATAGGTAACTTTATATGCTTGATATTGAGAGACTTAGACATCGAATTTTCTAGTATTAGAACACTCTAGAACATTCAAATAGTCTGTTCTTTTCTATTTGTCAAAATCACTTCAATTTTTTTGGTCACTGTTCGCTCTTGTTTCCAATTGATCTTCACTCGACTGCAAACACAGTTTAACTGACAAAAATTCACTGAATGTTGATTTATATATCATCGAACATCGAAATTCCTAGTACCAGAACACTTGAATATTTAGATAAACTTACATCACTTTGAAACGTAGATATACACTTATTGAAACTTTCTAAATCATTAAAGAAATTTTTAGAGCTTTCTCGAACATTCTAAGTCGATAATAACAGTTTGCGCTCGTTTTAGAATTTTTGAGATTATTTCAGAAATTTTGAGATCTTTCCGGAAGTCCTTATGACTTAAAAAAGGACAGAAATATTTCTTTTCACCTTTCTGCCACCTATAACCACCCACTTCCACCCACTGCGACCAAACTCCCTTACTGCCACCTGGAGACCAAGGGGTATTTACCACCCCAAGAGGAAATTGACTGGAGTAGGTGGAGATAGAGAAAACCCTGTCTTTACGTACGAACATTAGCATTTTATATATGTATTTAGATTTAGATTAGGGACGTTGATTAATTACCTAAGGAAAATTTCTTTTAATTTAATCCCCTTCCTCCTTGTTAGTAAGGGGCTCTCCTCCTTCCCAACATAAAGATTTGTTTTTAATTGAACAAGGCAAGGAAATTATGTATAAAATTCTTTCAATCGAAAAATTGACGTGAGGTTTTCAATGACACTTGTCCTTTTAAAATAGATTTGATGGCATTTTACTGGACTCCTTCCCCTCCTCCATTTTAATCTCATACATTATGTATCAACCCATTTATAATTTTTACTAAATATAAGTTATTTTACAAAGGCTAAAATCGATAGTTACTAATGGTAACGCACAACCGATTTTATATTTTTCAATTAAATAACATTTACAAAATTAAGAAGACAATACTTCTTGTACAAAGATTTTTTATTAGTGTTCTGCTTGCAAAGACAATTCAGATAAAGCTATTAGATGTTATGTTTTTAATTACCCGCAACTTTTCTGATAGCCATAAATGATTGAAAATTGTTAAGTATTATAATTTTATTCTCACCGTTAATTATGTTGGGCAAGGTAAGCATCATTCTTTATTACTAAAGTATTTTTATCCTATAATTTGCTTGTAAATAAGTGAATGTTAAGATGTATGCTATGTGCAATTAGATAAGGTTATGCAAATTCTACTGTATTACTATTGCATTACACTTGCTAGATACCCATTACCAGGGATCTACCAAAATAGGTATATAATTTATCTAAATTAAATTTACTATCTAAATATGGAAGTGAAGATTAACGTTATTGTTTACATCTTCTGTATTATACATCGTTAAATATGACAGGTTGATTTCAAAAATGGAAAGACGTGTTTATCATTAATTTACTGCATAGTAAATTGAGTTTATTTCCATATGTAGTAATAATTGCAGTCACCAAGAAAATTGCTTGAGTTATAACCAGAATATGGCAATAATATTACCACATAAATGCAAGTAGGTGATGAATTTGCTTATTAGTGTTAATAATGATTCATAACGGACATTTTTCATAACAAAAGTCACGTAAGTGTAACGTAATGGCTCAATAATAATTAAGAGAGGCCTTTTAATGTGAAAATAACCGGAATATACATACATTTCAAAATGCCAAACTAAATTAAATAAATGTCGTCAGTAAGTTGAGAATTAGGAAGCGAAATCTTTCATTATCTTCTGAAATGAGGAATAGTTTAAGTTACTACGTTAACAGCTGTAACAATTAACAGCTAATGTTAACGAGTTAACTGAACCCGGAAATTCTATTTAAATCGAACTTTTTAACCAATTTCAACGGTCGCTATCAAATTTGTACATACATATCTATAAAAAAAAAAGAAAATAGAAAGCTTAGTTCCGTACACCATTCCATTTTTAAATCCAAATCAAAGGAACTTTTTTAAAGATTGATTGACACTTGCAGTAAAAAAGAGTTTTTTTAGTGATTTTACTTTTGCATTAAATGTCTCAAAATGTAAACATTATATCCACACATATATATCAAGAATCCATATTCTAAACAGTATTTTTTGCACTACGTATTGTAAAAATATCCCTTAAAATAAAAATTTAATGTAGGCACTTACTTTAAAATCTGGTAAGTTGGGCGAAATTTTTGAATATCTTACATTGACATTATAAAATCATAATGGGAATTTCTGTGGCATGAATTTTTGGAAAAAATAATAAAAAGTCACTAAGTTTAATTTCAAAAATATTTTTTATCTTCATAAATATCTTCAAACCAGCGCACTTTTAACAATTTGTAGTCTGATTGAAACCTTCATAAATACCATCTACCATCAAAAAGTTTAAGCGGTTTTATACCATTAGGAGTTTATTTTTAACACGACTGCTAAAAAATTTATATAATAAAATAAATTTAAAATATGTGTAAGTTTCTAAATGAACCACCTTATACAAGTATTTAGAGCGGAATGTAAGAAATCGTTCTTCATCTATAAAAATGTCGCATTAGTAACAACCTAGAGAAAGTGACATAATACGCCTTGTAGGTAGTAATATACAGCACTTCGTGCATAAAGTAAACTAATCTGACATAATTAATTGTCGAGCTTATACTGTAACATAGGTTAAAGGGTGTTTCTTTAAAAAAGTCTGATTCTAGATGCTAGCAACTTTCGAAAGAAATCCACGATTTACAGCTAATTCCTTAATCTTTAAAATTGCTGATTTCGCAAATCATGTAGCAAAATTTTATATGTATATATCCGAGAGAGAGGAACACTAGTTCAAATTTTTATAAGGGTCTCTGTCATATATATGAACAGAATAGTTAAATTTTGTACAGATTGTCACTTTGAAAATTAAAAACACCGTATATAAAAAAAAGCATTCAGTTAAATTTTTAAATTAGATTTACGAAAACTTTCCAAAATGAAAATGAAGATTATAATATTTTTAATTAGTTTGAATCCGTTTGTTCCCATTTTAATTATAAACAAATTTTCCTAAGGCTTTCACAGATAGCGTCATCATAATAGAATGCTTGAAAGCCGTGGTCTAGAACTGTTTCTCCATCGCCAACGATGAGAACACTGATGGAGTGGTTTACTCGACGTTTCTCCTGCTACTATTATAACATCCTCAGGAAACGTCTTTAAGACATGACTTAATCGAGACTAGGAATATTAATAACAGCAGTTGACGAAACGTCGAATATGTAACTGCGTCAGTGTTGTTACCGAAAAAGAAACCAATTTTAGACCATGAAGATAAGACATTGAGTATTATTTAGTGTTTTCATTCGGATTTTTTAGGCCATCGTCGTGATTAGTTTCTATGTTTATGTGACTGAAAAAGTTGTAAAATAGCTAATCGCATTAATCGTAAATTAATAAAATCACTTTACTATTAAGCATTTACCAATAATTTGGAGTTTTTTGGAAACAAACCTCGATTTACTGACGTTCGTATTCGATCGGGTCTTGAATCCAACGTTCCCTTGGCTCCAAGTTCTTTTAGTTTATTAATAAGCGAGTTTCCAGCCTGCAGTGCATTCATATGCGCTTCGAGCAGTGCCCTTCGGATCTCGTGAATGTCAGTAAGAAAACGTTTGACGGCGTCAATCTCGATGGGCACGACGGTATCTTTGCACGCCGCTTCAAGTTCTTCCACTTTGGTGAAGAAGTCGCTAGCGTGCGTGTGATATTGTACGTTCAGGTCTAGGATTTGTTTGCGGAACTCCAGGTGAAGATTAATGTCTTTCCATGCTCGACCTAGCGACTCGGCCATGGCTGCGTAAACCTCGGCGCGAGGCTTTTGCGTGGATATCAAATGGTCCGCTTGACGTAAAAGTTCTTCTACTGGACTTTGTTTGTTCTGAAATAAAAAAAGAAAAATGAATAATGAAGAAACGGAATGCGTGAGCACTCTTGGGCTATTAAATTCAACAAATAGAAATGTTTACTTAAAGGGACTGTTAGGAAGGTGGTAAAAAGAATTTATTTGTATGTACTCAACACTTACAAAATGAAGGAACTAGCAAGGCATCTCGATTTATGATTTCATAATTTTAAAAGAGAGCTACTTTGAGCGAAATGAGTTTACCAATGAACGTATTTACAGACAAAAAATATTAAATACGCCAACGTAAGCGAAAATAAGTGCAGTATATAAATTTTAGAAATAATTGGGGAAAGCATCAAGTTAAGGTGGCTTAATGGCACCAAAGAACTAATCAAGACTATATTATCAATTTACAAGTAACAATAATTTATTCTAATATTCTCAACATATGTAAATTTACCTAATATTTCTTCCACGGAGTGAAAAAGATTACCTAAAAGAAGATACTAGACGCTACACCATTTTGGACCCGAACCCAGTCTTGGACAACGCACGGATACAATTAAAGCCTTTCTTTATTCCCGTAGAGGTAGGTAAATATTTTAAACTCTAAATAGATTCCTATCTTTATTTATAAATGCTTTTGTTAATAGAATTCTTTACCTAACCTAACCTAACATAATATGTTTCTTTTTGTTTAATGTAAATTTATTGTTACTGAGTTTAAAGCATTCATAGATGATGCCTATGCTGATTAAATTTTCAAACCTTCCTTCTTGTATCGAGAAATATAAACCCTCATGAATCAAGACAAGAAACTATGACTAATAAATTGTACAAGACAAGAAAAAATACTTTCTTGATCTTGATTTTTAAGGTAAGGCAACAGTTGAACTTCGAAATCAAGACTTTTGTCTCGACAGGACTGTACAGTATATAAAATTAATTATAACCATTAATAAAATAAAGTTTAAGTTGTACTCAATACTAAACAAATTTAGATTATTCTCTCACCTGTTGGTATGATCATATCAACAGGTAGTTCACTTGCATATTTTAGTAAAGACTTTAGTACCCAGTCTACTCTTGTATCTACTTACATAGGTACCTACTACTAGTACAAGTAAAACCGCCCAACACCTTCGCCATATTTCAATCATTTTACTTATTGTTAGTAATTTTTAACCAATGTAGTTAATATGTTAAGGAAAAGTATTTAGGTGAAGCAATCTTAAAAACAAATAATGGCTCCAGGATGCGTATTGAAAGGAAGTAAAGATATTGACAAAAAAAATACGTGCATGTAATTATTTTAATTTCTTTTAGGCTTCTTTTTACGAAGGAGACTTTTCTGGTGATGTATATTCTATAACACTTTCCTTCACATCTGTTTGCACTAAAATGAGTTTTTAATTAGATATTCTTTGATTAAAATTCATTTTCTTTAAATGAGATTTGATGGTACTCTCCTCCACCTTTTCAGCTCAAATAATTTATAGGTGCCTCTTAATAATTTCCCATCAGCTCAATATCGATGTAAATTTAAAAAATTAGAATATATTTGTTGGCAGGCATTAAGTTGAAGCCGTCAGACGCGAAGGACCTTATTAAACGTTGAACCATATTTAGCAGCGAAGTCCCCACAGATGGCGTTCTCTGTGTTCTCTGTAGTTATTTAGTATACTTATATTGCATTCGTTATGTTTTCTTCTTCGATATGAACTCAAATTTTTATATATATATCTTTTTGTTGTATATATAAGCAGAATAGTTGAATTCTGTATCTACAGATCAACCTGTTTCTTTTCGTACTTTTTTTTTTGACTTGGCCATCTGTTTTCACTGAGACTTTATAATAATTCACAACATATTATAACAATGTTGCTGCATGTCTTGTGCGTCATACAATACCGAACATAAAACATGTGAACAACGTAAATATGATTGTTTGCTGGAAAAGAAAAATCCTAAATAGAAAATGCATTTCCTTTCTTGTGTCAGCATAATGGTAGAAGTACCTAACGGTTCTATTGTTTGATTGTTATTGCGGCACTCTCGGATACTTTATCGTCGTCTGTTTTTACTTTTTAACGAACGTGGGCGTCGAAGGTACCATTGGAATGATCGTTCCATGTCGCAAACAATTAAAAAATATGCAATCAAACGTAAACATGTTTTACTGCACCGGTCAAAGATGTTTATTGCAGTGGGTATGCCTTCTTCGTCGTCGTCGGTCGGTCGGTCGGTCGGTTGGTTGTAGGTATCGGTAAGAGAATACACATGGTAGGTATAATACATGGACATAAATTATGGTTCTGTGTTTTGCCGCGACGCGATGTTCGTCTAAGTAAGTACATATTATGTATACACTTAAGTTGTATAGCCTCATGAACAGGACAGTTTAATATTGAGAAAATTATTGCTTTCAAGATAACGCATTCAGCATCCCGAACAAGTAGTACTTAGTGTGGTAACAACCACGATATATCTTCACTTTAACTCACGAGGATGGAGGTAGATAACTTCTAGGGAACTTTTCCGATTAATAACCGAAAGCCGAAAGGTACATAATAATAAAGTGCATTTTTGACATGTATGAATTGAATGATTGCTGTGGTCTGTCGGGGACAACAAAGATCTGCTGATTATATATAGAATAAAAGAAGAACCTTAAGATATTTCTTCTCCACCAACTACTGGTGCTGAAAGGTCAACAATTGTTTCCACCTACAATGTAGTGCAAAGTAGGAGGATAAGGTGGAAGGCTAGTTTTAGCTTCTTTTTGAAAATCGTGGAGGTGGGTGAGTGGTGGTTGAAAAATAAAATTTATATTTTGAATATTGAAAAAGATACAATAATCAATCCATTTTTATGGGAATAATGGCAAGAAGAGAGGAAAATTTCTATTAAAGGAAACTATAAAAAAGAAAAACGAGGAACACCAAATAATTAAACGGATAAGGGTAGTATTAGGCAGAAGTGGTATGGGATGAGATAAAATAGGGGTATTTTTCTTTTTTGAGATTTCAGGGAAATCATCCCTGCAGAGCTGTTATTTTAACATCTTCCGTGAATTCACCATTTGCTTTAGGATTTAGGTCAAATATCCACTTTTATCATCCCCCTGCGACATTTACAATATGTAGAATATTTGTCTCTCACTTTTTATTTATTCATTTACTGATAGAAGTGTATGTATGTAAGTTTTTCATCTTCACTTACGGCGGGTTTTAGGTAGACCCCATACTGTCCCATGCTCTTCAAATTTGTGAAATATCCTACATACAGTTGTCCGTGAAACTGCCAGCTGAAAGTATTGGAAGTATACTATGTTATTTATTATTTACCACAGACTCAGTGCATGTCAAATAGAAGGTGGTCACTTTTGGCATTTATTACATTAAGCCAAATCAGGTGAGTGCAAGCGATCTATTTCGAGCAGTTAAATTTAATAAAATGAGCTATGAGAACTGTTTTGACTGAAATAAAATGAGCAGACCACTACTTTGTTGGCATTATCGAATGAAGTTTAGTTTTAGGAGAGCTGAATACAAATCTTCCCCCATGACCTAGGTTGCCATTTAAAAAAAAATTGAAGTGGTTACAGATTAAGGGTTTGCTGGGAAGGGATTGAAAATATCATAAAAGGATGAACAAAATTTTAAATCAATTCACGTTTTTCTTTTTTTTTTTTCTAAAAAATAACCCGTACGGAAGTAAAAAATTTTGTGCGTTACTTTTGAACAACCCTGTATTGTCGACTTAGGTCAAAAAAGCTAGTCTTGCCCAATAATGTCTTTCAGTTTTTCTTTTAACAATACCTTTGTTGCACATAAATGCTTTATGTTTGTATATTTGGTAATTTAACGTTACGATCCTACATTTGTATTCTTTATGAGAGCATATTAAAATTACGAAGTAGCTATTCATTTTTATCATTCATTTTTCATCTAGCTTGATTTTTTTTTTCGTTTTCTTCAACCAAAACACATTTTCTGCTATGCTCCTGTGTTTGCATAATTTTCTTCTTCTTTTTTATTATTTTTTCAAATATCTTTTAATTCTTTGTCATTTTTTTACTGCTATTTTATCCTTGAACTGTTTCAGAAATTAGACTTCATTTGACGAATTTTTTCTATTATCTCCAGCTGATTGCATTCCTTGTAACTACAAACATCCCACCTTTTCATGAATCTTTCCTTCAACAGAGTTTTCTGAAGCTTTGTATTCTAATCCCTATAAGAGTTTTCCTATTAACGAGTTTGATTCTAGTTGAATTTTTTTTACCTTCTCCCATTCTTTTTTTCTTTAATTTTTGTAGTTTTTTTTATTTTTCTTCAATTACGTAACTCCTGGTATATTATTTGCATCAACACCACGTCGTTTGCATAAGATCCTGGCCAAATCTCATTTTTATTCAACCACATCTTTCTAATTCTTTCTCTCCCTGGAAAATGTCTTGTTTCAACGGAATTCTTTGCCTCTTTCAAAGATAGAATTAGATAGTAATTTTTACCTTTATTTAATTTTTTTAACAATTGCTATAAATTCTACTAATTTTTACTATGAAATTGTTTTCGTGTTGCTATTTATTTTTATAATTCCTGCACTATATTCAATTTTGATTTTTATTTATGTGGAAATATACATTACAAAATTGTACAACCAGTTCTTCTCAAACTTTGAGAGAAAAAATGAAACACATTAACGACAACTAGAAGACCTGCCACACCTTGATACCTAATAAAATAGTAAAAGCTTAAAAAGACCTATGTGTTTATTTATCTTCTATAAAATATAAATAATTTATTGAGGTAGTAATAAACTACGATTTGATGGCGATAGCTGACGGGGTGTTGTGCTTGCTGTTTGCGATGAATACAAATCGGAGAACGTGTTTTATTTTTGTACCGTGACTAAAACATGCCATCTAAGGCAGGTTCTTTAAGAAGAGGCCAAGGTGAAGTTATCGCGGACCATATAATAGATTAACAGTATTCATTTGCATAACAGTTTGACCCTCACCTGTATTTTGTGACTCGTAAGAGAACACATAAAGAGAATCTTTTGCATACCGGTGTAGCCGGTCAATTGTGCTGTTGTATGCCGAGAGAAACGCATTGAGATTTTTATTTTTTTTAATCTTTTGATTGCAGACTCTACTAGCATTGTAGCATTCTTCAATAAAAGATGTTTAACAACGCTAATGAAAGGATGAATAATATACGCACGTTCTTCTGATGGGAGTGCGTTTGTATGGTGTGAAGTATTTTGAACTTTGAAGGAGTTTCTTTTTGAAAGCGACACTTTTACGTGAAAATTTCATTAGGGTACTAATAATAAGACCAGAATTTTTCTAATTTCCCTTATACACCGTAAAAAAATATAAATAACGTGAACAGTTAGTAGTTTTACTTATTATTATGTTCCTTATATCATATCAATTAAATGTTAATTGATTAAACCCTTTTTAAGCCTTTTCTGAAGAATATCCACCAAATAATAAGAACTTGAGGTTTACGAGTGGAAAAAACTTTTGGGAACAGTTTAAAAAGGTTGTTAAGTTAAACGATTAATGAATAAAATGTGCCTGTATCTCACCTTTTTATTTAAATTTAAATTGTCATAGGTAATTAAAAATCGCATGTAAGCATTGCACTTTAATAATAATCTGTTCAAAAATTTGACGGACAAGAGTCGAACGACATATAGAGCTACATATTTGCTGTTAACTGCAATAATTGTCCGGCCGAACCCCTCATCGGCTTCTTTAGTATGCACTTTAATCAGAACTTTTTTCTGAAAGACCGATGCTCCAATAGTTAAATTATGCTACGATTTTTAAAAAAATATCCTTTTTCCAGAGGATTTTTCTGTTTTTCTCGGTGAAAATAGCTCCTATCGTGATGATTCATATTTTGATTTTGTTATTATCCCAGTAGATGCCAATATGTTGGCAAAATTGCAAACTGCAGTGTTTAAACGGCGATATAGAAAAAGAACGGTAACTGTTATTGGGGTCATTTTCGATATTTTATTCCTTGCAGGCACTTTACATTGCAGCATACTCGAATCGCTGTTGAAATATTTGACAACAAAAAATTTATTTTCACTGGTTCAATAAAGGGGCTGTTTATAAAATACGTCACGCTAAAATTAGCTTTTTTTGACCCCTTCCCCCCAGTTGTCACGCTCTGTCACACTTTCTGTAATCCCCTTGTAAATATTACGTCACAAAAACTTAACACCCTCCCAAAGAACTCATCCTTTTTTTCAAGAAATATTTAGATTTGTTATTTTCGTTCCTTCATCTATATTCTTCACCTATCTTATAAGCACAACAACCACATGGAGATAGAAAATTCTCAGCAGAACCAAGTATCTTCCAATATTTAGCAATAAATAACATTCATTGGTATTTTCGTATCATATGCAAGTAAATATGTTGAACATAAGTGAACGATAAATTATTTTCTTGCCATTGGGCTTTACGACGAATAAATAAGAAAAGAAGCAGCTGCAAACCGGAAAATTTACGAGAAAGCTATAACATAGAAATAAAAATTACTTGAAACATTTATGTTAAATGTAGACGACAAAAACAATTTTCATTACGTATTACGTGTCAAGAATTTTTTTCTTTAGGAAGATTTACGAAAGTTCCAGCAAACTAAAAGCTATTAAAATTTTTTGACTTAAAAAAGTGTAGTTTGGAGAATAAATAGAGAACTTCTCGAAGCAGAAATTTCAAATTCCTGATAAGCCCACCGTAGTTTTGGTATTTTTTTATTTTAATTTATTTTTCATGGGAATAATAATACTTAAAAACGACAAATTTAACAAAAAATTGGGTCGAACATTTCAACAGTATTTTCAACATTAGTTTTCAAGTAGCTTAAGATCTACACACCTGTACAAGCATGTAACGTGTATTCTTACGTAACCGGTCATTTTTAGTAATACCACTGCTCATCTGTGTTTATTTAGACGTCCACGTAATCTTACGTACCTATATTTTAAACATCTCTATCAATTGAAATAAGATACTGTCTACTTTAAAGCTTTACATTTTATCATACATATTAATTTTATAAATTACTTTGAGCTAATCAAAATTTATCTGTGGAACAGTGATTAATTAATTCATTAATTTTTCTACATTTCCGTTTCGTTTAAAATCGATATCTTGTCTCAGTTAAAAAAACTAACTGCCAAGCATCGTTAAGCAATTTTATATCTTCATATTTAAGTATTAACATTATTGTAGTTCATGATTATTTTAATTTGTCAGAAGTAGACATTCAAATCAATCAATAGCAGTTTTATCACTTTTATTCTGTTTTGTAGTTGAAGGGAGTTTCATGATAGGTATGTAGGTAAATGCCTTTTATAAATAATTATACAAACCTGTAGTTGCCTGAGAACTTCATCGTGTGCCTTTTGTAATTCAAGTGCTTCTTGCAGAGTATTTCCAAGACTAGCCAAGTCTGGTGTTATTTCCAAAACTTTTAAGTCCAGCCAATCTCCACACTGTAATTAACAAAAAAGAAAAACAATTAACGTGAGCTTTTTTTCACTTCACGTAGTTACTTATAAAATATAAACTGTTAGCACATGTGCAAAAATAATGAAACAGACAACAATTCACTTCTAACTACCGGTTTCAAATGCTGGAAGAACAAGGTTGTTTTTGAATATAACGTAAACTTCAGAATAGAGAAGGTATGCATAGGTAATGAGGTTTGTGATGTCAACATTTGCTAATTATTTACGTCTGAAAATTGTCAAAGTTAGTTTTATGTAAGTGTACTTGAAATATAATTTTATGGTTCTTGAAAATGTCTGAGTATCTAAGTTATTGCCAAGAATTATTAATTGTTTTTATTATAGAGACATCGTCAGTATTGAATTAATTATTTATGCAGTTGTTAGAAACATTTTTATTAATAGGTATATTAAATGGCATAATATTATGCTAAAATATGTTTAAAGTCTCGCTTATGTTTCTCTTTATATTAATTATTTTATAAATAGGGGCGAATTTAAATTAAATTACGCTATAGGTTCAACGATAAACGAAATGTTTTGAACCAGAGTCCAAAGAGTTCTCAAAGCCCCACAACCCCTTGATATTTGTATTTGGTTTGTTTTGGATTTGTTTCTGTAGGTGAGATAATAAGAAACCTTCTGAGATCTAAAAGGCATGTTAGAGACATATTTGAAGCAAAATTAAGAGTAGAAAGGAGCAAAAAAAAACTAAATTAAATTACTCTTCGCAAATAGCAGATGTGGACTGATTTATTTTTGTGGCCAAATTAAGGCCACTAGTTTCAAAATTTTCGTTAATTAGCAGGTCAATAATTAATGATAACGATCTCTTGTAATAATGATAACGTCCTCTTATAATCACACTAATATTATAAAGACAAAAGTTTGTGAGTGTGTGAGTGTGTATGTTTGTTACTTCTTCACGTCTAAACGGCTGGAGCGATTTTGATAAAATTTGGTATGGAGTTAGCTGACACCCTGGATTAACACAAAGGCTACGTTTTACTGCGGGAAAATATCTTATTCTCATGGGAAAATAGATGAAAATGAATTCGCGGAATATTATAAATTCAAAAGTAACTTTGTCTGTATGCTACACAATCTCGCCTAAAATACTGAACCGATTTAAATGAAATTTGGTACAGAGATAGTTTAAAGGGGCAAGGACAAAGGTTACTTTTAAATGCGAAAAAAGGGTTGTAAGGGGTTGAAACAGAAAAGTTTGTGCGGAAATTCCGTAATTTTTAAAGATAGAATCTTGAAACTTATTTTTTACGCTTTTGAGTTTGATAGAAATAACTACGACATTCAATGTTTGTAAAAATTTTACCCTAAAGGGGATAAAATTAGCCGATGAAAGTTTTTGTGTAATGACGTCGTCCAAAAAGCGTACGGCCCAGAAAATTAAAATATTAAGTATAAAAAGTTATAGAGGTTTTGTTTATTTGGATCAATAAAAGTAGTTGAATACTAAGCTATATAAACTATTTTAAACTATAATTAAACTATATTAATCTATAATATTATAAATGCGAAAGTAACTCTGTCTGTCTATGTGTTACGCAATCACGCCCAAACTACTGAACCGATTTAAATGAGAATTTGGTACAGAGATAGACAAGGAGATATTAAGCTAGAGGCTTGAAACTTATACATTTAAAGTTTGTAAAAATTTTACCCTAAAGGGGCAAAAATAAGGAATGAAAGTTTTTGTGTTTTGACGTCGGCAAAAAGGCTTAAAAAAAAAAAATATAAAATTTATCTCCCATTTTTTCATTTCCACGCGGACGAAGTCGCCAATAGTTTAAAATAAAACGTTTCCTTTTCCAATTTTGGTTTTTCAAACTAATATTAATTTTAAATTGGGTTTTTCAAAAAATTAACCCCTCAATTAAAAATTTTCAAGACATACAAGTATAAAAATTAATTGTTTTAGGTATATTTTTCATTATTCATAGAATTTAATGAGTTCCATTCAAAATTTTCCTAACTATGTTTAATTTAAAATAAATAAAAAAAGTAGTTTCAAAATTTAAAAGTTTTTGTTTTAAATTTTAAAGCGTTTTAAAAATTAACCCTTTAAGGGTTTAAAATAAACTTTCCAACATGATTTGAAGTATCCGTTAAATTTTAAAATTTAAGTATATGTTCAATTTTTTTCAATATAATAAGAAAAAGCAAATTAGTATATAAGTATGTATATTTGCACGATTTTCTGTATAGATATTTATTTATATCAGTAAAGAATTTGCTTACTCACTAACCAACTGTTAAGTGATATTTTCTTCTTACTATTAATTGTACCCTTTTCTTATGCTTCTGGAATCTACCTGTTTAATTATTTCCGACGTAATAAATAGAAACCCCACAGAGAGATAAATTAAAGCGGTTATTGCCTTTGCAATTAATGTTGGTGGTCTGGACTATATTAATCTATAATATTATAAATGCGAAAGTAACTCTGTCTGTCTATGTGTTACGCAATCACGCCCAAACTACTGAACCGATTTAAATGAGAATTTGGTACAGAGATAGACAAGGAGATATTAAGCTAGAGGCTTGAAACTTATACATTTAAAGTTTGTAAAAATTTTACCCTAAAGGGGCAAAAATAAGGAATGAAAGTTTTTGTGTTTTGACGTCGGCAAAAAGGCTTACGGCCCAGAAAATAAAAATATAGAAGAAAAAAATTTTAAATGCTGCCGAAAGTCACTATTCCACGCGGACGAAGTCGCGGGCATAGCTAGTTAATGATAAAATCCTTTTATAATAATTAAGGATTTGAAGTTTTATTCAAACTGCCAAATTTGAATATCCTTAAATGTAAAAGGGTTTTATCAAATACAATTAACCCAACTCAATTAAAGGCAATTTTCTGCAGATGGCATTCATCACAATGTATGAAATTATTCATTGAACGTTGTTTTAAGGTAGTAAGTGAAGTTGATGCGTGCTGATGAGAATTTGAAGTGCGTTCCATATCAAAATTTTGACCTACCACTATGTTCTAATTAAAATAAATGAAATATCAAATTGTATTAAGTCAAAAATTAGGGATAGATTTAGTTTAGGTAGTTAATCGTGTTTAAAATTAACAAACATTCTATTCGAAGGTTGCAAATATAATTGATTCCAACTATGATTCTGGGGAAGGTATCGTTAAAAATTAAATTGCAAGTATACTGTGTGCTTTTTTTTAAAATTCATTATATATAATAGACCAGTGCTGAAGCCTTCAAAAATAGTAAAAAGTGAAAAAAAATATAGTAGGATGAAACCCATTGGAAAAGGAAGAGGTCGGGAAGGGGAAGGGGGTAAGTTTTTAAGGGTAAAAAACGGTTTTCCTTGATTTTCGGAAAAACTACAAGTTTTATGGAAAAAAGTTAAATGGCAAAGTTGTAGGTAATAAAACTTTTGTACTTACACTTTTGTCACATAACCTCAATATTTGTGTGAAAAATTTAAATAACCAACTTGGTTTTTTATTTTTATCTTTTACAAAAATATTTTTTTTTTTCACTTACCTATTTATGCCCCAAACATGTAGTAATTTTTTTTAATTTAAATATTAATTTTTGCACCTTATTTTTACTTAATATCGAAAAAGCATTCTAATTTTCAATCGAAAATTCTCACGTCAAAATATCTGCTTTTTTATAAACGTTGGTAGGCTTGTTCTTCGTTAAAATCTCTACTTTCTGATGGTGTGAAAAAAATATACATTTCTATGGTAAGTTTTCTCATGAAATGCAAAAAAACGAAGGGAATTTTTTTCTCAAAAATGTGACCGCTGCTATTTTTTACAGTAAAAAAGTAGATTTATAAAATTCTAATTACATTCATGTCATAGAAAATCTCATAACATATAAATATACATTTAAATCGCACTACTGAATTCACATACTTTATACTGATTACGTTATTCACTATAATATTTTTAAAAATATTAATCTAGTTTGTCTCGTATTTTTTCATTTCCTGAGAAAACTTACCATAGTAATATATTCGTTTCCTTTTCCAATGGGTTTCATACTACTATAATTTTTATTGGTTTCAAAAATTATCGACCCTGTTCTATAAATTCAGACATGAAGTATAAAAATAATTGTTTTGGGATATTTTTCATTATTCATATAATTTATATAGAGGTAATTCTAATAGTAATTTGTTATAAAATCATAAAAAGTAGTTCCTTACTAGTATGTAATTTAATGCGTAAGATTGGGAACCCTAAGTTGATGAAATAAACTCGCACATGATTGATTTCCTGTTATTTTAATTTGAATTTAATTCAATTTTTTTCAATATAATAAGAAAAAGCAAATTAGTATATAAGTATGTATATTTGCACGATTTTCTGTATAGATATTTATTTATATCAGTAAAGAATTTGCTTACTCACTAACCAACTGTTAAGTGATATTTTCTTCTTACTATTAATTGTACCCTTTTCTTATGCTTCTGGAATCTACCTGTTTAATTATTTCCGACGTAATAAATAGAAACCCCACAGAGAGATAAATTAAAGCGGTTATTGCCTTTGCAATTAATGTTGGTGGTCTGGATTATAGCAATTTAATTGCTGTATCTTAAAGTTGTCGACAAGCAAATTTCCGCATTTTTTTTAAAATATGAACAATAAAAATATATAATCTACGTATTTTGATTATTCTTTATAAATAACTGCAAATCATTGAGTTGAATCTTTCGTTATGGTTGTTAATATTTCTTAGACTGAATATAAACGACACAATTATTCCAAGTTCATAAATTTATGTTTGCTTAAGTAGGTAAATTGTTACTTTGTAATAAGTGTAATGTAGTGCATGGAGAAAAGTCCACATTTATTTATAACCAAGGAGGATTATGGTACTTAACATATATCATAAAATACTCAATATTTAAATTTATTTTTTAAGCACTTAATTACAAATATAACGAAGTTTAATGACTTCCAATACAAATTAAAATATTTTAAATTTTGTCATTGATATTTAAACTAACAAATAAATAGTAAAATTAGGTAGGTAAATATTATGAAGGCCTCTACTATACACCACAAAAAGTCCAATAAGTAATTGATAATAATTTATCTTTCAAAAATAAATTATAAGAATAAGTATTTGAATAATAATTCGATGAGAACAGAAAGTAAATTCTTGGTTAGCAATTTATTGAAATCGTTAGACAAGAATAATTGGTCTTCATCAGCCCCTATAGTTAGTCTTCTTTAATCATTGACCAAATCGAAGTTATTCCATCAAGGTAAATATATAATATCTGTAACAGTCAGTATATCAACATCTAGTGATAAATCTTATCAACATCAGTTTCTTAATTTTTTTCCAATACCCCTCTCCCTGTAAAGAAAATTAGTGGAGGTTTCCCTTTTTCAAAAGATACAATGTAGGTGGCTTCTTTATTTTTTTAATTGACATTAAAGTTAAGGCAAAAGTCACTGTTTCTAAACAATGCTTTAAATGGAGAATGCTTTATCTTTGGATAAGAAACATTGTAGTAAAGTTTCAAAACAACTAATGCAATCATACATTATAAAAATAATCCCTACTATAATTCTATCTTCATGCAAAGTTAAGTCAGGGTTTTTTTTATTTTGCAATAACATCCAAGCAGTTATTGGTTTCATTTAAAAATTCAATTGTTCTGTTTTGTATTTTAAAACCTTCCGTGTTAATAACAACTCCCTCCCCCCCTTTTTTTTAGGAAACGTAAAGAAACACTTACTACTTGAATACCCATTTATATACAAAAAACTTTCAATTTTTCTGGTTTGCTATTTTATTTTTGTAGAAATATTAGCGTTAGGTACCTATTCTACAATCTTAAGAGGCTTGGCTTTGGGGTGCGCAGAGACATTTCCGGCTTATGAGATTTTAAAATATTTTTAGGTCGTATGAATTTATATCCACTTGGTCTGTACTACAATTCAAATAATATCAAGAAAATATTGTAGGCTTTATTATGTAGGATCAAGCTTTGCTTTTGTTCATTTTGACCCATTGCCAAAGGATTGCTAAATGTTTCTCTTGAGGCATTCATTAGGCACTACATTAGTTTTTCAAATTTCGATGTCTTGACCGTTTGTCTGTCATAAAATTGTATGCTGTTATATTTGCATAAGCTTGGCATAATTAAGGCTTCGTATAACAATTTGTAACGATAAGAAAACTCGGAAAAGTCGATATTTGTAATAACAATAACGACAATATTAATAATTAGGTATATCAATAATATGTATGACGTATCTCATCAGTCATTCCAATCACTTGGTTACGATACAATTCATAAGGTCACACTGCACTGAGCTCCTACTTTATTTTAATCAAACATTACACATTATAAAGTTCAAGGTGAAATTGATATCACTGAAATAAGTTGACTGACCTTGTTACAATAATAAAAATAAAAAGTGAAATGACCGACATACTGGACGACGCGTTTTTTTTTTCTTTTGGGGGAGTCGTACTTTAACAGAATTTAATTATTTATTTAAGGTAGAATAATCATTCATTATACTAAGAAACTTTTCAAAAGTTTATAGTGATAACTAATTTTGGATCAAATTTTTTGTGACTGAAAAAGGTCCTAATGCTTATCTAAAGATTGCTCCACTTAATAAAAAAAATCGAGGGTATTTTAGGTGCGTACAAACAGATGAGAACTGACTTTCGATTTGTTTTTTACCCGTCATAGGTAGTTTTTATTTTTTGAGTATTTTTTTATCTAGGGATGAAATGAAACTTAGAAAAATTAGACAACAGTGCATTTTAAGAAAAGGAGAATGACATTATAAAAGTGATTTAGAATCAATTAAAATTAAATTAGGAAAATTGCTCGAAGTACATATTTAAAAACTTTGATTCTAGTTAGGCTCATTTTCTTAAACAAATGTTCTGAGGAATGCACGACAGTGAAACTACCTATAAAATGAATAAACATACCTATACGTTCGTATTAAATAATAAATTGAATCAGTTGAAATAGATTAAAAAGAAACATAACAAACTAGAGTGTCCCTATAAAAGTAGATAATCCTAGTACACAGAAAAATCATGATGAACAGAAGTCTTAATACGTAAAGATCTCACAGCTAGCGATGACTGATTTGAGTCAATTTTATTTCAGTGATAAAAAGAAAAACACAGTGTTTAAAAAAATAGTTCAATAGAAAAAACATATCACAATTATTTATTCATACAATGTCACCTGAATACTTTTTCCACTTGAAGAAGTCATCGTATGGCGAAACAATTGTCATTTTTCTCAATAACTTTTTTATTGCTAGTTATTTATTATTAATTAAATACGTTTTCCTCTGGAGAAAAACGGACACTAAAACAGTTCCTTAATTTCTAGCAAACCCTAAAATGATCGAGACTTAATTTATAAAATTTAAGAAACACCAGAGAATGGAGGTGGTGTAGGGCACGCACATTACTGTTAAAATTCAGGACCATCCTCCAGAAAGGTGTCTTTAGGTTAATTGATTTTGTGCCACCCTACCCTGGGTAAAAAGTGTTTTATTATTTACAATAATTAGTACCTATAAGTAAATAGCAACTAATAGCGTAACAAACGTATATTAACAAGTGGAGCAAATATAAGTATTTTGGTTCTGGTTTAGGAGTGCGAATAAAAACCAAGCAGACAATGGCTCGTGTTGGCCCACATTTGTCGAATGTACTGGTATTTAAATATAGTTATTGTTTATAGTGCAAATGATGGAAATACGACAGAGCGATCATTCTTTATTTCTGAACAGAACAGATACAAACAAACATGTGCAAATATCCTCAGTTACATATAACATCAGACCTAAATATAGTACCTGGCTTTTCGATTATTATCGTATACTGAATACCACGTTTCAGGTCTGCCCACGCGTCCATAGAAGTGGTCGGCGCGATAGAAACAAACCTGAAGCGCAAATTGTATCTTTTTAATGACGTAATAATTTAACCGTTGCATTCAGCCCGTGATGGTACC
The DNA here is from genome assembly GCA_029378335.1 of Agrilus mali. NCBI lineage: Eukaryota > Metazoa > Arthropoda > Insecta > Coleoptera > Buprestidae > Agrilus > Agrilus mali. The sequence continues at coordinate 19,616,761 of CM055659.1, forward strand.
TCTACGCGCGGTCCAATAATTTGTGGGTCAAGTAATTCGTCCGAATGGGTTGTTGGTAGTAGAAAATTTTCTCCCGTTAGCAGTTCTGAGAAATTGATCATCAGTAAACTGTGCTGATGAACTTGATGGTACTTTTTATAGAATACCATTAGTTACGCTAATAATTTTTGAGAATTCATTAAGGCCTGCCACACACACACACAGAGATAGAGCAAAGTTTTTGATTTTAAAATATTCCATAATGTTGAATGTAAATTTAATGGGTTGATGCACACTGACTAATATCCTCGAGGTGTAGCTTGACTCATATAGAAAGAGCAAAATGGTTTTAGCCAAAAACGTTCGCATCTGAAAGTTCGTTTAGGCATTTCTTTCAACCTATATTCTAGTGCAAAGCTGGAGGATAAGGCAGAATGCCTTAAACAATCCTAGGTATCATGAAATATCAAGATATTTGAAGGATTACTCTAAAAACAAGAACCAACATCCCACGATAAAATTTAATATCTAATGTAAAACGCGTTTCGACACCCAAGATGTCATCTGTAAAACATTATTATTACTTAATATTTGCCTAAATGATCAAATAAAACCTTAGAAAAACATGAACTAGGGCAGAAGGATCTGGATTAAACTACTGACTTATCAGTTATCACAATTCTATAATTTATTTTTTTAAGTTACTAAAAATCAAAACATTTTTTGATTTTCACTGCAGATACTTTATCTGTTTCTTGTAAGAACAACTTCTGCTTTATGGAAACCATTCTGACCAGTGAAGTAATTGTGCCTTAGCCTCAGGCATTTTGTGGACTGCCTATCTACTTAATTGGAGATGTGAATATCCTGTAAAGGCTATGCATAAACTGTGTGAAAATTAAATCCACCTGTTCAAATAAATGAACATCCAACTCGTGGTTTCTAACAATTATTGAGCTAATCCTATTTGAATAACCTTATTGGGGAGCTGTAGTAATAAGTAGATTTTATTTCTCGAAGAATTCATTATTTGTTCAATACTTTTAAATTAATATACATATCATACAATATTTTATACATTTAAACAGAATATGTTTGTTCCGCTAGAAACTTATGCTTTAGAGATTTTATACAGTAGAGAATTAATATATTTTATATTGAAATACTTGCCCTTTATTTGATTTTATTAACAAGAAAGCACAACTAGGTTATTAAAAGCTTTTTATTTGGCCGCAACAATTTTTTATCCATACAATGGCTTTTCTGCAAGTTAAAGAAATATGAAATAGATAGTAAATATACAATATATATGTAATTATATTCGTAGGACTAACAGAAATGTTGGGGGTAACGTCAAAATTAATAGTTAATGTTCGTTAGAGGGGAGTCATTTATTTCAATTTGATTATAAAGAATAACATTTAGTTTATAGTTTAGTTATATAATGTACTTAATATTTTAAATTATTCGTTTTTTGGGAACATTTTGTATAGCACCTTCTTAGTATTTCTTCAATCTGAAGGAACCACCGTATGACGAAACAACTTTTATTCACAATTAAAAAGTTTTTGAAGCCTAGTTACCTATGTCTTATTATATATATTTACTTAATAATTATTTATATATGTCTTTGTGTATTTCAGTATTTCTTACTATCGTCATTTTCAAATTTCAGTACGTCCTATTGGATCCCTACTTTCATTAACATGTTTCTAGCTTTCCTTTATCAGTCCTCCTGCAATATAATTTCAAAAACTGCCATCGTTACTGACCAAGTCTTTTTTTCTGCAAGTAAAAATCGATTTTCATCGATGTACTACTCTATTACTCTAGGATGGTCTCCGGGATTACTAGTTCTTAAGATGCGCAATGGCAAAATGTAACGCCTTGCTGGCGATAGCCACAGAGATGCATTTGCATGCTTGGTTTGAAGCAGAGTACTTGTCAGGGCGCATACTAAATCGCCCGGCTATTCATTTAAAAATCGTCGATATATTATCATATCATTATATTTTAAAGAATATAAAAGCTGCCAATATAGTGTGCAAAATGCTACGATATTAACACGTTTCATTACTGAAAGGTTATCTACTATGTATAATAATTTTGGGTACATAACAGTATCGGGAGATTCAGGTATAAACTAAATTAACGACTACCGGAGAGGAGACATCAAGCACCCCTGTCTTAAAACTAGTATATTTATTCGTCGTAATTTGTCGAGCGTTGATTGTATCTTTCTGTAAAATCTTCAGAGCTCATCTTAGAGTAATCAAGCTGTACGTCCCTATCCTACCTAAGTTTTTTAGTTCTACTTCAGTTTATGTTTAGTTACATTTTTTTATTGCTTTAGATCCTTTTATTCCATCATTATTTCAACAGAATACAGAGTCCAAAATACTTTGAGAAGAATGTCACCCCAAGTTTTCTTAAAATGACATGTTTTTCTTCAAAATTGTTGTGCTCTGTTCATGCTTTATTATGTCAAAACATATCATTCAAATTGACAAAAATTACTTTTGGAATCGTTGGATGAGAGGTTTGAGATTTAGTATTAAAAGTGGTAATTACTACCTATAACACGAGGAAGTCCATAATCGACTGGATTCAATGATAGCATATTGTGGATGGCTACATGATACGTGTTCCTCTATTTGTTTAGTCCGTGATGTTGGTTTTAAAAATACTTACTATCCTGGGCGTATTACCCATCTCAAATTCTCCATTTGTTATGAAAGAGTTCTTATTCTTTTGTGAAAACATTTTGATTATTTACATGACCCTAGAGGTGTGTCTATAAACTAATACTGAACCCGAGGTTGCTTGACATTTAAAAAAATAATATTTTTGGAGTTACCCAAAGATGGATTTAATTATTGAATTCTCTAAAACTTTGTAGCCAAGAAGTTAGTGTATTATCTTCTCTTTTCTAGAATTTCCTGGAGTGTTTCATAAAATATTAGAAAACAAAAAAACAAAAATCTCGGTTTATCCCACTAAAGAAATATCAGCTAAGTACATCGGGGTTTTCCTAATAGTAAAGTTTGACTCCTTTTTATCCGAAATGACTAATGAACTGGATTATCTGAAATTATTCTTGCTTTCTCCGCAATATTCGAAATTTCAGTTATCCGATTATATTATTTCGAATACTGCATCATTAAAATAGTAAAAAGACATTCGTTGACTTTGCTAAGGCACCCTTTCCCTAACCTGGGTGCGTTCAGAACTGCACCTAACGCAACCATCGTACTAATTTGCATATATAAGCACATATAAGAAACTAAGTTTACTACAATATTACAATATTTATTGTTGCCTGTTGTTAGATTCGACCACATAATCGATGTAGCTTATCCCTTTACATTACATACATTATAAGTGTAGTACGCGTATTGGGATTTGAACGAGTAGGCGTATTTACTTAGATGTTTGTATAATGCAGTCACGACCAACTAGCATATTATGCACGTACGTGTAACGAAACTTGTTAATATCTATACTTTACTCGTTGTAATGCCAGGTAATAATATGTACCTTGGTATCCAAGTACCAGGACGATGAAGATATTTTACATGAAAGAGCAATTTTCCGTTAAATGGATTTAGGTATGTACATATATTTATGAACCAAAAAGAATATTTTCCAAGGATAATACTGCAGTTATAATAAGGAGTGCAGGTTACGTTTGCAGTACATTTTGTTCAAAGGATTCTGTCAAATGTATTTTAAAAACTAATTACAGCTTATTAATCAGACACTTGGATCTCTATTTAGTAAGTAAGTATTAAGATTTATGGAAAATTATTTATTTTTTCCGAACATAGTGCCTAATTTGCTCTTTAAAGCTAGGTTTGTTTCCATCGGACAAGCATTGTTGAACTTTTGGTTGGTTAATGTTTCTCTTTGAGGCATTGAATAGAAACTTTTGAAAAATATACCTAAACTTCTTGTTTCCTCTTAAATAATTAAAATTGTTTGTTATGCAATTTACTGTTAGTTTGCATGTGGATGTAAATGGAGATATGAGGAGGGGTGACGAAGAAGCATGTTGCCAATTTTTTTATGAAACATTTTCGGTAAGAAGCAACAGCACATGAAAATTGCTCAATTTTCCTCCAGTAGAAACCTAGCTTAAGATTGTAATTTCATTTAATAATTGAAACTCTTCGTAGGTGCATTAATTTGTTATTCTCGCGATTTTGGTTTCAGAATCAATTTTCACAAACCTTTGTTGATCTCATAATTTTCTTTAGGTACCTGTATTCACGAGTGACTCCCACATATTGTAGTTTTTGTAGTATATCTTTTTGCAAAGGATGAGATTCGAACAATCTTTTTAAAATAATAATTTAAACTCTTCATAGGTGCATTAATTTGTTATTCTCGTGATTTTGCTTTCAGAATCAGATTTCACAAAATGTTGTTGATCTCATAATTTTCTTTAGGTAAATTCACGAGTGACTCCCACTTATTGTAGTTTGTGTAGTATATTTTTTTTTCAAAAGATTAGACTCGAACAATCTTTTTAGAAAGGAAAACATAAAAATCTTTGAAATCACTGATTTGCATTATGTTTCTTTTTCTTCTGTTCGTTTTTGCTTCGTATGTCTCATTTCAAGTTTTTCTTTACTTTTTGTGAGCAAGTCTTATAGACTGCAAAATAAGCGAAATGTTGGCACCTCACCAGAAATTTACGCGACGAAAATCTTAAAACCATGTCCGGTATTCACAACGATGGCTTCGAAATGTTTAAATATATTTATATGCAACATAAAACATTATAATATATTTAATTCATTTGCACAACCGTTTGACGTTATTACTGCTAATTAAAGTTCCTTTTTCAGTTTAGTTTCTGTAACTTATGGTATACAACACGTGATTAAAAAGTTATCTCTTCTGACCAATTAAATCTTATCTTAATTCTATCAGGAATATTTGTCAATTTTTTCATAATTTATCTAAATATATGTGTATATGTCAATAGTTTTTGTCTGGTTTGTCAATGTTTCCGTTTGCCATTAACTTTAATATTTATTATTCAATTAATAAGTATTAATCATGACATAATTGCATAAATTGGTCAGTTGTATATTTTGGGAGATTTATGCGTAAAAGCCTTACTTAAATCATTTTTAGTTTCATTAATCTATGATCGTTGAAATTGTGACAACAGATTTGCACAACTTCCGTTGGCATATGTCCAAAAGTATAAAATTTTCATTGTTCGAAACTTTTTATACACAGCTTATATGTTTGTACTTATTGAAAAATATATTTTAAAAAACGCTGATTAGTGACAACTTCTATTTTGGATCTAATTATTTTTTAACAAAAAACTAATTTTTAAGTCTCATAATATGAAAAAAATATTGCCCTTAAATTGACATGCTAAATTCAATTCAAATAGAATCAAATAAATTTCGAAATTGTAATAGCTGCAAAACAAAGGTTGATTAATAACGTTTTGTTTTTTTTTTTGGGAAAAATTTTTTTATCGGTTAAAAGGCCTCGCTATAGTCGGGTATCCCTCTTTGCGATTATCCTGGTTTTGATGCTACAATGTACTCTTAAAATAAGTGAAGAAATAGACTGCACTCTGAACTGAGTAGGGTTATTTTTAATAGGTAAATAATAAAAAGTAACCTTTTAGATTTTGATATGCACAGATTTTAATACCCTACGATATCTTTGTTTCAGGGCGCCAAATTGGATCACCTTTAAGGTAAGGCTTTAAACTAGGGTTTATTTTATATAAATATTTTTTTAACTATTCTAAACAAAATTTGGATTAGATGTATGCATAGGTATATATATATGTAGATATTTTTTAAAGAGCAACCTTTATTGTGACTATGTATAAAGTTTGCATATTTAACAAAATTACGAGTATAGGTACCTACGATTCATTCTGAATGCTACAACTTCAAGGTAACATTTACTTTGAGTATCTAGTTGGAATTACGACAATTACTGCAAGTCAGTAAATTCTGCCTGTCTTAAAATTAAAGCAACGACGACGTAACAAAAAAGAACCTAGCATTTTTACTTCTATTATTCTTTATTGCAAGAAAAAGTTGCTGTCACTACATGCAAATTCCTATTTTTCTGTTAATTTAATTAGAAAAAGATGTAAGTATTTGAAACTATTTAGTTTGTAATGGGGTCAAATTGTTTCTTTTGTCTGAACTACCTTGATTTTATGTTTTGTTCTACTTCTCGACAAATGGTAGCGCAATACACACAATTTTGTCGTGACACCACACCAGTGCATTGCCTTTAAGACAAAGTACTATTTTGTTGTTAATTAAGTAAATATTTTTCTAATTTCATAATAACATTCAATAAAATCCATAAAACGTTAATTTATTGGGCTCGATGACCAATAGGGTCTTGTAATCTTCCTCGTTTTTTCGTTGAGTAGGTTAAATATACCTACTGATTACTTTTCTTCAATATTAAACAAACAATGTCTCAAATTTTAGTGTACTGAAAATTTAAATTTTGTGTACTTTATAAAGTGCCATATCAGAAATTTTACAGGAACTATTTAGATTATGTGGCCTCGTGCGTAGATAATCCTTAAAAGACAATTAATTAGTTGTAGCATATTCGTTACATTAATCAACCTATCTGTTGTTTAGTTCTTCAAAATATTTTAATAAGTTAATGAATAAGGTAAAGTCGCCAAATATCGCACCCTGCCCTAATACCGCACCCTACGTTATTTACAAAAATAATCAGCGGAATCTTATGGGCGAATGCTGCACTACTGGACCGTTATGCCAGTTGGTCATTCTGAACAAATGAGCAAACAGCGATCGCTGTAAGTGGTGTGAAAAATATATTAATTTATTTACCAAAGGTGAGTTTTTTCCTTAAATATTTGTGTTGCAATATATATTAGTCATTTATAGACATTCTTAAACGCTTAAATGCTAGTTTTGTGCGGTATGCTTCGAGATGAGTGTAGATTTATTTGCGTAGCGATTGTACGCATGTTGTTTCGAAGAGAAGCCACCCTGTTGGATTGTATAAAAGATCCTAATACCGCCCCCTCCATCGTGCATAATATCGTCTAGGGGGCGGTATTAGGAAACAAGTATACTAGATTATATATTAAATATCGTCTACGGTTGTGTTTTTTTATTAGATGCGGAAGAAGACGTGGGATCATGATGCCATGATTAAAGCAGTTGATGCAGTTCGGAAAAAAGAAATGGGTTACAAAACAGCAGTAAAAATATTTAATGTACCAAAATCTACGTTGAAAGATTATATTATATGCCTAATACCGCCCCCGGGGGCGATATTATGCGTAAAAAAATAGAAATGAGTAAATTACGTTCCTTTGTTATTATTTTTTTCTGAAAGTATATTACTACAAATTCACTAATTTATGTTCGTCTTTTAATAAAATAATTACTAAGGTATATTTTTGTGTTTTTTTTATCGTAATATCGGAAATTTGAGCATGTGGTGATCATAAAACTAAATGGGGTGCGATATTTGGCGACTTTACCTTAAGTAAATAAAAATACATATCTACTTTACTTGTATTTTGTTTGTTTTTAAAATTATCAGTGATATTATAAGCTTTCTAATTCAAGTTCAGGAAAAATTACATTAAATTAATTTGAGATGGCGAAAGGGAGTCAGTACTAGTATTAAGTTAAAAACCAAAAATAGGGATACTTAGTAGTCTATTATATGTAATTATTAGAAGACGTCACCATCTTTTGAAAATACGACGTGGTGTAAGAAAATTGATAAATACCTTCAAGCATCTTTTCATTTATCTATACATAAAATAACGTAGTAGGTAACATATATAAAAGTCCTACAAATATAATTTCATGTTTTGGAGTGATTATGATTTGCTTAAAAAATCTTAACAGGTAGGTAGGATGGTTTAGGGGACTCTTTAGACAAGCAGGAAATACTTTTAGATAAATGGGGTTAAAAAAGTATATTTCACATGTTTACCAAATTATGCATTTGCCCTCGTGCTTAGTAGTAAAATAGAGTTACAAGCAGATTTACTACTTGTCTTATTTTGAAGGGTGTACAAAAGAAAACCACTCCGGGTACTAACTCATGTATCCCCGCCACTGGAATTAGTAGGTGAAAGTTAATTGCTCATTACTATGAAAGTCAAATTTTATATAAACACTGTATTTCTTTCTGCTGCTGCTATTCTTAATTATGTTGTTGTACAAATCTGGTGTGTGTATAAGCGTAAATAATAAAAATAAAAATAGATAGGTGTTTACTTAAGTAACTCATTGGTATTTTCACGCGTTGTATTTTAAAAGAGACTATGGTTTATAAAGAAAACATCCTCATAGTAATTGGTCGCCGGCTATTGATATATTTAATAATATGTGAAAGCACTAATTTAAAGTACAAGAAAAGAAACACGTACAAATCATATTTGTTCAATTATTTTTTTATACACCAGTGGCTGCTCGTAAATAAAGTGGTACTAACTTCGAGTACCCCCAATATGTGACCTAAGCTACTAGCCGAATATTATGAAATATTTTCGACCATGTACAAATCTAAAACGTCCTAAATGAATAATTTACACCCAGTGAATGGGTTATTTTATTTATTAAAATTTTAGCGTTATTATTTTACTAGTCATAAGCGGGCATCCATTAATACCGTCATTTCTAAATATGGAGGAAGGGAGGGGTCCATTAAAATTTCATCAAATTTCGTTCAATAAAAGAGAAATCACAAAAAATGTCATGTCAACTTTTAATTGCAAAGAATTATCATTATTTCCTTTTCTCTTATTTTAAAAGCTCATTATAAGGCAGATCTCACGTGATTTGGGACGATTTTAGAATTATTAATGAATGTCGTCAAAATAAAAAAAAACTGAATTTTCTAAGAAATATAAGTGAGGACATCCTCATTTCTCTAATTATATTATCTGTTACTGGCAAATATGCACAATACTTCTTTACTATAATTGTACCTAAACCTCAATTGAAATTTGATGAATAATTTAAACTTTCTATAAACATTAACTTCCTCACTAACATATTTTCAACAAACTATACATATAAAAGGTACATAAGTACCTACTTACGTAAAATAATGTTCACTTTTTAATTTTTTTCTAATAATACGACAAACGGTAAAGTCAATATTGAATCTCTCATTTCAAATTACACCGAATGCTAATTATTATTGAACATAAGCAAGCAGATTTCTCGTAAAATTATCCTCAGAGGTTTTCGCACGTTGTTTGTTTTATTTTATGGCATTTTGTATACTTATAATACTTTGTAAAATATTTTATTGAAGATATACCTACCTAGTTCCTAATAAAAATTTGATCCTTCCTTATATATTATAAGATATGTATTTTATTACATAACTAAAGCTGCAATTTTCAACATTGTATAAATAATACCTACATGTGTACATGGCGTTATGGGATATTTGTCATATCTCTGCATTAGTTATTACATGTGATGATGATAATATTATGTTACAGCTTCTCGAATGTATTAAATTGCGCCAGATGTTGTTAGTACTGTCATCATTCCAGAAGTAAAGTCATTTCTAACATGAAAAGAATGTTTTTTTTATTCATTTGATGGGTTCAGATTATTTTAATTGGCTTAATGTTACAAAATACTGATTTAGTGTCTGAAAATATTAGATTCAATAAATTAAACTGTAGTGTTAACGATTTTATTATTATTTAAGTAAATTGTAGATACCTATGAAGGCCTGAAACAATCAATACCTTCAAAGCCTGGAATGTAACCATCTAGGTAATTTTTTTAATTTATTTTACCAATAACTAATAAGTCGAACTGTCTTACTATAATCTTAATAATGATACACCTGTATTCCTTAAATAATGTAATTTTATTTTCTTGACTATTTTCTACTGAAAACTTCTATCACAGCCAGATGCATCGCAAAAGTAATCAATAAATTCTCAGTTCGAAAAAAATATGTTCGTAATTGGGTACTTAATTTTAATTAACTCCTATTTATAATCAGTTTCTCGTATATGTTGGCATGTGTTAATTTTTAATATTAATTTTAATTTCTGATTAATAATTACTTGCAATTAGGTATAACTGTAGTTAACTTTGTATAATAAACAAATTTAAAATAAGTATCAGTGGTAGAAAAAAATTGTGTTTACCAAAAGAATTCTGTATGTGGGGTGGCACGAGACATTTCTAAGATTATAACTGCGAGGTTGCCAAATGCTTTTTTTATTGGCTTTCTTGCTTATGTTTTACTTTCAAGATTTATTGGTAGATACGATTTTATGAACAATAAAACATCAAACCGGTCGCACTTTTAAAAATAAAAAGAGGAGAGAAAAGTAGCTCTGCATTAACTTTTGTATATTGTGACGTGTTCGGTCACAGAAAACACAATTAACAAAACAAAACAACGAGTTTATTTAATTACTAAAATTAATTTGACTACACTACAGTTATGAACAAGTCCGCACAATTTATTTCACTAAACGTTTCTTTTTAATCGCCGTTCCGGTAGACACTATTTATCGCTCTCTATGAACACTATCGCCTCTATGGTTCGCCTGTATCGCCTATCGATCGCTTTGCATCAGCTGTTACTGTAAACTGTCAACTAACTCGGTGTGAGTGTCTCGTCCGCTTTTATAGTCTTCTCAGCCTTTTTCTAGGGTATTCTACAGCCGTCTAGTATTCCAATTGTTTTCCCATTGATCTTTGCTGGTGTTTTCTAGATGTTTCAGGAAAGCCGAGAATATTCCTTATGTAATCAGGGAAGATGTTCATTAATTATGCTCACACCAACTTAATTGGCAAGTACTCGTAACACTGCCCCCTTCTTAGAATTGATCGTCCCGATCAATGTCTTGACCTTTGTAGGGCGCCAGGCGGTCCAAGTGTACAACTTTCATCTTGGCCTTTGGTCCTCTCTGAATACGGTAGACCACGTCATTCAGCCTTCTGACCACAGTGTAAGGTCCTTCCCAGGCTCGCTGTAGCTTCGGTGAGCGTCCTTTCCGACGGATAGGATTGTAAAGCCACACCTGGTCCCCTTCTCTGAATCCTGTGCTGTTGGCTCTCCGGTCGTACCTGGTCTTCATGCGGTCACTCCCTACTTGGATTTTGTTACGAACGGCTCTATGGATGGCATCGAGTCGTTCCTCTAGCTGCTGTGCGTAGTCGGTAGCTGAAGGTCGCCGATCTTCTGGGTGTCCAAACCGGATGTCCATCGGTAACTTCAGCTCTCTTCCAAATAAAATGCTGGCTGGTGTTCTGCCGGTGGTCTCATGAACCGCACTTCGATAGGCCAACAGGAACAAAGGTATATGCTGGTCCCAGTCTGTCTGATGATCGTTAACAACCATTTTCAAATTGGTTTCTAGCGTCGCGTTAAACCGTTCGACCATTCCGTCAGATTGTGGATGTAATGGGGTGGTCCTAGTTTTCTGTACTCCTAGCAGCTCACAGACTTCCCGGAATACTGCGGATTCAAAGTTCCGTCCCTGGTCAGAGTGGATCTCCATCGGAACTCCATACCGGCTGATCCATTGGTTGACCAACATTCCAGCGACCGTAGTAGCTTCTTGATTTGGGATTGCGTACACTTCGGGCCATTTGCTAAAATAGTCCATCACTACCAAGATGTACTTATTGCCAGCAGCTGTTGTTGGGAATGGTCCTGCTACGTCCAGAGCTATTCTCTCAAATGGGGCACCAACATTGTACTGTTTCATTCGCCCTCGGCTTCGAGTCTGAGGTCCCTTGGCTGACGCACACGTTGGGCACTTCCTACACCAATTTTCGACGTCTCTTCTACACTTTAGCCAATAGAATCGCTCTCGCACTTTCTCCAACGTCTTTGTTACTCCGAAGTGTCCTCCACCAACACCTCCATGGACTTCTGTCAGCACCTCGTTGACTCTGTTCTTCGGGAGAACTACTTGATGTCGAATTTTAGTTCCGTCAGGGCTTTCCCACACTCTTTTTAGTACCCCATTCTCGACGATGAGCGAATCCCATAAGGCCCAATAGCTCTTCGTGATGGTACTCGTACTACTAACATCTGCCCAGGTAGGTCGTGCTGTTCCTGCCTTTTTCCACCGCAGTATCGGTTTAATGTCTTCGTCGTTTTCTTGGTCTTTCGCCAGGTCTTCGTTCTGCCAGTGTTCTTCCGGTTCCACCATCGTTTGACAGATCCTTGCCAAGTTGACTGGTTCCTTCTTTTCGGCGGCCATGCAATGTTTGCAGTTCTTCGAGCATGGTCTTCGCGAGAGGGCATCAGCGTTACCATGTTGTTTTCCAGCACGATGCTCGATGCTGAAGTCGTATACTTGTAGCCGCTGTAGCCATCGAGCCAGTTGTCCCTCTGGGTTTTTAAATTGCAGCAGCCATTTCAGGGACGCATGGTCTGTCCTTAGCAGGAAATTTCGTCCGTAGAGATACTTATGGAAATGTTCGAGAGTTTTGACGACTGCCAGCAATTCTCTACGGGTCACGCAATAGTTTCGCTCCGGCTTTGACAGTGCCTTACTGAAGTAGCCAATGACTTTTTCTTTTCCTTCCTGCATCTGCGACAGTACACCACCAATTCCTACATTGCTGGCATCCGTATCGACAATGAAGTCTGTGTCGAACTGTGGGTACGTCAGTATTGGGGCTTGAGAAAGGGTAGACTTCAGTGTTTCAAAAGCTTGCTGACATCGTTCGGACCATTGGAAAGGGACACCATCCTCTGTTAACTTGTGGAGCGGTCGAGCTATATCTGCAAATCCCTTTACGAATCGTCGGTAATAGGAACACAGCCCCAAAAAGCTTCTCAAGTCGTGTTGGTTCTTCGGGACAGGCCAACTTCTCACAGCTTCAGTCTTGTCAGGATCAGTTCTTATTCCTGCTGAGGTGATAATGTGGCCAAGATATTTCACCTCCTTACAAAACAGATGGCATTTCTTGGGACTGAGTTTCAACTTGGCTGCTGAAAGCTTCTTGATCACTTCTTCGACATTCTGGAGGTGGTCTTCGAATGTCTTTCCCAGTACTATCACGTCGTCTAGGTACACCAGACAAACCTTCCAATTCAGCCCTTGTAGCACATTTTCCATAAGTCGCTCGAAGGTGGCGGGAGCGTTACATAGTCCAAATGGCATAACGTTAAAGTGCCACAGCCCGTAACCAGTCGTGAATGCGGTCTTCTGCTTGTCTTGTGGATCCAGTTAAACTTGCCAGTATCCACTCTTCAAATCTAACGTTGAAAACCATTTGGCACCAACCAAGCTGTCAAGGGTGTCGTCGATTCTGGGTAAGGGATAGCTGTCCTTTAAAGTTACGTCGTTGAGCTTCCTGTAGTCAACGCAGAACCTGGTCGATCCATCCTTCTTCCTAACCAACACTATCGGCGAAGCCCAAGCACTTTGTGATGGTTCAATTACCCCCTGTTCTTCCATGTTCTTCACCAGGTTGTTGACTTCTTCTTGCTTAGCCCATGGAACTCTTCTGGATGGTTGTTTAATAGGACGAGCTGATCCCGTGTCTATACGGTGGTATGTCAGATTCGTTCTCCCAAAGTCGTTGTCAGAGAGGGCGAAGACGTTTCGATATTTACTGAGCAGTTCTTCGAACTTTCTAATTTGTTCGCTGTTAAGGTTTGTGGCCGAACGCTGCACTAAGTCTCGAAGAACGGTTGGAAGCGGTTCGCTCTCTGCCATTGAGGATTTAGCTTCGACTTCGCATTGGAGGATGGACACCACGGGTTCAAGGACTCCTACTTCCATTCCTTTACACACTTTCTGTTCGAAGTCCTTCAAATTGACCACTCTGACAGATGCGTTCGGCGTCCCAGTTCGAATTAATGTTCGTCCTATCAGTGTGGCTTTATGTGTCAAGTCCGGGTTTTTGGCTTCTACTATCCCCACCAAACCATCCGCACCTTCGCCGTCGATGTTTATTTTGAGAACTACCTCGGATCTAGCAGGTAGTAACCGGTCTTCTGCAACGATGACCTTTCGAAGACCGCACTCTTTGGTGGGGTTTGTCATCACCAACTCTTCCTTGCCGATGCGTAAAATGCCGGAGCCCAAATCCAGATTAATTTTGTTTCGTTCAAGAAGATCCAATCCAATGATCACGTCGTCGGCGACATCGGCTGTGTGTCCTGTGTCCCTGTGTGCCCTGTGTCGAAGGCATACTTCTCCCAATCTCAATTCGATATCGCATTCTCCTCTAATCGGCGCTGTTTCTCCGGTAACCGTGGTCAAACGTAGCTTCCTCTGCAGGGGACGGATTCTCCACTCGTTAACGATGTTCGGCCGGATTATGGTCTTAGAAGCTCCCGTATCGACCACCATTCTAACCTTCTTGTTGTTGATGTGACCTTCGACGAATAAGGACTTGCTTCCGTTTAGTTGGGAAACGACGATTTCGGCTGGGGCTTGGTGGGGAGAAGCCAACTTGCGCCCCTCAAAGTTGGCTGATCTTAGTTTCCCGACTGCTGTCGGTCCGCACGGCGTTCTTCGGCCGGGCAGTCTCGCCGTAAATGTCCGTGCCTTCCACATTCCCAGCACCTTGGTCTTCCTTTGTTTTGGCCACAGTCTCGGGAAAAGTGACCGACCTTCCCGCATTCCCAACATTTGGCCGATTCTCTCTTGTCGTTGATGGTAGTCTTCTTGACAGTTTCGACGCATTCTTTAATCAGCCTTGTGACTTCATTCTTGTATTCGTCGTCTTCAACAGCTGTTTGGCGTACACGCACGTGCCCTTTGGAAGCTTGTTTTGCAGCTTCGAATTCTAAGGCGTGCGCCAGTGCGTCACTCGCAGTCTTGTGGCGGGCCAAACGGAGAACTTGTTGTAAGTCGGTGTCCCTTACACCATCGACGAATGTTTGGACTGCTAGTTGGTCTGCGAAGTCCTGCGGAGCGGTAGGATAGGCCAATCTAACTAGACGTTCCACATCGGCCTCGAACTCCTGTAGATTTTCTGATGTCCTCTGATTGCGACACTTTAGTTGGGTTTGGTACACTTGTTGTAAATGTTTGTCGCCATATCTCATTTCAAGTCGCTCTAGCAGCGCAGAGAAGTCTCGTTGTTGGCGCTCTGGAATACCTTGAAGGACATCCAATGCTTCTCCTCGCAGAGCTATGACCAGCGCCGTTGCTTTCTCAAAATCGTTCCAGTTGTTTGCTTCTGCCGCTGCCTCGAACTGTCGTTTGTATACAGACCAGCAAACTTTTCCGTCGAAAGTCGGTGGTTTAATTCTAATCGTCTTAGCAGTGTCTTCGGACTTTACTTCACTTGCCGGTTTTGTGTTCTCGAACTTCTGTCTCATCTTCTCTACTTCCTTTTGTACTTCTTCTTTCAACTCATCTCTTAGCTTTTCTTGTCGTATCTCCAATTCTTGTCGTACTTCCTGTAACTCTTCTTTTAATCCTTCTTGCTCAATTTTTATTGTCCTTATATCTTCGACCAATTTCTCTTGAACTGCCTTAATTTCTTCTTTGCTTGCTTTAATTTCTTCCTTCATTTCTTCTTGTGCTAATTTCATTTCTTCCTGTCCAGCTTCCATTCTTTCTTGTCCAGCTTCCATTTTATTCTTCAATTCTTCCTTCATTTCTTCCTGGCCTGCCTTCATTTCTTCCTGGCCTGCCTTCATTTCTTCCTGGCCTGCCTTCATTTCTTCCTGGCCTGCCTTCATTGCCTTCATCATTTCCATTAAAGCCTTTATTTGTTCTTCCATTATTGTTGATTGTTTTCTTGTTACTGGCATAAGGCTTCAAAATTCTTCTTCTCTTCGGACCTCTTCTACGATCTGTCGCACTAACTTTCTTCGGGAATCTTCAATTCCCTTACTATCCCACTCCTGACACCAAATGTGACGTGTTCGGTCACAGAAAACACAATTAACAAAACAAAACAACGAGTTTATTTAATTACTAAAATTAATTTGACTACACTACAGTTATGAACAAGTCCGCACAATTTATTTCACTAAACGTTTCTTTTTAATCGCCGTTCCGGTAGACACTATTTATCGCTCTCTATGAACACTATCGCCTCTATGGTTCGCCTGTATCGCCTATCGATCGCTTTGCATCAGCTGTTACTGTAAACTGTCAACTAACTCGGTGTGAGTGTCTCGTCCGCTTTTATAGTCTTCTCAGCCTTTTTCTAGGGTATTCTACAGCCGTCTAGTATTCCAATTGTTTTCCCATTGATCTTTGCTGGTGTTTTCTAGATGTTTCAGGAAAGCCGAGAATATTCCTTATGTAATCAGGGAAGATGTTCATTAATTATGCTCACACCAACTTAATTGGCAAGTACTCGTAACAATATAATATTTTTTAACGGTTGTTAAATAAATGTTTAAAACGAACCTGAATAAGATAGTATTTTTTGAAAGGAAGTTTTTTTTCCTCGCAATTTTGTTTTACTTCAGAATTTTTAAACGTACTGTACACTGTATTAACCAATGCAGAAAGGCTCATTTCATTATAGGATGAGTAGACTAAGAATTCACCAACCACAATTATTGTACAACGATACCTAGAGTAAACCATACCACTTACAGAAGAAAATCAGAATCGTCTGTCTGTTAAAAACGCCATCTGTGATAGAATCACATATAGTTAAGCTGAAATAAGAACTTCAAATTTGGTCCAAAAAGATCCTACAGTAAACTTTCAGAAAAAGTATGAAGGGCACGAATTTCATGAGTCCGGTCAATTTAGACATTCAAAGCTACATAAATTCCCACCAAGCTGAAAATCAGTAAGATCGTTTAAAATATGATTGAAAATAAAATTTGAAAGTTCCCCATTTTTCCCCTGTATGGAAAAATTTTTATTCAAGGTCAAAGGTCAATTAAAATGAGTTTTTCGCGATTTTCAGCAAAACGGTAAGTTTTATCATAAAAATACTTCAGTCAAAAATTGTAGATCATAAAATTATCTATAAAATATGTATCAATATTTTTTTTCCTATAAGAGCCACCGTTTCTGAGATATCAGGTTAAATGAAACCAGGGCCCTTATTTTATACGCCAGTGTAACCTCGAGACATCTGTCTCCTGTTCAATTGTATGCGTGGCTAGGGTCTTATACCTGCTTTATGTCAGTGTGCCCAATAAATGAAATACTGTTAGTCTCAGGGTTGCCAGATTAGGGTGTTTTCCCCAAAAAATAGGGTTTTTTTTCCTTTGGGGTATTTTTTGGGGATATATTTTTCAGGGGAATTCATCTGGGGAAAATTTTTCCTCTACAATCTTTTTTCTATTTGCACTAAATATTTTCTAGTTCTTGGGGATTTATTTGTCACATAGCTTATTTTGGGGTATTTTAGAGATACATATTTTATAGATAATGTTATGATCTACAATTTTTGTCTGGGGCAATTTTATGATAAAACTTACCGTTTTGCTGAAAATCGCGAAAAACTAATTTTTTGACCTTTAACCTTGAATAAAATTTTTTCCATACAGGGCAAAGATGAGGAACTTTCAAATTTAATTTTTAATCATATTTTAAACAATCTCACTGCTTTTCAGCTTGGTGGGAATTTATGCAGCTTTACCCTTATTTTTTGGTCTAATTTGACCGGACTAATGTTAGCTTGTCTATCTGTCCATCAAAAGTGTCACTGATCATCAAAAACTATGGGAGAGACACTTCTAGTAGAAGTGTAACCTTCAAATTTGTGCTGAAGAAAAAGCTTGTAGTATAAATTTAAAAAACGGTTCTGAAGATCATTAATTTTAAGTTAGTGAGTTTATCTGTTGGTCAAAAGTGTCACTGATCATCACAATCCACCGGACAAACACGTTTAGTCAAACTAAGCTTTTTTTTTGAATTAATAGAAAATATAACGGTACAAATAAAAAAAAATGAAAATCACGAATTTCGTTAGCTTGTCTATAAAGTTTATTATACAACGTTTCGCGTACAACTGTGTTGGCATCCTCAGGGAACGTATCGTAGGCGTAATGTCCATCGCTGCGTTTGTAGTGAGACTGCCGACCACAGTTGTTGGTGAAACGTCGGATATACGTAAGTAACTTCATCGGTGTTCTTACTGAAGGAGAAAGGTGATAACGCCGGCCGTGAAAGCCTAAGTCTTTTCATCATATGATCTTTAAGTTTGGATTCAAGAAAAATATCATAAACATTTAAGAACCAATTTGAAGATAGCCTATATTTTCATTAAAAAGTACCTATCGCTAGTCATCAAAACCCACGAAGTAGAGACTTCTAGTAGAACTAAGACTTTCAAATTTCAAACAATGGAAGAGCTTATAGTACAAATTTTAAAAATGACCTTAAGATCATCAATTTTAAGTTAGCCTGTCTTTATGTCTATCAAAAATATCAGAACAAACAGTTTTAGTAGAACTATGATCTTCAAATTTGGACTGAAGGAAGAGCTTATGGTACAAATTTAAAAAATGACCTGAAGATTCATACATTAGTCCTACAAAAGTACCACTAATCATCAAAACCCATGGGGCAGACACTTAACACAACTAACACTTTAAGTTTTGAATTGAAGGAAGATCTTACAGTAAAAATAAAAAAAAAAAAGTTGAAGGTAGCCTATGTATTTGACCACCAAAACCCTCGGGAAAAACACTTTTAATCGAACTATGACCTTCAAATTTACATTGAAGAAAGATTTTCAAGTTAGTTTGTCCATCTATCACATGCACATGTACTTTTTGTCGAACTAAGACCTTAAAGTTTGGATTAAAAAAAGATCTAGTCGAATAAATTGAAGAATAAGTCTGAAGATTGCAAGTTATTGTATATTTATCCATCAAGAGTACCATTGACTATTGAAACTTATGGGACAGGCACATCCAGTCGAATTATGACCTTTTTGGACTTATAATACAATTTTAAAAACATGGGCCGAAAATCGTGAATTTTTAGTTTGTTATATCATCAAAACCTACCAGACAGACATTTTTAGTCAGAAATTAATTTAAAATAAAAAAAAAAGAACTAAATAGGTTAAAAAATATATACGATGAAAACTATCATTTAAAAGAGACTGTAACTGGGAGTGCAAATATACTTATTAATTTATCAGCATATTTTACGTCGTAGAGAATATACAACTGGTTTCAAGATCTTAGTGTATCTGTTTGGTTCCCTCTTTATTTAGATTCTGTTTAACTTTCGTTTGTGATTTCATCACTATTCTATTTGGGTTTGGTAAGTCAAAATTATTTTGAAAATGAATGTGCCAATTTGTAGCCAGACTTTCTGTAGTTGATTTAGGCGTTAAAGAGGTCAGCGTTTTCGCGGAATATTCGATTGGGTTAAAAATAATCCGGGTGTGCCTGTGCTGCACTGCTTTACTTTACACAAATATTTATAGCAATGTAAATGGACTCTAAATAGTTCACGAAATTTCATTAGCCAGATTCTCGGTCCTCGTGAATTTCATATCGAAAGAAGAATATATATTAAGAAGAGGTTGTTTTATAATAATTTATTGGATACATGCATTTGATTTTTAAAGTAAAAAAAAAAAAATGTGATCACATAAGATGAAAATGTTTGGGTAATATATAATATATGTCTGTATGTATGGATACATGTGTAGATAGGTATATAATATATATTTTCTGGCGCCAGAAGTTACAGCAGGATTATTTTAAGATTACAAAATATTCGTTGCTCCTGCACTTTGTTTTGTTTTGAAAAATTTGTAGAAAAGAGAAAGTTAATTATTTCAGCGAAATCAGAGATCGAGTCGAAAAATTTTTATCTGTTTTAAGTCTAAAATTCTTGTGAGAGTTGAGAACCACTGACCCCAAAATTATAATATATTGTTAAGACGTTAGGAACTACCAGAAGTACAAGAATATTGTTGTTTTTTCATCCTTGGTGGGATACATCTATTTTATAAAAAGTCACTAGAATTTATACTATGTTAAAATCCGAAAAATGTCTTCTATATAGTTCCTCTTGGAACATAGTTGTGGCTAAATGGTTTTCCAAAATAAATTTGGCCATCCATGTTATTATTCATTAATTAGCATGACTCACTGTTAAAAAGACAACTTCAATTAATCAGATTAGATAAATTAAGATTAGGAAGTTATATAAGGAACACTTGACGAATAATTAAATTAACAGAAATTGTTTTACTTTTCCTTTTACCTCTTTCCTATAATTTGACATAAGTATCTATTTTTAGATAAGCCTAAAAACAACAAAACTTGCGTGTTCTGTAATAATACATACCTGCCACTGATCAAGATGAAAGCAAAAACCTAACAAACTTAATGATTAGTAAACTCGGTAATCCACTTAACAGGATTAAGGCTAATTATATTATTTAGTTTTCGTAAATTAAGAATCAATCTAGAGTAAAAGGATTCAGTATTTTATGAGTCTAGAAACCAATAATGTTACGTATAATGGTGCAATACCTTATCAACATGGATCGAAACTTTCATAATATTTATAGAATAGAGTATAATATATACAATAGAAGGTAAGTACTTGTGGTTAAGTACAAGAAACTTTACTCGAACTTTAAGTAAGTAGAACACTTCTTAGATTTCTAAACATTTGTGGAATTTCGAGTTCCAGTACTCAAACGTTTAAGTACTCAAAAGTTTGTAAATTATTGAATAGCAGATAAGATAGAATGAAAACAACCCTTATTATTTCTCTCTTTCTTTCTGTCTGTCCAGTGTTTCATTAGTTTATTTAAACTTCGTTTGTCTCAAAAGTTATCAGTAAATATTAATTTTCCCAAAACTCTGATGAAACATAAATTAACAAACGAATCGTTAGAAAAGTGAAAGTTTTGTTATAATTAGTGAATAAGGTTGACATTTATTAATTAATATGATTTATTATTAAACAAAACATTAACATATAATTATAATTACTTAGAGAGATCTGAAGCAGCAGTTAATGATAATCCTAACTATTTTTGAACTATTATGTTAACATGAGAAAATCAAACAAGGGATTACCAAATGTTATGCAATTTAATGAACGGGTCTGCGAGAATGGTGATGATATTGTAAATGCGTTTGCCGATTATTTTGAGACTTTTTATAAACCTGCAAATATTGTCAATGTTGATGTTCATGATCAAACTCCTCGCAAAATTATCGAAATTGAAATCTCCTTATTAGACATTAGTAACGAACTAAGAGACCTTGATAGCCGTGGTGGCGCGGGTCCTGATGCGATTCCACCACTTTTGTTGAAAAATTGTAGATTCATGTTTGCCTACTATTTAAAAATTATTTTTGACAAATGGTTAGAAGAAAGTAATTTACCATCAATATGGAAAACAGCATTTATAACACCCATTCACAAGTCCGACACTAAAAACAATATAACACACTATAGGCCGATTTAAATCATGAATTCTAGTCCCAAAGCATTCGAATCAACAATCAAGCGTAAACTTAAAAATTTTTTTCAACCGTTTTTGACTGATAAGCAATTTGGTTTTTGTAAAGGCCGGAATATTGAATCGAACTTAGCTTGTTACTCGCGAAAAATACTGCTATATTTGGAAAACAATGTACAAGTGGATAGTATTTATACGGATTTTAGTAAAGCCTTTGACTCTGTTAACCATACTGCACTGTTAATTAAATTAAAATCGTTTGGTTTTACTGGGCCATTATTTGAATGGCACAAAAACTATTTGGCATATAGAGTGCAATATAGATAGATATAAGAACTATGTATCTAGAGAAATTGATGTACTATCGGGAGTTCCACAAGGCTCACACTTAGGTCCCCTTTTGTTCAATATTTTCATAAATGATCTCTCTTATGTCATGGATGAGTCCGAGTGTTTTTTGTATGCGGATGATTTGAAAATTTTTAGAACTGTAAGTTGCGATCAAGATGCCGGAAAATTGCAATCTTGTTTGGATAAGCTATTTGATTGGTGCTCAAGAAATTATATTTCTCTTAACATCAATGTAATAAATGTTAAGCCATAACTTTTTCAAGAAGTAGAAATCTGGTAAGTTATAACTATAAACTTAATGATGTGATATTAGATTAAGTAAGTGAAATGAGAGACCTTGGAGTGATTTTTGATAGCAAAATGAATTTTGATGCGCTATGTTGTGAACAAAGCCTCACAAATTTTAGGTTTTTTGAAAAGATCCTCGACAGTGTTTAAGTCTCGAAATACTCTGAGAACTTTGTATTTATTATTAGTCCGACCAAAACTGATGTACGCATCACCGATATGGTACCCCACAGCTCAAATTCATATTAAGCAAATCGAAACAGTTCAACACAAATTTTACAGAATATTAGCGCCACGGGCAGGTTTACCTGACCCTCATATTGATCACACTTACACATATTTATCAACATTTTCTCATATTCCATCTCTTGCTTCTCTTAGAGTCTCATGTGATTTGAAATTTTTGTACAAATTAGTAAATGGTATCACCGATTGTTCGATGCTTCGTTACGAATTATGTTATATGGTACCGCGGAGAAATATGAGATCAAATCCAATTTTTTATTTAGATTTTTTCAAATCAGATTATACCAAAAACAATGTCTTAACTAGAGTATGCGCTTATGTTAATGAAATGAACTTAGATTTGAGATTTGTAAATTGGCAGGAAGTATATTATGTCATTGACAATTTGATATTTAAATATGAATAATTGTCAGCTATTTTCTTTTCTTGATGCGATTCGAATTTAAGTTTGACTTTGTAATTATAAATTGAACGTAAGTCCGTTATGTTTCTAAAATAAAAAATAAAAGTAATTCATTATCAATCAAGACATTAGGGAATTTGTAGATTTAATCACAATTCGTATTTATGACGACTTAATGAAGGTACTCTGTAGGTATGTTTACATTTATTAGCCTTAAATTTAATATTGACATTATTCTCTTTAATCTGTTTAATTCTTTCTACATTCACTTGATGAAAACTCATTTTCAAGATTTAAGAATAATAAATCGCAGTTTTCACAAATTTTTGTGAGAACTATTCTTTTTATGTTTATAATGAATGTACTGTGCTTGAACCACTGAATCCAAAACAAAAAATTAAACAATAATGGACAAGAAAACCAGGTACGTACCAGTAAAGTTTGATCTTGAGGGTCACTCTTATCAAAAATATCAATATTTACATTAAATTAAACACATTTACAATAGCCATCAGGTGTCAGGGGAATGAGGTAATAGTCACATACTGATCTAATATCAAATAGAGGTCAGAATTAGGTTATAAATGTGTCAGAAGTTAGGGACGTGAATCAGGTGTGCAATTTCACTTCAAAGTGTGACTATTAAAGTTTCATCATTTCTATCAAAGTTAAATAATACGAAATTAGTGTTGGGTGGTTTCGAGATGTTTTATCGATTACTTCAATTGTTTTAATATCTCGAAATCATATTCGGACTCGAGTTGCCCTTGACTTAATTGTTGGAACCTCTGGACTCGATTTTTCATATCCAGAATTCGATTGTACCTTTTAAGTGAGCACTTGTGTGCTTTAATGTATTTTTCGCAGACAAGTCGTTGGATTGTGAGAAATGATGTATGGAAATTTTGAATTTTCTTGCTTTTTTCACGTTCATGGAAAAGTATTAGTGAAGCTCAGCCTACAATTTAAAGATTGCAGATTTGCATTTAGTCTAAGAGTCTTATACTTATACTATTTACTTACGGTATAGTAGCAAACTTCGTATTACTGCTAGGTATACTATTTCACGTGCCGTAGGTCAAATGGGGGTTCACTATAATTCTCATCGAGGGTTCCTTTAGGTGTGCCCAAAAGTTGAAAAGCTTTAAAATTGACTTTCAAAACGTGTTCGCAGCATGTCGGCCGTTTTGATATCCTAAAATATATCATTTTTTTTATAAAAAAATTTAATGGCAGACACTTGTTCCGGTTCCTACTATATTTTATATCATATAAAAGCTTCCAAAATTTCATACAAATTTGCGTTATTTTAGCAAAGCTGAAAATTATATATGTTATTTATATAATTATAAACATATATTTACAAAAGCAGACCCATAGGTCGGTTCTGACATGCGGGCAGACCACATGATACTTTCTCAGTCGTGCTATTGAAGGTGCATGATTTTGATTTTCTCACTCTTCATTTCGCAGGAAAGTAGTGTTTCAGCAAAGCTGCAATTTATGTATGTTATTTATATCATTATTATACATATATATCTAAAAAATCAGACAGATAGGTCGGTTCTAAAATGTAGGCAGACCACATAATAAATAATGAAGGTGTACGATATTGACTTTCTCACTCTTACTGGCAATGACAGCGAATCAGTATGAATGCATGTGAACAATTTTTTAAAATTAAATAATTTATAACTTTTATTTTCAGTCAAAATATACCTATAAATTTTTATAAAGAAATCAACGAATTTTTTTCACTTACAATAATAACGATTTTGCTATTTATTCTGTTCCATTCAAAGAAGGTTTAAAATTAATAGTGTACCTACATTCACCAAACCTTGACCATCGTTTTTACATTAGCGTGACAGAGAAAATATTATATTGTCTACCTGCATGTTAGAATCGACCTATCCGTCTGATTCTTCAAATATATACGAGTATGAACAATAATATCATAAATAAAAAACATAAGTTTCAGCTTTGCTGAAACAAAGCAAATTATTTTTTTTAGGGAGGGTAAACTAATGGCGTGAAGGTCAGGTAACATTCCTATTAAATTGGAGAGAAAGACATTTATTTCATTCAAATAAGTTCTAAAATGAATAGTGTATTTTCAACAAACCTTATCCATCGTTTTTACAACGGTGCTTGAATACTGAATCCCTGCGAGATGAAGAGTGAGAAAATCAAAATCATGCACCTTCAATAGCACGACTGAGAAAGTATCATGTGGTCTGCCCGCATGTCAGAACCGACCTATGGGTCTGCTTTTGTAAATATATGTTTATAATAACACAAATAACATATATAATTTTCAGCTTTGCTAAAATAACGCAAATTTGTATGAAATTTTGAAAGCTTTGATATGATATAAAATATAGTAAGAACCGGAACAAGTGTATGCCATTAACTTTTTCTATTTAAAAAAATGATATATTTTAGGATATCAAAACGGCAGACATGCTGCGAACACGTTTTCAAAGTCAATTTTGATGCTTTTCGACTTCTAGACACGCCTAAAGGAACCCTCGATGGGAATAGTGAACCCCCATTTGACCTACGGCAAGTGAAATAGTATACCTAGCATTAATATGGAGTTTGCTACTATACCGTAAGTCTGCGGAACGCTGGCTCTCAGTCTAATTTGCCCGCTTCGATCAGTACTTTTTTTCGAGTTCTTATAAGAATCGAATATCTTTTTACATTCGAATATTCAAATCATAATCGGCACAGTCGAGAATTCGTTCGATTGTTTTTTTTAAATGTCGATTATTTCGACTATAAGTTTATTCCGTAATCACTTTGTCATATTTCGAATCTTCTACTGTCGTAGGATTATAATTTCAATTTGATTACTTTTCTATTATTATAATCTGTTATTTTTTTTACAAAAGTTTGTTAGTTTAAATACCGGACGTCTTGAATTGTTTGTTGCTAATCATGATTGAAGATAATTGGCGGCTTCTCCTGGATAATTACCAAACGAATCAGATATTGCATAAAGTAGTTATTATTTTTCCGCAACACTTAAATATAATTGTCATAGAAAGTAGTTTTCTTTATCGCTAATTTTTTAAGCCTATCCTACGCTTCAGTCTGTCTATCAACTAGCGGATGCATAATAACTTCGTAATGTGGCAATTATTGTCAATTACGTTTTTTTTTGCCGTGGTGCGTGGTTGTTCAGTTCAATGCCGTTATTACCATCATATGGTAAACACTATCTAGTTATTACAACACTGATAAATTGGCGCACCATTTCAATAGACCCCCCAATGTTGAGATATAATAACGTTTACGAAATTTCATACATATGATAACAATGAATGGTAATTAGCCATAAGTGAGATAGAATCATTATTAAACGAAGTAGAGCTGATGTGGCGTTTAATGTTATGTATTTGATGTTCGAATTGAAACCCGATAGGTACTCTAATACTGTTGTAATTACGTCAGATTCATGAAGTCCTTGAACATATAAAAATTGGTACTAATTAGGTGTAAAAAACATTAGAAATTACTTTTCTGCAGTAATTATAATACGTGACGTGTGTATAAAACGTGAGTCAAAGCGACGAGTGAATGAACGAGTTGAGCCGGAAAATTGAAAAACACTGTGCCGGATTTGGTTTGTTAATGATATGTTTAACTGTTTCGTCTTCAGTTAAAATTCGAATAGGATATAACAGTACATATTTTACTTAATCGCTTATAATGACTTTTATTTGATAGCCAAGACCGTAAGGTTACGGAAGGAAAGCACAACACAAAAGAATTATGGGTTCTCATGATTATAGTATTCTATAACAAGATTTATGTAAATTTGCTACAAAAATCATTAGTGAATTTTTATTTCTATTTAAGACCTAAACTTAAACAATTGAGCTGATTTAGGGGTGGTTCTCAATCACAAGTTTATATTATTGATTTGTATTGATTTATCAACACTTTTTTACCTATTTGTATGTAAAATGCATATGAGAACACCCTGACATTTTAATATTATCGTATGATTCGTAAAAGTTGCCTCTTAATTGCCGTAATAATTACAATAAAATCCGTTGTTTTGTAATGTCTTATAAGCAGGTTAATGTTTATTACCATCTGAGAGAAAGAAAACTGTTAATTGTTAATTAAATTGAGGCCAACAATGTAAAGGCAATTAGAATTGGTTCATAAGTCGAACATGCCTTGAAGGAGATAAGAGTAATTTATTATTGTTGTTTCTCATCCGAATAAGATGTTCCATAAATCTTAAGATATTTATAATTTCAATGCGGCTTCAACATATGGTAGAATTTATGCGAATGATTAGTTTTAATAATTCGTATTTTATTGTATTTATCTTGTAAACGAGTAATTAAGAAAAGGTGAGATTGCTAAATTCCCAGCCGACGAGTGACTAACTCAGTATATGAAAAAATATTGTAATTTACAGATGTTTTTGTTGCTAGTTTTGCTAACTTTTTCTGAAAATTTTGTATAAATAAATCATGAAAACATTCGTCAGTACTTGGCCAATGAAACGTGATTAAATCATATTATTTTTTCTCATACTGAAATGTCATCTTCTTGCTTTAATATATAACAAGAAAAAAGTAAACACTGTATTGAAAAAAGACAATAAAAAGGCAAATAAAACTAAACTGATGTGAAAAATACTTGTTAGTCGAAATTCATAAACTTGCGGAGATTTTTTTCTGAATTCACTTTCTCATTAGTACGCTATAGACAGTTACGATAGAACACTAAGCAAACAGCGTTAAATGAATAACTACAGACGCCATATGTGGAAATTTTTTAACTGTATAGATACTAAGATTCAGTTATCATCAATTTTCATTTTCATTTTTTCCTCATGATAAATAAGAAACCTTCAAAATTAATTCATGCCCAAAAATCTAATTTTATTAACAATCTCTTTCCATCGTTTCGCTTCTGATGATTTGTATTTTCTTCAAAGGTTACCGTAAGGTTAGATAATATAGATAATAAGTCATTCAAACAACCTTATTACACATATCCTGGTAGAGTTATAATATAATTGTAGTGTTAATAAACAAAATTAACATTTTATTAAAATTATAGTCTTTGGAGTTTCTAAAATGTTTCCTGTTATGTCCATCTTATTCCGAAACGTTGTGATTTACGAAAATTCGTTAAATTGGCCATTACGTTTATTATCATGTAAATTTATAACGTTCATCATAATGAAATTCAAAGAAAATAAAATAACGAGAAAGCATAAAAATACAGTAATGGTAGAACTTTTAAAAACTATTTTAAAGATTTAAAGTTTAAGTGTCAAATTGTTGGTAAATGTATTTACTTGCTAAATAAAACCGAAATTTGTACCACTTACGTAACTTATACGATGTAGGTAAATTCTTGTTGGTTTCACTGCTTTAATATGCAGGTCAGGGAATAAATGAAATCTGTGACATCTGCAAATAATAGCTGTTCAGCCATACTACGAAGCAGTGTCATCTAACTTCCACCACTTTTTTTTAGCGGGAAGTTTTTTTGTGGGAGTTAGTAGTTAACGTGGAAGATGTAATGTTCATTATTTCGGTATTAATAAACACATGTGGTACGTCGTTCTTGGAAATATGTGCATTGTGAAAGTAGCTGCGGATGATAGACAGAAATGACAACCTGTAAAACAACTTGCATGTGCTTATGAATGAATTGCGGTTTAAACGACACGTTGTATGATGTATTTAAAACATTAGCAAGTATTTTGAAAACTTTTGTAGATTTACTTATTATGCAATACGTTTATGTACACACTAAACTTAGCTGCAATATTATTAGTTTAGTCAAAGTTGCATGTTCTTGCAGGAAAAGCATGGGTTATTCAATGTGGGTACTCATTATTTTTTTTCACTTATTTGTATTCCAGAAAAGAATTGTATCAAATAATGAATTTTAGTTTTGTTCATATTCTACTTTTACCCAAAACATTTCTGTTTAAGCAACTGTGAACTTATGATTTAGTTACTGTTGGAATGACTAGGAATCACAAATTATTTATTAATGTAGTATTCTACTCTTAAAGAACATTCAAAACGAGCGAGAGGCGGTTAAGGTAGTGTAGGGAGTGACCTTTATAACTGACTATAATGCTTTAAGTTCCTTCTATTTCTAAATCCCTCAACTAGATATTAAGTTGGGCGAGTTGTATTGTTTTGTAAAATAGAATCACTTATCAAAAGTTGCATGGTTATTGATTAAACTACTTTTTAAATCCATTATATTAATTCAATTATATTATTGAAATTTCTTATCTAATTTTTATTTTATATTGATGGTACAATGAAAACGAGATATTTGACTCTTTGTAAATTGTTCTTTTGCATCTTCAAAAACAAATCTTTTTAAAGATGTTAAAATTCATTTATACATATTTTTTACCATAGATATTATTATCTATAAATTACTTATATATTATCTATAAACTGTACCATTATACCTATTTTGTGTACTTAGTATAGTTATTTTGATTAAATAGAAAGACTTCAAAACTTGAGATTCTGCTTTTAGTAATTTAAAAAAAAAAATTACATACAAATAACTTCTTAGTGCTTTTTTTTTAATGTTTTAAATTTGATAGCACTATTTGGCTTATATATACCATTAAATGTTAAATTGTTATAGTTAAAAAAAGGGCGTATATCAGAGATGCCGCCTTTCGGCTTAGTAGCGCAGAGTAACTTAGTTTATTCTGGGGTTTTTTATTCATTTTCTTGCAGTTGGTAATTTTCATGTGCTACCACTGGTTTAAACTTTGCTAGAAACAAGTTGCAAAAGCAATTAACATTTAACACCGGTTCATGAAGTTTTCGGCGCTAGGTAAGTTTAATTTTGGCCAAGGTTAGTGCCTATAATAAATTACTGTTTACAACATACACTTAACTGAAAAACAACGGAAATGTGAAATAAAATTTTTTGAACCACAAAACTTTTGTTTTCGATCTCTCGTAATCCTTTTTTTCGATGAATTTAATTACGGAGCTGAGCTCGACATTTTTTACTTGAAATCAAGAACTTGTCTATATCTTCGAAAGTTAAGATAAAACTTTTTTTTGATGGATAATTGTACAAAATTTGAACCTCTAACAGCAGCCTAAAATTTTACAGATGCAGCAATAAATAATTTTTAACAGCGTCAAATGATATCCAGCGAATAGTTCGTTATAGTTAAGTTATAATGAAAACAATATAAACATGCATGTATGTTGCGCGGTTTTTGATTTAACCCTCTTATTAAATAAAAAGTAAGAGGCCATTTAAATTCAGGGGTTTGTTTTGTGGAAAAACGCTTGGATACACCGACTGAAAGTTTTTCATGGTAAATTCATATATACAGGGTTGTGCAAAGAAAAGCGACTACCACCGTCTTTATTATTTCAAATAGAAACACCTATTTTTTACTATATATATTTGAATTATGTATCGAATTTTGACTATGAACTATGTCCTGTACTTAAAGTCAATAGATACTTATCTAAAAATACAAACGATGTCTTTCAAAATGTGAGAAGACGCGTAGGTTGGAACAAACGCAATTAAAATGAAGGGTTTTTCGTTGGAAAAAAGTTAAAATATTAAACAACAGAACAAAATTTTTTAAATGAATGACTGGACTTGTTATATTTCTGCTCCAATGCTGTCCTTCAAGTCTTTAATATTTTCCGGTTTATTGAACAATTTGAACATTTAATTAGATAATTTGTTGTTTTGTTGTTTAATAAATTTCCAAATAACAGACCCCTCAATTTTTAACTTGTTTTTTTCTTCTAACCTACGCGTCATTACATTTGAAAAAATTATTTGTATTTGATAACTGTTCAGTTTATGTGTAGGTGCTACATGGAACACAGTCAAATTCAATGCAGAGGTCAGAAATATACTAAAAAAGAAGTGTTTCTATTTGAAAAAAATTTACCATGAAAAATCCGAAGCTAAAAATGAAGATCAACGCGTCCGAGCGTTTTTCCAAAAACGGCCCCTCAATCTTAAATGAATTTGTTCCATTTCACGCGTCCTCATTGTATGTATTATACAGTCAGATGCTGCAAATTTTATGGACACAATGGACCACCAACGGCGAAGTACTCCAACGCGTGAGGATACAAAAAGTACTGCTAAATACCATCAAAGAAAGAAAAATAAAATACGTGGGTCGCATTTTGAGAGGTGAAAGATCAGCAAGAAGACCCTAGAATTCATGGCTAAAGGACTTGAGAAGATGGCTCATCTAATACAGAAATAAATTTTCGTACTGCTGTTTTCAAAGTTACAAGATAACTTAAAATGGGGGTTTTGTATGAATGATTAAGTCCAAACGTTTTGTCGGCAACTGTAGCTGACATCATCAGTGAAACTGCGTTGACTACGTGGGCGAAGGTTGTACTACTTAGAAGTCTCTCCAGTTTTTCAGCCTATATAGTCAACGCAGCTCCACTGGTGGCGATTCTTCTTGATGACGAAACGTTTGAACCGAATCAGCCCTTTTTAGGAGAAGGAGGGTATTTTATATACCATAACTTTATCCTAATCATAAAAATGTGAATATAAGATCTATAATTTTTGATTATCTGTCAGTAGATAAATTTCTGTAGTAAATGCTTGAGTGGATGAAATACTGCGAATTTCCTGACCAAGGATTAAAAGCCCTTCAGATTATTCGTTCAAGGATTAAAATTCCTGCTGATATTATGTACCGTATTAATTGTCTTTGGTCCGAAACGAGTGACACAGTAAAAATGTTTATTGATTATTGATTACTTTAGTTATTATTAGTATCCTAAGTTTCTTACTAGAAGCTTCCTTGTTCACAATTTTAGTATCCTACTTATTAGTTGATGTACAAAGGTGCGTCGTATTACGAATGAAATCACACCCAGTCACTTACAATTAGCACATATTCAATATCATTCTTATAATACATTTTGCTACTTTATATGGAAGTGACTCTTTTAAAATACAAATCACAAAACTGAATAATAGTTGGGTTGATACATAGATCTTAGCAAGTACGTTTCTGATTATTTTTGTTTCTAAGAACGTGTCTTGCATTGTATTATAATTTGACATTGACAATAACAAACAAAACATTGTCCAAATTAATACGTAAACGAATACTCAATTTGGTGAAACGTTTTAGCGGTTGGTTTCAACAACGGACTTAATTATCTACAACTGATGTTAAGTTTTTTAACAACACGCTTAATTTCTTTAGCCTATCTACGGTAATGTGTAGAAATGTAAAGTAAGATTTCCTGTAAGGTAGTTAACTATCTTGTATATAGGAGCATTTAACAGGCAAAATATTTTGATCTACGTATTTTTATGCCATTGTGAAAGTAGAAAGTGTTCTATTACAAGTATCTTTTATCCAAGCAGAATGTTGAAGTTGATTTTTAAGGCAAATTTTTTTAGTTGACAGCTATCAAATTTGTTAGGTTAGGTATCACTGGGCAATCGACTATTGAGCAGTTTTCAATTTAGTTTTCACTGTCATTTGTAATGTTCCTTTTTGAAGGTTTTGAATTAATATAACGTCATTAAAATAAATTGTAAAATCATCCCAATGTTTCCTGTTATAGTCACGTCATCTATTGTCCTGTTTTAAAGGCTTCTTGTCCATTCGACAGCCGCGTTTTGTAAGCGGGAGAGTCCTGCTGTATTTAAATGCTCAACAAATTGCATATTGAACCTTAAAAGTAAATTGTAATTACTTTTTTGGTTTTACAATTTATTTAAACTGTTGAACCGGGAAATTTTTTTCTTCATTTCCTTTACTTGAATGCAATTCAAATTGCAATGTCATATTTTATTATTGTTGTTGATACTATAATCGATTCGCAATTTGTCACACTTTACGAAAGATCTATGTATCTTTGAACTTCCTTCATTTCTCCTTCATTAAATAGACGTAGCTTTTATTTATTGAGACAATTTTTTGTTCATACTCGAAAACAAATGACGTTTACATGTCTGGCACTGATAATTACTGACAAAATTTGTAATTTTTATAAATAAAGTTCCTGAAAATGTGGCATAGGTAAAATTAGATGAATTGTGGTGTGAATGATGGTCGGTTTCAATTAACGTTTAGTACTCTTGTGTGGTGTGTTTTGAATGATTCCAAGTTTTTAAAAGCATCAAGTAGAAAGGCAATAGAACAAAGTTTATTTTCAATCGCTTGCGGTATCGTTAATTTTCACGGTTCTAATTCAGTTGTTCTAAAATTACAAACTTCGTAAGCTTTTTACAGGATCTTACGCAAGCGATATATTAAAGTTAAAAAAAAACCATTTCAGTCTACCACTAGTGATATATACCTACACGTTTATATACTTGAAGTAATGTTAAAAAGCGTTAGTGCAGAGGATGTTCTTAGGAGATATTACGTGAAGAAGGCTGAACAATATGACAGTGATTCTATGGCTAAAAATAAAATTTCATTCGTGACTTTATTAAGGTTTTTTTTATTCTTTTCCAATCTCTACACAGGTTTATTTAAAACGTGGTCATGAACTGCTTGCTTTTTAATGGGGTCTAACGTCCTACAATTTATTAAGCAAAATTTATGGAGCATTCCTGGGGTTACATAGCCACTACGAATTCTTCTATTCATAATAAGTCATGGTCCTCTTATTTAGATAAACATTGATATATGAACGTAGACACATATCTGAAAATGCTACACTGAGGTTTTTGGGAGAATAATTTATTAGGAACTGTTTCCATTAAATTAAAAATACTTTTTCTCGCTTTCCACAATAAGAAAAATGTTTTGAGATATGTTTGTGAAAATTTAACAGGACCTTTCATTTTTTAAGCCTTTTGGTGATGTGAAAGTTGATTTCTCTTTAATTCCCTCCAGTGATTTTAAAGGCTTAAGATATTTGTTTTCTAATCTTTGCACAAGTCAATTTTATGATCTGCTTGCTTTTTAATAGAGCCTAACATAGTAAAATTTATTATGCTAAATTTGTTAAGTTTTCGTAGGTTTACGTGTTTGCTATGAATTCTTCAGTTCATAAGTCATTTAGATAAAGGTAGAAACAGGGATATGTCCCAAAAGTTCGGAAAAGTTTCTGACATTGTTTTTGGTTAGTGCCCCTATAGAGAAAATATAACGAACACTTTAGTAGAAAAATCCATAGTAATATTGTCAACATGACTTAAAGTACAGTCTCCATTTGTTTGACTTTGTTTTGTAGAGTTTTGAACTATCACTTTTTAGTTTAGTTTCTATTCACATTCCTTATTGATGTAGGTACTGTATATTCTACAAAACCACATACCTGTGTGTGTGGGTGGTACCATAAAATATTATTGGCATGTTCGTCAAGACCCACAAAAGACACAACTCAGTTTTCTTCACTTCAATAGGTTTGCGGTTTGCTTGGGCTATAATATTGAAATATCTTTCATAGAGGAGATGAAGAAAGTAAATTAGTCAGAATCTAACGTTTGGCGGCCCTACGAATAAAAAAACCGCAGAAACGGTTAGTTAATTGAAGTTAATTGTTTCTTTTCCAGCACAATAGGAGTTAATTACAATTCTTTTCAAATACGCAATCTAAAATCTTGACAATTGTTTTGCTGGTCTTATGCTTGAAGTACAACTACTTAAAACTCTTCTTGCTGTTCGGTATCCTGATCTATGATTAATTAAGTGTAGGATGTTTCGTTAATGTTGAATACTTATTTATTAAAATTCTTTATAAGGGAATTCATTAAGTTAAGAGAGTTAAATACATTTCTTTTCTTTGACAAATATTTCAACACAATTATCTTCTTTATATAAGTAAATTAAAATGAAAACAACTTGAGAACTATGAACGAAGTTTTGTGTTCTCAACGGCAATATTAACTCACTCAGTGTAAAATTGTCTCCAGCATTTTTTCAAAATCCCTACAGCCGAATTGAATAATTCAATAACTGTTTCTCAATATTTTAATCAAAAATTTTCGGAATAATGACTAAAACCACATTTATGGTACATGTTTGAGTAGCAGTTTATTACTCAATCCTTTGAAGATTTTTTTTGATAAATCAAACAAAAGACTTTTTTATTTATTTAAATATAACCTGTTCTTTCAATTTGTTATTGATTGTTGTGCTTTGTGGATAAATTAATTAATTAACGAATTTTTAGTAAACGTACATTTTATTTAACTGAGTTTCACTCAATAAATCTCGTTTAAAATCTTACCACATACATAGATTTAGATAAAACGTAGCTTACCTCTCAAATATTGATGAGTGACACTCGAAGGGTTGATATTTAAATAAGCTACCAAAAATTGTAAAAAAAAATAAACGAAAAAAAAAAAATAACGAAAAAATATTTTTGTTTCATCAAAAAAAAAAAAAAAATATAAAAAATGTTAGTGTAATTTTTAGAAAAGGTTCTTATTTCAACTACAACTAGATCGACCATGCAGATTTTGAAAAGTGCCGGGGGGCATTTTTAAAATTCTTGTCAGTATGTACATAGTTACTACCTTTTAGCGTCAATCATCATTGTCAGATTACTTTTTAAATTTTTTTAACATGTACCTACCTAACAAACAAATTCATTAATACTGAGTGACATCGCGGAAATGAATGTGCCATTTGCATAGATATCTGCGAATCGACCTGCCCATGATACATATATTTACATGTGTATGTACCTACTAGTTCTAAATTATTGAGTTTTGGGCGTGTCGATTTAGGTCAAATCACAACGAATTTTGTGAGAATAATGATTGTCAATACTAAGGACGTTTCGCCCACCGGAGTTACAATTGTCAACATTTCAACAATAGATACAGTCGTTATCTGTATACGTGTATGTATGTACATACAAAAAATTAAATAATATCATAAATACAATTTTTGGTTTGTGTCCAGTAAGCAGTAATTAACCAATGTTGTGCGTACCTAAACAATGTCAGACAATTTGGTCAGTAGTTTATGAGCGTGAAAGCTATTTAAATCTGTGTAATAATCGTAGAGGGCAATGACTATCCCAGTTTCCGCATCTGGTTGTTAGTACTTACTATATTTGTTTCCTACGGATCTTGTATGCGTTTCGTTGTCAAAATAACAATGATTATCCGTATCTATTTAATAAGCTTCATATACATGTGTATGGGACTGCTGCAAGATAAGACAAGAAGGTATTTTCAAAATATTGCACCAGTTACTAAAAAATCATGAAAAATCGAATATGGTCAAACACGAAGTTTGAAAAGTTGAAGCAAATTGGCTGGCAGTGCCATCAAATCACACTAATAGTATAAAGGCGAAAGTTTGTAAGTGTGTATGTTTGTTACTTCTTCACGTCTAAACGGCTGGAGCGATTTTAATAAAATTTGGTATGGAGTTAGCTGACATCCTGGATTAACACATAGGCCACGTTTTACTGCGGGAAAATATCTTATTTCCTTGGCATAATCGATGAAAATGAATTCGCGGAATATTATAAATGCGAAAGTAACTCTGTCTGTATGCTACACAATCTCGCCTAAAATACTGAACCGATTTAAATGAAATTTGGTACAGAGATAGTCAAGAGCCTGAGCAAGGACAAAGGCTACTTTTAAATGCGAAAAAAGGGTTGTAAGGGGTTGAAACAGAAAAGTTTGTGCGGAAATTCCGTAATTTTTAAAGATAGAATCTTGAAACTTATTTTTTACGCTTTTGATTAGATATAAATAAATACGACATTCAATGTTTGTAAAAAATTTACCCTAAAGGGGATAAAATTAGCCGATTAAAGTTTTTGTGTAATGACGTCGTCCAAAAAGCTTACAGCTCAGAAAATTAAAATATTAAGTGTAAAAAGTTATAGAGGTTTTGTTTATTTGGATCAATAAAATTAGCTAAATACTAAGCTTTATAAACTATTTTAAACTATAATTAAACTATATTATTCTATAATATTATAAATGCGAAAGTCACTATTCCACGCGGACGAAGTCGCGGGCATAGCTAGTATGAGATATATGTATGTGAAATGTTTACTTGATAACTCGAACTCTTGAACTTACTATTATCCGAATACCTTGACTATCTTCGAATGATAGTAATATTTGGCGCCAACTTCGATAAGTCGAATTTTCTAGGGGAATCCCTTAATACAATAATGTACGATTTTGTAGTCTCTTTTTATTCGCGGTACTATGCATACAGTATGGCAATTTAGTTTCTACTATTATTTGTCATCAACACGTAGTTCAAAAACTGTCTTTTAACCAAAACCTAAATCTGATGAAAAAGTGGAAAGTAGTTTACGGATAAATATATTCGTACCTATGTCTATCCATCTATTTACCTATCTATAACATTAAATAAATACATTGAAATGTTAATTTACAAAAAAATTAAAAAAAACAAAGTCGAAGTCTCGATACCTCGAAGTTATTTGCGTCACCTGTTGATTCGAGTTATTGAAGCTCGACTGCTTTATGTTGTGCCGTCTTTTTCTTGTGTATCTTATCTTGCTATTGCCTTCTTGATTTAATACAATTTTGTCTCAAGAAATTTCGATTTCAAAGTTCAATGCCTCATGTATCAATATTTTAAATGCACATAACATCAAAATATTAAGTTTTCCTGACAAAGCTAGTCAGTTTTCCAAATAATTATTATGATTCTTTGACTTACCACGAAAATTTGTAATTTAAAATTATATTTACTGTTGTCTTAAATAATTAATTTGATTAATTTAATATTTTAAGAGCATAAGGAGCTAAAACCTCATTAATTTGCTTTCAATAATTTGGAATTTCAGTTTTTCATATTATATCTACTTTCAACTTTAAAATATAAAAACTTATTCTCGTTAAAGCAAAAAAAATTCTCAGTAAATCGTTGGTAAAGCGTAGGTATTTTTTTAAAGCGATTATAATTTAAGAGACGAGATATACTCAAGATTTTCTTGACAAAACGAGAGGTAAAAGAGTTTCTCGACGTATTCATATTGATATGGTATTGTCTTGATTTGGAACATAAGACAAGAAAAAGTCGTTAAATTATTGTCTCTTGCCCTACTACTACATAAAAAATGTACGGAAACAATCATATCCGTATTACTCAATAAAAAATAAAATTGAACGGTTTCGACTTTTACTTGATAAAAATCAATTTTTATATAAAAACGACAAAACTTTATGTTCACCAAACTATTTATTTATTTAAAACTCGACATATGTTTCGGGAATTATCCCATTATCAAGAGTACAACTAATACTGTATAAATACTGTAAATTAATATAAAAAAAATACTAATACTGTATTAGTTGTACTCTTGATAATGGGATAATTCCCGAAACATATGTCGAGTTTTAAATAAATAAATAGTTTGGTGAACATAAAGTTTTGTCGTTTTTATATTAATTTACAATGTTTCACAATATTTGCACTCTAGACAGTTTATTATCAATTTTTAAATAAGATTAAAAAACAGCGATTCTCACAGTTAATGTTAAATACCTATTCCTAGTATTTTAAATATGCCTCTTTCGAGTAATTTTATAACATCTGCAGAAGCCACAGTGTGGCGAAATAATCATGGTGACATACAAATAAATTTATTTTTAACTCAACCTTTTTTATTTAACTTCATCGTTATTATGGAGTTACAAGAAATAAAAGCTTCTTGGATGTAATATTTCGAGGGCTAATTTTTGTCCTTTATTTCTTATGCTTTAAATCTCTAAATTATCCTTAAAACCATTTCCTTCGTTAGTAAAATGATGTAAAAAGGTTAAGTTAGCTTTTTATGTAAATAACTAACGCCATACATAGATTTGTAAAATGCAATCCAGATATTATTTACATAATTATCACAGTCATGTCGAGGATAATCAGAAACACTGGTTAGATAAAAATCAATACTTTTCCTTGTCCTGAGCTAGCCCTCGCATTTCCTGAAAACTAAAAAATTTCGTACATATGACTACTTCTTAACAGCACTGTATCCAGGCCTGTATATGTCTCCTTCTACTCCTCTTTATGCTTCTAACATGTCTCTGACGAATCCCTCATATTTCAAAAGGTAGTCTTCGAACTTAACTTCAATAATATCCACTGGTTTCCTACTATTTTTCCAAAGCTTATGCTTGCTTATTTTTGTCTCAACTTTTGTTTATACAAAAAAGTTCACTTACTATTAAATAAAAGAGTATAAAGTTGTAGTTTTATAATAGGCACTTTAAAACCTCAAACGCCATTAAAATTAACATACATCATAAGGCGGTTTTTCTATTATAGTAAAAAGCCTTCTTTGACATGGGTCGTCTAACCTCATAAAAATTATTTATGGAAAGTTCATGCATCGCCAACAAACGTAATAAATATACTTTTAGTAGTATTCGTGATGGTAACTACAAATCACGAAGTAATAATGACTTATAAAGTTAAATCGTTTTAATTCCGTTTGATTGATGTAAATCCTATAGTTCTGCGTCCCGGGATTATGTTTCGGTAAGTTAATTAGAGATTCGGCCTGAATTATGGGTTCTTACGTACCTGGTGGATGCTGCAATGAGATACAATTCCTTATTAACGCCTTAATAACTGTTGCGTCTGAAGGAAACCGTTAAATTTAAATTCACGGTTGTGATTTTCATTATAATACGTTTCGTAGGTTGCTCTCTTATTCTAAAATTTCTCAATTAGAATTAAGTGTACACAATTACGTTAGAATTCATAAAATGGATACAATTATTACAAAAATTTTGTTATTCAGTTTATTTATTGCATACAAATTCTTGTAATTTTTCAATATTTTTTGTTAATTATAATTTTCCATTCAATTCACAACACATCGTTAATTTTATTAATTAAATTATTACTTTTATATCATGTTTTCTTACACTTTTAATAAACATCACATCGTCAACAAATATTGGCTCGAGTCCATAAATGATCTGTTGATTCCGCTGCTTTTTATCGATCAGTTAATTAATTAAATATACGCATTAATATGTAATATTTGCATGTTTACTGCTAATTGTGTTTGTTCTTATTACCTTCTGTTTGCTGATTTCTAAATCTCATTAATGTTTACCTAGAATCTTTATGTACTTATACAGAGTGTCTGATAGTTTTGTATCGGGTGGAAATAGTATTGTACATCATTTAAACACTTGCTGAATATATTAGTATGTTCAGTGGGATTTTTATCACTTTTTGCTTTTCTTTTCGTTGTCACACTCAGATCTAAGAATGTAAAAGTTATTAAGTATGTGAGTTGAT
The DNA here is from genome assembly GCA_029378335.1 of Agrilus mali. Lineage (NCBI taxonomy): Eukaryota > Metazoa > Arthropoda > Insecta > Coleoptera > Buprestidae > Agrilus > Agrilus mali. Next base: position 19,656,686 of record CM055659.1, read on the forward strand.
ACATCAATTTACAAAAGGATCTAGAGATTAACTGATTTTATTCATGTTACCATATACCTATAACTTTTTTGACATTTTGTAGTGAATAATAAGAAGAAATGGAAACCAAAAGAAAATAATAAAAACATTGAAATTATTAACAAATAACTGTTTCATAGTCTTTTACATCAGTCCTGCTTCTAGTTGTCACTATTTCTGGTACACCCTGTAGATATTTTGACATATTTAAATTAATATTATCAAACTAAATATATCTTCAGGGATATATATATACATATTTAGTTGGTCAGAACAGTTTAAAACAATTTTTTTTTTAATTGAATTGTTTTTACCTTTTTCTGTGAAAAAGTTAAAAGTTTAATAATTATTGTGTGGTAATTTAACAAATTTATCAACAGACGCAAGAAACATCTATTGTTGTTTATAAGATTGCGTATGTGACGATTGTTTTGGTTTAAGCGCCAGCTGAATACAAAAAAAAGTATTGATGTCATCCTCAAGTAAATGCATTGGTTAACTATTTTTATGGTCGATAGATAGATTATGATCACGTTCTAAATTTATTTTTAGGTGGGATGTAAATTATATAATGAAACATAATCACAGTTAAAATTACTTTAATGGTTAAATAATAAACCATTCTTAATGGAATATTGCAAAAATAGGGGTTTATAATAATAAGAGCAATTGAGGTAGTTTATGATAAGACATTCGGGGAAATTGTTAATTAATGAACCGTCGAAATTTATAATTTAAAACAAAAAACTTTTTATTGGAAAGATTTTTAGTAAAATTCTGTGAAGGTGACAACAGTCAAAACTTTTGATTTGCGTTAGGTATTTTAAATTGTTATTAACCTTCACAAACTTGAATGGAGTGCATTTGTATATCTGAGCTCTGACATCAGTTTAATTTAGAATATACCCTAAACATATATATCATTATTACATTGAGTATTATCCCTTGAAGTACAGAGTACAATTAATTGTAGACCAGAAAATTTTGGACATAAACATTACTTCTTGTGGTGGTTTATAAAAAGTAATCTAGGTATATATAGCAAAAGATCTGCTTTCTGCAGAATATACGTAAGAAGATTTTTTCAAACTTGTTGGCTTTTATAGCACTGACTCTTAGCTTCTAAGGTACCTACCAAAGAAAACAATAGTTCTTTCAGAGCCAAATTTTACGATGGCAAAGTTACTGAGGTCATTTTCTTTATTAATGTTCACGAAATATTTACGCTAAAATATGTATTATTTTCACAGATACATTAATAACAAATACAAACACAAATTTATATAAAAAAGATTGTGGTACACTTGCACCTGCCCCTGTTTATGAAGGTTAAAAAAATTGAAACAGTTGCGAATGATTTGAAGAAATTAGTTATCATAAATTAAGTTAAGTGAAAGTGCGTTTGGTAGACGAAGAAAAGACTGGCAGAAAATAAAACATACATGTAAAAGGGCAATAACAATCCTAGTTTTCCCACTCTGGACGGCGATTGTGCTTATGGTGGTCGTTTTCGACATCGCGGAGGCCGTATCGACGCCAGGGGTCTCCGGTCCATTCCTGCACTCTCCTGTCTCTTTTTCCCCAGCGTTATCACCGGACGTCGCCTGCGGTGGCGGCGGCGATGCATCCATCGCAACGTTAAAATAAAGAGTCTATCACAATCGAAAAGGAAACCGTGCAACGAACCACCTATCCCCGGCGAGCGGGCGTCCCGAACGAAACGCGAAACTAAAAACTAATAAGTCGACGACGAAAAGGAACTGAAATAAAAAAAAATCACAGCCGAGAGAAACGGGTGTACGAAAAACACTAGCGACCGACGTCCGCGTCCGTCGACGTCGTCTAGGAAGAGGAGGAGAAGCAGTAGTAAACGCACGGGATATTTTTGGTGATCGTAAAAAAGGACGCGTCCGCAACGCAACGCAAAGCGAGCGCGGCGTCTGAAGCCCCTCGGCGGAGCCGCGAGTAAACTGAATGAAGGACCTGAAGACTCGCGATAATCATCCTTCGGCTTCGGCTCGCGATGACCACCACATCTCCCTCCACGTTCGCCTCCGTGGCTGCCGCCGCTGATGATGATGATGGTTTTGGTGATGAAGGTGGTGGTGTCTGATGGAACCAGGCAACAAACGTTATAGTTTTAGTGTGTTGTGTGTGCCTGGATGTAAGTCTGAATGTGTGTAAGATAATAATATGTGGGGTCCACAGAGACTCTCGCGTAGACTACAAAGAGTTTCGTTTAGCTTGCAAGCGGGACCGGTATGAAAATATGGCTGCAGGCATGCATAACCCGACCAACATGTACCTATTCTTCTACTACGTACCTACCAACAGCTTAAGAACTAAACAACTAGTCTTCGAGACGAATGTGGCAGACTCAACGATTTATATGATGCGAACATAGAAAATATGTTAAATTGAACAGATTGGAATAAAATTTTGAAAAAGGAGGGCCAAATTGTATGCTCCTTTCTTATCAAAAACGAATGAGGAAACTATTTAATACGATTTAGGCTAAGCAGCATGTTGTTTCGCCTGCAACGTTTACTTTTGTACTTAATAAAAATTGCATTGAATTTGTTTTTCTTTTTAAAAGTATGATTATGTTTATGTATGGGGAATGCTTTAAAATAAAGCAAACAATGTGCGAAAACATCTAGAATTATTTTTATTTATTAATTTTTTTATTTTATTTTTATCTTTATTATTAATTAAGTGTGCAGACCCACAAAAGACACAACTCAGTTTTCTTCACTTCAATAGGTTTGCGGTTTGCTTGGGGCTAAAATATTGAAATATCTTTCATAGAGGAGATGAAGAAAGTAAATTAATCAGAATGAAACAATGGCGGCCCTACGAATCAAAAAACCGCAGAAACGGTTAGTTAATTGAAGTTAATTGTTTCTTTTCCAGCACAATAGGGGTTAATTACAATTCTTGTCCAAATAGCAATCTAAAATCTTGACAATTGTTTTGCTGGTTTTATGCTTGAAGTACAACTACTTACAACTCTTCTTGCTGTTCGGTATCCTGATCTATGATTAATTAAGTGTAGGATGTTTCGTGAATATTGAATACTTATTTATTAGAATTCCTTATAACGGAATTCATTTAGTTAAGAGAGTTAAAAATTTTTTTTCAAAATTTTTTTTTTCTTTAAATTAAAATGAAAACAACTTGAGACCTATGAACGAAGTTTTGTGTTCTCAACCGCAATATTAACTCAGTGTAAGATTGTTTCCAGCATTTTCTCAAAGTCCATACAGCCGAATTGAATACTACTTGAATAACTGTTTCATAATATTTTAATAAAAAATTTTCGGAATAATGACTAAAACCACATTTATAGTAAGTACATGTTTGAGTAGCAGTTTATCACTCAATATTTTGAAGAATTTTTATTGATAAATCAAACAAAAGAATTTGTTTTTAATTTCTCAATATTCCGTATTTTTTTAATTTAAAATTTTTTCTCCCCCTGTTCAAATATTACCTGTTGATTCAATTTATTATTGATTCTTGTGTTTTGTGGACTAATTAATTAATTAACGAATTTGATATAAACGTAAATTTTATTTTACTTTACTCAGTAAATCTCATTTAAAATCTTACATTGGGATGATTTTACAATGTTATCTTAATAGCTTTTGGATTAAAAAAGGTGCAAAAATATAATACTGTGATTATAAGAAATGCACCATTTTTGGGTTCATAGTATTGATGTAGATATTCTGTAGGATACCAGTAGAATATGTATACATCCCTGAAGTGGCAAAAACCGCCCCACGCATTAAAAGACAATTTGAAGCCAAAAGAAAAGAGTTGAAACCCTTCAAACGTTTGATTGAAAAGGAAATTGAATTAAGATCAAACTACCCTCGAGGGTTATTAAAACAAAGTTTTGATTTAATATCGAAGTATTTTTTAAGTACGACATTTGCTTATTCAAATAGTTCATCCATAATCGTCACAATTTTACCCCTTCTACTTTTTACACTAATAATTATTTCATGGAGATCCTAGATATCCATTAACTAACAACTAACATTGCTAGTATCACGCTTATATTGGTTTTCTAACGAAATAAACTCATTGAGTGTTCTGAAACTACATTAACCATACTAGCAGTTGTTTGGAAAGCTTCGAACAACTTTAATTTTCATTTGAGTACAAAAATGATGAAGAACGTTAAGTCAGCGTCTTGTCATTTATTTCAACCCCCACATGAAACTTTAAGGATTTAAGCACTAACTATTTTGAAGAATAAGTTCAGTCACAATTTTCGAAAAAGTTCAAGTGTAACGAAACAGTTTTTTGTTAATAAACTGTGAAATCGAAAAGTAAATTTTTTATTACTGTGTACGTATTATTGAATTTTATTAAATATCGAAAATCAATTATCTTAGATAACTTCAAGATTAATCTTCAATATCCTTTCAATACGCAGTACCCTCATGGTTATAATTTATTATTTTATGGAAACCCTAAATATCTATGAACTAAACATTAAATACTGCTAGTATCACGCGAATGTTAGGTTTCTAACAAAATTAACTCATTGAATGTTTTGAAAAAATACATTTACTATACTGGCAGTCAAACTGATAAACAGTGTTTCGAAAGCTTTGCACAACATTCATTTTCATTAAAAAGTACAAAAAGGAACGTTAAGTCAGGGGTGGAAGTTAAAATTTATTTATCTTGTAATACATTTCAACTTCCACCTGGAACTTTAGGGATTTAAGCACTAAATATTTTGAAGATAAGTTTATTTATAATTAACAGGTTTGTTGTTTTTTGTTGATTGTGGAAGACTGGACTTGTTGAAACTGGTTCATAATTTTTAAAAATTGTTTTTTGTTAATACATTGTGAAATCCAAAAGTACTTTTTTAATTATTGTGCATTATGGAGTTTCATCAAGTATCAATAGACAAAATTAATTATGAACGTTGTTGAGCTTCTATAACTTCAACATTAATTTCAAATTCACTTACATAACGTACTCGTTTCTTCTCTAATTTTAATCAAAATGTACTTTAATTTTTTGAACCACATAATAAAAATATTAATTAATAGTTTACACCTTTAATGCACTCACTTTAACTCTTTAAAGCTTCAGTACACCTTGTATTTTAGTTTGGATTTATAATGGGTTCTCCTATCACAGTCTACTAAAGAACCGCTACATGATTGAATATTGGATGTACTTATATAAGGAAGGATTTTTTTTTAATAGTCCACACTTATGTATACTGCTCTCCTGGTAAATTTTTTTATGCTTATGTGTACCTTTTGCTTGTAATAGCCAGCACAGTTTACTAATGAAAAGTCACCTGATTCGACATAAATTTGGATTTATAATAAGGAAGGGTTTTTGCTTATAAAAGTTTCACTAGCATTTAGATAACTGCATTTCATTCTTAAGATAGTCACTTAGGGAGATATTTTTGGATAAAATTTATGAACCGATTCAATGGGAATTGCTACTGCCTCTTAAGTAGTTTCTATCTTTAGTTAAACCTAGAAAATAGTTTTGTAAAGTTAAAAGGTTTGCTTTTAATATTTTCCCAATCTTTATTAAAGTTAGGGTAAGAATGAACTATAAAAGGAAAATTAAAAATAGAGAAGGTATTAATAAGGTACATCTATAAGTATGACTACCAAAGATTTAAAAGGGTTTTTCAGAAACATCAAATTCGTCATTGCAAATTAATCTGTCAACAACAACATTATTAAATCAGTAACTACTATTGTTAGTCAATGAACAAATAGCAGCACGTACAAGAGAAAACATTAACGATTAGTATGGTAGGCCACATTATACAAATGCATATTTTTTAATTTAAGTAGCAAATGTGAAAAATATCAAATACAATATAAAATTAGGTTTAGGTTCAAATACATTTTCTTCGAGTTTATTCATGTTTATTTATATGTATAATTTAACATTTGTTGGTTTATACTTATTTACTTTATCAGAATTAAATCTTAATAGCATGGTGACAAAACCGTTATTTTCTGTTAAAATTCCATTAAAAATTAAATTTTACTTTGCATTAAAACGAATTGTGTTTACAGTTTTCGTAATTAAAGTAAACAGACAATGCGGAACTTTTAGACACGCAAATAGACTTCATAAAACGTATACAAATAAAATGTACATATAAAAAGTTAATATAATCGTCTCTATTATTAAAGTTAAAAGAGAACAAAGGATATTGCATTTCTATCTGTCTAAATGAATAACTTAATATGAAGAAACTATGGTACTGATGTCTGTTTTTGTGAAATGGGTAAAAAATGAAATTTTTGAGAAGATTTTTAAAACCGTTTTGTTTTTCGGAAATCCAATAAATTATACGCTTCTTTCACTTATCTAAGGGATACCTGGACGTCTTTTTCAATTTTTGAACTATTTTTTTGGTAATACAACCCAGATATGCTTTTTAGTTATCCAAACGAATTTTAATCTAATCTTCAAATATTAATACTATTAATATTATTTAAAAAAAATTCATTCCTAAAGGGGTTTTCTTTTCAAATATTACTTGGTGATGATGTATATATATATATATAAAATAGACAATAAAAATATATTTTTTCTATACAGATAGAAATAAAAAATATCAAAGGGGACTTAATCAAACCCCCGGAACGCCTTTTTCAATTATGGTATCTTTTATCGTCATATAAACAATTGTCTCCTCCAAAAAGAGGGAAATAAAAATTTAACATTTTCCATGATTTTGGTATTTAAGAGATTAATCCTAAAAAAGAAAAAATTGAATGGAGACCAAAAGGGGATCCCTATACGAAAATTAATTTTTAGTTTTGCGTTAAAAGAAAACCTACGCTTTGTCGTATTAACTGGGAAAATTGTCGAAAAATTTACTTTACCGAATTTTTTGTTAAAGGAATTTTTAGATACCTGAAGTTTCCTTGTTCGCCCTAAAAAACGGCAAAATGGCAAGGGTTTTTTTTTTATTTTAATATCGTTATATAAAATAGAATAACTGATATAAAATACCTAACTTTCTTAACTTTTTAAATTAACTTTCATTAAATTTTTGTGTAAAATGTATTCAGAGCAAAGGGAAGCTTCGAAAAACTAAAATGACCTTTTGAAAGCAACACCCACAACTTTTTTTCTAAATAAGGAATTTTAATTTTTTTCTAAACATTCCCATACTCACGCTGGGTTTTAAAAAATTTCTATTTTGCAAATTTTCGTTTTGCAAAAATGAAAATGTCACGGCATTCCAAAAAAAATTTATTTTTACAGTCATTTAAAAATACAATTTAGCTTTTATTTAAATTCAATAGGCCGATGTCTTACAAACAATGTTCATACAATAAAATTTTTAAGCGGTTTATTTTAAAAATTGCAAAGGGCAATCATAAAAGCATGTTAAAAAAAGCAGTTTTTTTCGGGTTTTGGGCTTCTTGCTACTCAAAAATTTTGAACAAGATAAAAACTTAAAACCAAAATTTTTGCTGAAATTTTGTTTTTAAAAAAACGTATCATTTGGAACAATAAAACGAAAAAAATTTTGGGGTGAAGTTTTATTGAATCAAAAAAATTTTTTTTTTCGTTACTAATTTACATGGCGGAATAATTATTTTTAATGCATTTCTACAATATAGGTATCAAATGAAAGGGCATGTTGAGAGTAACTCGAAAAATAATGTGACGTCATTCTAAATCCAATATGGCGGAACATCCAAGATGGCGGAATAGTTATTTTTTATGCACTTCAGCAATATGGGTATCAAATGAAGGGGCTTGCCTAGAATAATTAGAAAAATATGCTGTTAATTATTGTATTATGCTGGGCTTGCACAATACACAAAATGCAGGGTAGTACTGTCGACCACGCCGTTGTTTACTTAGGCTCAAAGCTCTCTGCTGCTGGTCAAGCATACGTGGCCTTAAGTAGGTAAAATCATTAGGTCTCCATATTGAAGAGCTAGACTGTTCGAAATTAACCGGCAAACGACGTTGCAACAATGATGCGTTGAATAAGATGAACAGACTCAGAAACCTAGCCAGCGATAACTAAAAAGTAAAAAATAAATTACCTAAAAGCAAAAAAACCTTTTTTTAAAAAAAGAGCTTTTATTTAAATGCTCTAAAAAGAAGAGAATAAAATTTTCCTTTAAAATTTTAACTATCAACTTATAACCTCATTATACACAATTTATATGATCATAAAAGCTTGTCGCGCGATTTACTTGTGTAAATAAACTAGTAACTATTTAATTGAGTAACTTAATTTGCTAAGTTTAATTTTTTTTAAATTTCAGTTTAATTAAATACTTATAGGTACTTACACAAACCTCGCAACAAACTTTTATGATCATATAAATTGTGTAAAATGAGGTTATAAGTTGATAGTTAAAATTTTAAAGGAAAATTTTATTCTCTTCTTTTTAGAGCATTTAAATAGAAGCTTCTTTTAAAAAAGGTTTTTTGCTTCTAATTTATTATCCATTTGATCTGTTTTTTGTCTGAAAATCTGTACGCATGCGCATTATTGAATATCCTGTATAGCAGCGAATTTCTTCGATTGAGTCAGTTTAGTAGTCTTTTTAACTAAAAAATCAGATAGTGAACGTTATAGACTTCGTTTTGCCGTTACAATTTCTGCAAGTATCAAAATCGAAATATGTAAAAAATTACGTTTTCATGACTTAATAATTCAAAAATTGGGGTCACTTCCGGCGAAATTTCATTTATGTTAAATAAACGCATCTTACATCAAAAATCCTTCAGAGCAAATATTTTTGGAGTGATAAGAGTGAGCCGATTGCAAAATTGATTTTGCATCGATAATGGCTATTTTTGCATTAAATTTTATATGACTGAACCATAATAACAAAAATCTAAGACTAAATGTTGTATCTTAGTGAAGATGATAAAGTCTAAATTGCACTCAATTAGTTTAAAACCCCTGCAATTTGAACAATAGTTGGGTTGTTTCTAATGATATGGTACCTTTATTGGAAGCATAGATATACATATAAGAATATATTGAACTTACCCAATTTACTCAATGAGTGGCTGCTGAAGGCAACATTTTGAAATGGAAATATAAATCTCGCAGAAGTCTATCGCCTACCGGTTTTGAGTGTCTTTGCGCAGGCCCTAAACTCGACAATTTTATTGGTCCTTCCACATGATGAAAGAACGACAATGTTGCTGGTGTGTCTTTTAAATAATATGACATCAAAACCCGCGAATCAAGCAACTAATCTTATGTTCAACTGCAGGCTAGCTAATCTTTTTTAATAATTAATATATAGTATTTAAAATAATTACTTTTTTTTAATTTATTTAAGATATTTTAAGTCGCATTAACAGCTAAGGTCATGAGCGACTATACATGATTACTTTTGTTTACTTCTACATTTATGATTCTCTCAAAACAAGAATAGAAGGGGTCCAGAAATACCATATACAACAGAAAGTATAGGAAAGCGTCTTTGTGACCTCCGAAGATATGACAACACTGTCGGAGGCAAGACCGCTACCACAGTATCTGCTCATATACAAATTTTGGAGGTGATAAGGTCTCTTTCGTGTTCCTTATATATCGTCCCAAAAAAGTCAAAAATCTTTTCCCCTCTCAAGGGTTCTGGAATATCAAGGCTCCCCTCACCCCAAATATACACAGTTTTTTATTCTAACTATTTGGGAACACCCGGAGGCCAGGTCGCCTCTTCCTTATACCGGAGGCGACAAGATACCCATGATACATATATATATATATATAAGAAAATAGACAATAAGAATCCGATAGTTTCAGGTCTCTCCCCACTCGACAGATCAGACCGAAATAAATAATATTAAAGTGGTACTTAAAATACTTAAAACTGTAATCAGCCTTATGAAATCAATTTTTTATGGTATCATTTTTTTCTTTGTACTTTAAACAATTCGTTTTTCAATGTAGGGATTAATAAAAAATTAACATTCCCGTATCCATTATTTTGGTATTATACAGAGATTAATACCTATCTTTAAATTGCCAAGAAAAATGTGAATGTAGATCAAAAGGTGAAAAGATAGGGAAAGGGTTTTAGTTTTAATTTTTAGAATTTAGCATAATGAGAGATATACCTACTTTTTGTTGTATTAACTGAAAATTGTCGAAAATTCACATTTTTAAAAATTTTTAGTTAAAGAGAATTTTAAACACACTGAAAGTTGTGTTGTTTGCCTAAAATACGAGGATAAATACATTATTTGGGTAATTTTTTTTTATTTTAATATATTATATAGAAATAGAATAACTGATATAAAATAATAATTATTTAACCTTTAAATTAACATATATCATTAAATTTATTTAGAAATAATTAACAAACAAAAAAAATGGCAAGCACAGAAGAACATAAGTTATGAGTGTTATGACGCAGAGCACCCACAACTGGTCTAAATAACTGGAATTGTAATATATTTATTTGTAACACATTCACCATAGCTCACGCTCGGTTAATTAAGAAAAATTACTATTTAATCTAATAATAGTTCGTTTTCACGCAGAAAACGTAAAATCGTCACGGTAACATTACCGATTTAAAACAAATTCTGAAGAATTATATACACGTAATTAACAATGAGGACAATTATTGCTTTAATATTCAGTATTTTATTCATATAGGTATCACCTGTTTGACAACCAATGTTACATAACAATAAATTATTGGCGGGTTTACTTTCTAAACAACTCATGCATGGGTTTACGAATACATAAATGCATTTAAACACAAAAATGCAGTTTTGTAATGAAGCAGGTGTTTCTGGTCTTGCTTGACTGATTCCTAAAATCTTTTCTTTTATTTAAATTTAATAGCAACAATTATAAGCAAATGTTGAAGAAATGATTCCAAAATGTTGCTTATTTATGTATTTTCAGTTATTGAAACAAACGATATCATTTAAGGAAAAAAAATAACTACGAAAAAAAATTTTTGGTGTAAGAAGTTTCCATGTGGAAGTCAGAATAAAAGTTTCTTTTTTCGTTTACGTAATTTACATTTCTTATATCATCATTTTTCATTTTTTCATCGCAAAGGTCGTTCAAAATAATAAAGAAATATTAAAAGTCGTTAAGAAAAACTAATAAAATTTACCACTTTGTAGTAGTAGATTTTTAAAAGATATATTTATGGTTTTAATGATGTCAATAATAACGAATTAATTGAAGCTTTAAAAATTATTAAAGTATCATATTAATATTTTAAGACACTACAATCAATGCTTTTTATACATTATGAAAAATGCTGCTAACCAGAAAAAAATATTAAACCATTACAAATAATTAACTACTACATTTCTGTTTGGAATCATTTTTACAACTTGTACACTTCACAATAAGCAATAATTTATTACTGTCATTTATCGTTAGTTTTAGATGATTTTAAAAACATTAATTTTGTTATTAAATGCTCAAAAAAAGCCCTTAATAGCTTGCCTAGTAGCACACTGGTATCGTCGCCATGCTTCATCCTCGTTTTCGCTTACCTCCCTCATCCTTTTCGCTAGTTCTTCTTCATCAATTTTTTCTCCTGCATAAACGGGCGGTATAATCGTTTCTTTTCCTTGCTCATCTCTCACTCGGATAACTTCTTCTCTGCTGGTTGATGGCATATCTCTTTTATCCCTCACAACTTCAGAAGTCAAAACATACGAAGATACGTCGAAAGAAGGTTTGTGGACGACTTTCAGATGAGTCGTTTCGGTCACTTCTCTAACAATTTTCCCTGGTGGAACTTCCGGGGATGGCTTGAGAACTGACCGAGGGGGAGGAAGATCGGGTAGACCCACCCCAAGGACCATCCTCTCTTTGGCAATGTGCTCTCTTGTGTCCTCTTTGCCATGTTCCCACCAAGGTGAAAAACGGTGTTCACATTCTGAAGCTGTATTGTAAGATGAAGATCTTGAATGTTGGAGGGTGCATTCTGAAGCTGTTTGGAACTCTTCGTCGGATCTTAACTCTTCCGGCTTTGGTTGTTTGGGTGGTGGATTTGGCTTCTGTAATAATAATTTTTTTATTAAAATATTAAAATTTTGGAGGCTTATAAAAAGTCAAAAAGGCATTTCTGAGGAAATATTTTGAATTTAAATGTTTTCAATCTATCTTAGAAATACAATAAGAAATTGTACAATTAGAAAAGAGTCTTCCGAAGGGGATCTGATTTTTATTACTTTATTCATTAACTCACATTTGTCTATATTTGAAAACAGTTTATGGGAAATTGTTAAAAATTTATTTCTGGCCAAGTTTTTTTCCATTGATATTTAGTACGACTGTTTTCTTCAGTACGGTGTTAGGTTACATACATTTGTAATTGTAATTCAACTCAAGTGGAGAAAAACTTTAATGAACTATGTAGGTGTATTATCAGTTAATTTTTATTATCTACATAAGAACATAGTTAATAAAATAGGTATAAAGGAAGGAAGTTTGTTTTACTATTTCAGTTTCAGCGAAATTATACAAATTTACCTAATTTTCTAACTTCCGTTTACTGTAAAGAAAATGGAAAGTAAGAGCCAGCTCATTTGCTTAAAAAAAATACTGGACGACCATTAAGGAATATTTGCATGGTATTAAAATTACAATAATTAATTATATGATTTCCTATGGCATAGTCAATGTTTGTTGTATTTCCGAAGTCTTTTCTTGCTCAGGCTAAAATTAGTTGAGTAGATTATTAACTTATTTTATTATACTTAATTAAACACAATTATTTTGGTAGTTGTACTTGGTCATTTTTGAGAAAAGAAACCTATACAACATCTTCTGTCTATGTGTAATAAATCTTCCAGTCCACAAGACTTTTAGTTGAACTAGGGCCTTAAAATTTTACTTCAAGAAAAAATAAGTTTATTTTAAAATCTTAATGGGAACAAGGAACAATAAAAATAAAAATCTTAATTAAATATTATTCTACCTGTAAGTAAGGAAATCGAAGATCTTTATTACTTTTAAATACTTTAGATAGATGACAAATTACATCTTTCCTTTTTTGGCACTATTCACTTTTCGATTAGTTATAGTATTGAAGATTTGCTACTCAATAGTATTGAGTTTTATAATAATGGTATCTTCTCGACCACACTAACTGAAATTGTAATAATGTTGAATTTTAACCAGGGCCGGAGCGTGAGTTTTGGGGGCCCTGGGTTAATACTACTTAGGGGCCCATCTAATTACTCAAAGTATAGAAAAAAATGAAACAGTAAATTATGGATTCTTTCGTATTATCGTCTTTTTTCGAATTTGACTTGACTTAGCTGGGGGGTCCTGGGCTGAAGCCCAAAACGCCATGTGGTAGATCCGGTCCTGATTTTAACTTTAATTTAATTAAAAAGTCAATTACAATTTTTAATTTTAAGTCATTTTCATGCTATTATCGACCCTAGTCCTTTTTGTATTACATAAAACAGGCGAAGGACATATTTTTGAACAATAAAGCTCTTTTCTGACCTGAAAACTCAGACCCTAAGTAAAAATTTTTGTAGATCATGTAATGAGAGTAAATAACACACTGATTCAAAAATATTTATGTATAAATTCCTTTTCAATGCGAATTAATTAACTTTCCCATATTGCTCCTAGTTTACTCGCTTAATGCAATCTAATTACCAATCAGCGGTTCAATTAAGTGAATAATGTAAAAATCAGATATACTTTTCGTTGTTTTACTAAACACGCATTTTAATGTTAATATAATCAGAATGAGGAAACGCGTTACATGTTTAATCGGTGTAGATAAACATTTAAATATATTTATGTATCTACATGTAATATAATATAACGCGTGTCTATTTATATTATAACCATAAATCGAGCTAGTATTGATCCATTTGTGGACAAACGGCACTTTCTTCAGGGGATTTTACTTTAAATACTCGGAAATTTGTGTTCACAAGTCAGTTGGGACTTTAGATCGAAATTAGTCAAGACTCGGTAATAATGGATAGCAGTTTAGTAAGTAGAAGTAATTAAGTTATTAATAATTATTAGTTTTTGCTAAATTTGTTTAGAAGCAATAAATAATAAGAGTAAGAATAAGAGTTTTCATATATTTGTGAAAAATTCTTAAACATTAAGGTAGTAGATGTGGCAAAATTTTGATGTGAAAGGAAGTATAAATTAATTATAAAACTTAGTTTTCGGAATCATTAGCCTCCAATTTGGCCACCATATTGAATAAGGGGTGTAGACGGTTTTCCGCGATATCATTAAAAGTCACATTTTTTTTCAGACTTTCAGTAAAGAATAGAATTCCAAGTTTGGTCAAAAACTTTTTACCGTAAACTTGAAGATAAAAAGTTACAAATAATGAACAGTTTTAAGGAAAACGTAATTCACAGACCGTGTTATAACTTTTGTATTTTCAATTGTACAGTAAATGGTATCTGGACCAAAATTTTAAAGAATTTAATTATCTACAAGAAAAGTCTGAAACATAAATGAAAACCTTTCTGTACGCCCCTTTCTTACACATTTAAATCAAAAATTATCTCTTACTCGAACTATAATGTCAATGTAATATTTCAACAGATTAATTTATATTTATTTTTTGATACAGTGTAAATTCTCTATAACGAAACATTTCCTACAATGCTACTAAACAATTTTTTAACCATCATTCTACTACATTATTTCTCTAGTTTATATTTGTACGTATTCTTAAAAAAAAAGTAAAAAAGTTGTAAATTTAAGATTTTTTCTAAAACGTTATAACGAATTCTATTTTATTTACTCTTATTTTTAAAATGTTTCACAAGAAGATTGTTTATTTGCAATGATACCGGTGAAATTAGTTTTATTTTAGTTATCCTTCAGGACTGACTATTTAATTTTTCTTTAAGGTCTTTGTACTTCTGTTGATTACAATAGGAGTTATTTATTGCCAAGAAAGTGACAAGAAAAAGCTAGAAGAATACGTAGATTATCACGTAAGTGAAACATAAAATTATCGAAAATGAACGCAGTAAATGTGGTTTATTTCATTTATAGTAGGTCAAAAGCTCTACTTTTTAAAATATATACCATACAAATATTTGATAATTTGCCAATACAATTTCAGCGAGAAAAATTTACGAGACTTTAGTTTGTGTTAGTTTTGCATTCCAAAAATCTAATGTGAAAGATTTATCATTTTATCAGGCTTATATTGTCAACTGAATTTTTGAAAAACTATTTTGGTAAAAAGTCAATAAATGAAGAACAAATATAACGATAGGGGCCGTATTTCAGATTCATTATATTAATGGCCAAAAGCCTAATACAAATCTGAATCGATTGCAATTTTGCATTTTTGATTTATGGATTTCAGCTGTTTAATTTATGACCTATAATGAATCACAACTGATTTTAAACTCAATCATCTGTAGGATGCTGTTGATGTTTGTGGTTCTTACAGGCACCTCCTCATTACCATTACGATTATCATGTTCACGATTTAAAGAAGCATGACATTAAGAGCCAGTGGGAGACAAGGGACCATCATAAAGTCAAAGGGTCGTACAGTTTGCTTCAACCTGACCACAGGCGAAGGATCGTTGATTATGAAGGAGACAAACATGGTATCAGATATCGCGTCAGGTACGAAGGTGGTCACTACAGCAGCGGAATTTAGGTCTTTATTGTACTTTTAATTTATTATTATTGCGTTGACTTGCGGAACTCGTTAACACTAGCGTAATTTTGCTCTCGATGTTGGTGCCAAGCCAGTGTTGTTTTTTTATTATTGTTGCGTTTAATAAATGTTTCAAACAAGAATTTCTTTTTGATGATCTTTTATTTGACAACGTTATTTTTATGCATA
Source organism: Agrilus mali (assembly GCA_029378335.1). Taxonomy (NCBI): domain Eukaryota; kingdom Metazoa; phylum Arthropoda; class Insecta; order Coleoptera; family Buprestidae; genus Agrilus; species Agrilus mali. Next base: position 19,672,552 of record CM055659.1, read on the forward strand.
AATCATATACCTACTCACAACTTTTTTTAAAAATAATGAATATTTCAGACAGACGGGAGGTGAACAGTATTTCTGAATACATTTCATTTTTGGTAATACGTTTGAAGATATGCTACTAAAAAATATTGAGTTCTTGCTTAAGTTATCTGAACGTCTGAACAAAACTTTCTATACAGTTATAAAAATTGACAAAAATTGTTTTGTAATGAATTTTAACTTCAATCTAATGGTAGAGTAGACCAGTATATTGTGATATGATAATAAGAAGAACGAAGGATAATAAGAAATGAGGAGTAGATGCTTTAAATCTTGGGGGAACGTGTGAAATGGGTGAGGATAATTTTGTAGAATATTATTCAAATGGTTTTAACTGAAAACTGAAAAAAAACTCGAAGTGAACGAAGTTCGAGTGGTCTTTTCCTTCTGTAATTTTATGATCTTAAACAATTCATTTAGAAACAATCTTCAGTTCAAGCCCTTAATGGAAACATCACCTAACACCATCTAAACATTTTTGGTCTTTAACCCCCCTATTACTCTCAAACTTACATTTATTCCTACACATTCCCATTTTCAGTTCCACCCTCTACACCTTCGTGTGTCCGTTCCCAATTTAATACACTTGAAAGGTATTCTAGTAGATTAGGTATTACCTTTCCTCCACCAATTTACATTTCAATCAGTGTTTGTAGACATTCCCAATATATTTTATAACAAATAAACGAAATATAATTTTTTTTTTGAAGTAAATAAGATCAAATTATGAAATTTTATTTAATGCATACGGTTTTTTCTTATTATTATCTTTATGTGTTTTCGAAGTAATTCTTAAAATATGATTGGTTTTCTACATGATCAGGACTCATTTTCACTACCAGTTTCCATCTCAACTAATGTTCATAAATTTTAGATATTTCTGCCTTAATTTACACCCAACATAGTAACCCTTTGTTTTGGTATTGGTTAACTCGGGTAATTCTATTTACTGCAAATGGTTTTGTTTACATTTTTTTATTATCTTTAGGTCGGCGTGGTTTATTTGTTTTCAAAGTAATTTTGAGAAATTTACATTCCATATGACTATTTTTACAAACGCTGTCAACTTGTGATGAATCACTCGTGACATTAAAAATAGGGAATACGTCGTAATTTTCTCCAGAAACACAGATCTGTCGTTACCAGATGTTGCACCTACCAGGTGACGCGTTTGAGAAGCAGGACGTCCGTTCGACGGATAATAAAACTGTAGTTAGATATTTGATCGCATGTACTAAGGCAACAGGCAACTTCCGAAAAACAAAGCGTTTTCATGTTTGTCTGTCTCTCATTCTTTCATTAATTCTAACACGTACTATTAAACATATGTACGATATAATAGATGATAAAATAAAATGGAATTAAATTATGGAGTCTCGTATACATTATTGAGACTCATCTAATATATAAAATTCTCGTGTCACAAAGTTAGTTACCACACTCCTCCGAAACGGCTTGACCGATTTTTATGAAATTTTATATGCATATTCAGTAGGTCTGAGAATCGGCTAGTATCTATTTTTCATACCCCTAAGTGATAAGTGTTGTCCACCCCTAACTTTTTTATTTTTGGACAAAATGTTTCATTTTTATTTTTTTATGATTTGGCATTACAAAATACATATAACCCTTAATTTTAACCCATCTACTACAACTCCCCATTTTTTAATAGCGATGTTAGTACTGTAATAATCTTTAACTCTCAGTGGTCGATAACTGATCAATTTATTATTATCAATCGATTAGTCATCCCCGCAAGGCGTCTACTAATGTCACTACTCACCCAGCAAACAGCACGGAGTGGGGATGAGAATGAAGCAGATTTTGTTAGAATGTTACAGGCAGTTCAAATATGTTCTAAGAAGTAAAATAATGTTTTAGTATAAAATTTCAGAATGATTTGGCAATGTTCAAGAATGTTCCAGAATATTGAAGATCATTCAAGAATGTTTCAGAATGTTAAAAAAAGTTAGAAAATGTTTTGAATCATTATGGGATGTTCTGGATAGTTCTAAATTCGCGAATATTCTAGAATGTTCCATCAAACGTGTAATATATTCTTAGCCGGGCAACGCTCGGGTATTGGTGCTAGTGTTAGGTAATTATTAAGATGGGATTTCAGAAAAACAAGTTTTTGAACCACAATCCTTTGAACATCAACTTCAACTATTTTTTCATTTCTTTTCTTAGGGTAGGGTAGTTTTCTTTAAATGAGTTTTCTAATAAAACATAACAGAAAATACTGCAGACAAGACCTTTTGCCTTTAATCCTACAGTGATGAGATATTTGCTTTTAATTGAGAACTCCTTTCCTTCGGAATCAGAAAAGTCATAATTCAATATATATTTTGGTCAACACTTTTATAATCACAAAACTTTGAAATTTGGGGAAGGTAGGTAATGGAGATATTTATCATCCCCTCATCAATATTCTGGATATGCCTTTGAATTTGGAAGTGGACCTTTCGTACGTCTCATGTGTCAAAGTCTTACCATTGTGCATTTATTAGAATAGGGTGTGGGACAATTGGTGAAGAAAATAGTCTTAATTCTTATCGTGTGTACATTTGTATACGATGTGTGTACAAAATTCAAAAACATGGAAACATTGAATTAACAAGATTTTGGAGGCAACCCCTTTCTTAATGTTTGATTTAATGACTTGTGCTTGTAGTATTTGTGAAATATTAATAACTATATTATACAATTAAACTCTCCTAAAAGCGCCTCAGTGGGTGCAGTAAAGTCAGAATCGGCAAAACTTTAATCGTGAATGTTTATTTGTCTGTCAACTGCATAATAATAATTGAAAAAGAAATCACTAACCTCCATTAAGCACAAAGCGGATTCGAGGTTTATTTTTGAATTTGCTTGAACAACAGTGGTAGGTGTAGTTGATAGACTTGAAGACGCACTGGAATCAAATTCTATATCGAGTCCACAATCTTGCTGTGCACTTTTCAACGCTTGATCCAATTCTTCAGCTAACTCCGTGACTTCCGTGAGTTTTTCTGAAATAGCTTCGACACACACTTGGTTATCTTCAACAGATGTGTCCCTAAATCCCGTTACGTCTTCATCGTTGAAATCGGTTTCGGAAAGACTGAAAAAGACCATTCAAATTATTAGAATTAAAAAATGATTTATCTATGTATACTGTAATAACAAAAAAGGCTTTTCAAACCCTGACACAATGGCGTTTAATATTTAATATCTACTCATTTTTGTTCAGAATTTGTTTCACTAATTTGTTATACCAGCTTCATGAACAAAAAGCAACAGGAACGTGATATAATAAGTACATAGAAGTTTAATGTAGAAATTCTATTATATTGATGATTGCTAGATACAGTTGCTAAATTATATCGTATAATGTTATGGCAATACATAAAATTGATATTAAAGTCTCAAAGCGATTCAAAAGTTATATTCTTCTAATAACCAAAATTAACAAATTTTAATATAATAAATTCTATTTCGAGATAGATAGGCATAATAAAAAATTTGCGTGAATGAAACTACTATCATAGGTATCTTTAATTTTGAAATTTATTATGTGTTTGAAAAATAAAAATCAAAATGTTCAGGGCATTAAAAGTCACTGGTTGAAATTTGTAGGCCCGTATTCTAAAAATACCTTTCGTTTAGGAAAAATATATTTTTACAAGCAATGTTATTAGCCAGTCAGCTTCAGAAAGTGGCAATGCGGCGCATTTATCCAAAATAATTCGGGGACATATAGGACTACATTAATTGTAAATATTTGCTATTTGCTCTAAAATACGACATAGATAATTTGGGCGGTATGCCAAATAATTCCGAATAAGTTACATAATTCAACGTAATTAGTCGATTAACTTTTAACAGCTTACGTGCGTTTTTTATCGAATACTAATCCGAAACCTAAATGAACTGTATAAAGTTTAATACCAGAGAACAATGTTTTGTGTTTGTATTTTTTTCAGTAGTGCAAAAACATTATTTTTGAAAACTTGAGCCTTTCCTTTCACTAGTTTTTCAATAACTTATGAACCTATTTGCAACCAGTGTGTATATTCAAATTTAATCAACTTATATCTTTTAATTGTTTAAATTCTGTTAAAAATACCTTTTATGACTACTTATTTGACTTAAATGACGAATTAAAAGTTAAAATTCAATTTAAATAAAAATTTTAATTCAGTTTAAATAAAAGTACCTTTATTATAAATTAACAAATAGTGGGTATTTGCAAAAACTACATCAAGTTAATATTAGAACTAGATAAGAGTAACCCTAATGATAGGATAGCAAGAAGAAGGATTAGAGGGGTTGGGGGTGAAGATAGTAGAAAACTAGTATGTAGGAAAATAATTTTGGAAATTGGTTAAAGATCTTAAGTGTGACGACGAAAAGGAAATTTTGAATAGGTAGTTAGCAATGGAAAGAATGGAAATAAGAGGGTAGAGTGCAGGGTGAATTTTTAACAGAATATTTGTATAGAATAATTAAGTTTACTATATAATGAGTGTGGTATTAAATGAGATTTTTTAATGGAATGGTGGCTTGTTGGTTGTCTGTTTCGTGTAACTAATATACCTATTAAGGATTTCATTTGTAATTAATCACTTTTGGTTTAATGAAGCTTACTACTACTAATTTTTTTAATTTTAAATTAATTTATAAATCAGTGTAACAACAAATTCTCAAATATTTAACACATTAAATTATTTTGCTGCTTAAAACACCTGATAGTTCTTTAACAAAGCTCTTAGAAATATTTTTAATAATATAAGGAATACTATCTACAGAACATCAGTTTTTCTTTCAAAGAAAAATGATGGCCCAAAACGTGTTTAATTGTAATATTTTATTTTTAATGTAAGTAAAATTAATATGATCATAAAATAAAAAGAAAAAAATATTAAATACTTGTGATCCCTTATTAAACACTTATATTAAAAGTATGTTTTAGTAATTGAAATACTTATCAATGTGGTAATTCTTCCCCAATGTGTTTCTTAAATTGTAATGATATAGAAATTTTTAGGGATTGCTGAAGAAACTAAAAATATCATCGGAACGCACTATGGTTGTCTGATTATGAGACAGAATTTTTTATAAGTCATATGTCATTATAAACAAATTAAAATACTTATATATTGAAAACAACCTAAATTTTTAGAACATTAGTTGTTTTTTTAGATTTTTTTATTGAAAATAAAAAATATGTGTAGGTACGATTTTTTCTTTGGCGTTTTATTTTATATTTGAATAACAATATAATTGAAGCATCCTGAAACTCGAATATTTCTGTATCTAAAACTTTTATTTACTCTTTTACATCTTGCTTACCATCACTTTTTATAAAATAAGTACTTAATTCTGATTGTATTTTTCGTGCGATGCTCTATTATGATACATGTCATTAAGTAACTGATTCGATAAATACAGAATTTTGTACCGTATTATTTTTCAACACTCTCAATAAAATTTTATTAATCACCGGAAAACTTCAAAGGTCGTTAACTCTTGAGAATGTTTAAAATCTACGCGAAACCAGCAGTTAATAAACGTTGTCATGGGAAACATATGGAATATCCTGTAAGGTCGGCATTAAATTTGAATCGACTGTCTCGTATTTTTAGACAATGTTCAGCTATTATTAAACATCTGAAGAGTACAGGTTTCAAAAGTTAACTCAAGTTTAAGTAAATTGTCGAAAAAAAGTTAACACAAACCATTGCTATCGGACGCAGCAAATAAACTTAATGATAACAGATTAATAAATAGATCGGTAATAAGGAGAACCACAATCATGCCACTTTCATGTATTAATAAATTATTATTTAACCAATCCTTTACAAATTGTTATAAACACACTTAAGAACAAACACATTAAGCAAAAAACAAGAAACGGAAACGTTTCCTTAGCCGATTTTATTGCAAGCTGTTTAACAGAGTTATTAAGGTTAATTTTGTAAATTGATCTTAACGCATAATGCCTAGCTCACCCATCGACAGATGTTGAACTTGAGCCAGTTGGGACGCCACTGCCCGCGACTTAACCCCCACTACTTTTACTTAACATTTCCGTACTTATGCGAAGGCGAAACTCGACGCGAGTCGTTTACATATGATGAGCCAAAAATACACCACCATTCATTTAGCGTGCCCTCTCTCTAAGTTTCTTGTTAAAATCCGAAAATGTGAAAATTACGAGGGCGTTACTACTTCGTATTATTATCTCGTAGAAAAGTTAAATACATAATATGTATAAATTAGAATATAAATAAGAAATTTAAATCATTATTCTTCCCCTTATTATATAGAGAAAAAAATCAAGCAACTGAAGAGTTAAAAGTTTTTTATTGGTGCATAATAATTCAGTTTTATAATGAAGCAATAAAAAACTTTTTATTTCTTCTTTATTGAATATGATCGTCGTCCAAAAGATTCCAAATTGCATTTAAAATTGTAATGAATTACATTAGTACTCAGATGATCATTAAAAAGAAGAAGAATCTCCATTCTGAGGGATTATTCTTTTGCGTGACAAAACCAAATCCTTCAGATTTCCGAAAATTATCACAATAAGCACTTGAATACCTCTTATACTCTTATGTAGTCCATAAGTACTACAATGTAAATATGACTTAAATTAATAAAAAATACACTGATGAATATTTCAACTATTCATTATAATCACTTGACGATCGTTTCGCCAAACTTTGGCTTCTTCGGAAGTTTGTAGTCAACTTAAAACTAATAACTTAATAACAAAAAACAAAAATTATCATTCCTAGAAATAGTAGAAATTAATAAATTTTAAAAAACCAATAGATTAATTAATGAACAGATAGATTTAAATAACTCCCCACTGTTAAACTTGTTCCCTGAGACCACCCCCTTAACTAGTATATAAGGCCAATTATTGTTATTAGTTTTAAGTTGACTACAAACTTCCGAAGAAGCTAAAGTTTGGCGAAACGATCGTCAAGTGATTATAATAAATAGTTGAAATATTCATCAGTGTATTTTTTATTAATTTCAACCAAGTAACAGTAGACTCGATCTCATATATAAATATGACTTGTTTGGTTCCATGGAAGAAGAACTTGAAAGACAAGAAATGATACTGCCGTGAAAGTATTTATATGTACCATTCGTTGAAGATAGGTATATCTTCTTTTAGGGAAGTAAAAATATTAATTCAGCTTGATAATGAAGCAATAAAAAAATTTTCACTCCTTCTATTTCTTGACTTTCGAAATTAGGAAGAAGCAATATCAAGATATCTATATTATTAAGAGATTATAGCTCCTATGAAAATGCAAATGTACATAACATCCTGAAGGAGACCCACTTTTACCAGTGAATGAATAATTGTGCATAAATATCTTTACAGCAGAATCATTATTTTTCTTTTCTAGTTTCTTATTCGTGGTAACAAACCTGTAATAATCAGAGAATGCTCTTTATTGCTGTCTGAAATAATTTTTTGAAGATATAAAGCTTGTAAAGGACTTGGTATTGCCATGTTTTCTGTGGTTTCCTTGGATCATTTAGGAAAATGCTGGGGTAGTAATATTCCACAGATAGTCTTTCACTTCTCTTCTGTCTTCATTTCGTCCGTCTCGTCTTTCTTCCCCCACACCACCACCCACCCATTTCCACGATTCCTGAAGGAGGCTGAAGAGGGCCTTCCGCCCTACCCCTCCGACTTTGCACAAGAGTGTAAGTAGGTCAGGGGGGGGACAGCCCGCCCACCAATATTGGTGGGAATGAAACACCCAAAAGTTTTATTGTGAAGCAGAAGAATAACTCTTCAGAACGTAGAACCTCGTCTTCTTCGTCGTCAGTACCTAATGATTGATTACCTGAGTAGTATATATAATATAATCCAATTCCAAATGCAGCTTCAAATCTGTTGGAAGGCTATCACATTCGATAAGGCATAAAAAAAATGTTTTGTTCAGTTATCCTCATGCTCGTCCAAGTGGATGGTTTTGTTGTCCTTTCAAAAAATTTTTGTATCTTTACAGCTTTATTCCAAAAGTAGAGTTCTATTCCTTTATGTTTTACAAAATTTAAAGTGATGATCGGAAAGGTGTTAAATGTGAAGTGTACCAAGATGAAGATGCACTTTAAACTTTTTTATCAAAAAGGGAACATTAACATTTGTAGGGATTATCAAATGTGCATCATAAGTTTAAACTGATTATGGACGAAATCGAAGCTCCAAAGTAGCTAATTCGTATGACATCAAGTTATTGGAAATATTTGCCGTAACAAAATATTTGTTCATATAGCAATTGATTTCAAAAATAATCAGAAAAGTTTGAATCTCTGATCTAGCTTTTTATCAATTTTTTTCGGAGTACATGCAACGGTGGTCTTAATCGTTCCCCCCCCCATTTTTTCGGGGATTTACAACCTACAAAGTTCTAAATGGTTAATTAAGCACTTCGTGAAGCGTGAACAAATTCAAAAATAATTTTCGGATAGTTGCCAAGATGCTAAGATAAATTGACTTCTAGGGGCTGATGCAAAGCTAAAACAACAGCAACAAAAAAAATAATACAGACATGTTCATTTTAACCAACTCTTTTTTGTCGGTTAGTTAAATTTTAAGGACCAAAAAATCCTGTCTACACAATTGCCATAATATCAGTTTCAAAATATCTAAAAAATTAAAATTTAATTTGATAACCAACAGATATACCAAAGGACGTAAATTTTTGCTAGTAACATCTTATTGCGAAACCATTTCTTTTACATTCTAGATTTTCAGTAATTGCACTTAAGTACTTACGTTTCGTTTAAATATAATGGTTCCTTTAATCTGCTCCTCAGTAGTCTCCCTAGTCTCACCATTCGACCAACTTCTACCATAAGATTTTCCCTTGCACTGATAAACTTCCTCACCCGAGCTTGTTTTTTCGCCGCTTCTTCCAGTGGCAGAGTTGCAACAGCTTCTCGTAAATCTCGCAATTGATTACATTGGTCTTCCATGGTCCTATGAAAAACTGCTGAAACCCGGAGTCGAGTCATCTGTTCTTGACTCACAGAAAGAAGTCTTTGCCATGCGAACGTTAAGTCTTCCACCAAAGATCTATGGTCGTCCATGGGGAGTTTACAGGATTGTCGTAACAGCATAGAGGCGTTGAGGAGTTGATTACCGTAATTGTAGGTGTCCTAGACAAAAAAATTGCTTCAGTAATAATTAAATCCCTGGGGGGCTGTGGATATTTGCAAAGGTTGCAAGAACACCCTGTACAGCTATTTCGAAATCAAGTGGAATTTCAGAAAATTGTGACATTTAAGTCCATATTATTGTGCAATTAAATATCAAATTACTCACCTTGGCTGTCTCCTGAAAGAGTTGATGTTCATCCTTTTGAAATTGTATTTCATACACTGTCGACCCGACATGAGCATGATGTTGTAACATGACCCCAAAAAGTTCATTCAACCATTCGACAGCCTGTCTTGCATCTTCCTCATACGAAGCAATGTGTATCACCTGTTCCAGTGTTAATTTCTGTAATTCGACACTATCACTGAACAGATTTTTTCGTGCGGTTGTGGCATCTAGAATGTCTTTTATGTTTACTATGTCCTCGGAATAATCTAAGTGTAGATCTCGACCAAGGGAATCCTTCACCGGTATAGACAGCATGTCAGACAATTTTTCGCCTTCTTTTCTTAACTCTCGTTCCATTGCATCTAAAAGTAAAAGTATGTAATAGTTATTATTAAAATTTGAATGCTACTGCTATTACTAGTCCATGTTTGAAATAATTTAGATAGATTGTTAAATTTTAATAAAATTATGCAAATAATTGATTTTGTAAGTAGCGAAAATGGTTCGTACAAATCTGTTTCCCTAACATAAAATTTTTGAATTTTTTCTAGGAGCTGATGCAAAGCTAACATATTCTTTAACACTTCTTAGACAGCAAACAACAGCAAAAACAAGAAAATAATGCTGATGTTAGAGTTAAAACTAGTTTTTACTTAATGCCTTTGTTAAAACTAGAAATACCCAGTTAAAATTACAATTTATCACTGATATATTTGACTTTCAGATAAAACTAGTTGTCACATCGAGCTGTAATTAAAACTAGCACTAGAAAAACTAATTGAATTGGGATTGAAAACAAGATATTATAGTTTAAAAAATATTTATTGAAAAGATCTGACACTGAGAACTAAATAATAATCTAACACTAAAGGAACATTTTAGGGAACAATGACTTAAATTAGTTACCAATATGACAATATTAATTATAAGTAGGTAAATAAAATAATCAAATAAATCAACAGAACACAACGATAAAATTTCAAAAAGAAACATTCTAAAAGAACATTGATTAACAGACAATAAAATCTAATCAGTCAAACTTACATTTAAAAAATGATGAGGACCTACTACGCGAACAGTTTTAACTGCCTATCTTCGGAAAAACGCGTTTTGTCTAGTGAGAACTAGTTTTAACTGATATTCGATTTCAGCATAAGTTAATTCTAGTATTAACAAATGCATACTGTTACGTAATTTTACAATATCACGTATTTCTCTTTCAACACTTTTTATTTAAATTAACTCCAACACAACAACGATTCAATAACTATTTCGGTAATAACAATAACTCTATAACTATTTCGCTCGTCAATCGCTTTCTTCTCTTCTCGCTTATCTCTGTCGCTCTCTTCTATCAAATACTGTCAAACTGTCCAACGCTGTTCCTTATATAGTCTTATGGACGTTTCTAGGCAACTCTCGAAACGTCCAGCAACTCTCGGACTTTCTGGAACGCGTCATAGGTTACTTTTATCCTTTTACTAAACCTTCGCAGTAGGCGCTTGTCAACGTCAGAATGACACATCCGTCACACTGCCCCCCCTCTAGCGCTGATCGTCCCGATCAGTTTCTTCCACTATGTATGGAGTTAACCGGTTGAGGTGTACAACTTTCATCTTCAATTTGGGGCCTCGTTGTATCCTGTAGACGACATCGTTTATCCGGGTAATCACTTTATACGGGCCCTCCCAATTCCGTTGTAATTTAAGGCACCTTCCTTTCTTGCGAACTGGGTTATAGAGCCATACACGATCGCCCTCCCTGAATCCAGTGGAATTCGCTCGCTGATCATAGCGGGTCTTCATCCGGTCACTTTCGAATTTAATTCTTGTTCTGACGGCTTTATGGATGGTGTTAAGCCGCTCGCGTAGTTTAGACACATAATCGTCCGTGGACAGCGAAGAATCTTCAGGTCGACCAAACATTAGATCAGCAGGTAGTCTCAGTTCTTTCCCGAATAGCACGCAGGAAGGTGTCTGTCCGGTGGTCTCGTGTATGGATGTCCTATAGGCCAGAAGGAATAAGGGAATGTGGCGATCCCAGTCGGTCTGATGATCGTTCACGAACATCCTCAGGTTGTTTTCTATAGTCGCATTAAATCGCTCTACCATGCCATCAGACCGAGGATGCAACGGAGTCGTTCTAGTTTTCCTTATTCCCATCAATTCACACACTCGTTGGAATATTTCTGATTCAAAATTTCGGCCTTGGTCAGTGTGTATCTCCATTGGAACTCCATATCGGCTGATCCAGTTGTTAATTATTGCCTCCGCCACGGTGGTTGCATCCTGGTTGGAGATTGCATAGGCTTCCGGCCACTTGCTGAAGTAATCCATCACAACGAGGATGTAGCGGTTGCCATCTTCAGTTCGGGGAAAGGGACCAGCGATATCCATGGCTATTCTTTCGAATGGCGCTCCGACGTTATACTGGTGCATTTTTCCTCGTGTTCTGGTTCTCGGACCTTTGTTGGAAGCACATACTTCGCATTTTCTACACCAATCTTCCACATCCAATCTAGCGTTCACCCAGTAATACCGTTCACGTATTTTCTCTAATGTCTTCTTCACTCCAAAATGTCCACCTCTAGTCCCAGCATGCAGCTCTTTTATTACTTCTTTCGTCTTCTTCTTGGGCAATACAACTTGTAATCGCTTCTTGGTCCCGTCCGGACTTTCCCAGATTCTTTTAAGGACTCCATTCTCGAGCTTTAAGGAATCCCATTGGGCCCAATAACATTTCGTAGTCGTACTAAGGGGGCTTACGTCCGCCCATTTTGGTCGAGATTCTCCTGTCTCTTTCCATTTCATGATAGGCCATAGGCCATCATCGGTTCGCTGTTCCTCCACCAACACTGTGTCTTCCCAACTCTCTTGTCTCTCCACGGTGGTATGTAGGCATGGAACTTGTTCTAACCCTTCTTTTCGTTCCACAGAAGAACAATGTTTGCAATTCCGTGGGCATGGTCGTCTTGATAAGGCGTCGGCATTACCATGGTGTTTTCCTGGCCGATGTTCAATTTTGAAATTGTACTCTTGTAAACGCTGTAACCATCTGGCCACCTGTCCTTCAGGGTTTCGGAATTGCAGCAACCATTTAAGAGAAGAGTGGTCAGTTCTCAGCAGGAATTCTCGCCCATATAGATATTTGTGGAAATGTTCTATAGTTTTCACCGCGGCCAATAGTTCTCGGCGGGTCACACAATAGTTCTTCTCGGGCTTTGACAGTGTCTTGCTAAAATATGCGATTACTCTTTCTTTGCCGTCTTGAACTTGAGAAAGAACCCCTCCAATACCCACATTGCTCGCATCGGTGTCGACTATAAATGGTTTTCCAAATTCGGGGTAAGTCAAAATCGGGGTGTTAAACAACTTATTTTTAAGAACTTGAAAAGCTTCTTGACAGGTGTTCGTCCAATCAAAAGGCACTCCATTCTCGGTAAGTCTGTGCAAGGGGCGAGCCACATCCGCAAATCCCTTCACGAATCTTCTATAGTACGAACATAATCCTAAGAAACTCCTCAATTCATGCTGGTTCGTTGGTTGCGGCCATTTACGAACTGCCTCGGTCTTGTCAGGATCTGTACCAACGCCTTTACTTGATATGACATGACCTAGATATTTCACTTCAGTTCTAAACAACGCACACTTTTTGGGATTTAATTTTAGTTTTGCTGCTGTGAATTTCTGAAGTACTATGCTTAGATTGGCGAGATGGTCTTCAAACGTTCGCCCAAACACAATGACGTCATCCAAATAGACCAAGCAGATTTCCCAATTCAATCCTTGTAAAATTGTCTCCATTAATCTTTCAAAGGTAGCTGGTGCGTTGCATAGACCGAAGGGCATTACATTGAATTGCCAGAGACCGTTCCCAGTAGTAAACGCAGTCTTTTCCTTGTCTTCAGGATGTACTTCGACTTGCCAATATCCGCTCTTTAGGTCCAACGTCGAGAACCATTTAATGTCACTGGACAGACAATCTAACGTGTCGTCGATTCGTGGCAAAGGATAGCTGTCTTTATGTGTTACTTCATTTAATCGTCGATAATCAACACAGAATCTCGTTGATCCGTCCTTCTTACGTACCAAAACGATAGGAGAGGTCCATGGACTTTTCGATGGTTCTATTATCCCTTTCTCGCGCATATCCTTAATCAATGAATCGACTTCTTCTCGTTTGGCCCATGGTACTCGTCTGGGTGGCTGTTTGATTGGTCTTGCATCTCCTGTGTTGATTCGGTGGTACGCTAAATTGGTTCTTCCATAATCGCTGTCATCAATCGCAAAGACGTTCTTGTTAGTTCGAATTAGATGTTCTAGCTTTCGAGTTTCTTCTTCAGTAAGATGTTCAGTTGCCTTGTTGATTAATTCTTGTAATGCTTCTGGCAGCATCCCGTTATCTTCCCTCTGTTCTCTCATTTGGTCCAAATGATTGATGGTGGTGACTGGTTCCAATGTCCCTATTGGTGTTCCTTTGGAAAGTTTTTGTTCAAAGCCTTTCAGATTGACAACTCTGATTGGAATCGTGGTCGAGCCGGTTTGTACCACAGTTCTTCCGACAAGGATAGCCTTCTGCCTCAAATCTTCGTTGTCTTGCTCTATGATTCCAGTGATTTCATAAGGGACATTATCCTCTATTGTAATTCGGGCAACAGCTTCGGAGTGTCCCGGTAAAAATTGATCTTCAGCAACGACGACCCGTAGTGTTCGCTGATCAGTCCCATTTCTTTGTAGTGGCAGTTCTTGATCTCCTATTCTTAAACATTTTGTGCCCATGTCTAGCTGGATTCGGTGTCTCTCCATGAAGTCGAGTCCCAAAATGATGTCGTCGGTGATATCGGCGACCAGCACTTGATGGTACAGGCTTGCGTCTCCTAGACCGATCACCACTTCGCATTCTCCATGAAACGATGTTGTTTCCCCTGTCGCAGTTGTTAAGACAGCATTTATGGTTAGCGGTCGAATCCTCCATTTACCGATTATTCGAGGGTTAACTATCGTTCTTGATGCGCCGGTATCCACTATCAGTTTTATTTTCCTGCCGTCTACAAAACCATCCACAGTAAGTGAATTAGCAGTGGTTGTTTTCGATACGGAGATGATGATTGGGGCTTTGGGACGCAAAGCCGGCTTTCGCCCCGTAAGGCCGGCTATTCTTAGTTTCCCTGCTTGTTTTCTTCGGCGGCTGACGCCTGTCTTCTTCCAGATGGACAGCCGCTGCTCAAGTGCCCCCTACGTCCACAATTCCAACATGTAACTTCTCGTTTTCTCTTGACACAATCGCGTGAAAGATGCCCCTGTTTGTCGCAAGTCCAACAGCGTGGGCACTCACTCATCTCTTCTTTCGGTTTTGAAGACATGACTTCTTTAGCTATTTTTACCATTTCTTGCCGAAAAATCTCGCCATCTTCTTCAAAATTCAACCCAGCCTGCCGGATTCTAACATGTCCTTTGGATGCTTGTTTGGCTGCTTCATATTCCAGCGCATGCGACAATGCTTCGCCTGCAGTTTTATGTCGAGACATGCGCAGGGCTTGCTGTATTTCGACATCTCGCACTCCATCGACAAACATTTGGGTGGATAGCTGGTCTGTGAAGTCTTGAGGGGCACTAGGATAAGCCAACCGCACAAGCCTTTCGACGTCCGCTTCGAATTGTTGGAGGCTTTCGTTGCTACGTTGATAGCGACTTTTTAACTGCGCCTGGTACATTTGTTGTAGGTGTTTATCACCATAGCGCATCTCCAATCGGTCCACCAGAATTTTAAAATCGTTTTGTTGCATTTCTGGAATACCTTGCAAAACGTCTAGAGCTTCCCCACGTAGCGCTATGATTAGGGCAGTGGCTTTCTCCGTTTCATTCCACTCATTTGCCTTGACAGCAGCGTCGAATTGTTTGAGATACACTGACCAAGAGACCTTCCCATCGAATGTTGGTGGTTTTATCCTCGACATTCTTACACTTCCTTCTTCGCTTTTGTTTAGTTTTGGGTACTCTTGAACGTTCATATTGGCCTTCATATCGTCTAACTCTTTTTGAAACTTTTTGTGTACGGCCTTTAACTCTTCTTGAACTTCTACTCTTACTTCCTTTATTTCTTCTTGAACTTCTACTCTTACCTCCTTCAACTCTTCTTGAACGTCTTGAACTTCTACTCTTACTTCTTTTAACTGTTCTTTCAATCCTTCTTGCTCAATTTTCATTGTTCTCATATCTTCTATTAATTTCTCTTGACCTGCCTTAATTTCTTCTTGACATGCTTTAATTTCTTCCTTCATTTCTTTAAGCATTTCCATCAAAAATTTCATTTGCTCCTCCATTTTTGCCGCTTGACTTCTTGTTACTGGCATAAATCCTTATTCCTGACACCAATTGTTACGTAATTTTACAATATCACGTATTTCTCTTTCAACACTTTTTATTTAAATTAACTCCAACACAACAACGATTCAATAACTATTTCGGTAATAACAATAACTCTATAACTATTTCGCTCGTCAATCGCTTTCTTCTCTTCTCGCTTATCTCTGTCGCTCTCTTCTATCAAATACTGTCAAACTGTCCAACGCTGTTCCTTATATAGTCTTATGGACGTTTCTAGGCAACTCTCGAAACGTCCAGCAACTCTCGGACTTTCTGGAACGCGTCATAGGTTACTTTTATCCTTTTACTAAACCTTCGCAGTAGGCGCTTGTCAACGTCAGAATGACACATCCGTCACAATACATTAAAAACTAGTTCTAACTAGGAAGAACGCGTTCTATCTAAAAACTAGTTTTAACTGCAACACTGACATGTTCATTTTAACCAACTTCTATTACTCCAAATTTACTCGTCTGACTTTTTCGTGTTTATACTTTATCTAATCTTAAAAGCGTGTTTTTTTTTAATATGGTGATTTTATAAATATTTATAATTTTAGAAAATAGTACCATCAGATCAAGTTTTTCATTAGACATACCAAAATTTTAGAACGAACAAAATAGCTCAAACCCCAACGCCAAAACACGACACTTTAGTTGTCCGAGGCACTTTTCGGTAACAAGGTTACCTTCTTCAGGAACTGAAGTGAACTAAACCTAAAAGAGAACTAATCCTAATATATACTGAAAGTTGTTAAGGTTCAGTGAACATGGTTCAGCAGCAATAGTGATGATGTTCAATGGACCTTGACAATAACAAAAAACAATAATTAAACTTGACTAAATAGCGGAGATCCAGGGATAGGACCCTAGTTATTGTTAAGTAAAATTTGGTTATTTTTTACAAATGTATAAACATTCAAAACTATCTAGTAGACAATTATTCCTAACTTCCTTAACTTATTCAAGATTATTAATATTAATATACAGTTCTTCAGTAAGAATATGTTGGGCAACACTAGATTTTTCGGCTCTACCAAACCGTGCATGAGCTAAATGCTCCTTGAACCTAGTTTGGATCGAACGACTAGTTTGTCCAATATATTTTTTACTACAGTCATTACAGCTAATTTCATATATCCCCGACTTTTCTAGGGTTACCGAGGAGAGTTTGAAGGGAGTTACCACTTGAAATATAGGCAATGCGAAAACCAAGTTTACGAAAAATGCCTTCGAATCCTCGAGTAAATCTTGGCTCGTATGGCATAGTAATAAACTTGGTTTTACTGGTGTCTGTTTGAAAAGTCGAAGATCTTGAAACAGAATTCTTAAATTTTATCTTATTAACTAATTTATCAATGATGTTACTATTGTAACCATTGTCAATCGCAATTTTCTTAATTGTACAGAGTTCCCTATGATATCTACTTTTACTAATGGTTACAAACCATTGTCAATCTCAATTTTCTTGTACATAGATTGCTGAGTTTTCTTCTTAGTAAAAGAAGATATCATAGGGAACTCTGTACAATTAAGAAAATTGCTGTAATGACTGTAGTAAAAAATATATTGGACAAACTAGACGCTCGATCCAAACCAGGTTCAAGGAGCGTTTAGCTCATGCACGGTTTGGTAGAGCCGAAAAATCTAGTGTTGCCCAACATATTCTTACTGAAGAACATAATATTAATATTAATAATCTTAACTTGGTTAAGGAAGTTAATAATTGTCTACTAGATAGTTTTGAAAGTTTATACATTTGTAAAAAATAACCAAATTTTACTTAACAATGACAAGGGTCCTATTCCTTTTTAGTCTAGTTTAATTATTTTTTTTTTGTTAGTCAAGGTCCATTGAACATCATCACTATTGCTGCTGAACCATGTTCACTGAACCTTAACAACTTTCAGTATATATTAGGATTAGTTCTCTTTTAGGTTTAGTTCACTTCAGTCCCTGAAGAAGGTAACCTTGTTACCGAAAAGTGCTTCGGATAACTAAAGTGTCGTGTTTTGGCGTTGGGGTTTGAGCTATTTTGTTCGTTCTACAACAACCGCCAAAGTTTTTCCAGTCTTCATATACCAAAATTAATAATGTTACGGTTGAATGCTACAATTTTCTATTTACTGCCACTGAATAGCCCACGTATTATAAAAATTTAAAATTAAAAAACATCTAGCTGCTTTCCATGGAATTTTCGACAGAAATTTTAACTGGAGTCTAACGTACGTGGAATCGTAATGTATACGCCTTGGGTTTATTATAATGAAAAATTTGGGTGTGCCCTATTGTTACTTTACCAACATAATCGTTTTGTTCAAGAGTAGATATCAATCTAAGGAAATATTTTGTGTGCCCAATAAATAAATTAAATTGAATGAAAAGTACAACGAAAATACGTAAAAGTCAGCAAAAGAGATTTAATAAGGGTATACAAAATTTTAGTGTTTATTTTCATAATTTTGAAAATATTCCAAATTATATAAATGTTTTAATGGAAACGGGAACTCATCTATTTCCGCGCAAGACTATTATTATGTTATTAAAAAATTATGTAATTTTTTTTTTTTTGATATATGAGAAGGATTTGTGGTCATCACCCAACTCTGACATGAGAAATTTCATTACCCTCAGGGGACATTAATTAATTAAGTGAATAATTTCTCTTTTTTTCGTTTAAACTCTCTGTCTCCCCTTTAGTGAGATTTAATAAGATGTAGTGAGACTCCGTTATTTCCATTATATGTGAAATTTGCCCTATAATGAGTCTTCAATTGAAATATAAAAGAACGTTGTAACTTTTTTGGATTAAAAAGTTGACGTAATATTTTTAATGGCTCTCTGTGGTTAATGTTTATTTATTTGTTAATAAACTACTGTTGTAAAACGTACAATGCACTTGTGGCCTTAGGCCATTAATTTATTAAGATCATTATCCTAAGGCCGTTTCAAATATAATTGGGTCAATTACAAAAGGCAAGTCCGCGATATATTACTTTACTACATTATTTCAAATAAAACGTTTTATTATCATGTTTTCAGTGCACTTCTGTAAAATTAAAACAATCAGGCTTAGTAGTCCTTCAAAGGCTTATTATTTCTAATATGTCATTATAAAGTGTTCATCTTAATTAATAAATCATTTATTATGGTTTTATTATCGTGAGCTTTTAAACGCTCTCCTCAAAGTTCTGTCTCTACATTTCTGTGTTTATTAAATTTGCTAAAAAACAGAAGTACAAAACTCATTGTGGCTTATCGCTGAATAAACACTTTTTCATATATGTAGGTATAAGTTCTGAATCTTAAAATTGATTCAAACAGTTACAATTGATTAAAGTTTTTGAGCTTACCATTTTTTAATGTTTTTCTGTATCTCTAAAATTTTTCCTGGAATACTTTGTAAAATACTTTGTATATCTATTAGATAAATTATTTTATTAGTAAATTGATAAAAGTAACTTTGAAACAGGTTCATTTTATTAAAATGTTTTTTTTTTGCGGTTCAACGAACTATATCATTGTAAACACATTTATAATGCTTATGTTGTTGTACTCTTAAAAAAGGCATTCCTTTTTTTTTGTTAAATATTTACTTTATGTTATTCCAGGGTATAAAATTGTAATTCATGACATACCCGGTAAAAGTAGGCACATGCATATAAATTCTCTTTATCTTAATATGTAAATTAACGCCCAGCAATAAACGTTTCAACCAATTCGCGTCTGATATAGAGACAGCCAACAGTATGTACTACAACCGCTGAACTCTGTTTTGAATTTATAGAACACTTTCTCTATCTGATCACAATTACACCTTCTATTGTAACTGTTTTAGAGCTGCAGTTTGAATGGCATGTGACCTGTTTATGCTAAATCATTTGGTTTTTATAAATAAATTTTTAAACTTTTATTATCGTCACACGTAAATAGTAAAACATGCATGCTTTCTATAAAAGGTTCACCAACTTTTATAATGTTTTTAAGGTTTAAATTTCCATAAAACAGAGGAATACATTTCCACAATATCATATTTTTACAATTTAAGATTTAATTATGAGTTTTAAAGGCACTTTATTAATTTTATCAGGAGTTTAGATTTCCGTTAAAAAATTTTGCATAAAAAAGGTCTACTGGGTTTAGAAACTTTGGGTAATATTTCTGTTTGCTTTTACTACTTTAAAGGCAAAAAATGCAAACTAAAGCTTCCAATCGGAAAAAATAAAACTTAGCTAAAAGATCAAATCCGGCTCGAAGGACCATGTGTTCGTGCACTGTAAAGGTGATAAAACTAATTATCTACTTACCTAAGTTGTTTTCGCTGTCCTGTAGGTCTCGTAGTTTTTGACTAGCAGTTGAAAAGTTTCCGGTGTCGTTCCCCATAACTAGCGATTCAAATACTTCTCCAGTTCTATCAAAATATTCAGAAACTAACCGGAAGAACCTTAAGGATGTTATGAGGATATTCCTTCGTCTCTCAAGCCTCGCAGCGAATGTTCGGCAAACGAAATTCATAAAGTCCCGTTGCCAAAGTAAATTTTTTAATTCGTTAGTTAGCGTGACGCCTGACTCTAAAGATTTAACCCTGTGTAAAATTTTCGCGTAAACTCCATACGTTTCCCAACATTTCATTTCGATTGCTTCATGATAATTTCTCAACTCTTCGGCGGAAGGAACATCGTGGCCTACTTTATATTGCGAATTTAATAAATTTTCTGCCGGACCGAAAATCCAGTTTATAACGGTCACGATGCCTTCTTGAAGTAAATTTAAGTCTTTATGGTTGGCATCGGTTTTTTGGTAAGTTCTCCATAATTCGTCGAGTTTGTTCAATTTTTTTCGAATGTCTGTCAGGATCTGTTCGAGTTTCTTAATCGTGTCGGTAACATCGTGGGGGGTTGTCATCGCCTCCGATTCGGAAGCAAATTTTCGATTTCTATTATCGTGTTCCACTTTTTCGAGAAGATCGTGACCTAAAACACAGGCAAGTTGATAAACAACCAAGTAGGATATAAAACTGGTTTTATCTACGTGTCCGCAATGAGGAGGACAAACCGTTATGCGGTCGTTTGTTTGCATAAATGCTTAAACCAGGTAAAAATATGAATTATACAATGAAACCGGAGAGTACAAGAAGGCAAACTAGTGAATTAATGGAACAGAATGTTTTTTGAAAGGTCATGACTTCTGAATTAAAAGATATTTTTGATTTTAATCACGTCAGAACTTTACAAGGAGCTGACGCTTTTTAAACGGTTTTAAATTGTATCGTGAGGATAGAAGAACTGGTGTTAATAAAATCTCCTCGGATTATAGGGGCGATGTTATTCTGAGAAATGTGGAGGTGCATGTGTAAGTTACCTTTGATAAGTGCTTGATTGGCGACATCTTTCGTTGAGTCGATTATTTTCGAATTAATTGTGCTATGATTATCATTATAGTTTTCTTGGCAGCTGGTAATTCTTTGCAGAATTTCTTCAACGGCATTAATTGCAGTCTTTGATTCATTAAAATAGCTATCGATTTTCTAAAAATAAAACTAAATTAAGATAACCATAATTTGTTCCATTCTATAACTGGAAATATTGAAAGCTGTTTAATAAGAAATATATTAATTTTAGTGCCAAAGGTGTTTTTAAATTATTCGTCATAAGACGAGGTAATTACAATTATATCAGAAATTTTATGTCATTTTCTTCTTATTTAAAGTATATTAAGATTTAGATAATTATTATGGGTTGTGTGTGGTGTTCGATAACTATTGAGACATGGTAGGTTAGTTTAGGCTTTTTAGGATGAAACGTTGTGGTCCTTTCTCCTTTCTTAATTTCCGTACGTTTTACCAATCTCAACTGTGGTCATTCAATAGATTTACTGATCTTTCCATTAAGACAATTCAGTAAGGATACCGAAAGTCTAAGCTTAGCAAACGTCTAGAAGTCAGAAAGAGAGTGAAGACAAACATAATTCATTCAAAATGTTCCAGGTTGTAAAAGCAATAGTAATTGTCCATTAAATTTGTATTATGAGAAGGTGAATGTCTTTAAATATGAGAAAATGTATGAATAAGAATCATTTTGCAGGTTTTACAAAATTATATTTATTCTCTAACGATTGTTTGGGCTGTTATGCCATTCTTTAATTTTATTGTTATAGTGCTAATTACAGGACCTTCCACCCTTGAATAACTGTCAAAATATTTAATTTGATGATATACAAATGTAAACTTCACAGTGAATTTTCATCACATAAAAGTAACTTCATCACTAAACGGGGGAGGGGGACAAAGAGGATATAAGAAACTTGTGGGTGGAGCTGAAAATTGAAAATGGAATAAACAAAATTAATATATGAAGTGACAAACACTTTTTAACTTAATATTTTCATTGTTACTTAATATGGATATTTTCTTTTTAATATATAGTTCTGTAACCACACATACGTCCTGGCAGTGATTCAAAATGCAATCAGTAAATCTTAATCACCATAATCGTATTCTTTAATGATTATGAATGCAATAATCGGCAATAAATATAGTTGTAATTACGGTAAAATTAAATTTTTAACACTCCAGTGATTGGAGCATTTACTATAAATGCTCATTAACTTACAAGTCTGTTGCTCAGCCACTGCTCATGGTCATATACAAACAATCCACCAAGTTCAAACGGAAGTTGTGCTGGTTCCACATATTTATTCAGCCGTGATGGCGAAATATACGTCACCTAATAAAGCAAAAGCTATTATGTTTATGTCTGTCGAAGATGAAAAGTACCAACTTTCCCATAATAAATAATTATTAGTTAGGTATTATACCGGAATTAAAACAAAGGCAAATGTGTGTTGGATAGCAGGATCGGATGGCATTTAGTAACAATCTTATTTATCTGTAATATATGTGTCTTATCGCCATAATCGTGTAGTTCAAATGCAAATATCTATGATGAGGATCAGCCTTCGGATTTATTTGACAGTTTAGTTGTGGTTAGTAAGATCCATGAACATTAATTTAATGACAACGTTTATAGTAGGTACATACTGCTGTAGGATGCTAGAACCAATGTTCGTATTTGGCATGAGAAATAAATGTACAGGAAGTCTTTATAAATACAAAAAATACCGACCAAGTGCGAGTCGAACTGGCGCACCGAGGGTTCCGTACAAACCTGTATACAGGGTTTTTCAAGTTGATGGGCTATTAGAAGTATATGAATTAGTAGAAGGAATTCAATTCTGAAACTTGGGCTCATTTGGTTATTGTTTATGCCGCTTCTTTTAAAAATATTTTCAACTTCGATTTACATCCGGTTATACCGGAAGTCGATACCAACTTTGTTATTTTAAATGGAATGGTTTATTTTTTACGCTGAATTCGAATAAAACGTGTAATTCTAAGGTAAGTTTGATAACCAACTTGTACACCTATGACGATCGGTTTCTGAGTTAATTTAATTATTAGAAAAAAAATCGCTACCGCAACCCAAATTATAAAAAATCATAACTTCCACAAAATACGACTTAGAGTGTTGAAATTTTTACTAGTAATAGCTGAATATTAGTGCTAACGCCTTGACAAAATTGAATTAAATAATTTATACAGGGCGTTCAAAATAAAATTCTAAAATTGAAAAACTTCAAACACGAATTACCTCGTTTTTTCAAATGGTACCTACTCTTTTTTATTTTTTCAGTCGATTCCTTTTTTATCCTCTTTCGATCTGTATGGATACTTCCTATTTTATTTGAAAATTTTGGAATAATTTTGAATTATTACATAAAATAGGAAGTATCCATATAGATCGAAAGAGGATAAAAAAAGGAATCGATTGAAAAAATAAAAAAGAGTAGGTACCATTTGAAAAAACGAGGTAATTCGTGTTTGAAGTTTTTCAATTTTAGAATTTTATTTTGATCGCCCTGTATAAATTATTTAATTCAATTTTGTCAAGGCGTTAGCACTAATATTCAGCTATCACTAGTAAAAATTTCAACACTCTAAGTCGTATTTTGTGGAAGTTATGATTTTTTATAATTTGGGTTGCGGTAGCGATTTTTTTTCTATAAATTAAATTAACTCAGAAACCGATCGTCATAGGTGTACAAGTTGGTTATCAAACTTACCTTAGAATTACACGTTTTATTCGAATTCAGCGTAAAAAATATACCATTCCATTTAAAATAACAAAGTTGGTATCGACTTCCGGTATAACCGGATGTAAATCGAACTTGAAAATATTTTTAAAAGAAGCGGCATTAACAATAACCAAATGAGCCCAAGTTTCAGAATGGAATTTCTTCTACTAATTTATATATGTACTTCTAATAGCCCATCAACTTGAAAAACCCTGTATATGTGATGTAACTAAAAATTTAAGGTTTTCGGAATTTTTCCTTTATATGTGCTATAAAACATTGCTTCATGCCAAATTTCAAGATTCTAAATCGACTGGAAGTACTCTTTAGGTTTTGATTCCCTTGCGAGTAGTTGCGAGTTTGAAAATATGCGGCTTAAATTGCTGTTTCTTTTGATTGCGTTGACATAGAAGTTTGATTTTGTTACAGCCTAAAGGTATTGTAGACCTGAGTATTCGATATGAATTTCAATTTAATACCTTTACGTGTTCATGAGGAAAGGGGTAGTAACTTTAAAATTATTAAAAATATTTTTATTATATGATGTAACTAAAAATTTACAGTTTTCGCAATTTTTCCTTTATCTGTGCTATAAGACGTTGCTTCGTACCAAATTTCAAGATTCTGAGTTCACGGGAAGTACCCTGTAGGTTTTGATTTAAAAATTTGCGGAAATTAGCAGCACAAACGGCTGTATCTTTTGATTGCGTTGGCTTAGAAGTTTGATTTTTTTACAGATCCAAGGGACAATAGACCTGAGTATTTGATATAAATTTTAGCTTGATACCTCCATGCGTTTCTGAGAAAAAGGGTCTTGACAGACGGACGGACGGACGGACGGACAACGAAGTGATCCTATAAGGGTTCCGCTTTTTCCTTTTGAGGTGCGGAACCCTAAAAATGGTTATGGGAAAGAAAACTTGATTCCTATAAGAGGATCGCAAAATACCAGAGGAATGGTAAACCTGAAGCTAGCTTATCGAATAAGGAATATAAATTAACTTAATTGGGGTCAAAATGGAACGAAAATAATTGATACAAGTATATCGTAAAAGAATAAAAAGTTAAACGCTATTAAATTATTTATTAAGAAAAAATGGGAGAGGTGGTAGAGTTTTTGTAAAAATACGAACAGTAAACATAGTAAATTAATATATCAATTTGAAACACACTCTTGTGTGTCTTTAAAAAACAATGTTTTCCTGGTCACAATTTTTGAATTAGGTATTATCCAGATTTGTGGAACGTAATCTGTAGATACTATTTTTTTCTCCAAGCTTCATCTGTAACTGCGTGCAGACATTTTTAATAAGGTAATGCCTTTTCAATGACTCTGTAACTACGGTAGCGATCACATCGATCATCGTCCTGGTATTAGAGAAGACTAAGAAGATCTCCTCATCGCCCTTGTAGATGACTACACACAATTGTACATAGATGAAACGTTGCGTCAGGATAAAGCTTTTCTAGGCAATATGTCCTATAGTTGATTAAATGCTAATTATTTGCCGGCAATAGTCACTTGTTTAATTGTCAATAAAGCGATGCATTCATTTAATTCTTAAAAATCTCAATTTCTCTTTGGATGAAAATTTAATCTCTAATTTTATATGCAAATGTAGCTCTTAAAGTACTTAAAAATCAGAACTTTCAGTTTCACTTAAAATTTCTTTGTGTTTGGAGTGATGTGACAAGAAACAAGTACACAACCACAAATGTCCAAGTATCGAAAAACGTTACCTATTTAATGCAAAATCTCATATGGTACAACATCTTTCTGTTGGTCATAATAATGTCATTTATTAACACCTTCAAAAGTTATGTCGTCTTTTTAAATTAATTCAAATGTTGCACTATACATTACAAATTAACTCACAAACAAGCATTTTTATTGCCGTAAACGAATAAACGTCAAAAATATCCGCCGTGTTACATAAATAAGTCTCACTTATTAAAACAACCCCCTCATTTGTGCACTAAAAGCGATTACCCCTTAAAGGATCTCCCAAAATCTTTTATATTTATGTACAATTTAAATACCAGTTTCTAGTTACTTTTCAAAGTAGACAGTAAAAACGTATTTATTAATTTTTTTACACGTCTGCCCAGCAGTTTTCTGATTAAATTTGACATACCTACTGTTTGATGCGAGGCCGTATCTGGTATCCAGCCTCTGTTATGCGTTCGGATTTTTCTTGTTTTTATTGAATTAAGGATTTTCTTGAATTTTATTGCCTTTTTATTGTAATACACTATATATAAATCAACAATTTACAAATATATATGTTGATTATTAATAACTCTTGGTCTTCAGAATGTAATTGAATTCTTGTTGCTTTTTTATTAATTTTTTTTGTTGTTATTTTTTTTTTTGTTCTTATCCATGACAATTTGGTTTTTTTTTTTTATTTTTGTAATTTTAGAAAAAGGGCCTCCTTTGTTAGTTTATAAATAAACACACATACAACTATAAATTAGAAGAAGAAAGATATATACATATACACAAAGAAAGATATATACGTATATACATATACACGCAAGACGTAACATTCCGCCCGCCTTGAAAGAACTATGTATCTTTCAATATGATTCTCAATCGTTATTAGGCAACGGGCACACTTTTGTCACGGCACGTTTTACAACACCCGTTGACGTTTTAACTGAAACCGTTCTCACATAATTGTCCTTTCCTGGATGGATGTCGATAATTCGACCAAGTGTCCACTGAAGGGGAGGAAGATTGTCTTCTTTCAGAAGAACTACCGCTCCCACAGGAATGTTTGTTTGTTTGAAATTCCATTTTGACCGCTGTTGCAGATTACTTAGATATTCTCTTGACCATCGCTTCCAGAAATGTTGTGTCATTTGTTGAATTTGTTGCCATCGGGATAATCGGTTGAACTTTATCTCGATAAGGTCAGGCTCCACAAGAGCAGTAAGTGGCATACCAATAAGAAAATGGCCGGGTGTAAGGACATCGAACTCGTTGGGTGAATTTGGGATAGGTATGAGAGGACGGGAATTTAGAACCGCTTCAATTTGGGATAATAATGTGTACAATTCTTCGAATGTCATTGCTACATTGCCTATGATACGTTTAAGATGGTGTTTTATTGCTTTAATTCCAGCCTCCCAAATCCCTCCAAAGTGAGGTGATTTAGATGGTATGAAATGCCAAGAAATATTTTCCATTAATGAATTATTTATTAATTGGTTTTTAAACTGAGTGTTTTGAAATAATTGATACAATTGCTTAAGTTCACGATTGGCTCCTACAAAATTAGTGCCATTGTCGGAGTAGATGTTACTGATCATATCTCTTCTAGCGATAAATCGTTTCATAGCTGCCAAAAATGCCTCTGAGGTTAGGCTGGTAACTAATTCGATGTGCATCGCTTTCGTTGCTAAACAAATAAACAATGCAATGTACACCTTGCGTAATCGTATACCACGCCCGCGTCCTTCTTTCATCAGAAGAGGACCAGCGTAATCTACTCCCGTATTGATAAAAGGTCTTGCTTGTTGTACTCTAAATGCTGGTAGGTCAGCCATTATTTGATTAGTTGATTTAGGGTTTGCTTTAAAACATTGTAAGCAGTTATGAATCACACTCTTTACGATATTTCGACCAGAAATTGGCCAGTATGTTTCTCGAATTATGGATAATGTTAACTGAGGTCCTGCATGAAAATATTTGGTATGATAATAGGATATTATTAATTTTGTAACATGATGTCTCGGTAATATATAAGGGTGTTTTTTGTTATATGAAATATAAGCATTGTTCAATCGACCACCTACTCGTAATAATCCGTTGGTATCAAGAAAAGGGTTTAAAGACAACAATGAGCTAGATTTATCTAATTGTTTATCAGTTTCTAATTTTTTAATTTCTCTAGAAAACATTTCACGTTGGATTGATTTAATTATTTTTTGGTCTGCTAATTTTAGTTCTGAGGTTGATAAATTGCTTAGTTGCCTTTTACTTGTTGTTTGACAGTTGTTAATAAATCGCAATATAAATGCGGTAACTCTTATTAGTTTTAAATAAGATGAATATTGTAATGATAAATTAGACAAAAAAGTCATGTTTATAATCGTTGCATGACAAGTGCGCTGTTCTGGGAGTAATTGGTTTCTTAAAATTGCTACCGATTGATTGGGCCATTGTAAAAAATCGGTGGTTAACCATGAGGGACCATGCCACCATAATTCATTGTTTAATAATAAATTAGTAGTCGATCCACGTGAAATTAAGTCGGCAGGATTTTCAGCAGAAATTACATGATGCCAATCATTCTGTTCGGTTTTACGTTGGATCCTAGATACCCTATTGGCTACAAACGTTTTTAAATTTCGGGCTGATGCTGCTATCCACGATAACACAATACTCGAGTCAGTCCAATTATATTGTTTATTGAATTTGATATTAAGGGTTTTTGTTAATTTATGTGTAAGTTCAGTCAAAAGAATCGCGCCACATAGCTCTAATCTCGGTAATGTTAGAGTTTTAATTGGGGCGACTCTCGATTTAGAGCACAATAAGTTCGATGAATAAAGCCCGTTTGAATATTTTGAGCGAACGTATACGCAGGCGCCATATGCGCTTTCGGATGCGTCGCAAAAGGCATGTAATTCTAATGACATAATTGAATTATTTTCGCTAATTGGTCGAGGAATTTTAAAATTTGTTAATGTTTCTAGATTATCGATATAATTTAGCCATTCGGTGTATATTTTAGGAGGAAGTGATTCATCCCAACTTAAATTTAATGCCCACAATTTTTGCATTATTAACTTTGCTACAATAATAACGGGAGATACTAGTCCTAACGGATCGAATAATTGACATATGGCTGATAATACGGTGCGCTTGGTAATTCTAGATTTATTTATAAATTTAAAATTGGTATTGAATTTAAAAACATCTATTGAAGGGTTCCACCACAAGCCCAATGTTTTAATGTCTTCGTTATCGTTAATAAACACTAGATTTTGATTTGTTTTCATGTCTGATATCAATTGTGGCACATTTGATGCCCATTTATTTAATTCAAACCCTGCGCCTTCAAGAATAGACGAAACTTCATTTTTTATTTTTGAAATTTCTGTTAATGAATTCGCGCCTGTGAGCATATCATCAACATAAAAATCTCTGCATATTATGTGGTGTCCCTTAGGGTAACGTTCCCTTGCATCTAAGGCTGCTTGTTGCATACTTCTAATTGCTAAAAATGATGCAGATTTTGTTCCGTATGTTACTGTGCATAAATGATATTCTTGTATTGGTTCGCTAGGATTTTCACGCCACAAAATTCGTTGCCAATCTCGATCAAATGTTGCAATCTTAATTTGCCGATACATTTTTGTGATATCAGCTGACAAAACATAGCGGTGTGTTCGGAAACGCATTAAAATAGAGAAGAGATCTTGTTGAATAGTGGGACCTAACATCAATTTATCGTTTAAACTAAACTGATTAGAAGTCTTGGCGGAACCGTCGAATACAACGCGTATTTTTGTAGTCAAACTATCGGTTTTAAAGACAGCATGATGTGGTAGGTAATACACATCGTCCTTTTCGCATAAGTTGTCCTTTATCAACTGCATATGACCTAATGATTCATATTCGTTTAAAAATTGGGTATATTGTTGTTTTAATGTAGAATTCTTTTGCAACCCTTTTTCTAATTGATAAAATCGCTTTAATGCCATTTCTCGAGATTCGCCTACACTAATTTCGTTTTTTAACGGAAGACGAACTATGAAACGTCCACTTATATCTCGCTTATGATTATTTATAAAATGGCTTTCGCATGCAATTTCTTCTTTTGTGTAATTATATGATTGGTCATTAATTGCCTCAATTTCCCAGAATTTTGTTAGTTGCTTGTCGATATTGATGAAATTACATGTTTTGTTTTGATTTTGTTGAACATTTACTGAACCACCTAATATCCAACCGAAGTGTGTTTTTTGGAGATTAAGATTTGGACATAGTTTGATCCTACCTACACATATTAACTCCCAGAACAGTTCGGCACCAATTAGTAAATCTACTTCACGGGATGTGTTGAATTCTGGATCAGCCAAGTTAATTTCTGTGGGGATATTAAATTGATTCTTAGGAAATGAAATTGATGGCAGACAATCAGCTAAATTTTGTAATACAAAACAAACTAAAGTTTTCTGAAATGAATTTATTCTTGATTTGATTTTAATGCTTGTTGAATAATTAACTTGGGAACTGCTATTGCTTATTCCTCCTATAGTGAAGTTTACTCTTGAAATGGGCAGATCTAACCTTTTGCGTAAACTATCGGTGATTAAGTTGATTTGAGACCCTGCGTCTAGTAAAGCTCTACAGGGTTGAAGTTTACCTTGGCGATCATAAACATGAATCTCAACGGTTGACAATAAAACTTGATTATTTTTTAAATCGTTTGAAAATGAATGTCCTACAATGGCTGATGTTGATGAAGTTGGTTCGTCTGTCAATTTATTGTTGTTTTCAGAGATAGAATTATGTTTTTCAACATGCAGCATGGTATTATGCAGCTTGTTACATTTTCGACATGCACTTGCATAACACTCAGAAGCCTTATGATTGTTTCTGAAGCAGTTAGAACATAAATTGGTTTTTTGAATAAATTTAATACGATCATTAACTGACATTTTAATAAATTTGTCACATTGGTTTATGTAATGTTTAAATTTGCACAAAGGACAACTTAACATATTATTCGGTTTCATATATGTGTTTAATGAAGTATGCTTCGGCTTATTAATGTTAATTTTGTTGGAAAATTTATCAGAATACATTCTTACATTTTCGGCATTATAATTACAATTTTTGCTTTTTTCTAGAGTCTCTAGCAACTGACAACGATTAGAAAGAAAATTTATTACATAATCTAACGTAGGTAGTTGAGCAGTCATTGAAGATTCCAACTCTTTCTTACTTGTAAAATCTAATTTGGAATTAATAATATAAATTAACAACACATCCCAATGTTCGGTTGGCAAATTTAATGTTTTTAGTGAACGGAAGTGTGTATTGAATATATCCAGCAATCTCCTTAACGAGTTTGCGGAATCCTTTTGTACCAAGGGTAGATTGAACAATGCATTTACATGTCCCTGTATAATTAGTCTTTTATTTTCGAATCTATCTTTTAATAATTGCCAAGCAATGTCATAATTGTCTGAAGATGCTGTTAACGAATTAATTACCCGCGCAGCCTCAGAGGTTAAACACATCTTTAAATAATGAAATTTTTCGATATTACTTAAATTGGTATTATTATGAATTACTGAAATAAATAAATCATAAAAAGAGTACCACTCTTCATGATTACCGCTAAAATGAGGTAAATTGATTCTCGGTAATTGAACATTATTATTGAGTATTTGTGAAGAATTTTTATTGTTGCTATTTTGATTAGCAACTTTTTGATTATTAAATTCTAATGACTTGATTTTAGCCTTATAAGCAGCAATTGTATCATAATAATTATCTTCAAAAGTATCTCTTACTTGAATGTCTATTTCTATTTTCGACAATAATTCAATTTGTTGTTGTACATCATCGAAATCGTTTAAACATGATTCCAAACCTTCCAATCGGCTAATTAACTGCTCTTTTGTATTATTGCTAGAATCAAAATCATTTACAAACCTGTTAGCTCTAGTTATTTTTGATTTTACAACAGCTCTTCGCTTATTAAGGCTCTCAATGGTCGCCATAATTAATTAAATATTACCAAAATATATCGGCAATGACAAACGAATATGTACGGTATAAAAAAGGGAACAAAAATGGATTCGGTTAGGATGTATGCCACTTACACTGCTTTGTTTTGGTGTTGATAAAAATGACTCGATGGCAATTTCTTATGGACTGCAATCGGGATTTTAGTAAATCCGGCTCGAAGGACCAATGTTTGATGCGAGGCCGTATCTGGTATCCAGCCTCTGTTATGCGTTCGGATTTTTCTTGTTTTTATTGAATTAAGGATTTTCTTGAATTTTATTGCCTTTTTATTGTAATACACTATATATAAATCAACTATTTACAAATATATATGTTGATTATTAATAACTCTTGGTCTTCAGAATGTAATTGAATTCTTGTTGCTTTTTTATTAATTTTTTTTGTTGTTATTTTTTTTTTGTTCTTATCCATGACAATTTGGTTTTTTTTTTTATTTTTGTAATTTTAGAAAAAGGGCCTCCTTTGTTAGTTTATAAATAAACACACATACAACTATAAATTAGAAGAAGAAAGATATATACATATACACAAAGAAAGATATATACGTATATACATATACACGCAAGACGTAACACCTACTAAATTTTTATTATATTAAGTAGTCACTTCTCATACCACAAAAAACAAAACAATGCATTCGTTGGTTGCTGTGTAAATAAGAATTACACAAGTTGTATAATTTGTAGGTAATTATAAAATAAGGTAAAGTTCGAAATACTTACACATCACGATGTGCAGTAAATTATTACTTTCTCAACCTAACTACGCCTATGGAGATGGTTGAAACAAAACGGTACAGAAGAAGAAATAACACTTGACTCATGACCCTTATAGGTACCTATGTATTCATTGGTCGTTGATGATATCCATTAAGATAATTCAATCTTCTTGACAGAGTTTTGCCTCTAGCTATTAAAATGCACTTAGAAAGCGTGCTTTAACAAAAATGAAAGAGTGAATGTCAGCGAAGAGTTTTGTTGCAAATTATTGTACCTGCGGCAATCGAAATAGGGTTAATGCACCAACAAAGAATATCACCTTTCTATATGCGTACTTTTTTTTTTAATGTTTGGAGTGATTGAAATTAATAAAATCGGAAGTTTATATTGTTTATTTATTAATTGCTGACCATGGGACTGAAACTATAATTAATTAAGTGTAAGTTGTGGAAACTTTTGAACCCTTCCTTGACGACAAACAACATTTTTTTTTACTTATGAAAAACAACATTATTCGTCTTATAATGATTAATAAATATCTACCGGAATATTTGTAAGATTTCTTTGAGGACGCCGTAAACTTGCTGATGTGCAGGTATCTACATAATTTCTATCTTAACATGCCTCTAGATATAATTAGTTTAAAACAACTCAGATTTTTTGTGTTTTTCTCAATGCTTGCAAAATTATCTATACTAACATCACTTAAAATTATCAATTTTAACGGTACCTCTTCTAATGAAATTATAAACTACACTCATACAAAACACAATATAAAGGATAATTTATTACAAGGTGATTTGCTGTCTATAGATGCTATGTACAAGGTGTTTTACTGTCTACCACCAATGATTTATTGATCAATATTAATTAGGTACTTACGTTGCTGTCATTCTGCAAACTTGTACAATTTTCAACTCGTTGCTTGTCCCAAAAACCTTCAGGTCTGAGAACTATAATCTTTGAAGAACCTTCAGATGACGATAAATCACTCAGTTGTTGAATGCATGTTTTGGTAACTTTACATGGACCTTTCCTAGCATCCACAATAAATGTAAAACCTAGTTTTTGGTTCTCATTGCTGGAGAAAAATATTATAATTAACTGAAGGAAACTTACGAAGACAAATAGATGTAAGATTTAAATTTATTAACAGTCTTCAGGTAGAAGAAGCAACTTATAATAATATTCTCTTTTTTGCAATAATTCTTACTAAAACGCAATTTTAAGTGAATGAATTTTACCTGAATATCTTCTTTATGTAATCAACACTGGACGTTAAATCGAAAGCAACTGCGTCAGTGTTTATATTTACTACTACAATTGGTTTATGGTCTTTATCTATTCCTCCTGGTAGGTAAACTGTTCTATTTTTAATTAGCTTGATTGAATCCATTAATCTAAAAGGTTTAAGATTTATTGGTAACTTGAATTATTCCAATTTAAGTAGAACAAATGTAATTGGTGTTTATGTACTTAAAATTCTTTAGAAAGAAAATTGTAATATGAATCGGAAAGCTGTTGATGTTGTTATCGCATGGAAATCCAAATTGTTTTTATTTTTACGGTTATTGAATGGAAAATGTTTGCTAAACATTACTTGCAAGAATCATCAAAAATATAAAATGAGAACTACACATTTTACTACTGTACTGGACTTATTAATGGCGTATTTAAGAAATATATATGTAATGTTTGTATACTGTACCTATCAATAGTAAATAGTGCTACTTTCATTTTAATTTTATTACTTATAGATAGTATCTTGAATTTAATTTTGTAGGTTAATTAACATATGAATTAGAACGTTTGGAAGTATTAGAATATTTAGGAACAGGAACCGGCCATCAGGTTACAAATACAGGTTAAATATAATAAAAACCATGTTTGATGATCTAATAAATAAAAAAGATCATTAAATTCTTAGACCGGATGACTCACTGTTTGTTAAAATCATTTAACACCTGCCTTTTTCGTAACAAAAGCCATTAACTTTCTAAGGAAAGGAATCTTTTTGAACCGGATGAACGCCTTAAGTCGAAAAGTATTAATCGTCATAACTTATACTCGTGTTTTGTATCAATATACGTACACATTTATGTATAGTAATAAAATTGTATTAGAATTATGTTTATTAAGGCAATAAAATTAGGCTATTCATAGGAGGGAATGATGCCCTTAAAACATCAATTAGAGGGGTCACTGTGGTCGATAATTTTCAATAATAATATTGACCATAGGATAAAACTATCGCTGTCGAAAATAAAAGAACAAACATATTCTTATTAAAATGTAACTTATCCGTAAATAATTCATTATGAAGTTCAATTTGTATTTATAAATGTACCGTGTGTAATTGCTAATAATAACAATAGACAGTACAATGACAGTGTTTTTGAATTCTTGCATTTCTTAAGCAATACGACAATATGAAATTACAGAAGGTAAGCAAAAGTTGATTAAACTCGCGGTGCACTGTAGGCATTAAGTTTCAGTTAATAGGTACACCTACTACTGTGCTGCTACTGTAAAGCATATCTACTGTTTTGTGCTTGCATACTGAAATTATCAGCAGGAAATTATGCTTTGTCATAGAACTAACTTAAAACGAACATAAAATTATAAAATTAGTTTGACTTTGATATCTGTAAAAAATTATTAAAAGATCGTGTTTACGTCTTCCACATGGTCTCTACGAAACAATTAAAAAAAAATAGTAACAATTGTACATGAGCACATTGAACCCACCTTAACGTATTTGTAAAATATAATTTATAAGCTGCTACGTCAGCTATTGTCAGAGTCATGTAAAGGGTCAGTTAAGGCAATAAAACGTCTGAAATATTATTAAAATATTGTGTTTATGTAATACACATGGTTTATACGCATCATTTTAAATATTCCCTATCTTCTTCTTATCTTATCTTATAATATATAAGTTCCAAAAAGTTCCTAAAAGATGACTATGTAATTTAATTTGACTATACAACACTATCTAGATTGTGTAAGTATCTGTTATATGGCGCCGTGTTTAGATTTCATGGTGCTGCAATCTATATATGTTCATGTGTACGACGTTGATATTATTTTTAATTTTACTGTATTAAAAAGTTTAAAGTTAACTATTTTAACTGATACTAAAAGTTAAAAGAATCACAGCAACGCATATCCGGGACAGCTAGTAGTAAGATATTAATAATAGTACATAAGCATATTGAACTCATTTGTAGTTCAGAAAAAGTTAACTATAGTCTGAGTCATTCAAAGTAGCAGTTGAGGCAATAAAATTGTCAACAAGTACGAGGGCGGATAAAATATAAATGACCCTTTTTAAATTGAGCGCCGGATAGTTGTTCAAGGCGCATACTGGCGTTAGTAACTTGAAGTGGGCATATTAGGTGACACGGAAACGACTCGTCGTATTGATGTTTTTGCTTGG
Source organism: Agrilus mali (assembly GCA_029378335.1). Lineage (NCBI taxonomy): Eukaryota > Metazoa > Arthropoda > Insecta > Coleoptera > Buprestidae > Agrilus > Agrilus mali. The sequence continues at coordinate 19,708,363 of CM055659.1, forward strand.
TTAGTAGCTATCACAATGAGTGAGAAAGAGATGCATAGCAGCGTTGCGCAACGGATTTTTATTAAGTTTCTTACACGTGAAAACTTGAAACCAGCTGAAATTTTGCGCAGATTACTAGCATACTTCGGAAATGAAACGCTTTCGTGGCAGCGGGTAAAAGTTTGGTGCAAATAATTTAACGAAGGGCGTAATCGGGTCGAAAATGTAAATCATCCTCGTCGTCCGCGCACCAGCATATCGCCGGTTAACATTGCACGCGTTAGAAACCTTATTGAAGGGGACCACCACGCCACTATGCTTCAGATATCTGTTGAACTCGGCATCAGCTACGGGAGTGTCCACACAATCAAAACGAAAAACTGGGTATTCCGAAAAATTTCAGCTCGTTGGGTCCCAAAGTTGCTGAGTGAAGATCAAAAAGCTGTTCGAGTTCGCATCGAAGCTTTAACGCAGGCCCAAATCAGTGAAATGTACTAGACTCAGTCGGAGCACCATCCATATAGCCCAAACTTATCCCCTTGTGATTTCCACATGTTTGGGCCCCTCAAAGAATCACTAAGAGGCGAGCGATTTCAGACTGATGAACATGTGAAGGCATTTGTGCGCAACTGGATAGATTCCCGCCCTACTTCTTGTTATGAAAACGAGATGAAGAAACTACCAATCCGTTGGGAAAAATGTATAATCAAACAAGGGGCTATGTCGAAAAATAGAGAAATTTGTGTTTTTGTAAAAATTTTCAAAATAAATGTTTTATGAACAAACGCTCGTTTATATTTGATCCAACCTAGTGTATTAGGATTATTCAAACAAAATTCGATTGGGATTCTATTTTGTGCCTACAAAAATAAATAATTTGAGTTTTTCAGGACTACCTTTAAATAAGTAGCAAACGGTTGCAAATTATTATAATGGCGTTTCAGGTACGTGAGAGGTTCTATAACTCTTTTGATGACTTTTAGCTGCAAAAATAGACTAATTACTGCAGGTGTAAGTCATTCGATAAAATAAACTTTTAAAAGTTCTATTAGGTACTGCAGTTGATACTTAACATAATCCAAATCATAGTAAAAAGTGGCACAATCCCTGAATAATATAAGCTTTGCTTTATTTTGATAAAAATTAAATTTCAGTTTGAAATCTCAGTTATTGAAGACTAAATGTCTAAAAGTTATACGAGCCCTAACATCTATATGTTTGGACACCGCAAGGAAACAAAAAGGCTGTTGTGTAATGTTTATAATTGGAAAACTGAAACGTATTTTTTTAGATCAAGTTTAGATCCACTAATTAATATAATATTTTGCCAATCTTGTATAGTTCATGAAAGTTTTGTTTTTGGCGAAAGCCAAGCGTTTCCGTTTCTAAGCTTCTGGAAGCAATGGGTTTTCTTTTGCCTACTAAAAATTTAGTAATTTGCCATTATAGTAAAGAATCTTTAAATGAAATTTAGTCCTGTTTTGTGTATCCAAGTTCTACATTTTCGACCTAGCCGCAACGTAATATCAGCATTATAAAATGACATAATTTACCCTTACTGTACTACACCTTCATGTTTTGAAGATTTTCTCCAATGTTCGCTGCGTTCTCGGCGTTATCATTCATAGCCGACCCTTACTCTTTTCACAGACATTTACACTATCAGTTTCCCTATTTTTATTTAATATATCAGGTACCATTCATTTTGGAATGCCCAAATATGTTGAGATTGATGTACTACACTTTACCTATTACAGTAATGAAAAACGTTTATTCTGCCAATTGCTTAAAGTCAAAATGACTGTCCAATATAATAATAATGATAATTTAATTTCGCTAAGTATTGAGTCTCAGTGTCCGAACTTTAGTGGTCAATAAATAAGTTTATATTTTAACAACAGGTCAACACTGTAACGGCTTTTTCATTAATTTCTTTTTATGTTTTAATTGTTAATGCGTAAAATTGTAACAAACCTTTTTGTATTAGGTTGCATATTTTTTAGTGTGCCAAAATGAAATCATTGATGCATTGATGGAAATTATAAGCTTTCTAAGAATCAAAATGCCTGACAATTTAAAAGTTATACTGATTTTAATTGCCACTGCACTTGTGTCATTAAAATTAAGTATTGTAATGTACCATCTTAGTGATTGTTATAATAGTAATGGTACAAAAGATAAAATGTTCGATAAAAATTTTATCGAGTAGTTGATCTATAGATATGCAATAATCTAATAATGTTATACACTACAGTTATGGCCATTAAAACGTTACAAAACAGCAAAATGTTATTAATAAAAATGTAATAAATAACGGAAGATTAGCAGTGCACATCGCAGTGATGTAATCACTTTACTTTCTCTTCATATAGTATTGCATTAATAGTATAGGTATTTAAGAATATTAAATATCATAATACTTCTTGCATAACTTTTTATAATATACGCTTTCTTCTGACCTACACATAAAACTATTGATGAAGTCGATGCATTAATTTTCTCATAACTCAATTAATCTTGTACTTAATCCACGTATATCTAATATAAATATGAAGCAGACTTCACGAAGAGCTTTTAGTGGCATCTGCATCAGGTCTACAGTTTTATTCTCAGAGATTTAAAATTAGGTAATACAATTGGTGAACATATTCATAGTATATATGTACGTACTACAGCTACATAGGCCATGATTTACGATGCGTTAACATTAATTTAAATCTCGCATTTTTTTCTTTTTAAGATTAAAATTAAGTGTTATTCATTAATCATATCGCAAAATTGGCATTTTAGAGTACCTACTGTAAAGAATTTGGATTCATCAATTAGAGTCCTCATGTTTAGGAAAAAATCAATTTTTATAGAAAGGGGAAGTTTGGTAGATCGGACATATGTATTTCAAAAAGTAGATAGGTACTTTTTGAACCAAAATTATGATTTCAAACGGTCCAAGTTTTTCATAATTTTTTGATGAAAAATATCTGAATGTGGTCCTAGAATTGCTTTACAATTTTAAATTTTGACATGTCCTTTCTCAGACCCCAAAAATTGGCCTTTAGAGGATTATTATGAGATAAAAAAAGACAAAGCAACTAATATGGGTGTGTAGTCTCGTTCAAGAAACTTTTTTCGCTAAACATATCACTATATTGAAGTATTTTAACTCCAAAATTCAAAAAAATATAATTGGAGTTGTTTGGCTTTATGATTGGGGTGAGGAAGAGGCAAAGTAGCTCCAAACTACCAGTTTAGAGACATTTCGCAACTCAGATTTAAGTTCGCTTTTCCAAAATAATTTACACCATCAATTTTGTTGTTTCATTCCTTGGACTAATACTGTAGCAGTGATTTCTTTTTCGAAAGTTAGAATATAATCAGAAGAGAAGACACAAATGGATTTTTTCTTGTGAACTATAACCTAGTCTCAGAAATAGGTTACGACCAATCTGAGAATATATCAAAACCAAACAAAGCAAATTTCCGTTTTGGGATTTTAAGATGCCCACTTACAACAAAATATTGAGGTGTTGAGACATAATACATAATATAATCAGACATCATTTCAACAAGAAGTATTTAATTGAAGACAAACACCCTGTTAACTGTTTTGTCCTTATATATCAGATGGTAATGTTCAAAGGAAATGCAGACGTACTTTACCGGTTATGATACTAGATTAGGTATAAGCTTCCCAAATAGCTCTTCTGTTATCAGTTTTTTGATCCACATATTAACGTGTGCAATTGAAATTTAAAACAAATCGGTAATGAACCGAGCTTCCACTACCTGTAGGTTATTATCTCCATTAAAGCATAATAATTGCAGAAGGTAACGTTATTGCAACCAACAAAATTGAAATATCTGATCCAAAGGTGTGGTACCTAATTGTTGAACCACTTAGTTATTAAACAGTTGTGGTATATCAAAAACTAAATTGCAAAATTATGGCTATGTAGCATCAGGAGTGATTTAAAAGCAAATTAATGAAATTACCCACCAAACGAACGCCATAAACATTAATGAGAACTGGTTATAAAAGTTATGAAGAAAATCCAAACCGCTTTTTGAATTATAATAAAGTTAGAGTGCGTTAGAACGTGGAAGTGGCCTTTAACGCACTAATGAGTTAAAATATAAATGTTTTTTATTTAAATTTCTGCCCAAAGTTTTCATAATAAATATATATCTGCCGTTACGTGTACATTTTATCATTAATATGTATAAGGCCGAATTTCGTAATAGGATATTGAGAAAAAAATTTAAATTATTAACACCTACGATATTTAGACGTAGTTTACTGTTATTGCCTTTGGGGTATCAAAAGAAGCTACTGCTTCTTATTAGGTTTTAGAAGATTTAATTTAGCGTTTACTTGTAAATTTGGCAACAAAAACTCTTAAACATTCGACGTAAAATAGTAAAAATGTCGTCGCCAAAATCTTGAAACAAGTGGGAATTGTGGTAGCCTACTACCATTATATTATGATATTATGTGATTGCACGTTAGCCATTAGGTTTGTTAATTAACTTTCGAATACTTGATAGAATTATAAACCAGTATGCCTGTCTGAATGGATATTTTAAAAGAAAATTGAAAAGCTGGATGAGAAAGGTCGATTTTTTACGAAAATTAACTTTTCTAGCAGGATTGTAATGCCAAGCACATGCTTTACATATTAAATAGTATGTAGTTATATAATATACATATGTGTATCAAGGATCTAATGTTTCTAGGAAAGCAAAGACTACAATTTGTAGAATATTTATTGTCCTAAAACCAATTTAAATAGGCAATAGAAATGGTAAACGTTCTAATACAAACTATTTTTATCAAAAATAAATTATTGTTTTGTTTTGATATCTAAAATTAACTTTTTGCTTGCATTTCTAAAGGTTTACTATGCATGAGATAAAGGCATAACAATTTATTACATAAATACACGATATATGCAAATATTCTGCAATTTATGAATGTCTTTACCTTGACAATTAAATATACTCGCATTTATTTAGGTAAATGTCCATAAACTGTGAATGTTTTAACCTTGCGTCGCTAGATAACTGTCACAAACTCGAAACAAATACATAATTTTTTGTAACAGTAAATATCTGCATTCTGTAATAATACTTAGAATTAGATTGTTATTATGGAATCTATCGCTTATATAATTTGTTGTGCATACGTTACTATATAAAAAAATATTATACATAGTTATAAATATTAAAATTAGCGTAGTAATTAAAATTTGACTATTATTGCGAAAATTAATTAATATTAATTAAAAATGAAAATAAAATGTTCTTAGCTCTGGGTGAACTATCGTGAATAAATAAATAAAACGCTTGGAAAATGGTCACAGTTAATAAAATTTTAGAATAGTAGTCTTGATATTAATGCCTTAATAGGGCAAAATGCGCATCGAATTTAATGATTGAAATTGTAACCATTTTTCACGTCTTTTATTTAGATTTATTTAGCTTTGGTTAATTTTCTCTTCGAATATGCTTCTTACATAAAATCAAAATACCAGAAACATAATGCTTCATAAGTAGCTGTCTTCCTTATATTTTGTGATTTATAAAGTTTTTATTTTCGAATTTTAGTGTGTATTTAACAGAAATGGGTTTTATGTCAGGATTGAATAAGAAAGCGTTCTTGAAAGATATTCTAGACGGTGCGGCACCTTTTTGTTTGATGATGTACGAGGAATTTCACAGCATAAGAGTATGTTTACTCGTTCATGTTTAAACACCCCACGATTAGTAGGTACCTGGGATTCAAATTGTTTGAAAAAATACCTGAATAGGTAACAGTACAGTAGAATTTTTTAAAAATTTATATTCCAGGAACGACAATACAAGTTAAAGCTACTACATGAACTTAATTTTGCTTGACAATGTCAGTGCACGTGTGAATAAAAGATTTGTTTCTGTTTCGTGAATTTCTGTTTGGTCTCCTTACCTTTTTAATACTTTTCTACTGGTAATAATTTGTTCCTGTTTCGTTACCTGCGTACTTTATATAAACTAGGTACCTCGAAATTACTACTCAGATAAATTATTTATGCAACTGTTAAATTACTTCACTCAATCTTCCTTTACACTTATTCCAGACTTAGCTCTTGCAAAATATAAAAGTAAGCGTTAATCGCAGTAACCGTTTCATACCATAACCCACCCTAAACTATTCTAACCATTTGGTAGTTCATATCACTTGTTGATGGTGCAATAGTACTTTTCGGTGGTGCATGCTTATTTAAATATGTAGGTACATGTTCGACCCTAAATAACCGGCTTTATCCAGTTATAACGATAGCGAAAGCGTAGGTGACAAAACAAGAAAAGAAGAGGTCGATTCCCGTAAATTTACAACAAATGAAAAACTGGTTGTAAAGGTAATAGTAATAATTGGTTTAATTCAGAAATTTTGTAAACTATAATAAAATTTTGACAAAATTATGATTTAAATGAATCATATTAGATCAGGTTTTCGCTTTAGTTTAGGGATATTTTTAAAAGAGTGTTAAAAAAGCACTATCTTTGGAGGATAAACGATTTTTTGCTAAGTACATTAAAAGCAAAACTGTAAAGTTAATGCTTTTATTTAATTGCAAACTAATAAGTTTTAAATATGCTATGTTAATTAATTTATGACCTGAAGAAGAATGTACAATTTAATCGTTAAGTCGGTACTTTCTGAAAGTGAAATTTAATTCTTCAGTAATTTTAATAACTCCTCAAGTGAGCTAGATCCATAATTCGATTCATAAGAAGGTATCTGTGTAAATACTTCCTTGTTATGTCAAATTAAGTGTGTTTATTTGTCATACCTAAACATGGAGAAATAAATGAAAATGCATTTTCCGGGTGCGGTAGCAGTTTGTAGAATAAAAAAAATAACAAACTGCCTGCCTCGGCTACGCTGTGGCTTTTTGAACTTTAAACATTTTAATACAATTAAATTAAAAAGAAGCATAAACATATGATGAATAGATTGTAGCATCAAAAAAATCAAAACACGTCGCAATCTACTGGATATCAAAAGAAAATAAAGTGTTGTGTCGCAAAACTAACTTCCATCGCCATCTATTAAAAACTTATGGAACCTATAAGTACTTCCATAATCGCGATCTCTTATCTTTATATTTGGAATCGGCAAACCCCCGACAAACACGTTTAGGTAACTCAAGGAATATTTATTGGGAAGCTGAGTTTTTGATTGAAAATTTTACTTTTATTGTTAGCAAGAGTCTGTTAAAAGCATTAAAATCAGTTAATAAATAAATAGTTTCAACCTTTAATTGACGAAAATCCATATTAACAAAAAAACTAAATTAGTTAAAAAGGTTTGATTTTAATAATTATGCAGTTTTTTGAATGTCGGTTTACTTAAGAAACTTTTTGGTGTTGTTGGTAATTATTGTCAAAAAATTTTTTATGTACGTTTAGTTTGAGCTTCTTTATTTTGTAGAAACCAATTCATGTGTAACCTTAGCTGAACAGACCGGTGAATGTTTAATTTTCGTTAGGTAAATGGAACTTTCGCAAGTTTTTATTTATATTTTGAGTCACTATTCTATTGTTATGGTTTTTTATAAACTATTGTTACAACTTTTTGTTTATTCAAGTATTTTAAGTAACTATAAAAATGCAGTACAAAAATAAAAAGGTCTTTTGATTTTATTTCAGGTAAGTAATGTATATAAATAATGTATTTTCTTGAAATTTTATACATTCGCTTATTTATTTGTTATTTATTCGGTCTGAGATGCAGTAATACTCTGAGTTACACTAAAATATTTTTTGTGTCCCTTCTTTTGAACAATTTCGAATAAATTTTTATTACAAAACTCTGACCACTGATTGAGGGGGAATCAGCGCCAGCTTCTACGATTCAAGGTGGTAAATATTCAACTATTTTTAGAGGTTATTGTGATTCTCTAGACTCAGTTTAATCAGATCACATTAATAATGGTTGCAAATTTGATAGATGATCTCATTTTATTAAACATAAATCCGCGAATTGGACTTTTCGGTTATCATTCCGTTGAGTGCAAATCCGATGTATACTGTAAGTACGTAAGTAAATCTTTCCACCACAACAAATACTTACAAAATCTCATAAATAATGTGTGCTTTTATGAGATCGATCTTCTCAATTAATTTATTCCGTAATGTTACCAAATAGCTACTAGAGAGCACCAACAAATCAGTTTTTAAACCTTTTGTATTCTGTATTATTTATAATGTTTTCACTTATTTCAATTGCAAATGAGTCTAACGTAAACTTGAAAGAAAAAACTTGTTTCTATGTGCGGGTACATATTGTAGTAGGTACTTATAATACATACTTAGTTGAAAGAAAATGAAAGAAATATATTGCTTAAGTGCTCACAAAAGTAATCCGTTACACTGAAGGATATAAATAATACTATCAGAGAAATGAAAGCAATAATGTCACAAACAAAATTCCAGTAGTAAAATGCTATTGAATGGTTATCAATAGAACATGTAAAGTTAATGGCCTTTTACACTTTAACAAAAGGTGCAGTGCCATAAAGAAAGGCGAACAATCAGTACCAGTAAAAGAATTTATTACGATACTCAAACATTACTTATTTAGATTTTCTACGTTTTGAATTAAAATTGAATAAAATGTATAAATATATTATATATAAAAGTCAAATCACCAATTTACAAATAGTTAATGGTATCTACTTAAAGAGTTTCGAGAATTACTGAGTGAAAAAGATTATTTTGTAAAAAATACTAATTAAGTATTACCAGTAGAAAACTGTACAAAAGTATAATCCAACCAAAAGCAATAAATAAGAAAACTTACATTTGTGTAAATTTGCCTTTTGAGGCAGGTCATTTTGGATTATTGTAAAAATGAGTAGAGAGGTGACACCAACTAGGGTTACAATGGTACATTTTGCCACTTCATGGTTAACTTTTTTCGCTAAAGAAAAAGTACTCTTATAATTTTTTTAATAAATATGTGAAAATCTATATAAATCGACTTTTCATTCATTAAAATCAATTGAAGATTATCAACACAAGCCTAAACCAAAGAGACCAGCTTTAACACCTCCACATTGAAATGTTCTACAAATCTTGCAGATGCGCATCTAGAATTATATTTATTTTTCTTTTAAACAAAAACGCCTCTTTCTGCACTATAATCCCCGAAATACGTTTGGCTTGGCGACGTTATTTGAAATTAGCAACAAACAAACTAGATACTTAATACAAACAGGAAACAATTTCAATGTTTTTAGGGGCACCTACGTGGTTATTGACGGTTTTAAGTTGTCAAACTCTGTTGGTTTTGATCGAATATTTAATTTTTCCAGTTTTATCGTATAGCTATCCTTATTACTATAGCTTCTTCAGGCTGTAAAATTGTCTACTGTTTTTCATGCAAAACAATATTTTTTCACTCAGTCACTTAAAACTTTTTAAACAAAGTTTGATTAGAGAAATAAAAATCATACAGTGCCTTTTTCTAGTACAGAAAGTTAAATTTTTGATTGGTACTCACTCTCGGGACATTACATATTAATATAGCACTAAAAAATCACAGAATTTTACGAGCACACACATGTTAGTAGTAGCACTAATTCCCGTTCGGACTCGGGGCCCGGACTAAGCGATAAGTAGGTTCCTCTCGGTACGGGCGAAGTTGTAACAAATAAGTATGTATGTGAAAGCAAAGCACCAGGTCTCTCTTCGGCGGCTCCACGGCCCCACGGTCGTCCTCCGATAGTGTGTCAACGAAGCCACGTACGTATTGCTAGGTTTGCAGCGAGAGAGAGACCAACCGGTACCGTCGATGACGGTGTGCCACAAAACGGCTTTTACCTTGCCTTACCTTGCCCAACACTTACATTCTGTTATGGGCTTGGCGTGGAGGAAGAAAACAAACTGGTTCTTAAGTAGCGGTCTCTTCATTCGATGAATGTTTTATATTTCGCAGTATTTGTGGGGTTAAACAAATAAAAAGGTCACCTTGTCACATTACGTCTTCGACGAAACTTTAAAACTCCATGAGGATTCCATTGACTCTCTCGATTTGGTCTTAATGGAGCAATGGGAACTGGACACCTGAAGACGAGCAATGGTAATAGAGAACGAAGAAGAAGAACTGAAGAACAAACATATTTATCCAATTATCTGATAAGTTGGTAGGTAAAAGGATTTTCTTTCCAACTACCACATGATGTGGAATCCTTAAATGATAAAAACATATAAAATATACTAGAAATATAGAATATTGTTTGGTTAGAATTTTTGTTGGAGTAGGTACAAAGTGAATAATGAAGATTATTAATTTACATCAATATTTTTAATTTGGTTGAAGCTTTATATTTATCAGGCTCATTGATGAATACTTGAGGTCTCGCAAATTCTTTAATTATCACAAAATCTTCCAAATCAAAAATGTATTATAACTGGTGAAATGTTTTATAACTTTTTTACCATTATGAATAGTAGGTGAAGAATGAAGATACAGTATTATTTATATCAAAGATTTCTATTTTGGTTGAAGCATTGCACCTTGTTGAGGAGGATTTAAGGTCTCGCTAATTAAATATTTTCGATATTATTTTCCTAGAAATTTAACCCATAAAGACTTTCTTGACGTTTACATATCTTGATTGCAGCAAAGACAACGAAAGGTCTTCCACATCAAAAATGAAGGTATTACATATTCCTAGATAAATGTTTATATCGGTCAGTGGCGGATTTACACATTTGCCGCCCGTAGGCTATTCAAAATTTGCCGCCCCTACTGCACCACCTGCAATTCTATACCCTAGTTCACAATCAATTTTTTGTCAATGAAATTGCAGCTTTATGATTGTATTATATTTTTATAAGGCTAATCAACAAATATTGATACGAATTCATTAGGATTAAAAATGTAAGAATGTTAAGAAGAACTTTGGTTGAATGGATACTTACAGCTTTTATTCATTACAATATTATCATTAGATATTGTTTTTTTTAATTATCATCATTCTAAGAAATGTATAGTATTTATGAAATTCTGTGCAACAATATGCAATTTTTTACGTGTAAATTTATTAAATTTTTATTCTACCCTCAAACAGGTTGTTAATATCATCAGAAATATCAATAGAAAAGTATTAATTTTCCACATATATATCTATATAATATTTGTTATTATTATTTTTAAGCAATTTTTTTTGGATCCCATTTCTCTTCGAATAGATATATTTAAGTGGTGAAACATATTACACATTAATTAAATAGTGTGGGACTGTGGGAGGCCCTAAAGAAAAAATTATGGCAATAATTAATTTAAAAAATAGGTATAAATACTGAATTTTAAAGGTAAGTCTTAAACGCTATTGGAATATTTTAAAAATTTAGAATCACAATTGTACCTATATTTTATAAATAAGCGTTTAGTAATATTTCATATACAGACGTTAGTGTATTCAGTATACTGTAAAGCACTAAAATATTGTAAGTTTTGTTGATTTTTTGAGCCTCGCTTTTTCCGTGTATAAGACGAAAAATTTTTTGAGCAAAGTTTGCCGCCCCCTAAAATCTGCCGGCCTAGGCTCTAGCCTATTCAGCCTGCTGGTAAATCCGCCACTGATATCGGTTATTATCTTTATGAGTGATAAATAAAAATATATAACTTACATCGAATATTTCTAATTTGGTTAAAACTTCGCACCTTGTTATCGGGTCATTATTTTGTTCCACGTTGATGAGTACTTGATGTCTCACCGATTTTCTTTTTCTAGAAGTTGACCTTTAATTACTTTTTTGACTTGATGGCAATAAAGGCAACATAAAATCCGCAAAATCAAAAGGGTGATATTCCAGTACAATTTTTATTAACATATTTCAACGTCAAATATTATTGGTAGTCTTTTGGACGAATCAATTTCGTATGACAATAGGTACATTTTAAAAAATAACTTATAGCTAACCAACTGACGATTAACTCATTATTACTTGAATATTCCAGATCCCCATTTGCTGATCTAGATCAATTACTTCTGTAAATTTGTTCACACGACATTGTGTGATAATGTGATCGATTATCAGAGATATGCTGTCTATTTCTTGTGTATTTTTTTTGTTAGCGTACATTTTAGGTTGACATTCTAATTGATGCTAATGTGTACGTTCGACATTAGGTCTGGGCAATACCATGTAGGACACCATCCAAGTGTGAAATTGTTTAACACTTACTTCTATTGACATAATTCTTTTAGATCATCAACTAACAACAGGACTTCGGTACAAGGTTCAAGGCTTTGTTATGAATAAATAAAAAAAATATTATTTGAATTTTACGGTTTTCTAGCTATCATTGACAATGTTTCTTATCTAAATGTTAAATCGATTCTTTTAGAGATATCTTCGGATGTTCTTTTTCTCATATAGAATCCTATCGACCAACCAGTAATTAACTGAAAATTTCGTCTATGGAAATCAATGAAATGTTGAGGATGAGAACTCATTAACAAAAGCTCTCGTAATGTTCGAAATTGCATTAAAGTAAATATAATTCATGAGATTTAAAATTAAAATTTAATTTATTCTTATTCTACAAACGACAATCGTAAGGAAATTAAAAAATTAAAGTTACATTAATTGGAATAAAATGCTAAATAATGGCCTCAATGATTTCAGAAATAATAAATACTTTCGTAATTATAATAATTAAAAGTATGTTAAAGTTTGAACGAAAAAATAAAGTTAATCTTTACATTAAAAATAAACCTGAAGTAGAGGTAGGTACGTTTTTTAGATGATTAAAACATTCTAAATTCCTTTGTAATAGAATAAGAAACTCTCTTTTTTAGATATAATAGAACGATTTATAAAATTAATGCATTAAACATTTGTTGTATGTACCTGTAGCTTTTAGTAGGTAAAAGGACCCAAGAAATCAGCAGGGAAACCCCCATGTTGGCGGATATATATTTGCTCACGTTTCTGCTTCTAAAATGTACCTACCATACAAGTTTTTATTTTTTAAGTTGTCGATTATATTCTGTAAAGTTGTTTATTATCGCTCATACCGATCAATCCTTTTTGTGCATTTTTAACGTAACTTAGACTTACGGTCTAGTTTTTAACAAGGCCTTGTAGTTACGATAATATCATTTTGCAGTTTAATGTAGATACAACAACATTTTTAAGGAATGTAGAATAGAAAGTTAAGTACCCTTGGGATAATAAGAAAAAAATACCAAACCCAAAAAAAAAAGAAAAGTTTTAAATTTTTTTGAAAAAATTGGATAAAATCGGCCATTACTTGATGAAAATCCATTATCACACGAAAAGAAAAGACACAACTTTACTTCCTAAACGTGACCATCGTTTCGATTGGCTTCTTCAGACAGTGGGTACACACTACTTATTACGCTTATGTAATAAAGTTGTGAAAATCTAAAATCTTGTGTGGTATAATGCTATGATATAATTGATTGTTTTTTTGTTTTAAGTAAGGTTCATTGTTACTGACTCAATACATTACACCCAATAAACATTAGTTAAAATCAGTAATGGAAAACCTTTCGTCAGTGGCGGATTTACCAGCAGGCTGAATAGGCTAGAGCCTAGGGCGGCAGATTTTAAGGGGCGGCAAACTTTGCTCAAAAATTTTTTTGTTTTACAGAAATAAAAAAAAAACTATTATCTTCTACACAAAAAAAAACGAGGCTCAAAAAATCAACAATAATTACAATTTTTTAGTGCTATACAGTATACTGAATACACTAACGTCTGTAGGAAAAATTAGTAAATGCTTATTTATTAGATGGCACGGCAGTGCCCCCGCCAAGTCGAGCGCGAAGCAAACACTGCCGTACCATCCTTTACTGGAACCATTTCGCCGCATTTTCAGGCCCCTATTTGAGAACCTCTGGATAAGACCAGAACGCACAAATTTTCATCATTCAGTAAGCTATAATCACACACTTAAAATCCAAAATTTCAAGTCTTTTAGGTCATTTAGTTCCGAAGTTAAGCGAAAGCAAAGTTTCGCATTTATGAACCCCTCACTCACTCACTCACTCATGGTACAGAGTTAGGGTTTAATGGCCACATAAGGGGAAAAGTATAAAAATTAGGATAATCGAAGATCTGGAGTACCGCCTTTACAAAAAATATTCAGCTTGGTGGGTCGCTTCATTTGATGTCAAAAATCGAAGGTCTGAAGTATCTTTATGACTGCTGGACTGGAAGAAACTATAATCATTTAAGAGGGAGCTAAAGTAATGCTTAGGAGAAACATTGATGTTAGTTTAGGTTTAGTGAATGGGTCGATAGGCGTTGTACAAAAAGTGAGGTGGGACCCGGAAGACCAAACAAAGCCTAAACAATTGGTAGTAAAATTCGCTAATAATTTGATTCACGAATTATTGCCTATTAAGTCAAAATTTGAGATCATACCCCGGGCATACGTGTACAGAGAACAATTCCCAATCTGTGTGGCGTATGCCGTAATAATTCTCAAGAGCCAAGGTCTAAGTCTAAAAAATGCCCTCATCGACATTGGCACCTCCAATTCTCTTGTGGCCAAGCCTACGTGGCGCTTTCACGAGTAACCAATCTTCATGGGGTGCACCTCATAAATGTTGACTTCAAGAGTATAAAAGCTCAAGCTTCAGCTATCACCGAATACAACCGGCTTAGGCGTAAATACCGCGCCGATCTTTCAGAAATTAAACCGTCTAAACCGTCTAAAAGAATAAATAGTGAACGCGAATGGGCAATACGAAAAACTGTTGCTACTGTACAAGAATCAGAACAGGAAAAAAAAAGAAAAGAAAGATTTGTAATAATAAAAAAACTACTCCTAAAAAGAAAAAAAATGTGTCAAATAAGAAAATCTAATAAAATATATCAATATGCCCACGTTTCTACAAAAAGAAGTGAAATCCCACAAGGGTACAAAACCAAGTGCTCCATGACACCATTGCACCAATCTGTCGCCAGAACCGCTACCCATTACCCTTGTGTACCCTTCAACGGCCAAGTCACACAAAATAACTATAATAATAAAGAAATCGCAATAAGGAACTTTAGACTTGGCACGACTTTGTATAGATTTCATTACTTTTTAGAAATAAACAATGCCAGTTTTTTACGGAATTATTTTGGTGAGATAAAATATACTATTCATAATTTTTTCTTAAGGTCCACCCACACTATTCAATTAATGTGTAATATGTTTCAACACTTAAATATAGATATCTATTCGAAGAGAAATGGGATCCGAAAAAAATTGCTTAAAAATAACAACAAATACTATATAGATATATATGTGGAAAATTAATACTTTTCTATTGATATTTCTCATGATATTAATAACCTGTTTGAGTGTAGAATAAAAATTTAATAAATTTACACTTAAAAAATTGCATATTATTGCACAGAATTTTATAAACATTATACATTTCTTACAATGATGATAATTAAAAAAAAAAACAATATCTAATGATAATATTGTAATTAATAAAAGCTGTAAATATCCATTCAACGAAAGTTCTTCTTAACATTCTTACATTTTTAATCCTAATGAATTCGTATCAATATTTGTTGATTAGTCTGATGAAAATATAATACAATCATAAAGTTGCAATTTCATTGACAAAAAAGTGATTGTGAATTAGGGTATAGAATTGCAGGTGTCAGTAGGGGCGGCAAATTTTGAATAGCCTACGGGCGGCAAATGTGTAAATCCGCCACTGCCTTTTGTTAATTTAGACTATTTATGTGGAAAATTGAAAAGGGAAATCTCATTTATTAAAAGTACTGAGTAGTCTTCACATATCTCCAAAAGTTTTGTGGATATTCTGTTAACTTTGGAAAAATTTAATTTGAAACTGACATCTTTTTCGAAATTTTTCGTAAATTATATTTCCTATAATCCTTTGTCATCATTTTTGTTATATTTATAATTATACTACCTACATAATAAAAGTCCGCATCTTTGAAAATTAAAACCAAAACAGACAATTTATTTCTTAAAAATACATCAACGTTTTGCTTAGTTTTTCATTGTTATTCCAAAGATTGATTAAAGATTTTTTAAGATTTTGGAAGCAACAATCTAATCCAGGTTCACTATTTCCTCTCCTTATCGTTACCTCTTAATACGTCATGGGCTAAAGTCCTCATGTTGTTATTCGTTAGTAGGTACTCTCCATTTAACTGAGCACTTTATTTCATCTGCTAATTTCACTTGTTGAAACTAATCCATAATGTAAATAGAAATGAAAACACAAAAAGTTGCAAATATTTATAATTCTTCAAAGGCTTTATATTTTCTTTTGTAATTATATTTTTTATTTCTGCAGGTTGGTATATATGGTACTCATTCTCCCAATTTTTGATAGTAATCGTTTGGTAGTGTATTCTTAGCATTGATAATTTAAAAAAATCGTTTGAGATACTTATTCACCCTAAATTTTGAAGTTTATTTTATCCCAACGCAGTAATTAAATAAAAGTACATCTTTACTGTAACTGTAGTGTTCGTATAGATCACCAGTTTAACAGTTGTATTAGCTGCGGTAATCTATACGTTATCCTGAATTGGCTTAAAATAATTAAAAGCATCTGGACTAAGGCTGCTCTTAAAACATCTGAAACCATTTCTAACACAGTTTAATTGACAAAATTGTCGAAGGGTGCATTAAATTAAAAAAAAAAGATACATTTGGCTGTAACATAGACGGTTATTGTTTATTCTTTCAAAAAAAAATATATATATTATTATGACCAAAAAAAAATTGTTTTTGTTTTCTAAAGGTTTATTGGGTTCTACAATATTGCTTCAATCGGTCCGGTAAATCTTAGGAGAGTGAGTGAGTTCAAGAATTTCTCCCTTGAAAGATTGAAGTTTTAAATAGTATAGTGGAACGAAAGTGGCCCTTTAACCCATAGCTTTTCTCTTTCTTCTCAGTTTATCATTTTTTAAGGTTTAACAATGATTGCCATTTACATTCTATATATTTTTTTCTATTCTATTGGTACGTACGTTCAACTCAATATGTTTAAGTTTAACTTTAATATTAAATAAAGAAACAATAAAATTCAAGAAGTAATTCGCTAAATCTCTATACTTGTAAATGGTTGGATTACAAAAGTGGAGTGTTTTAGGACAAAAATTCCATCCATCGGTCTATTTGTTACATCCATTTCTCTTGGAATAGCAGCATGCTATTAACCATCTTACACATTTTATTTGTGTTACAATTATTAAATTATTTATAAGAAGATTCTAAAAGATGAGATTAAATCTCGTATTATTTGTAGACTGTGTTCGCTTGAAATGAAGCTAAATTTCTGGTTTACAGCCACTGTAGCAGATCTCAAGGATAGAAACAAATACATTAGTTCTCCTTTAAATTGTACACTAGATATCCCGTCTCGCGCAGTCTGACTGCATTAAATGCAGCTCAAATACCCGCATTAATTCTCTGCTTATACATGTAAATAGTGCCCAGTTCAATAATACGTATTACGGAAAAAATTATCATGAAAACATTCACGTTATTTTAAGAAATTACAGACCCTGCGGTGTGGAGCCTTAATGGACTTTTGAAATTGATTTAAACATGAAATCTTATTAGAAATTTAACTATTACAATTATTTATTTTTCATATCTTATACGTACTCCTTATGAAGACTAGTCTTTTGAAAGTTAGAACTCCCTGTAGATATATTTTTAGTTTCTCAGCATACCAATACTTTTTATTTTATAATTTTATTCGTCCAACTATTGGGAGCGAATACGGAGCATAAAACGAAAAGGAAAACTGCAATTTACGACGCGTTTTATTTGAATATTCGAGTGTCTGCTTGAAATTAGCGCGTGCCGAGCAGATTTTCCGACGTCTAAGTTGGTAACATCGCACGGTTCGTTCTAAATCTGTAATATTACAATAGTGAAACGGGGACAGTGGTGTTCATGGAGCCATCGCGTTTGTCGTGCCGTGATGGGGAACATATCAGGAAAACCCCATCACAGACCTAGGAACAAGAAACAAGTCCGATGGAAAGCTGCAGGTAAACACAAAAAAGCAATTGTTTCAATGAATTGAAAAAAGTTTAACAGAATCAGTGGAAAATGGGATGTGCGGCTTTGGCAGTGTGCGGGTGTGAGCGTTTTGTGGTTATTTTCGGAACTGCTGTCGTTTTTTTAAATATTACAACATCGATTTATACAGCGTAAAATGATCTAGTTACCTTAAATCAATTCATATTTATACAAATCTGTACCTATTTGTATCTTAGTGCCTAATTTCCTGTTTTCCACTTGCATGAATATTTATTTCCTTAACATTTTCAAATGTGAGAACAAAACTTACTAATTGTAAAATATGTGACCTTTTTGAATATTGTTTTCAATTAAAAAGAAACTTATACTTGAAAGGGTGTGAGACCGTTCTGAAAATTGGTGGAAAATGAAATAAAAATCTAATAAGAGACTAATTAAATTTAAAACATACCGACTAAATGTTCTAATCGGTATTTTATTTCATTTTAGAGTTGTTTACTTATTTTAGGCACTTATTTTCATATTGAAATATGTTACATGTTTTTATTTGCATAGTAAAACTCATAAATAAGAAAATTTTCCATTCATCCCTTAATATAGTGCATGAAACAAAAAATTAAATGAAAATAGGGGTTGTGAAGTCATATATAATCTCACAACCTGTTGATTTTTTAAATGTAAATATGAGTCAAGAATATTGGAGGAAATTAAAAAAAAAAGAAATTATGATAACATTAAGTAAGTATGATTTTAATTAAATTTTAACTAAAGCTTTAATTACACTCATTTCATTTTTCACTAATATTTGAAGAAATTTCTTGGTTTATGGAACCTCTCATCCTTAAAGTAAAAACGTGTCGATAAGAGAAACGAATGCCATTATTTACTTTTATTTACAACTTCAATACTTTGCACTAAACTTCATGTTCCAACAGAAATCTCCTATTTTATTGTATATCTCCCTCAAAATATTTACGTATTTATTTTTATATTAGTGCTACTAATTTCTTTTTTGATACAAGTTAATTACCACAAAACGTACGATTAATTAACTTTGTTAAATTAACATTTTTAAAGGAAATGTTAACAAAAAAAATTTAATTCCCTTTTCAAAATAAATACGCCTACCTCTGTTTTAATAGCATTCTTGTTTTGGTAAATATTTTTACGTTTGTTTGAAGCTATTTATTTCATTCTTTTTGTAAGCTTTTGAGAGAATTCCTCATAAATACTTACTCGATATGCTAAATGCCTGAAGCTAATTTACAGTTAGGTACTCATTAAACAGTAGGTAATTTGATAACTAAATAATCATAATCATTTACTATATTATTACAGAATTGTGTTACATTGTATAAATTTGTTTCTAATTTCTGAAATTGGTATTAGTAAAACGACATTCTGAATAGTTCTTACTTCAATTTATTCAAAACCATAGTATACTAATTATACTATATAGTATAAGTTAAACATATTAAAATTACAAAAATAAAAATGCAATTAAATGGTCTTGTTTATTACTAAAATTGAAATAAGTATAAACAGAAATTAACCTTTTGCTATCAATTTTAATTAGTCATTGAATTGATTGTTAATACCAACCATAATAAATATCTGAGTTGATGTTATAACAACAAGGTTTTACAATTATTTAGTATATTATACGGTTTACAAACATTGAGCATTAGTTATAATTACTATCATTATAAATAAAGGATATGTTTACATTGTTTACAATAACTGTTTTCCTTTATTTTTTGTCATATTGTTTATCAGCACATATTTATGAATTTACCCCTACAATTTATATATAAATGTATGTTAAAACAAGTTCATTTCGAAATATGTGTAAATATGAGATTTTTGTTGAAATTGTGTACTAGTTTGATGAATGATATTTACGTAAAAGCTGACGGCATAAATAGTTGAGAAGTACATCTATATATACTTACATACTAATCATTGCCAGTAAAAACTTTCAATACCTGGACCTTATTTACTTAAATAATCTGGAAATCCTCGTGGTTTATAGGTAATATTTAAATGGATAAGATTTTCATTCTAAATGCACTAACCTTAAGATGTGTTGCATGTATTAATTTGATATGAACTGGTAGTCTTTTAAATTGTTTATTCCACAACACAGAAATGCACTAATATATACAACACTTAACAAACATATATAATGACCAAAAAAAACAACTAACCTAAATATATACACGTAAAACTAAGTAACTGACAGGAAAAGGGAACAACGTTAATTATTGAGTAAAAATAACAAAAAAAAAATGTAAGAACTAAAATATATATACAACGTGGCTGACGGTGAGACTAAGTGGCTAGAGCTCTCTCTCTTCCTTGCCGTGGGTCGGTGGAATGTCAGAGATAGCCAAATAGCGTTAAACGAGAAAAAAGTTGCAGAAGGCAAAGGGTGGTTAGATCTCTCTCTTCCTTGCCGCGGGTGGGTGGAATGTCAGAGATGCTTGTACTGGGCGAGTATCGCTTATTTATACTAATCCCAGTACTAAGCAAGGGTTGGGAAAAAGAGGGGTTGGAAGTGGGGTGCTGAGAGAAGGGCGGATTCAACAATAAAAACGATTTGGTTTTTAAAGTTGATTTCGCGGTGAAAAATGAAAAAACAGATAACAGTAAACGATAGAGCATGCATGAAAACATAGGGTTGGGAAAAAGAATCGTAGCTTTATGATAAAAAATAACAGAGTTAGAAATTGATTTAAAAAAAAAGAATAGAAACACTGAAACAGGTAATAGAAAAAAGAAAGGAAATAGTTAGAGGTAAAACAACAACCAAAATTCAGTGAGAGAGTAAAAAAAAATTAGTTAAAATTATAAATAAAATTAATAATCAGAGACAAACTAGAAAAGATAGAAAGGAATGTTAGGTACAAGTTTGGTTGAGGCTAGGGGTGGACCAGGTAGTAGGACGAGGTAATTAGGGTAGCGGCGTCACAGGAAAAACCACGTATTGTTGCCGTTTCTGCTGATTTCGAGGAATTTGGGTTTCGCTATATAGTGGTTTGTATCAAATTGTAATTAAAAATTAATAAATCCATACGAATTAAAAATGTGGTACGCACATTCACCAAAATTTGTGCATTGCCTGAAAACTGTTTTTGATAATATTTATTTTATTTATTACTTTATTTCGTCATGAATACAAATAATTACAAAATATAATCTGAATTAAAAAAATTCGCAATCTCCATTAAATTAGAATTTATCGCCAATTAAGGCTGAAGTTCAGTTAAAAAGCATTTTAAACACGTATACTAAATTTTGTAAATTCCAAATCGGCACAACTTCAACTACCCATAGTTTAGGAAGTTTAGTCTAATTTGAAGTTATTAGTTAATCTTTAAATAAAATTTGATTTGAGTTTTATCTAAACTTTAAACATGTACAGCAGTAAATTGTAGTGGAGGCACATCAGTTAATCATGTGAGCTCAAAACAGGAGGAAAGGTGTCCAGTTGAATCTCATTAAATATAATTTAAAGGGAGAAAGGGACCATTAAAATAATTACAACATGTTTTTTTATTGAATTGTTATAATTTCATTTCTTTCTCAATCTCACATGTGGGGTGTGCTATAACACCTTATCAATTCTCACTTTGTAGAAGGGGGAAGGGTCCAAATGAAAAAAAAAAACAGCTTACTACAATAGTAGGTACATATGATTGTAACGAAGGTGTTGAACATACACATAACAACTGTAAAAAGGGCTTTGACTGTGACATGAAGATATGATAAAGAGAAAAGAAAATGAATATTATTAAATTTATTGTTTATAAAAAATATTCATAAACAATGGCACCATTTTTTAAAGGTTTTTAATAAGTAGACGACCGCCGCATTGTCTGATTTATAAAAATTTTTTTTTTTTCAAAAAAAAAATTGATTTTTCACAGCATCGCACTGTCTAAAATTATCAATTACGCTTCTTCTTACGTGCGACAAGTGAATAAAGTTCTAATTATATCTTCATTTTCATCGTCTTGAGAAACTTTACTTTAGACAACCGGATGTTATTTTTATTCCCAAGATAAAACATACCTTCTAGTCAATTTTACGTGGTGTGTTATAAAATGTATTTCATCGAGTAATTATTATAAATGTCCAAACTACATATCCTTACATATGCCAATAAATTTCTGGCAAATAATATTACTACGAAAAAGATTTTTCTCTCACTCAACATAAAATTGTAGCTTAGTTAGTATGCTCTACTATACTTCTACATACTAGTACCAATATTTATTAAACGTCGTTGTTTTGGGCTTTTAATGGTAGATAGTTCTTTGATATAGTTTTCCAAAATGATTTCAAAGTAACCTACTTTGCCTTTATGTACAATCTCACATTAAAAAGTTAATAATGAGAATTATCCCCTAATTTAGTTATTGCATTCACGAAACATTTAAACAACAATCAGGACATTTTTAACTAATTTCGAAATAAACCCAAGAGTTTTCATTTACAGATTGTTATTTCGAAACACATTATTTTCTTTAATTATTATTTATACATTTTATTCAATTTCCTGTATCATTTTCCAATTCATATGTGTTTCTTTGTTACTAAAAACTTGCCCCATTTTTTACATTACTATTATTTTCTTGCAAATGTTCTTACAGATCGACCTTTGCCTCCTGGTAAACCACAGTTTGTTCCCGATGCTTACTCACTACCAGATGTGATTACTCTTTGTTGGAACCCACCGAAAAGTGACGGTGGTTCGCCAATCGAAGGTTATTTGGTAGAACATCGTCGATGTGGTTCTACTCATTGGGTGAGATCCACACCTCTATTGATATCCATCCCGGAAGTTTCGTTAAGCGGCTTGGATCCGGGATGGCGTTATCAATTCCGCGTAAGTGCCGAAAATGCTGTTGGTATGTCAATACCAAGCGAAATTTCCGAACCCTTAACCGTTACTCTTCAACGATCCGCCATAACCGCACCTCGATTTACCGAAGAACTCCAAGACACCGTAGGTTTAGAAAACGAGAAGATTGAATTTGTAGTTCATTACATGGGACAACCGCCACCGAAAATCAGCTGGTTTAAAGATGGTTTTGAAATATTTAGCAGCAGAAGAACAAGAATTCTAACTGATAATGACAGAAGCATCCTTACAATTCATCAAGTCGCTCTTTCAGATGAAGGCGAAATAAAATGTACAGCAACAAATAGAGCTGGACACGCTTCCACAAGAGCAATTCTTAAGCTGGAAGCTCCACCCAGTATCCGCCTTCCAAGGCAATATGAGGAAGGACTTCTTTTTGAAATAGGGGAAGTTGTTCGTCTTAAAGTGTCTGTTGCGGGCAGGCCTATACCATTAGTGTTTTGGAGTCACAACGGCGAATCGCTTAGAACCGATGAACGACACGAAATCGAAAATAGTGACCGATTCTCCACATTAAAAATTAACGAAGTAATCAGATCTGACAGGGGCGAATACCAAGTAAAAGCAGTTAATAAACTTGGGGAAGATATAAGCTCGTTTTTGGTAACAATTACTGATAAACCATCACCACCAGGTAGAGCAAGAGTCGTGATGACATTGGGGAGATCCGTAACATTGTCCTGGAAATCTCCCGAAGATGACGGTGGTTGTAAAATAGGCAACTACATAATTGAATATTACAGGGTTGGATGGGATGTGTGGTTGAAAGCAGCAACTTGTAGGCAACTGACTACTGTTTTGGGAGATCTTATAGAAGGTAGCGAATATAAATTTAGAGTGAAAGCAGAAAGTCCTTATGGTATAAGTGAGCCAAGTGAGGAGTCCGATCCCGTTTTCATACCAGACCCAAGACGTGGAGTTATGGGACATAGATCCCGAGCTAAAAGCCAACCACCTGATTTACTACCAAACGAATACATTTCGATATCATACGAACCCAAAATGGAACCTCAACCGCGATCTCGGTCGTCATCCAGAACCGAAAAGCATGTTACAATATCCGAAATAACAGATGTAATACCACCTGTGAGACCAAAAAGGACAAAGTCCAAAAGTGCACCCCAAACACCCCTTCAATCTCCTGCAGTTTCTAGAAGACAAACCGATACGAGTGCAATTGATAAAGGGATGTTTGATAGAGCTTCTCTGGCTAGGGAACTGGCTTATGGAAGTCCTGGAATGAAAACCAAACGACCGGAAGAAATAGTCGCTTATAATGTTAACACCGTTGAAATTAACAAACAACAGAGACCTACTTCTCCTATATTTACAACACAAGTACACAATAAACCACCCCCTCATCCAAATTCCGAAAATTTTCTGAAGAGGCCTACTTCACCTCCTGGGAGTGTTCAGCACCATCCTCAAAGGCCTCTATCGCCAAATATTGACAACCAATTGAAAAGGAGCCAAGGTAATCAGCAAAATATTTCAAGGCCAACATCTCCCTTTGTTGGTATATTAAGGTCACCGCCTCCAACAGATACAAAACAAATGATACAGCAAAGACCAACGTCTCCTTCTGTAGATTACAACAGGAGTAATTCTGCTCAATCTCCAATATCTCCATTACCAACTCAAAGACCAATGTCGCCATCGGTGGACTTCAACAAGAATAATTCTGCTCAATCTCCCATATCTCCAATACCAACTCAAAGACCAATGTCGCCTTCGGTAGATTTCAACAGGAATAATTCTGCTCAATCTCCAATACTAACTCAAAGACCAATGTCGCCTTCGGTGGATTTCAACAGGAATAATTCTGCTCAATCTCCAATATCTCCAATACCAACTCAAAGACCAATGTCGCCTTCAGTAGACATTAACAGAAATAATTCTACTCAATCCCCGATACCAATGCAGAGTTCACAGACTTTGAAAAATTCCAACGAGAAGTTACCTGTCCAACAAAAAATGAAATCACCTTCTCCTACTCGAAAATTTGTAGAAGAACGCTTTACAACTACTTCTGGCAAAAGTAGTAGTTCAAATTTAGAATCTGCCAATTTTCCTTTGGTGGTTAATAAATCAACGGAAAATAATGAAGCGCAAGCAAATTCAAAATCTGATAAACCTTCGCTAGTAAGAGGAATGAGAAGTTTCTCTAAATCTCCAAGCCCAGAATTTTTACCCCACAAAAGCAACCATGAAAGACAAAAGTCTCCAAATATACTCGATTTTATGGGCAGCTCAAAAGATCGAGATGATACCAATAGTGGTAGCACAGAGTTTATGCTAGTTTTGATGCCTGACGAAGGATCCAATGGTATGTCATTATCTCTTTATTGTATAACTGCCAATTTGTATCTAACATGAATATTTTTTTATGTAAAGTGAAGTACTGTTATTACTTAAGCAATGTGCAGCGATTACTTTTAAAATAACGCTTTTATAATATTACATTCTGACAGTTTGGCTGCAAACTACTCGGCAAATTTAACATATCTACGTTTTTAAATTTGTATAACATATTGTTTGGCAGCCTACACACGTTTTATTTGTAATACTAAAAAATCATATTCTTCTTTTAACCAGGTACTGTACTTATTATCCTCTAGTTGCGTTACAATGTCGCTTGGTTTTCAATGTGATTAGTGCATGGTGTGTACGTTTTGTGGAGTTTCTTCTTTTTAGCATTTAAAAAAGTCATTAATTTTTATTATTAGGTCATCGGGACTTTTCAGACATACGATTCGACTTTGACGGCGTATCTGTTCCTCCACCTTTGTCATTATCTGCACCTGAATTAGGCGCTGAACCGCCACAGTTTGAATTAATAAGAAGTGCCAGTTCGACAGATATATTAAGAGAATTACAAATGCGTCGAGTTTTCGAAGCCGCTGCTGCTGAAGAAGATGAACTACGCAAAAGAAGAGAAGAAGTAAAAGGTGTTATTGATGAGCTTAAATTCGACATTCCAAAAATACAAATCAACTCAAAGGATCAGGATTCATCACCCATTGAGAGGATTTCGTCATTTCGAAGACGTTTATCTGGAGGTTCTTTGCCCCATCATATGTTGATTTCACAAAAACGACAAAGTTTACGAAGTGCAGTTGTAGATGACATACCAGAAAACAAGATTCACAAATTTGAATTTTCCCTTGAAGACAAACGTGAGCTTTTCAAAACGAGACAAAGATCTGGATCTCAAGAGTTGGAGGAAATAGAAATCGAAAAAGCTCGTCAAAAAGTTGGTTCGCAAAGAGGGAATGTACCAAAGAAAGAAATCGCAGTAATTGACGAAAACGTATGGGAAGAAGAAAGTGTAGAAGGCTCCGATGAAGAACTGAGTATGTCGGAATCCAATCCATCAGACGAAGAAAGATATATTAAAGAGAAAGTGCCAACACGTAATGTCGACGAAGATGAAGAACCTATTTATCACCCTGGTCGAATTGTACTTAAAAATACCGCCAAAGATACTGATAAGGAACCTTTTGAAATTCTCACCAAACCTTGTCCATTACCAGATCCATCATTTGTGCCTAAGCCCATACTAAAAAAGAGAGACGATGAAAAGACCATTCCTGAAAAACCCTTAAGAAGGGATATAGAACAAAAATTACACGGTATCTCACAAAACATATTTTCGAATGAGAATATTTTAGAGCACAAACAAAGATCTAGTTCTCCACGACCACCTGATCATATTAACGTTGAAAGGAAAGCTAGCGCTTCTAAAATAGAAAGTTTTCCTACCATACAGGAGAGTAAACTGGAAAGAAATTTGTCTCCTGAACGAACGAAACGTAGAAAATCCAATGAGGAAATCAAGGCAGTTGCAGATCATTATGGTGATATTTTAAGAAGTTACGGGAATGTTAAAAAAACTACTCCTCACTTATATTTGGACCGAGACGAACTCAAAGCAGCTGCCGAAGAACAATCTACGGAAAACTTGGAAGAAATTGATAAGTCTGTGGAAAGATTACATGTCCCTGAGAGGAAGCAGTTTGAAGGTTTCGATAACACTGAAGAATACCAAGAAATGAGCAGAAGTAGGACGGTAAGTTTAAGTTCTGAAGATGGGGAAAGGTCATTATCACAAAGAAGAGGAAGTAGTAGCAGTTCATTTTCAAACTTCCGTCAGAGGCGTAACAGTGGCACCCCTGACCACCCCAAAGGCCCAAAGTCACGTTCAAGAACACGTAGTAATTCAAAAACATTAACTCACGAAGAAAATTGGAGCAACTTGAGAGCACCACCAAGTCCACAAGCTGGCAGAAAAGCATCTTCATCTCCACAGAGAAGAAATTCTTTAACTAATCCTCAAGTACACAAGCAGCAACGTAAAGTACTACGTGAAATAACAACCCAAACATCTGGTTATGACGATAATTATTTACCCTTCCCAAGGGTTCCGACTCCAGAACAACAACTAATGCTCGTTCAGGCTGAAGTGAAGGCCCGGAGTACCATAGATTATATTACTGATTTGACCATGTTTTTTGTGGCGTGTTGGTTGTACTTGTTTCACAACGAACTTCTAGCTATACCAGTGTTGTTGGTAATGGTTTATCGACAGTTGAAAGAAGAAATTGTAAAAAGGCTACCCAAGTGGATGTTACCAAAGAAAAAACGTAAGCAAAGGAGATAGTAAATGACCCCCTCCGGTATCATTGAACCATTAGGTAAGAGTAAACAGGACTACTATCCACTATTTCAATAAGCTCTTGGTCAGCCATTTATCCACGCATTTATCAAAACCATAGAATGTAGATCGAGATTTTGAATCATTCATTTTTAGTTTCCTTCAGAATACATACGTATGTAGTTAGTTTCTATCCATCCTTATAAAGATAAATATGTATTTAAATGAAAGAAATTGAATTCTTTGCCAGAATTCAAATATAAAAAAATTTAGTTAATAGATTGCGTATCGCATTCTTTGTGAAACATTTTGAATACCAAAAAAAGGGGGTTTAGAGTAACAAAAACTGGGTTACGTTTCACGAAAATATTTTATTAATCTCTACAAATTTGTTTCAACCCTTGCGGGTCATTGTCAAGAGCTACGAAGTTACTAAAGATGTAAATAGTGTACCAGACTTATATAAACGGATTACAGTAGGCAAGAAGAATTTTATGCAGGTAGGTAACGGTTATCTATTTGGAAAATCCAATAACAGAGGAGAATCCAATGTGAACATTTCAATTTGATTATTTACAATATTTTCATTATTATTAATGGCTTTCTTAATTTCCAGAGATTCAAGTAAACTCAATTTACGACCCTTTTGAGCAGAATGTACAAGTTCAATTGAATTAATATCTAAATTATGTTATGAATAGCTCAACATTGTCTAGATTTCAAACATAATTTAGATATTAATTCAATTGAACTTGTACATTCTGCTCAAAAGGGTCGTAAATTGAGTTTACTTGAATCTCTGGAAATTAAGAAAGCCATTAATAATAATGAAAATATTGTAAATAATCAAATTGAAATGTTCACATTGGATTCTCCTCTGTTATTGGATTTTCCAAATAGATAACCGTTACCTACCTGCATAAAATTCTTCTTGCCTACTGTAATCCGTTTATATAAGTCTGGTACACTATTTACATCTTTAGTAACTTCGTAGCTCTTGACAATGACCCGCAAGGGTTGAAACAAATTTGTAGAGATTAATAAAATATTTTCGTGAAACGTAACCCAGTTTTTGTTACTCTAAACCCCCTTTTTTTGGTATAAAAAAATTATTAAATTAAATTTGTTTGAAAAATAATTGTAAGGATACTTGTTTAGCAACTTGTTTAGTTTTCAGTCTTCTGACAATAAAAAAAATGTTGTAAATTGAAGAAACGAATTTGAAGATGTTTCTTAACCTTTTTAAGGGTTTAATGGAAACGATTTTATTATTTCATACCGATCAACATTTTTCAGATGTCGCTCTAATGTCCGCTTTTTCTAATTGTAATTTTTTATCTGCAAATCCAACTTCCTTGCAATGTGCTTTAGCATGTTTACTTAGCTTCATCGATTGAAAATATTACTTATAATAATAATAAATTATTTTTGTTGTAGAATGATCATCTTTACTGCCTTATCGTGAGCATGATAGGTAAATGGGCTCCGTTTTAAAAGGATGCAACTTTTATGAATTTCTACCTTGTAATGTTGGTATAATGTTTTAATGATGTCTGAAATTCAGATAAGTATTTGTTAAGTTTGAGGTATTTGAAGTCTGGTTTTCGATAAAATAAAACTTTTCGGATTATTAAATGGTTTTATTAATTATTGTAATTTCTTCGTAAAAATAGGGGTATTTCAAAATCTCATTGGTTTCATGGAATTTCTAAAAAAGTCTTAAAATAATGGGATGGAATATTCTACAATAAAAATTAGAAGCTTCAATTCAAGTTTTACTTTAACTGAGAAGCTTAAACCAATATCCTATTTTTTTTTACTTATTTTATACTTAAATTTAAATTTATTATTTTTTATCGTTTTTGAGTACCTGCAGTATAATATAAAAAACATTGTATATTAAACAAAAATTATGATTCATTTAGTTAACGTTTATTAAGTAATAATAATTAAATAATATCATTTATGATAAATTAACCCTCTTTTTTTATTTTCTTTATGTTAAGATCTATTTGTTTTGTACTCAACTTCAAATAATATAAATAACTTTTTTCAGTTTATGAATGGCTGTTAAAAGTGAAATTATATTAGTCTATTTCTCCAGTTTATGCGGATATAAAACGTATAATTTTAATAGTATGGTGTAATTTCTTTGTACAGATCTATCATATCAATACAGATGTGTTTGTTTGTTTCGTTATCTGCATGAATGCCTCCAAGTTAGGAACCATTTATGATGACCTCTACACATCGTCCTTTTAAAAAAAGTTAATGTACTGTGTCCGATATTTATAAATAGATTAAAAATTAATTTAGTAATATTGTACGGTTATCATATACCAGTACATTTTAATTTTACCTGCCCATAAAAATTGATTGAAAAATAAAAATAAATCGTTAGGCAAAAATGGTTAAAATATAAGATATTTTATTTATATTGTTCTATCTACTTAGTGAATATAATAAAAAAAAAATGTTTTCAGAGTTCTATGAAGCACAATTTATAAATCAAACAAAAGTAAAATATATTCTGCTTGAGTGGGTATTATTTGCATTTTCTTTATCTGATAGATGGTATTTTTATCATAATATCTACGTCGTTTTTCTTTTAAGAGTTGAAATTCCTCACAAGGTTGAAATTTATGGAACAAATAAAACAAATAAAAAAAAACAATCAAAAATAGCCCAGTGTAGCCATTACCAATAGAATTCATGCAATTTTAAAAGTTTCCTATTTAAAGAATATAAACAAAAACACTTGGTAGTTTCACAGGTTTATTAAAAATCTTGACGACAGTCATTTCGAGTGTTATGCAATTATCAAAAGAGTACAAATTAATACTAAATTTCTACATGAAAAGTTGAGCTTAAATACAGTATTACAATATGAATTTTAATAGTGGAGATACGTTAAAATCGAGTTGGCCATTGGTTAGTAATTTAATTGTTTTTGATACCTTTATTAATTTCGAAAATTTCTAGAAGTTTAGGAATTTGCTTTTTTACAATTGTGGATTAATTTAATGTTATCCATATCTATATTATTATTGTTTGTAATGCAATTTTCAGAGAAGCCAGTTCAAGGATTTTTTGTTAAAATTGATTTTTGGTGTTCGTGTATTCTTTATTGCAAGGCTCTACCAGTTTGTCCGATATAAATTGTATTTTTAATAAATAATACAATAAATCCTATATTCATTCCTTTCATAATTTCATTAGCCACACATACCGGCAGATTTAATGGGGCAAAATTTCACAAACTTGTCAATACCCATCAGGCTAAACCCGTATACCTATTACACTGAAACTTTTTTCAGATATTTATTTTAGCATAAGACATAAGAGAAGATATTTCAAAAATTCAATTAAGGGGATAAATAGTTTTAATCCATTTTTAACATATTAAGAAATTTTTTTTAATAGCACAAAAACTTTTAAAAGTTTTAAAAAAATTTTTAATATTTCAAAAACCCCGAATTTTTTAATTTCACCTTACTAAAGGTTATCATAGTATGAAATTGTAAAGAAAAAAATTTTTTTTAAATTACAATATATATTAAAAACCCAAAAATTAAAAAATAAGGGGGAAAAAGGGGCGAAAACAATTTAGGTAACGGGGGAAAATTTTTTTATGTTAAGGGTGGTCATTGCAAATTTGATGATTGTATTTAATTTAACTTTAAAAGAAAAAAGGGTAGTTTGGGAATACCCAAATAAAAAACTTTTAAAAATTATTTAAAATTAAAATGTTTTGGGAAGTTTCTCCTACCAAAACATTTAAAATTGGCAAAATTCTTTTTTATTTCATATAAGGCGAAAATTGATTTCTTTTAAAAAATTTTTTTCGCCCCAGCTTCCCTTTCTTATTCTAAAACCAAACGTCGACCTTTTGGCATTCTTTTTTTACAGTTTTTTAAAATAAAAATGCATTTGAATATGTTTCCCATCACAGGTATTTAAAAAAATTTTTTTAAGTAAAATTTCCCAAAGTAATTTCCCTTATTTTAAATGCGGTTTGAGTCATTTTTTATTAAGTTCTAATAAATTTTTAATGTTAAGTTTTTAAAAGTTAAAACTAGGAAATAATTTATCAATGCCCTTTTTTTAATTGGGGTTACACCTGAACCGTTTAAATTTTTTTTCTTTAAAGTTTATTTTTTTAAAAATTTTACGTTGGGGGTTAAAAATCCTTTTTATAACAATTTTTGATCCGACTTAGTTCTGTATCAAAATGTTCTTTCGATAGAGGAAAAGTAATAAGTCTATGAATCATCAAGTGATAAGCGGCAAGATATTTCAGTATTCAACCTCTAAGGGGATAAAATGGGGTTGCTATCTTTTACTAACATATGTCAACCGATTTTATTGATTTTTTGATGTTTAGTAGCTGTTGACAAGCTTTAGTGCTTCCAACAAAAATTAATTGGATGTTGGAGATATTATCAAAATACCTCGATATTTTCTTAATTGTCATTTACTATGCTATGATAGTATGTATATATGTGAAATGAAAAGGTATACAGTTTTTAACCTTTTATTGATGCAGACTGACTACTGAAAAACTTAAATATTTCCAAAATTAACCCATACATAAGGGGGAAAAGAGAGCGAATAACAAGTTACGATAGGTAGAGGGTGAAAGTGGTTAGAATGTTGAGAGCGGATGGTGATTGCAAATTTGATGATGTGTAAGAATGTTGAACTGGAAGAGAAAGCAGTAAGGGTGGGTTGTGGTAATAAAACTAAATAAAAAACTGTCAAAGAATTATACATGTATAAATGTTCTGGGAATGTTCCTACTTCTACCAGGTAGAACATTGAAGATTGGGAAAATTTTTTTTTATGCATACATAAGTAGGGACGAAATCGATTCTGTTTAAAACCAGTATTTCATTTCAGCCACAGCTTCACCCTCCCTAGTGTGCTTATTTTAAACAGCCAAATCGTCGAGCTTTTTCTATTTCTTTTTTACATTTTATAAAATATCAAAATTATGCATTTGAATATTTCTTAAACAGGTATTGAGTAAGAAAAGGAACAATTTTTTTGTAAGTAATTTCTATGAAAGTCATTCCTTATTTATGATAAATTCGAAAAGTTTGAGTCATTTTTATATTTAGTATCTAATAAATATTTTAATGTAATAACAATTTTAACAGTTAAAACTGGCAACATACTTATATCAATGCCCCTCTCATCTTCGTCGATAACTTGTGACACGTTCACATCTGACAGCTCGTTAGTTTCTTTGCGTCGTCCTTTAAGGCAGTGTAGATATGAGTCGAGTCCTTTATAATAAATTTTACGTTCGGTACGGTTAAAAATCTATCTAATACAAATTTTTCCAACTGTATTATACATAAGAAGTTGTGCATTTTAACGAAAAAGGTGTTAATAAAATTGAATGGTTAATGGCCCTAAACTGCTAGAAAAAATGGATCTGACCTATGGAAAATTTCCGGTATGTAAGATAAATGTTTAGCTTTTAATAAGATGCTTAGTGACTGTCTTTACGAAAATTATATTTATCATCAAATGATTATTCGTAGAAGCAATTTCAAAACGGTATTTTTCTTGTCCTTTTGCCCATTGACAAAAACATTTTCAGACATGTGAGACGTTAGAATTTTGTTGATAGCTATGAGAAGACATGAATATATCTCAATTTATTTTATTTATTTAATTTTGGCTCTTTTTATATTACAACTCCATTTGTATTTATGTATAATTTTATTTATTTCCAATGAGATTCTCAATGTCACTCATGTTTTTGTATTTGTGCATACCATGCATATTATGCTATTTCATAGTTAGTTGTGAACCGCTATTAATAATGCATTTTCTTTTGAATAGCACATATCTTAAGAGTTGTCCCGATTAAATTTTCAAGAGATAGTGCACCCCTTAGGATAGAAAATTCAGGGAAAAATTTTATTTTATTACTATCTATTTAAATTACTTGAATTTTATATTTCTTATATGTATATTCAAATTTTTAATTTGATAAGGTATCTGCAGCAAAAATAATCATGCTAATCTGTTACATATATTTCTAAAAAATTAAACAATTAAGTTTTATTCTAAATTTAATAAACGATTAATGAAAATATTACAGTTGGATATATAATCAGCATAGTGTTGGCAATATGGCCATAAAAAACATGGTATTTTTCTTAAAAATATATATGTAAGTTTGAACGCCTTTTCAAAACTTAGCCGCCTGAGCTGCTGGTCACATGACTTGGGGTCGGCCGGCTGAGGATCTCTTTATCGACGGCATTACCACTATTTGATTGAAACTTGCGTTTTATTTATTACATTTATTACCACTATTGCCAGGCGGTCGCTGATCAGCTGCACTACGAAGTTACGACAGTCGCGATTGCCTTGCTCTTTAAAATATTTTGTTAGTATCAATATTTATTGCCATCTTTGTTTTGCCGACAATTTGTGTTGATTCAGGTATGTTGTGATAATGTGCAGGATCATTGTTATATATATTTGTATGTAATCGGTGTTTATGTGTTAATACAGTTTCCCACTGAAACTACACGTGTTGGTATTACTACACACACCTTCATCTCCACTTTCCTTAAGTCTTGCAAACAAAGACTTACATATATAAAAATACGTATCTGAATAAGGAAAACGATACATTCACATAAACATACAGAACCAAAAACTGACAATTAGAAAATTGGATATTGATATATTTCATGAAATTGAGTTTATTTAATAAACAAGTAGAATATTTTTTATAAATATAAATATAATTTTTTTGACAATGTTCTACCAATTATTAAAATTTACTATAAGGGGAACTTATAAAAAACATTGAACTGGTGTTTCGTTTCATGTCTAGCAATATGACTTATGACCATAACCATATTGTGAAAAAGGATTTTTGACCATGTTGTTTAGTACTGCTACTGTTTCATATTTTCATAGTTTTCTTTGGGGTTATAAAAAAATTGAAAAACAATCATCATCCTGTTATTCCTGTACATCAGGGATGAGCAACACGCGGCCCGCGGGCCGCTTGCGGCCCGTTAAACTTGTTTATGCGGCCCGCCAAGCATTTCTAAAATTGAATTTATTTTATCCACTTTCTCCCATCAATATATTGTTATAAAATTAATTAAAATAAAATTGTAGTACAGACTATAAACCGAAACAATTTTATGTGACGGTTAGGTTTTCCTACAATTTTTTTAAACTTTCAAATTTGTAATACATAATAGCCCATCGGAAATGCAAACAAAACAACGGAAGGTTGCAGATGAGCACAGGCATTTCCAAGAAAAGTGGAAATTTGATTATTATTTCACTTTCGTCAAAGATAAAGCTGTATGCTTAATATGTTCAGAGACTGTGTCGACATTAAAAGAATATAACATAAAAAGGCATTACGATACAAAACATGAACAATAATATAAAAACGTAACAGGACAACTCCGTATAGATAAGTTTAATCAAATACTGGCAAAAAAAAGAAAATCTGTGCGGACGTAGAGATGATAAAAGAATGACTGCTGTTGTAGAAATAGCATTTCCTGATAAAATAAATTTTATTTCAAACATTAGTTTATCAAGATCAAGACTGAGTGATGCACGAAAGTGTTACTTTATGTGCGGCCCGCCAAAAAATTTTAAATTTTAAATTGGCCCGTTGATTAAAAAGGTTGCTCACCCCTGCTGTACATGGTCAAATGTTTTGTGTGTAGGTACGTTAGTTACTAATTTTTAAAAACAAGAGAAGTTTTTCCTTCAATAGGGGTGGTTTTTAATTACAACCGACTTGACCATATTGTCAGCCATGGCCATATTACTTGCATGTATTTTATGTATTCGAATAAAGTTTTGCAAATGGAACTACTGTTTTTATTTTGTTTAATATTTGTCAAAAACAGTTCTTCTCTATTCCTGTTTTGAAATATTTTAAGTATTTATTTATTTTTATATTAAATTCATAGTTGTTTTGTGATGGTTTTTTATTTGCTTCAGATATCCATATTTTTAAAAATAACCGGATCTTGGGCTGAAGAAAAAGAACAGTAGAAAAGTTAAGAGTTGTGAACATGTACCAAATGGTAAGTTTTTTCAATAACTCCCCAGTTTTTTTAATTTAGTGGAAATATGGTTTAGTTGTTCCAGATTCGTTCTCGAAGTATTAATGACGGTAGTGTAAGGTGTTTTCTCTTCAAAACATTTCATCCCCAACTACTAACAGCATCTTCAGTTGTGATTTCACTTGGTTAAGTTATGATTGATCGCGATCTACTGCTATCATCTCCACACGCAGGAAAATTAACAATGTTTCAACTTCTATACGTTTAACCAAAAAAATTATTTTATTAAGATGTTTTTCTAAATTAATTTTAAGATGATCTTAAGTAAAATTTTATTGAAATTGTTGTGTGGTGCTTTTCACTAATTAGTCTGTTTTATTTTATTCAAATTACGAATTATTCTTATTAGTTAACGTCATTTAAAATGTGTTTTATTATTGAATAATAAAAGTTAAATAGTCGACTTAAATTAGAGAAAAAAGATTATACTTCTATTTGTAGTTTCTTTTTTTCAGCTTTCTATTTTATTAATTCATTTCTATTAACTGTTTTTTAACGTTTAATTCAGGTAATTTATTTCTCTTTGCCTTAGCAATTTTTTTATAGTTGTATAATATATTAAATTTATTCACATTAGTTCTTAAAAGTATTTTTTCCTTTACATGTTCTTTATTAGGTAATAAGTCGATTTATTCTCATTTAAAATTCGAAATATGTTGTAGTTCATAACTAAGAAATAGTTTGTTTATTTTAAATTAAGGAATGTTTTGTCTATGAACAGATAATTTTAAATTTATTTCATAATGTTCATGTTAGTATTGTATGTAAAAATTATGCTGATCTTTTTATTTAAACTACTGGTATAATAGGTTAGTATAAAATTATTAATTGTAATATTTATGTAGATACCTATCCATTTGTCGTACAAAATTTTTGTGCCAAAGATTTAATAAACAATTGGACAAGGGGATTTATTGTGGGGAGAAAATGAGGGAGAAAATGCAGACTGAGCGATAATAAGGTGGATTATGGTTGAATCAGGATGAATATTGAATTTGTTAAGTTGAAAGAGTCTGTGAAAGTGTAAGAAAGGGTGAGGGTAAAAATTTGAAAGAAGATTGAGTAGGAAGATACTGAGAATACATGGGGGAGAAAAGGCGAAATATAAAGTAGGAATGTCTGTTGAATTAAGCGTGAAAGGGAACTAAGGATATGAATGAATCAATCAATATAAGTGGTTAGGTGTTTAAGATTTTGTATAAAAAACATTGAAAATCCCTAAGGGCGTGAAAAGAAAAGAAATGAGAATATGTGTAAAGAATCGAAGGGTGAAAGGAAGTAAGAGAGGATACGTCAGGGTAGATGGGTGACAGTGAGAAAAAATGAAATTGTGTGAAACAATAATTATGCGGGAGGGTGTGAAGAGTTAGCTTGATGTAAGAATGAAAACGAGAGAGAAGTATGCATAAGAGGGTATGAATGAAAGTAAGCAAAAGGATATGTCCAAGAGGGCGAGGGTGCAAATTTGATAGAATAAGGATGTATGAAGAGAGTGAAGATCCGCAAGGATGTGAAAATGAAATGGTGAGAATGTAAAGGTGAAAGAAAGCAAAAGGGTATGTATACGAGGGTGAAGATAAGAGTGTGAGAATATAAGGTTGAGAGAGAGTAAAAATGTATGACTGAGAGGGTGTGCATGAAAATGAATGTTTGAGAGAACAGGGGTATCTAAAGGCAAAGTCCGTGACTTTATCTTTACATAACCCCATTCTATTAAACACTTATTTTCACACCCTCCCCTTTTATACAGAGTGCAGGGGTACGCTTATGAGTGGCACATGAATGAATGAGAATGTGTGGGGGTGCAGGTATGCATATAGGTGAAAGAGAGCATGAATGTATGTATGAGAGGGTAAGGTGAAAGTGAATGTTTGAGAGAATGGGTTGTGTAAAGATGAAAACACGTGCAAACGTGCTTTTATTTTTATAACCCCATTCTATCAAACCTTCACTTTCATCCTCACCCTCTCATAAAGAATGGAAGGGGGTGTGTATGTGGGTGAATGTGTGAGTGAGTGAGAACCATAAAGGGAGGGGTGCTATTCAATAAAACAAAAAATAGGGGAAATGTATTTATTTAAAAAAGACAAAATAAATTTTTCACGCCTACCAGGTTTAGCGTGGAAACTTTTTTAATTCGAAGACCGTCCGGGACAGAGCCCGGAAACGAAAGGGTCGAAATTCAAACAAGGAGTCCCCAACATCCAAAATTTCGGAGTCCCGAGATGCCAGGTTTCGGAATATTCAAAGTACGAATCTCTCAATCACCAAAATAATTAAATGCTCCCGAAAATTTCGGGATTTATTTGTTCTAGAAATCTTGAAATTGGAATTCCAAATGTTCCCATGCATTTCGGGAAATCCGAAATATTCAGATACCGGGGCTTCCAAGTTTGAAGCCCGACCCTCTAAATCACTATCACTTCGCGTCCTTTGATGGTGCACAGCAGCTCCTGATGATGGTAAAGATCGTCCCCCTGCAACAAAAAAAAAATACTGTACTATAGATATGCATATCCAAATGAATTTATAAGAATTGAATTATAATAGTTTTTTATAAATTTATGCTCAACTTAAAGAAATAAATATTTGCATAAACAATGTAAGTATTAAGAAATAAATTTTCCTAAGTAAAAATATATTAATTTATTTTATAAATTAGGGGATAATAAAAGTTAATAATTATGATAATAAAACGGTAAAGTAAATTGAATTAAATAAAACATAATTTTGTATTAGAAAGGGAAGAAAACTGTTTTCTTAATATAAAAAAAAATATATTTAAAGTGACGTTAAACAAGAAGCAAATTTATGACATAATTAATAATAAGTCGTTTGTTAAATTTTAATTAAAATAAAAAACGTTAATTTAAGAGAACACATTTAAATATCAAGAAGTAAAAGATAATAACTGATTGTAATTGTGAATGAATTAAAACGTAAATTATCCAAAATAAAACGTAAAATAATTGCGAAAAACTACTTTAAAATAAAAAGTGATCCTAAATAAAAAAGTGTATTGCTAGTTTAATGATGAAGAAGAGTTTGTCCAAAAGCGAAAAAATAGCAATATAATTTAATTCTAAAAACTAAAATTACTGTAAAAAATAATTTGAAGTGAAATTTTCTCTTACATAAATTAAAATATTATGGGCGTAATAAAAATTAACAACTGTGGTCATGAATTACAAAGTAAATTTAATTAAATTCAATCTGATGCTACAACTATATGTTCGGAAGAAATAAGTGATATTAATTGCAATATTTAAACAATTAAATTTTATTTAACATCAATTTAAAGTGAGAAAATAAAAAGGAAATTCCTGCTTTTCTAAATTTATCAAAAGGAAAGGACACAATTTCTATATAACAATAATAAAATTTGTGAAATTGAGATGACCAATGTTATATCAAATTCAATAAAATAATAAGTTATGATCCTGAGCTGTGCATATGAAACGACGAGAGGAGGTAAGTTTTATCTACAATATTTGAATTTCTATTCAACTGTGGTCTCAAATCTTATTTAATTTCAATTGTCTCAAAAATTGAATGACTTTTTATAATTTTGATAAAATAATGACATTCCTAGCCAAAAACTGTAATAACTTAAATATTAGTGATAACAACAATAATGTTTGAATTTAAAAGGCATGAAATGAAATTTGTAAAAATAGTAGAAAATATTTGTAAGTACGTACATATTTAATTTAAAACAATTACTTCAGCAATGAAATATCTTATCTGTATTTGAATTTCAATACTACCTTGTGGAACTTTATCTAAGAATGCACAAAACTAAATGATGTAGGTGCAATAAATATTTGAAAATCCTTACCATCGCATCCACGACTGGTTCACCCTCTTTAGCCCAACGCTGCAGCATCCATCCTGTAATCCTTCACAACCATATGACCACACTGGGGACGAAAACCAAAACTGACTGTAAAACAAAATAATTTTATTAATTTTATTACGAACTTGACTTACTAAAATACATAAATTACTAAAAGAGAAATATTGATTAAACATTAAATAAAAAAAAAGAATTAAATTTAAAGAACTTCATGATTAGGTAATAAACAATAACTTACAATTACTAAACAAAGCGAAGTGACAGCGAGAATTATTGAAAATTTGGGAATGGGCATATTGCTTTGTTATTTGTAAAAATATTTTAAAAATAATTAGAATCTGAGCTTTAATTATGAACAATGTACTCCCAAATAAATACAACATATCATTACAAAGATTTCTTTGAAAATTTAAAATACTCTTTACACTGTAGCTGAAGTTTAGTGAAGTAATTTCTGAGACAAGTACCTATATTCCAAAGGATAATTTTCTCCTGGGTTTGAGTTTAGAAGTATCCTGCAGTTCTCTTCAACTGATCTACCTGAAATTTTTTTTTTTATAAAAGTAAGATAAAAATTATAAATATAGTTACACTAAATGTTGATGGTATATCTATCACTCGTTACAATTTGGTTTAATACAAAAGTTTACCAAGTCTTTTAGTCTTCTTAAATTATTATTATTTTTCTTCTCCAGTTGAGATTAAAAAGAAGAAATAAATATAAATTAATCTCAGTTGTGTATTTAGACTATCCCAAGAGGGTTACAAATTTATTAAAAATGGAGTATTAAAGAAGCATAACTCTTGCTAATTATTTAATAATATTTTTGTTTAAATGTGTGACCTTTTCGATGTCTAGAAATTCTAGTAACGTAGGTATTTTTTTTTGCTTTTTGGTTGACAAAATAGTAATTTGAATTCGTTGATATATTTATGTTGTACGAATTTAGTATGGATGTACTCTTAAAAATGGCTATCTAGCCGAAACAATTGTCGAGTGCCTAATAAATATATTATTTGTTGAAGTTTCATGTATTTTACTGCGTTTTTCTGTAATAATAATGGATTTATCATATTTATAATTTTCGGTAGGGTAATTCCAGCAAGCCTCCTCAAAGAAAAACCGCAAACAATCCTGAAAAATAAAAATATTTTTTATTTTTGAATCCTTCGAATCCTCTTTCCTTCGAATTGAGCTAATTTTATAAGCTATTTAATTTTAAGTTTAAATATCCCTTAGAGATACTAATAATTTTTGCCAAAATATAACTTTTCAAGTGTATTTTATAATAATAATTACCCTCACAATAATATCACAATACTAATAATCAAAATATCAATTTTACGTAAAATACACATTCCTACACGTTTCTCATACTATACAGCTGAAAGGCAAATAAAAATAATTTAATAATCCAACAGAACTAATAGTTGTTGTAATAGTGAATTTGTAAAATTATTTCCTGCATGGAAACTCCAACAAACTTCCTCTAGGCTTTTGGGAAATCATATGCTGATGTGTAGAATAAAATTTTATTTTTTTATTTCGTTTCTTTCTTTTTAATTAAACTTATTTCGTGAGCCCTGTAACTTTAACTAAAAGGGTTACTCTTAATTTTTAATTTTGTTTTTTTCGGTTATGATAATTATCCTCATAACAACGTCAAGTGAAAACCAAAAAGTTAATTATAAATTATCGTAATTTAAAAATAAAAAATAAAATTTTCACAATTCAAAAATAATTACCGTTGTACTGACAATGGATTCATTTGCTTTTTTTCTCAGTAGGTACAAACTTCCTCGAGGGAACAAAACTAGATGGACACCGAGAAGGAAACGACAACTGCAATAGTAATGGATTTATCATATCTATAATTTTCGGCAGGGTAATTCCAGCAAGCTTCCTCCAACACTCCGGAAAGAAAAACCGCAAACGATTCTGGAAAATAAAAATATTTTTTTATATTTGAAACCTTCAAATCCTGTTTCCTTCCAATTGAGCTAATTTTATAGGCTATTTAATTTTATTTTTAAATATCCCTTAGAGATACTATTAATTTTTGCCAAATTATAACTATTTAAATGTATTTTATAATAATAATAGTTACTCTCACAATAATATCAAAATAATAATAATCAAAATATTAATTTTAAAATACACATTCATACACGTTTTGCGTACTATACAGCTGAAAAGCAAATAAAAATAATTTAATAATACAAAAGAACTAATAGTTGTTGTAATAGTTAATTTCTAAAATTATTTTCAGCATAGATGGTCCAACAAACTACCTCTAGGTTTTTGGGAAATCATATGTTCATGTTCAGAATAAAAATTGATTTCTTGATTTTGAATGAGTTATTAAAATTATGATTCTTTCTAATTAAACTTATTTCGTGAACCTTTTAACTTTGTTTTTAAATAAAAAGGTTACTCTTAATTTTTAATTTTTTTTTTTGGTTTTATTATGATAATTATTTTATTATTATAACAACCTCAAGTGAAAACCAAAAAGTTAATTATAAATTATCATTATTTATAAATAAAAAATAAAATTTTCACACAAGATAATTACCGTTGTGGTGACAATGGATTCATTTCCTTTTTTTTTTTCAGTAGGTACAAACTTCCTCGAGGGAGCAAAACTAGATCGACACCGAGAAGGAAACGACAACTAGCTGTGAAAAAAATAGTGTCAATTTTAACGCACTAAATCCAACATAATATACCTAATACTATCTATACATAAGTCATTTCTTAAAATCAAGAAAAACGTTTACCTTTGTAGTAGCAAAGTGTTCAATTGGGCTCCATTGGTTTATTTCCAGCACGGTCATTTCAACAAATGTCCTCCAGGATTTTATTAAGGAAAACCACACGTAGGTACCAACTAAAAAATTGAAGTTTTTAAATATTATGCCTAAAGTCAAGTAACTGCTGATTTTAAGGAAAATATAGTGAATATATTTAATAATTTACTTAGTATTTACCTCTGCTTCTTCACCTTCTACGTCCCTAATGGAGTTCATTTCTGAATAGGTTTGCACAGCCGATTCACCTGAAAAAATCTTAATTACCAAAAATTTCTTATTTTTTCATCATAAAATGCCCTTATAGGTATTTCTATTTTTAATAGATCAGCAATATCTCATTCATTGAAAGAGAAAATGATGTAAACAGCAGATGAAGGAACGCGTTTGTCCGGAAAATAGTAATAGATACAAACATAAACAAAGAAAAATAGGCCGCGTATTCAATTCGACCTACAAATATTCAACGAACTGCTAAAACACACAAGCTATAATAAAGTTCATGAAGTAAAATCGTACAAAATCATGTCTAATTTTAAACAGCATCCATAGACTCGTTGTCTTATGAACTGCCAATTTTTCAACAACTAGTGTGTTCAGTTAGCGCTGAAATGTTCCCATGAGTGCAAAAAAGCACGGTAATAATTAACCTGTATTGACAATAAGTTCTATCGGGAAATATTTAGACTGCCTTTATGCATATATACAAAAATTTTAAAGTTAAGGATTTTGTGGTATCTTTGGTGTTTCATCAACATGTTTTGTGCTACCTGTGGTTGCCCATGTACTGAAAAGGTGATCGAAAACCTGCAAGTGGTTTCGAAAATTTGCTCCCAAACGTATACGTATGAGGTAAGTACTAAAATTAAACTTGAATTCTTTGCTGTTTTGCAGTTCAAACATTTTTCAAGGTTTCGGAACAGATGATCGCAACCAATTTCAAATCAAGCATACCGTATACCTGTCTACTTAGAAAAATTATATGATGTCTGCATTCAATTATGCAATAAATAAGCAACAGTTTGTTTTTAAATCGCCAGTATTGAGTGAGTGATTTTTTAACAAATTTATGCAAGAAAATATTTAGTAGATTTCAAAGTGAAACGATTTCGGAAAATTGCCAGTATTTCGAGTTTTATTACATTTCAAAATAGGTGTAAAGCATTAACTACACAAGATTGTGCGCTTACTATTTTGGGGAATGTAAAATGCGCCCGTTACATTTACTTAGCTAAAAAAACTTACTATATGAAAATATGAATAGCTCTTCTATTAAGTTTTTAAAATTACCAATCGTAAAGAAAAACACTGGGAAAGAAAGGCATTTATACAGTGTCATTCAAATTGTAGAACGAATAAAATAGCTCAAACCCCAACGCCAAAACACGACACTTCAGTTGTCCGAAGCACTTTTCGGTAACAAAGTTACCTTCTTCAGGGACTGAATGAACTAAACCTAAAGGAGAACTACCTCTAATATATACTGAAATTTGTTAAGGTTCAGTTAACATGGTTCATCAGGAATAGTGATGATCTGTTGATTGTTGCACTAGTCACTTG
The DNA here is from genome assembly GCA_029378335.1 of Agrilus mali. NCBI lineage: Eukaryota > Metazoa > Arthropoda > Insecta > Coleoptera > Buprestidae > Agrilus > Agrilus mali. Next base: position 19,752,340 of record CM055659.1, read on the forward strand.
TTGAAACTTATCCATAATAGAAAAAAGACAAAGAAAAAAGTTTCAAGAAACGTTTATTCGTATCACTACAGCCGTTTCAACCAGAAAAAAAAAAAAAAAAGAAAAAAAAAAAAATTTGGCGGCGAAAAATACCATTAAGAAAGCAGTTAGAATTTGGATCGCAGAATCGCTAAAGACACAATTCAAGAAGAGGGACATACTTTCATCATATATCTTCTTCATACACTCAGAATTGGCAAGTAGGATACATTCAATCGAATTTGATTTACTTTTGTATAATATTAACTTTAAAATATATAATGTGACACATAAAAATTATTGTAGTCAGAGTAAAAAACTTTACAATCTGAGACAAGAAACCAACAAATTAAACAACAAACATCCTGTATCTAATATTAAGTTTTTTGATAGGTTTACTAATCTTACAAATGTTAGTTTCAACAATCAAGAATTAGAACTTTTAAACAAAGGCCTTAAATACAATATAAATCCCAAAATTAATAGAAGTCATTTAGAAAACCTAGCTATAGAATCAGAAATGGCTAGACAATAAATTCATAATTAAGAAGTTAATAGAAAACTATACTCCTGTAAAAAACTTTAACTTAGAAAATAAGATCGCCAAATCTGTAACAAAAAAAGCAGTAGAAAATAATATTACTTTCACTAAAGCGGATAAGGGAAATACAATTGTAGCTATTTCGCAACTCGATTATAACAACAAAGTTTTAGATTTTATAAATAACAATAAATTTGAAGAAATAAAAACAGATCCAACTATCAAATTTCAGAAACAACTTAAGTCAGTCTTGAATGATTCAAAATTTTTAATTGATGATTTCACAAACAAAAGCTTAACTTTAATGAATCCTTTAGCACCTAAATTGTATGGTTTATTAAAACTTCATAAAAATAATGCCCCTATCAGACCAGTAGTCGCTTATCTTCAAGCTCCTTGTTCAAAACTTTCCAGATTTTTAATTCAAAAGTTAATAAAAACCACAAAATTTGAATCAACTTTCTCCGTTAAGAATTCTGCTGACCTTATTAACAAAATTTCCAAAATAGGTTTACCACCTAATTGCAAGTTAATTTCATTCGATGTTACGAACCTGTTTTCGAGTATTCCTCCGAAGGATGTTATCGACATTATCAAAAACAAGCTAATTTCAGTTAAAACCAATCAATTCATTTCCAGTGATATTTTAAAACTATTAGAAACTTGTTTGTCTCAAAATTATGTTCAATTCAACGAAAAATTTTATATTCAAAATGAAGGTTTAGCAATGGGGAACCCAATTAGTCCACTTTTAGCAGAAATTTTCATGAACCATTTAGAAATAAAAATATCATCTCATGAACTTTTTAAAAATTGTTTATATTGGTATAGATATGTCGATGACATACTTGTAGGTTTTGTTGGATCTGATAGACTCCTGTCTAAATTCTTTAACTTTATAAACAGTATTCACGAAAAAATCAAATTCACATTAGAAATAGAAAACGATAAATCAATAAATTTTTTAGATTTAACAATAAAAAGAGTCAATTGTAAACACGAATTTTCAATATACCACAAACCCACTCATACAGACACAATAATACATGCTAAATCCTTTCACCCTATCTCCCACAAATTAGCATCTTTCCATTCATTTATCAATAGATTAATAAATACACCTTTAAAAACGGATCAATATAACAAGGAGCTAGACAGAATTTATTGCATAGCCATCAACAATGGTTATTCATGTAGCATTGTAGATAATCTTTTAAACAAAAAACTAAAACAGAAAATTATCAATTGTATTTACCCACTGATTAGAAATAAACCCAACAAATTTAATTGTTTCACATACTTAGGCAATATTTCCAACAAAATTGGAAAAAACATAAAATGTATCAACAATAGTTCTATCTCGTTTAAAACTAACAATACGCTTGGTAGGTTTATCCTCAACAATAAATGTAAAACACCTAAAGGAGCCAAATCAGGTGTTTATCTATTAAGTTGTGGAAATTGTGAAAAAGTATATGTAGGACAGACAGGTAGGGCCTTTAACACTCGAATTCTAGAACATTTAAAAAGTTTTGTTAATAAAAAAACCGATTCCACATATGCAGAACATTTGATAGATTGTAAACATAATTTTAATAAGGATTTCAAAATATTACATATACAGAATAAAGGCATGAAATTAAATTTGTTAGAACAACTTGAAATAAATAAATACAATAAACAACAAATCATCCTTAATGACCAATTAGATATTTCAAGTTCTCCACTTTTAAATTTAAATTTTAAGAATTTCCCCTCCACCAAATAGTTTAGTTCTAAGGTATAAATAGTATTACAATAGGATTAGTTTGTATAATCTTCACCTGAAGAAGCTATTGTATAGCGAAACGAGCTGTAGTGATACGAATAAACGTATATAATAAATAAACAAATGTATAAACTTTCAAAACTATCTAGTAGACAATTATTCCTAACTTCCTTAACTAATTTAAGATTATTTATATTAATATTATGTTCTTCAGTAAGAATATGTTGGGCAACACTAGATTTTTCGGCTCTACCAAACCGTGCATGAACTAATTGTTCCTTGAACCTGGTTTGGATCGAGCGTCTAGTTTGTCCAATATATTTTTTAGTACAGTCATTACAGCTAATTTCATATATCCCCGACTTTTCTAAGAAAGGAATTTTATCCTTGGGGTTACCGAAGAGAGTTTGAAGGGAGTTACCACTTGAACTGTAGGCAATGCGAAAACCAAGTCTACAAAAAATGCCTTCGAATCCTCGAGTAAATTTTGGCTCGTATGGCATAGTAATAAACTTGGTCTTACTGGTGTCTGTTTGAAAAGTCGAAGATCTTGAAACAAAATTCTTAAATTTAATCTTATTAACTAATTTATCAATGATGTTACAATTGGTTACAATTGTAACCATTGTCAATCGCAATTTTCTTAATTGTACAGAGTTCCTTATGATATCTACTTGTACTAAGAGGAAAACTAAGCAATCTATGTACAAGGAAATTAAAACTAGCCATTTTATGTTGAATGCAATGATTAGAGTCGTTAGTTATAAATCTAGAGGTATTAGTGGGTTTTCTATAGATATCAAATTCTAATAAATTCCTATTTCTTATAACCAGCGCATCTAAAAATGGTAGCTTGTCATCTTTCTCCAATTCAACAGTAAATTTGACCGAAGGGAAACGTGAATTTAAAACATCAAGAAAGTCTTGGAGACTTCTGGAGCTCAAATCGAAGATAGCGAAAATGTCGTCCACGTATCTAAGCCATATTCGAGGAAAAAACTTTAGGTGGCTAAGGTCACTTTCAAAACGACTCATGAATAAATCGGCTATGCAGGGTGATAAGGAATTCCCCATAGCTGTTCCTTCTTTCTGTTCGTACAAACAACCGTTTATTTGAAAATGATTTTGCCGCATGTACATTAAAGTTAGAGTAATGTACTCAGCTACAATGTTATCGGAGAAACCATTTTCTTTAAGTAAATCCTCTAAATATGTCAAAGTCAAAGTCCCTGAAGAAGGTAACCTTGTTACCGAAAAGTGCTTCGGACAACTAGTGTCGTGTTTTGGCGTTGGGGTTTGAGCTATTTTGTTCGTTCTACAACAACCGCCAAAGTTTTTCCAGTCTTCATTTTTTTTTAGTGTCATTCAAAGTTTAATTCGCTACCTGATCGTCTTAAAGTATTGGATGCCAGACATGCTAAAAACTATTTGAAATAATAATAGTTGATAATAATTATTAAATTTATTTTAGTCGATATTATAGAAGTAGCAGTTCAGGTTGAGATCTCTGTTTTAAATATGGTTTACAATATTCTGTCATTTTTTATTTGACTAGTTACCTATATATTTTATAAAAAACTAAATTTCGTGTAATTTTTTCATCTTTCACTTTTTGGAGATTATCTATACCCGATTATACCTACAAAATTCATGTTTAAGGAACTTTGACTTAATTTTTATTGAATCCCTTTATAAATTCGTTTTGACCTACGAGGTTATCTTCAAAAAAAGGAATTATGATTCCAAAAAATTACGGAGATTAACTTTCATCAGATAGAAGCCTAGTCAATTATTTTTTTGAAGATTAATATGTTATTTTAAAATTATTTTTATTTGGTTTTGTATCTGGTTTAGTGGTTACTAGTGTATTAAAGGTATTGTGACGGACGGGACGGACGTGGCGTTTTGAATGACGTTGACATGCACCAACTGCGAAAGTTGAGTGGAAGTTACCTGAAGTTACCTATGACGCGTTCCAGAAGGTTCGAGAGTTGCTGGAAGTTTCGAGAGTCACCTAGAAACGTCCATAATACTATATAAGGAACAGCTTTGGACAGTTTGACAGTTCTAGATAGAAGAGAGTGACAGATATAAGTGACAAAAGAAGAAACAGTGATTAAAAAGCGAAATAGATATTGAATTGTTGTGTTCGAATTGATTAAATAAAAGTGTTGAGAAAAATACGTGAGATATATAAAGTACGTAACAGTATTTTATTTATAAACAGACATTTTAATGTCTCAAATACAACTTCAGCTTCTTCCTGAGCTTAAACCATCAATTAAATAGCTGACATACTGCATTTTATAAAACCGATGTTATACGTATATCGAATTTGTTTGCTTGTAGGCAATGATGCCACTAAAGTTTATTTATTATTACCTACATGAGTAAAACGTGCAGATGCAAGTTTTATTACAGTATCTATTGTATGCACCAGAGGCCCTGATGTCAGAAGCATTACCCTGACCTTACATTGCAATTTGTGTGCCTTTGATGTATGTGTACGTAGTAAAAGTAATGAAAATACTTCGTGATGCTTATTTTGACGATGTTTTCCTGAAGTCGATTTTAGGAACTTTTAATATATTTTTAAACCGTTGTTGGCCTTCACTCAAAATTAGAAGGTATGAATGCAAGAATGTGCAATTTTTGTAACAAGTGGAGCTCTCTGGTTTACAGCGTACCTACATACCTACTCCTAAGAATAATTAATGATAATTTGAGTTACAGAATAAGGCTGTAAGTGTAACGTTTCTTAAAAATTGGATTGTATTTATTCAAAATAGAGGCAAGTATTAGGAAATACAAAATATTATTACGTTAATTTACATTTTAGATTATTATAATAAGTGAAAAGTAGACTTCTGATAATAGGAATAATGAATATTGCACTGTATCATGATCAGGAATGATCACATAATCGCATTATAAAATATTTAAACCAGGTCTGACCATACTCTGCAAAATTTCAACTTATTTCTTGCGGTAAATAATACATACATAATTTTTCAGTTGCATCATAAATTTCATATCTGGGGGCACGGGAGTGCCCCCGCCAAGACGAGCCAAGCGGAGCGCAAGGGCACTACCTACCTTTTCTCGAAACGTTTCGTCGTTTTTTTGAATTCTCATAGCTTTGTTTTGGATGATGCTAAAAAGTTAAAAATTTTAAGATATAGTGACACCAGTACAGTCATTAAACATACAAAGTTTGAATGTCGTAGCTATTATACTTTAGATTTTATTAATGTCTAAGAACCCCCGATTTCGTCACTGACTCACTCACTGATCATCAAAATTCTTAAGGTAGTTCCTAAAGTCCTAGAACGCTGAAATTTGATATATAAGCTAATATTACTACAAAGACAACAAAAAAATAAAAAAACCAAACCTAACCTAATCTATCCCCTCGGAATAGGAGGTAGAAGTTTGTATGAGACTTGCACTACATTTGCACTAACTATATAATCATGCAGTAATAACTATTGAAAAGTTAGATATATGAAAAAAATAATAAAATACTTATATAACAAATAAAAAACTATGAAACGTCATATTTTTTTGAAAATCATCCCCTAACTCTTAAAAATGGGGTGAAAGTTTAAACACGGTATAATAGTGACGGTGACATCAGCCGACGTCACTAGATGGCGCTGACTGTATTTGGAAATGCGCTATCGACATTTTTCTACTGAGAATGATGAAATAGTAAACAATCAAATAAAAAAGGCAAAGACATGGAGTGTGCTATTAAAAAAACTGTGGCTGATGTGCAAGAAATACACTCCAAAAAAAGGAAGAAGAAATAAGCTGATCCCTCAACCATCGGAACAGACCGGCCCCTACTGTTTGGTTCATCTAAATTCCAGACGAAGGGTAAGGCGAAAGTAAAGGCCCGGGTTCAAAATAGGTTATTTTTAAACTCAAAAAAGTCCATTAACCAACTTACAAAAATAAATTAAATCCCACCAAAAATATTTACATGTAAAAATGTTGCCAAGACGAGTCTACATAGCTTACCCTGTGAAAAAGTGTCTCTCGTGTAAAGCCAAGCTTTAAAGACTGCGTACACGCACTAAACCTACAAGCTCTACACTACACCCTAATCACAATCTATGAAAAAGTGGTCAGATCTCATGTAGAGCTAAGATTCTTGATCTATGCGCCCTTACTTTAGCAAACCTAACTTCACTACCGTTACGAAGATTTCATAAGCATTCGTTCATCGTGTGTGAAATAAAACGGCCAAGCATCACGTTTTAACTAAAATGTAGAGTATGTGAAGTTAGGTTTGCTAAAGTAAGGGCGCATAGATCAAGAATCTTAGCTCTACATGAGATCTGACCACTTTTTCATAGTGTAGTGTAGAGCTTGTAGGTTTAGAGCGTGTAGTCTTTAGAGCTTGGCTTTATACGAGATCTCATCACTTTTTTACAGGGTAAGCTACGTAAACTCGTCTTGGCAACATTTTTACATGAAAATGTTTTTGGTGGGATAATATATTTAAAAAAAATACAGTATTTTCTTTCAGGTTAATAAAAAAATTGAATTTCTTTCAAAATACACAAGCCTCTCTCAATAAAATCTGCTAATTGTACTAGTACCCGGAGCACTCAAAGATATGTCTACTCAGCCTCAGCTATTAACCTTATGTATGTTAATAAGATAAATACGACCCCAATTAGTGACATAATTAATCTTCTTCTAGAATTAAACCTGCATAGTTATACCTAAAGGTGCGAACATTTCAGAATATTTACTTTATTTTTTGGTAGATAAAATAATATATAACACGGCTCTGGAATGGGTGTGGTTGATCAGCTTAATTAAGAACGTTTTAATATAAGTGCGGGTGTGTCAGAATAAATTTCCCTTTCATTTCCGTTGAAATTTCGGAATCATAGACCGATCACGGAAGTAGGAAATGTTTCATTGAACTCTAAAAGCTTGGGCCTCTTATTAGTCGAAGCTAATAAGTTTGCCACTGACCGAAATGCTAAAGAGAATGAGAACAATTATATTTAAGTTATTACCCATTGATAAATATTTTTGTCAACCCTTAAACCACAACGCAAATTAACTTTTATTGGACTATTGAATTTCTTTGTTCAATTAAAGGTAAATTTTATAACATGACTCTACCCGAAATCTCAACCATTTTGATAGTAAACGATAATTTTCATTTTATTTTAAAAACATAATTTGTGAATAATCGACATTTTCACATATTCAGAAAAAGTTTTTAAAAGTGAAGAACTTAACACTGCAGTAGCATTTTTATTTTTAATGGAACTCTGATATTGTTTTTACATGTTTAGCTCCAACATTAAATTATGAATTGCTCGAAGTTACTATTATATTCTCATATATAAAGTTGCTTAAATATTTTCATAATTATATTTGGAACATTTTTATAACAGAAAATAATTTCGTTACTGAAAAGTGTGATCTGAGACTTTATTTGAAGTTATTTATTCAATGATTTTATTTATATTGTGTTATTTATGTAGGTATATAGCCACATACAGTCAAGAAATTAATTTTTTAATCTGTATGTAATTGTAATTAATTTAAGTCTTCCTCTATCCTTCTTTATTCTTATTTCTTTTCCTAATATGTAATAAGTTCTTAATATCTCAAATGGTTTCCTGTCATCACATCTTATCTATTCCTTGTTGCTTATTTTTTAAAACAGTCTTCTATCTTACTTTAACCTCCTCATTTTTAACGGTAAGAAAGAATATGAAAAATATTAAGGAAACGAATTGTGTACGGCTTAATAACTAATAAGAAAATTAACGTTTCTTCTTGTGTTTTAATTGTTTTGTATATGCATTTATTTACATGCAAATCTCCAAAATGAATGTCTAGATAACTAGTTGTGAAAATAAAAGAATTACTATGCTTAGCAGTAATAGATACATTTACGGTATGAGATAATGATAGTGAATTTACTTATTTTCGATAAAAATCATGGTTTATAAATTTTGCCAAATTAAAGCCAACTTAATTACTTAATTAGTTTTTACATGAAATTATTAATAATTATTAAATCCATAAAAATGTTTATCACCGGGTGAGACGTAATTAATTTTAATTTTCATGGATTATAGATCAATTTTAGAAAATCTACCTTACAAAATCAAGTAAAATATATTAGTTAAAAATTAACATCAACCCATCCAACCTCGCAGCCAGCATAACTACCAATAAAGCCAAAGATTGTGAAAAAGCCTATGTGGGCCAGACAGATCGATCATTCAAAGTACGTAGTGAAGAACATTATAAAACAAAAGAATCAACTGTACTGAAAACATTTAATTCATTGCAATAATAATTTTGACCATGATTACAAAATCGTACATATTCAAAACAAAGGCTTAAAACTAGACCTTAAAACTAGACCTAGGAAGTCTAGAGATTACTAGATTCAAAAACAAAAATATAATTTTGAATGATGAACTTGATTTAAAAATTCTCCTTTGTTAAACTCAAATTTAGTTACAAAACCACCCCACCATAAACTTGCCTATTTGTACATATTGTGACAGATGTGTCATTCTGACGTTGACAAGCGCCGACTGCGAAAATTATGTGGAAGTAACCTATGACGCGTTCCAGAAGGTCCGAGAGTTGCTGGACGTTTCGAGAGTTGCCTAGAAACGTCCATAATACTATATAAGGAACAGCGTTGGACAGTTTGACAGTATTTGATAGAAGAGAGCGACAGATATAAGCGAGAAGAGAAGATAAAGCGATTGACGAGCGAAATAGTTATAGAGTTATTGTTGTTATCGAAATAGCTATCGTATCGTTGTTGTGTTGAAGTTAATTTAATAAAAAGTGTTGAGAGAAAATACGTCATATTGTAACTTACGTAACAATATATATAACTGTAATGTTGTCTACGTTTGTCAAATCGCCACCTGAGGAATCTGTTGTATAGCGAAACTATTGTAGCGTCTACACTTTAAAACTTTTTGTGTTGTTGTACTTAAAACATGGATCAGTTGCAACAAGTAAAGGCTTCCACAATCGAATAAATATCTCATACTTTAATTCCTTCGCCTCTCAGTTACCATAACTTGCATGTAAAGGGATTAAGAAAAATTGCAGCATTTATTTTTTAAAAGAAAACACTATAATGTAGTTCTACACTTATATTTAGAAAACTAAAAGTTTAAAACTACATTATAGTGTTTTGTTTTAAATTTCATTCAATATGTTTAAAAATTATCCTACCGCTGATTTCATTAAAGCATTTATCTTCTTAATATTTAAGGCTATCAAAGGCTATATCAATTGACAGAATCCGTTCCTCAAATTTTCCATAAATCCTCAACCCCTTTAAAACGTTTCTATAAATTGAGGTGTTTCAAAATTAACATTGTACTTTTCAATATATTGAATCGACACTTAGTCTACGCAATAAGGCAGGTAGAAGAATATCTGGTGTCTGCGCCAGACATAATACACAATACACTTATTTAAAACTTCTTCATAGCTAAATTTTTTACAATTTAGTAGGTCTGATAAAATACATAATAACTTCAGTCAGTGGTGGATTCACGGGGGGTTTCCGATCCGAACCGCTTTCTCCCTAGATATAGTTGTTACCAGGGGTTGTTTACGTGTGCGTTACAACTTGCAGTAAGGTTTAATAAATAGCCTGATAGAACAGTGACGGGTGTATTAATTTGTAACACCAGGAATTTTAACAAAATTGCTATTTTAATGAATATGGTGACAGTTGACACATTTTTATGCAGGCTTATGTGTCTTCGAGATTGATAAAGTAACGGCAAACACCGTGATCCCGCATTTTCGACAAGTGTGATGTACCCTGGCAATTACTATATCAGACAAACCAAAATTTGACATTTATCTACTTTAATTAATTTTTAAAAATTCTAGTAGAACTACTAAATCTTTTGTGAAGCTCTCCTTCTTAAATTCATAGATCTGTCTCTAATATTACTCTGAAATAGACAAATAAGTACCAGTACGTAATACGATCAACTTAAAATACATACCTACTTTGCATCATTATTGTAAAATATTGGACGCATCTATAACCGTCAAACGGATCTTCATTAATTACCTAATTACTGAATAAAACCATCATTGTCTGTTTTGTACCTGACAGCAACATACGGTACTATTGATGCATTTCTCATTACATGCTGTTCTGAAATTACGTGACAAAAACGTGGGATAATAGGAGTATGTAACATGATGACGGGTTCGATTTTGCATATCTACATAAACGTCTATTCTTATCATGTCCGCAATAATTCAGAGGTATCTAAAATCAACTTGAAATTTGCATACATAGCGGTTTCTTTTGCGCCACGTCCCTGATCCCACAAAATAAGTAGTTGGAATACCTACATTTTTAAAAATGGATGAGAACTGTGTTGATTCATTGCTGTTGCTAATTAGGTTAGAAGTCTTAAAACACTACACGGGTTTGGTAAAGTTAAGTTTTTGTTCTTTTTCATTTGTCAAAATCACTTAAATTTTTTTGGTCACTGTTCGCTCTTGTTTCCAATTGATCTTCTCTCGACTGCAAACACAATTTAACTTTCAAAATGTCACTGAATGTTGATTTATATATCATCGAACATCGAAATTCCTAGTACCAGAACACTCTAGAATATTTAGACGTACATCACTTTGAAACGTAGATGTACACTTTTTGAAACTTTCTAGATCATTCAAGAAATTTTTAGAACCTTCTCGAACATTCTAAGTCTATAATAACAGTTTGCGCTCATTTTAAATTTTTTAGATCATTTCAGAAATTTTGAGGTCTTTCCGGAAGTCCTTATGACTTAAAAAAGGACAGAAATATTTCTTTTCACCTTTCTGCCACCTACAACCACCCACTTCCACCCACCGCGACCAAACTCCCTTATTCCCACCTGGAAACCAAGGGGTATTTACCACCCCAACAGGAAGTTGATTGGAGTAGGTAGAGATAGAGAAAACCCTGTCTTTACGTACGAACATTAGCATTTTATATATGTATATTTAGATTTAGATTTCAAAGCAGTCTACAGTTATGATATCAAATAATTGAAACGTTTAAATATTATAAATCCTACCCTTAAAACGTTGTGAATTATAATTTTAATATTTAGGTAGGTACAAAATAATAAGACAATTTAACAGTAAATACGTTTTCTATCTTTCCTGTACTTATAATCGCATTAAACCTGTTTTGCAATTTCATGTTAAGTTTGAAAGGTGACACAGCGTAGACCTTCAATAAAGTCTTTCTTGCGTTATAATTTTTCTATTGGATACGTATTCTGAAATTTTCCCAGACGGGCACTCAGATTTCCACTGCTTTATTATTTTTTTGTTTTAGTATGCCGTAGAAACTTGACTTGTACGTAGTACAACCAAGAAATTATCAAGGTTTATAACGTGATATAAATAAAACAGATGGGAATCTAACACCGATGTTAAACAAATGAATATATTAAACTTACAACCAGAATAAACTATAACTTTAAATAAAGCCCATAGATGCTATAATAATATTTTAAATATGGAAATAAAATTTCTATTTAAAAAAAAGTCTTTCAGGGATGCAGATCTGAGGACCTAACGTGAACTACTTGATGTAAATACATGTCACCGAAAAAAACGTGTTCAGTTCCACAAAAGTATTAAAAGGACAAGTAAATATAAAACTCCCTGAATTCCGTTATAATGTATTGCATGAACCAGAGCTGCACAAGCCCTCATTAAACAAACATCAAGCCCTAAGCCCAGAAACCTTACTTAAAGTTCTTTGATCCTTAAAGTCCTAATTACATTTTAAGATATAGGGACTTCGATTACATAGAAAATAAATTAAAAACCTTAAGCAATTACGGAGGGCTTCAATTACAGTTTAAGACTTAAATTACATCAATAGAGCTTCAAATACATCAAAAGGACTTCAAATTCATCGAAAGTTTCGAAGCACTTGTGAAATGGGCTTCAAGTGCTATATAAGGGCTTGAATTCAATCAGAAGGCCTGCAAGTGCAAACATACATCAAAGTAATGGTTTTAGAAGTCATAGATTGTTTTTGTATTTCTATTAGATACCTACTAAATTTTAACTTCTTGTCATCGTAGAACAGTGGTTCCATTCAACAAATTCGTTTTTAAAATACCTATTTTGAAGTCAATTAATTACTTTCCAGAGTACATCCTATGAATGATAAAATAAACATTAAAACCATGCGTTTATCTTATCATTAGAGATAAATTAAAATGAGAACGACCTGTCACGTGATCTGCGCAAAAGACGAAAACGCGTCGGGTAATTCTATTTCAGGCGTCAAGGTGAGTTGGGAAATTGTACTGTTGGTTAGGTTATGTTATTAATTTTCTGACGTTATTGAATGGTTCTTGTTCGTTCTTGTTTACATCGTTATCTATAACACACATTTGCCGGCATGAAAAGATGACAAAACCAGAGTTGTATGAAATAATAAAGGCACATAAAACAAGTAATCCTGCATATGCCATAGATGCGTGACTAGCAGAAAACGAAATTACCATCATGCGTCTGACGCCTTATCATCCTGAGTTAAACCCCATTGAAAAGGTATGGGTACTGGTTAAGAATTGGGTAGCTCAAAATAATATAACCTTTAAGTTGGACGATGTTGAAGCCCTAGCAAGACAAAAATTTGCAAGTGTTTCCCAGGAGGAATGGAATTGTATATGTACCCATGTCAAAAAGATTGAGCAAGAATATCTGGAAAAAGAATATTTGCTAGACGAAAGTTGTGAACTAGTCTTGGAACTTGGTCACTGTAAATACCGGAGAAAGTGACGATTCGGAAAATTATTATGACTGACAGTGATAACTCATTTTAAATTAGGTCTCTCTCTTGTGCGTTGTCTACTTATGTTCTATTTTGTTTGCCTAAAAAACTTTATTAAGCTGTTATGTAATAAGATTCAATTGTATAACAATACATAATGTTCAATACAAATATCAAATTTCAGGTAGAAAATAATAAAGAAATAAACTAGGCCACTGTCATGTCAATGTCATTCTCTAAACAAAATAGACGCCGCTACTGAGTTGACGTTAAAATAACATTCTCGCGCAGGTTTAGTCACGTGACAGGTCGTTCTCATTTTAATATACCTCTACATAGGGGCTGTTTATAAAATACGTCACGCTAAAATTCGCTTTTTTTGACCCCCCTCCCCCCGGTTGTCACCCTGTGTCACACTTTCTGTGACCCCTTCTGTAAATATTATGTCACAAAAACTAACCCCCCCCCCTTAACATGATACATTTTGATTGATAATATACAAATTTTGATAGTCGAAAATATTTATTTTATTTTCATAATAAAATTTAAATAAATTAATAAATATCTTTTGTAACGAACAAATAAATTACATTTCTATTTTTTTGATGAACGGCGAAGGTCACGTTGACGTAGACCCCCCGTCCCCCACTTGTCATATTTTGTCACACTTAGCAAGACCCCCTTGTATGCGAACGTATTTTATGAACGGCCCCATAGAGAAATTTACCAATGTCTATTTTTTTCTAAAAATGTGCTACTATTATCGTTAAGGATATTTCAGTAGTACCCCACTTATTAATTTTTAATATTACCCTCCCAAGGACAACAAATTAAAAATTAAAAAGAAAACTAATCTACTGACCTTATGCATTCCTTTTTTATTGGCACAAATTCCAGAAATCGGCAGATCAGAAAATCATAACAAAAAAAAGACACCGCCAAACACTTTTAATTTTACTGTCTTTAAAACACTTATATTAACAACAAATCATAATGTTATCTACCGTTCAATGTTGATTTGCAAAAGTATTTCTCTACTTATTTTGGTAAAATAATGGTGTTAAATTTCTTAGACAAGGAAAGAGAGAGGACTGATAACGCGGCGTCCGGCAGTGTGACCGATCGTCACCAATCTAATGGCGGACAGTTGCGCCAGAGGTGTAACATATGAACATTTACTCTCTTTCGTGCTACTTAAAAAAAATAAAGCAGATATGAAGAAAAAAAGGAATCCCACAACAACAATCTCGCCTGTGACTGAAATTTATTAAAAAAAAAATAGAATAAATAAGTAATACCAAAAACATTTATCAAACAAAACAAGTAGGAGACTTTACTTATATCATACATGCATAGATATTATTAATATAATATAATTACAATACAACTAACATTTAAAATTGTGGAACATTAGTTTTTACAGGAATTTACTTCAATTTTGCATTTAACTGAATTAAATGTTATAATTTAAAGGAATAAGAATTTATTTTTTGTTTGATGACGTACGTAATAAACATATTATTACTGCTCAAATAAGCAGTGCATTTTTTGTTTTTAATTTAAACGATAAAAACAATTTTATTTCCCATCTTTATGAAAAACAGTTCTTCGGAAGAATTTTGGAGAAAAAAACCCCTTTCAGTGCAAAACAATCGAAGGAATAAAGTCGAGCATGCAGCATGCGCCATATAAACATTATATAATATAATATATAATTCGAACGTGGAATTCCACAAAGGGAAGTTTTTCGTATGTAGGGTTTACTATAAATACACCCAAAAAGGCTTCCGTCGGACCTGCTATCTGATGACGAATATAACGCCAATATTTTATACATAATCAGTAACTACGCCTATGGATAAATTAACGATTATACTGTATGCATAATTTATCAAGCATGAAACATGAATGAAAATCGCTATAATATTTGTTATACGTAATGTCTCTGTGTTAATATTAATGTATTGTAGTCGTCGTTTCATAGACAGGAGCATCGTTTCGTAAATTTGTAAATTTTGGACTAAAATGATTCTGCATTGCACAGAAGCAATTTTTTTCTTAACTGTGAAACGTAACTCCAGGCTGTTTTCTTTCACTGCGACTTTGGCAGCCGTATGTCGAACATCCAACCATTTTATACTAATCACAAAATTCATAAAAAAAACTCTTAACACGTACTTTCTGTCACCAAACCAAATGGGTGACAATTCTTTGTTTGTCACCTTTTTAATGGCGCTCGCTTCGATTTCGGTCACACATCGTTCGTTATCGTAATATCGAACGTTACCAGTCCCCTCTCTTTCCTTGTCTAAGTTAAATTTTAACAAACGACGTTATAAATCGCGCACCGATGAAATAGTTACGGATTGCCTAAACATACTATTGTCGAAAAAGTACTTTATCAAATATGTGACGCCCGTTACTCGTTCACCTTTATTTGACCCTTTCTATGAATTCAACGCAAAGGTAGTTGTATCGGGTCGGTTCAAAAAAGTTTTGAAGCTATATGCAGCTCTATTAACAATTCTTTTTGACAAAATGTATAAATACATTGAAACATCAAATTTTCGTTAACCATTTATACTGTGCAATAATTTATCATAGATTTAACAACAATACAAAAATACATGAGAAATTTCATCTAGTAAACAATTATTATGAGTAATTAATATACAAACTAAACATATGAAATGTATAACAAGTGGTAGAGTGGAAAAGGGAGGGTAAAAAATATTTGAAAAATGTTAAAAACAAGATGTAACGAGATAATAAGAGGGGATGATTAAAAAAAACTTGGGAAATCGTGATATGCGGCAGGACTAAGAGAAATCATATGGAAAGCCCGGCAAGGAGAATATATACCAAAGTTAATTAAATAAATAAAACCACTTGGATAAGTTTCACTGTTTATTAGAAGATACTTCTTCTGTTATACTCTTGATGATGCCATAATAAGGCGAAATGTATCTACAACGAGTATTCTAATAGACAGTGAAACTTATCCAAGCGGTTTTATTTATTTAATTAATTTAAATATGTTTCACCAAGAGTTATCGGCTAATTATTTTCTTAATATACCAAAGTACTTATAAATAGGAAAGGATATAAGCTTATTAGATAGGTTTAGAATAGGAAATGAGTGTAAGGGATACAAATATTGAAGAAAGGAAGAGGACAAAATATGAAGTGTGTGACAGGAAGATAAAATGTTTGAGGCATATATTGGGAAGATGTAAAGAGAACAAATTATGGGAAGAATGTAAAGGGTTGGTGAATGAGCATGGAAGTGGGCTGATCCTACTAAGGCAAATTATGAAAAACAGAGTTGCAAGATAAGTAGGAAATAGGTTGGGTGGAAGGTAGGGTCTACGGTTTAGTATGATATTATTGTTGTCATTGTCTATTTGTTTAATAACTAAGTTAAAAATAAAAGGTTATATACGTATATACACCTTAATCAAAATCTATGAATTTAGTCAAAACGTGTGGCTGGGCCGCTTTATTTCACACACGATGAACGAATGCTTATGAAATGTTCATAACGGTAGCAAAACGGCCAAGCCACACGTTTTGACTAAAATGTAGAGTATATGAAGTTAGGCTTGGTAAAGTAAGGGCGCATAGATCAAGAATCTTAACTCTACATGAGATCTGGCCACTTTTTTATAGATTTTGATTAAGGTGTAGTGAAGAGCTTGTAGGTTTAGAGCGTGTAGTCTTTAGAGCTTGGCTTTATACGAGATCTGATAACTTTTTCACAGGGTAAGCTATGTAGACTCGTCTTGGCAACATTTTTACATGAAAATATTTTTGGTGGGATTTAATTTATTTTTGTAAGTTAGTTGATGGACTTTTTTGAGTAAGTCTCATACAAACTTTCACCTCCTATTCCGAAAGGATAGGTTGGGTTAGGTTTAGTTTTTTAATTTTTTTGTTGTCTTTGCAGTAATATTAGCTTACATGCCAAATTTCAGCGTTCTAGGACTTTAGGAAGTACCTTAAGAATTTTGATGATCAGTGAGTGAATCAGTGACGAAATCGGGGGTTTTTAGACATTATTAAAAACTAAAGTATAATAGCTACGACATTCAAACTTTGTATGTTTAATGATTGTACTGGTGTCATTATATCTTGTAATTTTTAACTATTTAGCATCATCCAAGCCAACGTTATGAGAGTTCAAAAAAACGACGAAACGTTTCGAGAAAAGGTAGGTAGTGCCCTTGCGCTCCGCTTGGCTCGTCTTGGCGAGGGCACTACCGTGCCCCCAGATAATAGCATTTTATTATTCCTGACAATATTTAATACTTATTAACAACATTACAATGATGTATAGAATGAGGAAGTATGACTATGAAATTGGGGCTTAGAGGCTCTATTTAGCCATTATCTTAAATGGGGCATGGAATCAGTTCTCTCGCAATATTTTAAAATTTATGTCTTAGACTTTTTTCTAATGTTTGTCGTAAATAAATGGATTCTCTAATTTTGAGCCTTATACTTTTTTACGTAAAATTAAAAATTGAAAAGTTTTAATTAAAACAATTCAAAGAAAACATCATGCCAGAGTTATACGTATAAATATTTTTCTATTAACTTTATTAAAAATTCAAGTTTAATGTAACATTTCAAATGACTATATTAGATTATCATTAAAATGTCAATAAAACAGTTTATATCAAATAAATATATGTATTTAGAAATGCCTCCAGGTCTTAGAAAATCTCAACTGTAAAAGCCTAACACTTTATTTTTGTTCCACTGCATAAATGTCTAATCCAGAGACAAAAAACATAGTTTTGATTGAGATAATTGACTATAATGCGAGTGGTGAACACTGAACGTACTTTTCAATTATGCTTATGGAGTTGTTGAAAAGAAAATTTTGAAGCAGACCCTAAATATTATTATTTTCTTAGTTTTTCACTTTAAATTAATATTCAAGGGGAGTATTGCAAAAAAGATTACAGACTTATTATAGATTTATAATGGATATTTATTATTATCAAATCAATCAAGAAAAGCAGATTTATGTAGGAAGCTGGAAGTTAGTTAGGATCAGGTGGGGTAATTGTAAAAGCGGGTTAATTGTAAACAGGCTCTTTACTTCGATGAAATAGGACTCTTCATTATTCCAACTAATGGGAATTATAGACTGTGGTGTTGACTTTTGACGGTTGAATGCTTTAGCGCGCTAAACAACAGAGGAAGTGTGTCGCAATATTTTATGTTAAACAGTGAAAATATTTCTATATAATATATAATTTTTGGGGTAATTGTGAATATGGCTTTATAAATATAATTTTCATTGGAATTCACTTTTGAAAGCAAATTGTTCACTTTTGCCCCTTTAAAAATATTTATAAAGCCAGTACAGACAAGATGATTGTTCACATTTACCCCTAAGTTTTCGACTGCGTTAATAAGTGAAAGGGTAATTGCAAACTTATGTTTTTTTGCAAAAAAATCCGAATTGCATATTTAATAACAGAAATTCACTTAAAACCAAACAAGGACTTAAATTAATAGTATGGTCGCATAAATTTAATCTTCATCTAAGATACATCGAGCTTCAAAAGTCAAACTTCCAAAATCGTTCACAATTATCCCACCTGACCCTATATAAACATTGCACGGTATTGAGAATATGATTAAGGAGCAGTATATGGTTCCCTAAATGATTATGATTAAATTTCTTATTTCAGTGTTTTCTCTAGTAGAGTACGGTATATAAAAACAGACCTCGATTGAACAAACTTAAACTAAAAAGTTAACAGGAATCGTCCCCTTTTCCACCCTGATTAGAGGTGTTACATTGTTTTCAAATATATAAAACATTTTTTGAGATATAACCTCTTCAGTAATTAAAAAAATATTAAACTAGATTCACAAGCGGCGAAGAATTCGCATTACATTACAATCAATTTAAGATCCTTCCTGCTTTTTGAAATAATCTAAATCTAAATAGATGATCTGATTCTCGTGTGTCTATTAATGTCATATATTCCTGGAAAATTCTCGAACGTACTTCGTATATTCTTATGTACCTATGTTTCCGTATTGTTCCACCTACACAACTACCAACAGACCTTTTCGGTCTGAAACACAGCTGCTCCAATTACTTTAACACAGTACTTAGTACCTTAAGGAAAAACAAGAGTTTGTGTAGGTGTCCACTTTACACTGGCGCCGAGCAAGTAGTTTCCTAAATTGAGACATTTTTAGAGTAAGATTTAGTCAACAAACTTAATTTTACATTTTAACACAGTGCCGCCGTGTTATTTCAAAATATACAGTACCAGTAGTGGGCACGTTTCCTATTTCGTCATTAGATTGCATCTGAAGAGGTGACTGTGGCTACCACAACTCATTTTGTTTTATGACTAAAATTTGCTTGATGAACTACCAGGCTAATTGTAAAATTTAGCGGCAATTATTTTAAATAAAATATTAAAGTACCTAGTGTTAATTAGAAATCGTACTAATAAAAATATACTATATACTTTGTTTAATTTGTAAGTACTCTTTGATAATAAACAACTGTAAGTGAAAGTTACAAGTGTGTTTCGTTCATCAGTGTTGTATTACTAAAAACTTTCCTACAAAAAAACTATCGTCAGAAATTTTGTAGATTACGGTTCATCAATTTTTTTCATAAACTTAATTACCGGATACCTATAAAAGAACTAAAAATTTTTAATGTAGTAACAAAAAATTTAATGGACAATACATTCTAGCCACTCACTAGGAAATATTTTTCGTAATACATTTTCTGTTGGGATGAAAATGCCAATGAAGGTGGAAATTTCAAATATCTGAATATGAAAATTTGTATTTAGAATCTCTGTTTGAGGCAAATGTTGACTTATCTAGAAATTTACAATTGAAATCTCAAGGGGATCAAAATTTCTGTAGTTTTAAAATTAGGGATATGAAAATTAGCATGTTTGGGTTTTAATAATACTTTTAGTTGCAATCTAAGAAAAACTGCTTCAACAATTCTTTTTGGAAAGCAACTCTAAACGGGTGAATAATAATAATAATAGTAAAATAACCTTAATTATAATTCAATTACCTATTTAGGAAGTATGTCTCTCAACGTAGGAAAACATTTATCTAATTTTACAAATTCAGTCATATCTTTTAAGACTAGTAGGTAACTCTCTAGGCAAAGTTTTGATAAACAAAAAAGATCCTACCAATAAGAACTCTAAATCAGGCATTTATTTAAAATTTCAATGCGGTACTTGTAATCAAGCGTACATTGACCAGACTGGTAGAGCATTTAAGGACAGAATATCCGAACACAAAAAGAGTTATATAAAAAAGTCATTGAACGTATGCTTAACATTTGTTATTAGACTCTCATAATTTTAATGATAATTTCCAAATTTTACACATAGAGAAGACAAGTACAAAATTGAACTTACTAGAATTTTTAGAAATAAACAAGTTAAATAAGCAAGGTTTAATTTAAAATGACAAGATTGATGTTAACAATTCACCATTATTAAATTTATAACATTAGTTTGTAATATAACTGTTTCCCTCCTCCCCTTTGTTTAGTGATAGTTAGTATATAAGTGATTTGTAATCAGTCTTAGTTTAGTACTTCTTCCACCTGAAGAAGCCACAGTGTGGCGAAATGATCATAGTGGTCAATAAATATAATTTGTAACTAAAACTGTTGTGTTTTATTTGTATTGTAATTTAAAAATGCTATGGTATACGTATATATAACTTAGGTACTGTTGAATTTTGTAGAAATTCTCACTACAGGATTTTACAAATTCATTGTTTAATTTAATTGTAACCCCGTTTCTTGTATTCCTTATAGTATTAATTCCCCACCCTCAGATAGCTGTACCACTCTACCTGAAGAAGCTACTGTGATAGCAAAACAATTGTTGTTTTATTAAATATATTTTTGGAAAGTGTATAAGTATATATGTGCTTAATTTCTAAAATGATTGATTTTCAAGTAAAGACCTATTCCATTACTGCGTGAATAATTGATAAAATATTCATATTATGAAAACCCTCATTTTTTTATTTCTGTAATGTGCCCCACATCTATAAAACACACACCTCTTTTTCTTTAACTTCTGCTTATTGTCCAGAAAACAACAAATAGTATTAGCTATAAAAAATAATAACTTGTATGTGGGACACAATATACATAAATAATTTTGCGTGGGTGTTACAGTTATTGATAAATTATTTCTTAAGAGTGGCTACGTAATGTTTGTTTTGGTTGAGATCATGATCCTGCATTGGACACCTAATCACACGTTACATTATTCTTTACGCATAATGTTGACGCTGCGGGCGAATCGACAATTCGTTTTAAAAAATGAAAGGGAATTATCGAGGTCAATGGGTCATACATTTTGTCACGCTTTTATGCAAAAATTACATCTGGTCGAAATAATGGGCTTGGTAATGTATGATTATGGGGGTATTCGCAACAGTGACACTCCAGCAGAAGAAATTCGTTTAAACAATTATTGTACACCTACCATTTAATTAGAAGTTGGTTGGATTAGAAATTAGAAAAGCTAACCTATGTATGCTAGCTTCTAAAATTCAAAGGAAATAATTATAAAAGTGACAGTAGAAAGTATCTTTAGGTACATAAAAAAATATGTATTTTCATTTTCGAAATTGATAAAGGGTTAAATAGTACTTCTTCAGTTATATGATGTGAACATCAGTAAGGGATACGAGGGGAAGACAAGAAGATTAAGGACACTCTTGTAGAACACTAAAAATGTTTTTAAATGCACAAGAAAGGCAGGAGTGCAAGTGTGAAGAAAGAAAAAGGCACAATCAAGACAAAACTGACTTCTATGTAATTTAATTTATTACTGCTTTATGATCCTGAGCAATCCAACAAATATAGACTATTCAGAAACGAAACTAGGTGGAGTATCTATTTTAGTGAAATGGTTATTGGACAGATTAGAGAGATTGTTATGATTTCAGATAGTATTAAGCCCCAAAAATTGAATTTCATCTTGGTCTTTAGAAGATTTGTATATTTTCCTTCTAATATATTCTTATTAATAAAGATGAAATGGAATTGGCTTTTACTTGGTGAAAGGTTTTCATAATAGAAGTAAAATAAAACAAACTTTCACAGGAATTTACTATTTCAACAATTGTTTCGCTAACACAGTAGCTTCTTCAGGATAAATATGCTACAAATGAATAATGGGGTTCTATATATATATACAAAATCGAGTAACAGCAGTGGGGGAAGAATAACAGTAGTAGGACACAAGTTCCTTTTTATAGATAAAACTACTAAAAATATTTCAGAAATTTCTAAATGAAATTAACAATGCATTACAAATTTTAAAATTTTAGACTTAATAAATTTGTCCAAAAGTCATATCGGAAAAAGACACTTCACCTTTTTGTAATATTGTTTTTTTATTGAAGTGTTTTCTTGGACATATCATTCATTTTTAACTCCACCCGTTGTTCTACACATTCACTCTATTCAGTCTATTTAATTTCAGTGTTTTACATAATTATCCATATATTTGAACTTAATCAGAATAGAAGTAAAATAAAAACAAACTTTTACAGGAATTTATTAATTTCAACAATTGTTTCGCTAACACAGTAGCTATTCAGGATAAGTATGCTACAAATGAATAATGGGGTTCTATATATATATACAAAATCGAGTAACAGCAGTGGGGGAAGAATAACAGTAGTAGGACACAAATTTTTTTATATTACATGAAATAAAACACAAAAACTAAAAATATGTATTGCAGGTTTAAATTAATTAGAGGTGAAAAATTTAGATCAAGTTGATCATTTCACAATAAAAGAGATGATTTATTTTTATTAATTTCTACAAATTCTAAAAGGTTGAATTAGAAAAAGTCGCAAACTCAACCTTTTGATTAAGTTCAAATATATGGATAATTATGTAAAACACTAAAATTAAATAGTGTGAATAGAGTGAATGTGTAGAACAATGGGTGGAGTTAAAAATGAATGATATGTCCAAGAAAACACTTCAATAAAAAAACAATATTACAAAAAGGTGAAGTGTCTTTTTTCCGATATGACTTTTGGACAAATTTATTAAGTCTAAAATTATTTCAAATATTGTAAAACTGCATTGTAATGATGATTTAGAAATTTCTGAAATTTTATAGTAGTTTGATCTTTAAATGGTTTGTGTAATTTCCTTTTTCATATTTATTTATTAAGTACAGATATGTAAATAACCTTGCGGATTACTAAAAAATTGTTCCTAGGTAACAGTGGAAGAGTGAAAGAACAAAAGGTGGAAACAACGAAGACAACTCCCACTTCATTCAAGCTACCTTTTCAACCGTAAACCTATAAACAAAAGCAATCCAATAAAAACATTAACTATCAAAAAGTATGTAAAGTGTAAATTTTTCTGATAGGATAATCAGACATATTCTAGTTGGAAGTAATTTCAAATATTGTAATATTATGATATTAATTTTAAAAAATCTAAAATTTGATTGTAGTTTGGTCTTTACGATATTAATGTACCTTTCTTTCTTCTAAAATTTGTAGATTAAATGCAGATTTATAAATGAATGATAAATTGTTCTTAATTAGGAGTAAAAGGGTGGAAATAAAACTTATGATCCTATAAGCAACCCAATAAAAGCGTATATATACAGTGTCAATTTTGCTGTAGCAATTATTGGAGAGATTATACTATAAAC
Source organism: Agrilus mali (assembly GCA_029378335.1). Classification (NCBI taxonomy): domain Eukaryota; kingdom Metazoa; phylum Arthropoda; class Insecta; order Coleoptera; family Buprestidae; genus Agrilus; species Agrilus mali. The sequence goes on from CM055659.1 coordinate 19,776,228, forward strand.
AATGATTTCAAATATTGTTAAAACTACATTATGATGTTAAATTAGTCATTTTTGAAATATAACTGTAGTTTTGTCAATAAAAGATTTTTTCCTTCTAATACGTGTTGATAAAAGAATGCTCCTAGGTGGGAGTGGAAGGGTAAATGAACAAAAGATGGAGATAAAGAAGGATTTGATCAAGGCAGCTCTCATTTCGTACGAAGTATCTTTTTCTACTTTAACCGTATCATCCAAAGCAACCTAATAAAATTTTACTATTCAGACGAAGTGTCTATTTTGCTGACATTATTTTATAACAATTTATAGAGTCTGAAATGATTTCGAATTTTGTGATGTTAATTTATAAAATTCCTGAAGTTTCACGATAGTTTGGCTTTTAAAATATTTTCGTATTTTTCTTTTTTAGTAAAATATGTACATGGTTTAGGCATTGTTAAGTACTACAAATTGTTCTTAGGTGGGACCCACCGTGGGTGAGACGTAATATGCATACATCAATAAACTTGAAGAACACTGAATATGTTTTGATGTGGAAATGGAAGGGTGGAAGGGATGGAAGAGAAATATAGAAGACATTCGTTTATATCGTCTCTTCCTAATGAAAATTTACGATAAATTTACGATCCTAAGCAGACTATTGAAATAATTATGAACGAATTAAACGATTTCACATTCAAAAAACCACATTATGATAAGAATTGTTAAACTTCTAAAAGTTTACTACATTTTGGTCGTTTACAAATTGACTATAAATTTCAATGGTTTCAAACTAGAGCCTCGTATTGCTTTTGCTGCGGTTGTAATTAAACAGCAATTTACTATATTGCTGTTTATAGTACATCTTGCACTCTTTGTAAAGCCACCGTTGTTCGGGTTGTCGGACTCAAAAAGATTATTATTGCCTCGTTTCCCTGACATATCGATATCATGTTTATTACTGAACGTTTTCCTGATGGAATACATACGTTTTTTGGGAAGTCTATAATTCGCTGAAAACCGATCTTTACTATTTTACCGCCACGGTAGACCTCAGACAGTTGGAATTCGTCAAGAGACTAATAACAAATTCCATTTGGTTTTATCTTTACTTTATGTGAATGAGCTGAAACCTATCTTAGACTCCCGCGCTGCCAAAAATTTCGGATAAGTAAACACACTTTTTTTCAGTTTATTAAACGGTCGAGCTCTTGGCACAATTTGACAGGAAATTCCAAAGTCTCATGGACCTAGAGATTTTATGCCTATAGTGAATCATTTGACATCAATATATTCGATTATTTTGGCGAGAGAAAGAGGACTAAACCAATCATGTTATTAATTTATATTTGTGTTTTCTACTAATGCCGTTCGCTGTCATGTTCTATTCGTCTTAATTAGGTTGTCAAATGGGAAACAGGAACTTTTTAAAGTTTACGCGTTTGAAAACTAAATAGATTAAGTATGCGGAAACGTCCTGTTTTCTAAAGGTGGAACAGCTATTATTATTTATGAAGACAAATAGCTGAATATATAATTAGATATCTGACAATAATTGTTTAAGTAGTAATTCGTGTAACTTCTTTAACTATTAAAAAAATTAATAAATATGATATCAAACTTTATATTGTTCATTTATGTTATTTAAAAAAGTGATATTAATAGTGAAACTTATTTACCTGGAAATTCGATTTTATTCGACTACATTTTTAGGGTTCCGTACCCAAAAGTGGCATAAAACGGAACCCTTATGCATTCGTCATGTCTGTCTGTCTGTCTGTCTGTCTGCCCTGTCCGTCTGTTACAAGCCACTTTTTTTCCGAAACTATAAGAACTATACTGTTAAACCCTTGGTAAGTAGATGTATTCTGTGAACCGCATTGAGATTTTTACACAAAAATAGAAAAAAAAACAATAAATTTTGGGGGTTCCCATACTTAGAACTGAAACTAAAAATTTTTTTTTAATAAAACCCATACATGTGGGGCATCTATGGATAGGTCTTAAAAAACTGATATTGAGGTTTCTGATATAATTTTTTTCTAAACTGAATAGTTTCGCGAGAGACACTTCCAAAGTGGTTAAATGTGCGCCCCTCCCTGTAACTTCTAAAATAAGAAAATAAATAAAAAAAATTAAAAAAACTTCCACCGAAAATTGGTTTGAACGAGATCTAGTAAGTAGGGGTTTTTTTTTAATACGTCATAAATCGTAAACCCTAATTTACCTTTCATTCAATCAACTCAAATATAAAAATTAAAAAAAACATTTAATTTCATAATCATAAACCTTATGCACAAACCGTGAAAAATTATTTTCTAATAATAAATTTGTAATAGGTGCATAACTCATTTTATTATGTTACTTGCTAGTACGGAACCCTTCAAGGGCGAGTCCGACTCGCACTTGGCCGCTTTTATTAGAACTTCTGCGACTATTAGAGAGAAATATAATAACGAGACAAATAACTGTTAATCAGCTAAACATAATCAAAACAGCAAGCCAATAGAGCAAACTGATCGAAAAATTAGTATCGCAAGGTCGAATTACGGTTATAAAAAGAACGTTTGGTATGAGATGTTAAAACCGGATGATAAAAGAAAACTGTTGAATGAAAATATTAAAAATGAGGTGTTAGTAAGTATAGAAGAGTAGAGGGCACTCCGGAAATCAATAAGGAAAAGGGGATAGGCCACCTTCTAAAAGGCAATTAATTAGATGAAAGAAAAATCACTAATAATGTTATCACCAATTTATTAGTCAACCTCGACAATATTGTTACAGTAGATATAGTAATGTTGACGTGAAGAATTTTAGTATTTTCAATATCTAAATTATGTCTATTTTTTTGTTAATGCTGTAAATATGCTCTTTTATGCGTTTTTAATCGCTCTCCCACTTTGTCTAATATAGGTGGCATTACATGGGTCACAAAATAATTGGTAAATGCCACTTTTTTCTTTATTGTCTTCCTTAGGTTTGTTGTTTACCAATTTATTTTTTAAAGTGTTTGTATTGGTCTCTATTGCCGATAAATTAAATTTCTTGAATATATTTTTTACTTAATAAGATACATTATTTATACAATTTAAGGAAAAAAATATATATATATATATATATATATAGGATAACATGTTTTTTCTATCAAACTATTATTGTACCTATAACATTTTTGTTACGATTTTTTGTTTTTTACGGTGTATTAATGCCTCTATTAAAGTCATTTGTGGCTATGGTTTTTATAATTTTAACTTGTAGTTCGAAATCTACTTTGGATAATGGTACATTTAGTTAGAGTTGACTAAAGTTTAGAAGCTAAAGCAGGAGTAAAGAGGTGTAGCGGAAGACCTAGATTAGAGACGCTGTAATTTTCTTACACTAATATTTCTGAACCTACCCAAAGAGATTTCAAAAATCAGCAGTAGGTATGTAACATACTCTTAATAAATCATTAAAAAAAAAATAGAAAATTGTTAAATTAATATTCTTCTTTCTAATAAAAACACTGAAACTTCAATTCATGAATAATTTTTGCTTGGTTTACGTTTTGGCATTATTTTTATCGAGCTATCGTTAGTAAGTGAACTTTAATCAACTCTAATTAATTGCCTTTTAGAAGGTGACCTGTTGTCTTTCTTCACTAATTATACTACAATTTCTTAGTTCTTACTTTTCTAGTTACGTAAAATGAGATGTTATATTTACAAAAATATTTTGAATAATTTGACATTGCAATTATCCGACTCTAGTATGAACAGAAACAGACTATTTTAAGTTTCTCAGAAAATATTGATATATTGAAATACAACCTGTTAACTTTCTATAACGTAGTATGTGGCACCGAGCATTTTCTTATTATTATGGGTTGAGAATAAATGTCTAGTTTTCTATCACACGCATTTAACTAACGTTTTCATTTACGCACATATTTTTTTTAACCTACTTAAGTATTCAAAAGGTGCAAATTATTTCTTTACAGATAATGGCTGATTTGTTTCAGGAAATTTGTCAGAGATCCCATAAGTTAAAGGACAAACCAACCAAAACTTAATGTCTAGATTATAGGGATGTTTCCATAATGTGGGGTTATGTTATAGGAAAGTATACGTAGTAGGTATTACTCGTATGTAAATCTTTGGAACATCCTCTTGGAACTTAAATGCGTACCTTCGCAATGTAAAAGGTTGTAATTTATGCAAACTAGGATAAATGAAAGATAATCGCATGGTTTGGCACGGTCATTGAAACAATAATGGAATTAATTGATTGGATTTGCAATCGATCAAACTAAGTAATTTTCAATCTAAAGGCTTTCTACTGTTCATTGTTCAGGCGGATATCGAAAATTAAAGCAAAATGGTAATAAGCTTCTTCAGCTAGGTCTTCCTAAGTACCTCTACCTCTACATTTTCTTCTCGGTATATTCTAAAGGTGTGTATTGTATTGTTACAGTTTATTTTGAAAAATTTTAGGCTAGGCAATAATGGTTAATCGAACATTTAAGCAAAATGCAACGGAATGAGTGCATTTATACCGTGAATTCTATTTTACTCTTAATAGAATAGTTTAAAGGTGTTTTAAAGACTTGCAGAAATACACTAATATTAACAGGTTTTAGTTGGTTCCTAATAAGATAACAGATTTGGACAAAATCTGAGAATCTAATGATTCTTTATATTTCTCTTAGTGGTGCTTTTGATATTCCAAAAGATTAAAGGTGTATAAGTAAGTGAACTGAAATTATTGAAGAATTAGTGAAAATATCTTAAAAATTCCCTCATTTTATAACTTGAAGAATAATTACCTACCTTAGGCAAAAGTTTGAGTGAGAAAAAAGGTTATTAAATTTAATTTTGCATGATATAAAGTTAATAAGAAACAAATAAATTAATGTTATTTATATTTCAAACGTCTGTTGGAAGCGAATAAATGCACTAGTTTTATTCAAAAAATAGAAACTAATGATAAAAAAATGATACAAAAAACAAGTTTCTCTACGATTTCGCTTATTTGTTAAAGTTATTGCATTGTACACAAGACTTTAAGCACTGCGGGGAAAAAATTTTTTAGTAGATAAGATTAAAAAATACACCGAATTTTAAGAAAATCAATACAATAGTTTTTGCATAAAAAATTTGTCGTTTACGTTTTAAAATTTTTAAAAAATTTTTCCAAAATGAGTGGAAATAAGCCCAGCACTTCAGGTTTTTCGCACATACCCACAATTTGCAGCTATCAAAATTAAATAATCCATGAATTGTAAGCGTTTAAGGAACTTTTTAATAGTTTGATGATTTAAAAAGAGAATCTCTCAAAATCGATTGGTTACACGTTGAGATAATAAAATTTTTTACAATCCCTTAGTTGTTTTGAACATCAGATTTCAGTTTCAAATCGTAATAAAGTAAGAACTTTTCATGTGTACAATGCAAAAGACATTAAAAAATGAAAGTTTTTTTTCCCTAATTTATTTTAACCATTACTGAGGTTTTTGAATGAAAAATTTTGCTAATTAGTATCATCTTATGTAATATTTAAACCCACGTAGAAACTTGTTTCTCTTTCTTAAATTGTTAAAAATTGTAAATTGTAAAAATTGTTGTACACCGGCAGTTTAAAATAAAGTTATAATTATATAATAATTCATACATTTTTTCTACCAATTTCTTTATTTATTGAAGACTTTCATAACATAACAATTCTAGGTTAAAAAAATTGTGTTCCATATCCCACACAAATCTGTAACTAATGATCAAATTAATTATTCTCCAAAATGGAGATCAAATAGAAAACATTTTCAAAAAACAAAGTTCAAAAATCTTATTTATAAACGACACTTGAACGAAAGATATTTAAAAGAGATGTCAAAAAATATTTAAAAAAATAAGGTTGAAAAATATTTTCAGCGTTCTATTGAGAAGTCTTTTTAAAAAAATTTCGTCATTAAAATAAAACTCAAAAACACTTTAGCCTCGTTATCCTGTGTTGAGGGCAGGAATTTAAATTTTTCAGGAAAATTCGTATTTCAACTAATAACCGATTGGCCATATAGATTTTGACAAAAGGTTGATTGGGTTTTAACTTGCTAATTCAGCTTTATTCCACTAATTGTGCAATTCAGAGATTCAGGATCATTTCATAAAAAATTATAAAGATTAGTTCGCGATAGGAGGTTGAAGTGTCGAATTTTGGAATTATGCTTCCACATAAACATAACGTAGACTTTTACATGTATGTATGCGGTGGTTACAAAGAGGAAATGAAGTGTAGCTTAATAGGATCAAGGCTATGCAATTTCACTCTGTCATGTACTTTGTACACACATAACGCCCGTATGCCTGTACGTGTGTGCATATAAAACAATATTTCGTTTTATATTGCACCATATTAATTATTTTGCTCTATCTAGCACAATCTAATAGAGTTTAACGCTAGCTTTGATAGTTTAAAAAGATCAATTAACTGCAGGCCATATATGTATGTTCTGTAACATTTCAAAGTTTTACAGCAGGTACTTATTTGGTTTTGTTGTTGAGTGAATGAATATGTTTAAAATTTTCCTTTCAGCAAGTCCTGCAGGCTTGAAACATGTCACGGTTTAAAATACGTTTCTGATTGTCAATCAATTTTATATTATGTACTGACCAAACTGAAATAAAGGATGTGAGGTATGATATGTAGATATGTTAAATTTTAAATCAGTATCAGAATGTTACTCAAAACATTATTTTCAAAAGTTTTATAGTACAGTGATGTAATTTATTTTGGAACGGTTTGTTTAAATGACCTGCAAGCTGTTACAATACTTCTAAACTGAGTAAATATTTTATGGAAATAATAAAGTCAACGAATGAAGACTGGAAAAACTTTGGCGGTTGTTGTAGAACGAACAAAATAGCTCAAATCCCAATGCCAAAACACGACACTTGGACTGAAGTCCCTGAAAAAGGTAACTTTGTTTGCTTCGGATAACTAAAGTGTCGTGTTTTGGCGTTGGGGTTTGAGCTATTTTGTTCGTTCAATTAAGTCAACGTTTTGTCATGTTTGTAGAACCTTATCAAGGCAAATTTATAAAAAAGTTAAAAGGAATTCAGTGACTTTTAATCTACGACCTTGGATTATGCTGGCAGCATTGCAATACTCTAAGTTCACTTTACGGGTAATGTTATAATTGTATTATAATTTTTTTAAATATTTTTAGCCCTTTTTTATGTACCTAACAATGTTCCAGTAACATCTTTCACACATGCCGAACAAAAATATAAAATAAGCATATACAATAAATGATGTTATTGATCATGTTTGCTTTCCTCCGTTCACGACCAGTGATTGTTAATTTTTATTAAATGGATACTAAGATGATAGGTACTTCTTATCTGCAGGCAAACCTGATATGGATTTATTTATTGCCTTGTAAAGGTAACTGACTTGCCGGGCATTTACACATCAAATACATACCTTCTATATTTCTTTATATGCACAGGAAGTTCAGTACGAAAGTAATCACACTAACTCATTGTCATTGGCATTAACATCAACTACGTGCATACACACATGTTGAACATGCATAAACAACGAGAAGTTGTTGGTTGATGGTTGGTTCTCAAGAACTATGTGCAAATGATTAGACGTACATAAACATTTATAGACACACATATGTATGTTAATGTAAAGATGCATAAGCACCCACTCCAGGTGAAAAAGTCATACGGAAATTTAAAAAATGCTCTGAGGTATTATTCTTGTGCGTGACAACAGTAGAGTACCTATCTACAGTGGCGTAACAATAGGGTGGCAGAGCTGGCGAAATGCCACGGGCCCCCGACCCAAGAGGGCCCGGCTCAAGAGGCCGCGAGCTCAAAAATATTTTTTTACATTGTACCTGAGTATTTATTTTATTTAAAAAGTGTATTTTTATAAGTTCTGCTTAAAATGATCTTTTGCTTTAAAAGTTTGGTTTGTTGAAGTCCAAAAAGCGCTAACGAAAACAATTCTGTTAAATTGCAAATCAGATGAAAGAAATGAAGCTGTTTCACTCAAAAAGAAGATCAAAAACTACAATTTTATTATGTTATTGGTTTTCCATTGCAAGATCCTACTTACTATCGATGCAGCCTCTAAAGCACTTCAGTCTAAATCCACCGATCTTTCAAATGCCTTAAAACGTTTGAAAATTTGCCTAGAAGAATTGGAAAGGTATCGACATGAATTTGAAAATTTAAAAATGGAAGCAAATAGTGTAGCAGAAAAATGGTCCATCACCCCTGAATTTTCTAAAACTCGTCAGAGGAAGGTAAAACGCCATTTTGATGAGCTTTGCGAAGATGAGCGTCTCCAAGATCCGGAAAGTTTGTTCAAAGTGAACATATTTTATCGAGTATTAGACATCATTATAAACCAACTGAAATCGCGTTTCCTTCCAATGAATGAAATTGTTTCAAATTTCAGTGTTTTACAGCCTTCCACTTTAAAAGTTTTAAATGACACTGATCTATTAAAAAAAGCTCTATAATTTGTTGAGATATATAAAAAAGACATATCTGAATCATTTTCCAGAGAAATTCTTAGTTTTCGATCCACTTTCAGAGACGAAATAGAAAAATCTTTGTGTATTAGAGACCTTGCTGATTTATTAATAATAAAAAATCATTTTATGTCCTGCAGCTTTCCTGAAGTATGCACTGCATTAATGTTATTTCTTACAATTCCTGTGACTACAGCTAGTGCTGAACGACAATTTTCAAAACTAAAATTGATAAAAACCTATTTAAGAAACTCTACGAGACAAGACAGGTTATGTAACTTGGCTATTCTGTCTATTGAAAATTCTATGGCCCGATCTTTAAACTTTGATGATGTTATAGACACTTTTGCGGAACAGAAAGCTCGAAAAAAAGATTTTTCTGTATAAATATCATATTGAAATTAAATTGTTATTTTTATTTCATTGTAAATGTATGCAGGTTTCCTCACGATGTCGTTCCTTCACCGAAAAGCTAGCGAATAGAAGATGAGTGCATTGGGATATTATGTTCTATGGATGAATGTGAAGTCTCCAATACGCACTGGGCTATCGTGGGGACTACAGACCAATCCCTCTCGCCTAAGAGAGGAGGCCTATGGCCATTAGTGGGACATATACAACGTGTAATTGAGTACGCTGAAAATCTCGAAGTTTATTAAAATTAAACTGAGAACAACGTGACGATTTTTACTGATAGGGCCCCATCAAAAGAATTTGCAACGGGCCCCAGATGGTATAGTTACGCCACTGCCTATCTACCTACCTAATGAAGATTAACCATATACTAATATTATTAATTAATAACCATGGGTTTTCATCATGTAACAACCAAAGCAATTAATTGATGGAAAAGTCAATACAACGGGTTTAAATAAGAATAATATGGCAATGGGTAGCTCCTAGGGGGGCCTCGGTGCCGTCATAAGGGCGCCGTGAAAGATTCAATAAAAAAATTCCGCAATTTTCTAGGAATTTCCAATTCTCAAAGTTTTGCGCCAACAATCGTGTATGCTGACAAAATTAAAACAATAGTAAGTACTTATCGGTTTGCAATTTTTCGCTGTTAAATGGGTAATCGCTTTGGAAAAGGAAAGTTTTCCAATTCTTCAAGAAAGTCAGAAATTTAGAAAAAAATCTGATGTATTAAGGGCGATGCGAAAAAATCCGATTATTTAGGGAACTTCAAACCAAAAATATTGGGAACCTTTGCGTTATGTATGTTACAGTTAAAACAAATTTTTAGTTAGAATTCGTTTTGCCTAGTTAAAACTAGTTTTTACTTAATGCCTTTGTTAAAACTAGAAATACCCAGTTAAAACTAGAATTTACAACTGATATATTTGATTTTCAGATAAAACTAGTTGTCACATCGAGCTGTAGTTAAAACTAGCACTAGAAAAACTAATTTAGGATTGAAAACAAGATATAGTTTTAAAAATATTTACTGAAAAGATCTAAGACACTGAGAACCAAATAATAATCTAACACTAAAGGAACATGTTAGGGAACATCAACTTAAATTAGTTGCCAAGATGACAATATTGATTATAAGTAGGTAAATAAAATAACCAAATAAATCAACAGAACACAACCATAAATTAAATTAAAGAAATATTGTTAAAGAACATTAATTAACATACGATTAAATCTAATCAGTCAAACTTAAATTTAAAAAAAGATGAGGATTTACTACGCGAACAGTTTTAACTGACTGGCTTCGGAAAAACGCGTTTTGTCTAGTAAGAACTAGTTTTAACTGATATTCGATTTGAGCATTAGTTAATTCTAGTATTAAAAAATGCTTCATTAAAAACTAGTTGTAACTAGGAAGAACGCGTTCTATCTAAAAACTAGTTTTAACTGCAACATAAACATATTTTGATTATATAATCACAAGCACCACAAATGAAAATTTATCATCATTAGCAATTGCCAAGAACTATTAACGACTTCGAATAATTTTTCTACAAATGACAGCATCTCACAATCAGTCAATGAATAAAATTAACTTCTAACTTTAGTTAATAGATTTAAAAATAGTCAATTCTTAACACTGAACTGTTTCCAATAATGATTTTAACGTTTTCTCAGTAAGGAAGTAAGCTTCAGTAGAACTGCCTACTCATGTCCGATTTTACTTAAACACCGCAAGATTTTTTGTTAATTGAAGACTGACAAAATTCGATGATGTAACTGAAATTTCGGTTCCGGAACGATACTACTTTTTTGTCCTTCACCTTGTACGCCAGATGATGCCTTCTCTATTAAGTGCACCGATGTAAAGTGTAAACTACGAAGGCGTAGAAGGGACATTAACAAAAACCTTTTTTCGTAATAAGAACTAGATATTAATTTCGTGTTACGTAACAGGAAAATAGATAACAATTACAGACATTATCTCTTTTATACCTTCATAAATTCCAGAGAAGAAAACATTTTTATAAACAACGTCTGTTTCATATAATTTCGAAATTAACAGTTTTTATGATAAAAAGAAAATTTTTTATGTCCCTTCTACGCCTTTGTAGTAAACGAATAAACACAACTTTAAGTATTTTACCTACCAATCCATTTATTATTATTGCAAGATCAATGTAGAAATTAAATAAAACAGATCAGGATTAAGTTTGAAAATTCATTATAATAAAACGCCCTGTCAAGTGTTCATAATGAATACATAAACAATAAACTTACCATAAATAGGAACTTTACGAAAGCTGTAACTGCAGAAGTCCAACAAGATTTTTGAGATAATTTTATGATGTGGTGGCCAAATTTTGATTGTTGGGGGTATATAGGTACATTGCTGGAAATAAAAAACAATATGAGAATTTTAAGAAACACTTGGGGTGTTCATTTCGAATTTTGTTGAACTTTTTATTAATCGACAAAAAAATTGTTTCGATTTGCGCGATTATTGTTAAATCTATTATAATAAATAATTTCGTGAAAGTGCTCCATTGTATTTTTTATCTTTAATTGAAAGGTGATATTTCACAAAAAGTGCACCCTAAAAAGTTTAAACTTTATTAATAATTAGTAATGAGCAAACCCGAGATCAAAACATTTATAAAGTCTTGGTTTTAGTTTAGTCTAGAACATTTAATAATGATCCTGGTCTTGCCTTTCCACGATATATCCAATAGTATTGCTGTTGTTCAGTAACTTCAGTTAGTATTATAGTCTTGGTTTGGCGAGTGTATCTATTACTTGAACCTACTCTTGGCTCTAGTAAATATTATATACCAAATAGTGATGACTAAACGAAAAACCAAGACAATACTTAGGTATATATAGTTTTGGTCTTATATACATAAGCTACAAAACCAAGACAATCTTTGTTCATCACTTCTATCACTGGAATCTAATTAAAAAACAGATGTTCAGGGATAGCAAATAACAATTTAGTATTTGTATTGATTCAACTCAAGTACTACTTATACTTCTAAAGAAGCCACAGTGTTGGCGAAACACGTATCAAGTTAGATAATAAAGTTGTGAAAGTTACAAGTGGATTTTTGTTTACTACCAACAATTTTGTACTTCAAAAGATTCGTGTAAAGCCTTTACTTATAATAATAATACACCATAATGTACTTTTTATCAAGAAACATCACAAACTTCTTCGTATCTGAAGCTACTAAAGAATCTCCTGAAACTATCTAATATTGCATTTACCCCAGTCTATCCATTTGGTACAGTCACAAAATCCTTATAAAATAAGAAAAACGGTCAAATGCGCTATTATAAATTTTATTTAAATAATCTTAATATCTCTATTTATAAGGGTGGTGTTAAAAATAATTTCATTAAAAAATCCTTCCTTTTGACGAAAAACTAAGGGGAATTTTTTTTTTTGTTTTAAACAAAGAGAACACGTGCCGCCAGCCAATTTAAGTTCACTTTTCGATAAAGTTTTCGGAGCTCAAAGTGATGACTGTATAGTTTATTAGTTTATTAATAAGATTATCGTGATGGATATGATCTCATAAAAAATCAAAAGAAACCTTGTTGTGGAAAATTTAATTTCCTACAAGCCTGTTTTCATGATTTTTTATCTAAATTTAAATAATTTGACTTTTTTTAAAAAAAAACTATAATTTTATCGAAAAATGAACTTAAATTGGCTGGCGGCACGTGTTCTTTTTGTTTAAAACCAAAGAAAATCCCCGTAGTTTCTCGTCAAAAGGAAGGATTTTTTAGGGCCCCGGAGAAAATTTAATTTTTAACGACCACCTTACTATTTATATTACATGAAATAGCACACTAGTGTTTAATTTTTAAATTTCACCACTGTAGATATATTAATGGTATTGTATGTTATAATTGTATTGACTTACATGAAGTCCATATAGAAGATATTGTCAAGGACACTGATGAGCATTCAAATAACTTTTTGCACAAAATCTCACTTTTTACAAACTACATATCCTCTGTATCCAAACACTTTTAGTTGTTCAAAATTCACCATTTAAATTTTCATTACTTTATTCTCTGCCAAACGCTCTGTTCAAATTGAATAATTTTAAACGAACTGTTTACACACTGATACCAGAAGAAACTAATTTAAGAGATATTATCGTATTCGTCCAGATGTTTATCGCTATCTCAATTCACAAATTCCACGGTCGTGGCACCACATGTCGACTGTTTATTTAAAAGGTCACAAAAAATGCCAAATATTACGATTTCAGACGTCCTCACAAATGCTTATAAATAAAAATTGTTCGAAAATTAAATGATCTTGGCAGCACCTGTTGGATTGAAAGTTTAGCAATTTAAATTAAATCGAGGAAACAGCTAAACAAGATGGAAGCTGTCAGTTCCGATAAAACTTCATAGCTAAACTTGGAAATAAAATCAATGGGAAAGATAAACGTAAATTTACAGAATTGACGTTTTGTTGGGAATAATCGTATTAAACAGTGAAATATTATGAAATTAATTTCACTGTACGAAAATAATACATGAGCGTAACAACTTTTGCAAACAAGGAAAGGGGATCCATTAAAAAATAAAAATAAAAGCAAAATGTTACAGAAAAAACACAAATAGATAAATGCTATCAAATTTAGCAATGTATATGATGATGATATTTTTTGTAAGATAAAGTCTCAAGGAAGCGAAATAGATGTCTGTTAATAAATATGCAGTGTAGAAATGTCCATTTTATTAAAACAAGGGAATGTCTAACAGTATAGCATTAGATATTTGTTTAAAGAAGAGAATTTTATTTTGCGAACGTTTTACAACTTGTTGTCAGCCTTCTTCAAAATGTAGGTGCATTTACAAAACCTCATACTGATAGAATTACCAATTAAAAAAAAAAAACTTTTGTTTAATTTGAAGGCCAATAAATCACTGATTTACAAAGCAAGTCTGTTTCAAATAATTTTTTCCCTGAAAGGTTAAATGACTCAAATGTTAAACGACAACGGTTTTTGGGTAAATTACAAAAAAATACATTCCGAGAGATAAATTTGAGTTTCTAAGTTTCTATAAATAATAATGGTGGCTGATTTAGGACCTGGCAATTTATGAAGAAATTGGTAATTTCATTTATTGTAAGTCAGTAATAGCCTAATGACACTATAAATAATGTTTATCGAAACATCACTTAGTGTTTTATGAAGCATTTTTCTTATAATAATAGTAAATAAATAAACGTTGCAAAATAAATATTTAAAAAGTTTTTATTAAAACTCTACATATGTTGCGACTTGTTGGGTCTTGTTCACGAATACCTATAACAGAGTAAATACCAAATATGTATGTAACTTGAATAGTGTTTGCAGTCGGTTTTTTGTGAAACATTTTAGAATAATATAAACAAAAAATAAAACTGCTTTTTTGTTTCACATTGGAATTTATTAATTTCCCTACAATTTTTTCTGCTGGTTAGAGCCTTTTTCAATATACTAAGTATAACTGTAACCAGCCGAAACAATTGTAGGGAAGTTAATAAATTCCAGTGTGAAACAAAAAAGCAGTTTTACTTTTGTTTAGATATATTAAAATACTTAATATTAGGGTAGGTGTAAGTAATATTTATACAAGTCAACAGAAATAAGGTGGCCCCTCAGACTTCGAGCGAACGGCGCAAAAGATAGAAAGAAAGCGCATTCGGAAGGAAAAAGATGCATTTTACCGCTCGGTGTTTGTACCGTGTTTGAAATCGGGCCCGTATTGTACAAGTAAACTAACCCTAGGGTGTCTTAATGGTATTAGTAATATTTACACGAAAAGTGGTAATGCACTTTAAATGAAGCAGAATTCCCATTTTGTATTTTAAATATGTAATATTATTTGAATGGGGTTAATTTAGTACCCAGTATTGTTATTTCTACAATCACTTCTTCCTCAGAATACTGATTTTAGTAAGTAATTAAATTAAATAATTACAGTTGTAAACGCACGTCAATCTGTAAATAATAAATAAATAAATATTTCGAGGTATTCAGCTCAGCTTTTATTGATATTAAAATATTTATAATAATAATAATAATAATAAACTAATAAACGAAACATTGACTAATAATATTTATAGAATAAATATGTATTCCTAAGTGTTTCTTTTATTTGTCCGCTTTCCTTTAAGATTGTCTCACCAATTATGAAAAGTATTTGCTAAAAGTTGCACGACCTTTTATAAACTAAATAAAATTAAAATTAGGTGAAATTCATTATTAATTGTCCCTATCGCTGATATAATACGGGGCGAGTTTACATACAACGCTATGTGCTTCATCGACGAAGTACCAAGACTAAATGGACTGTCCCCACTACAATATCAGCTGTGTCCATCGCGCACCGGTGGGTGTTCAGATTGCACGGGCCAAGCTATTTCTGTTGGCCTGTACCTGGAACACGAGTGCTAACCATTGTTTACTGGAAAATCCAAGTAAAAATCAACCACGGGGTATTTCTTGAATTCCTGCTTATCGTTTGTGATTTTATGTTTCAATTTTATGGATTTTTTTAATTTCAAACTGTTTCAACAAATTTAGTCTTTTCCATTTGTTTCCGCGTGTAATAATTAAATATTTTGTTTATTTCTAAACAATGGTTACTCATTCCTGTTTAGGGTTTTAACTATTATTTAGAAACAAACCATCAGTTAAATGAATATTTTTTTTGGAACAATTTGAAATTAAAAAATCTATAAAAGTTAAACAACATCACAAATGACAAGCAGGAATTCAAGAAATACCCCGTGGTTGATTACTACTTGGATTTTCCAGCAAGCAGTGGTCAACACTCCTGTACCATGTGTAAATATTACTTACACCTACCCTAATATTTAGTATTTACTGTTTTACCTATGAATAAAGCCTAACAAGCCGAAATATATGTAGTTTTAATAAAAACTTGAAAATTTTATTTTGCAACGTTTACTTATTTACTAACATTATAAAAACAGTGGATTTTATTTATAACGACTTCGGTTGAAACGACCTTTTGGTTATTATGACATAACACAAGTCCCTTGAATTTAAGAAGAAAATTTGGCTGTAACGACTTCGGATGTAACGTCCATTTCGGTTTTAGCGACTAATTTTAATGAACTATTAATTACAAGATGCTAGAAATCTCATACTGACTGATATTGCGACCGAGTCTAAACACAAAACTTGTTATTTTTTGTTTACATTCACAGATAGTCAGCAGTTGTAGATAGTAATTGTTTATAAATGTTAAGGTTGATAAAGTTAAATCTAAGACTCAGTTACTGAGTACTTTTTTTGCCTAATTTCCTTCATTCTTTCTCTCTTTCTTTTTATATATCTAGCACTTCCGGATATAGCGACGAAATTTAACGGTCCTTTTATCGTCGTTATAAACAAAATGTACTGTATTTAAAATGATTCCATTAGAGGTTAGACACAATTCTGTCAAAAATTTCCGGGTTTCAACTTCGAAAATCTGAGTTCTTCGAATTCCCTGTCCTGAAAGCCATAATTAAACGATTTAACATCCTGGATTCCTGGATAGACGCATGTTAACCTATGCCCTACATAGATAGTTTACTTTATCTTTATTAATCGTCCAGATAGTTGCAGGAAGTATGCCGTAGGTATCCATGTTATTACCGTGCAATTGGAATAGCAGGCAATTCGATATCAGTCGAGTTTGGTGCATAATGGAAGAAGCTTGCGTGTTTGTACGTAACACACCCATCTAGACGGCACCTATTAAATTATTAACGGGGTAACATGTCTTGCCAGCTAAACTGAAACCAAGTCAATAGTTTCTTCGATTTAGACAGGCAGAACATTAACCCCTATTTATTTTCATTTGTCTGAAATTATGCGTACTTTTACAGTCAGGCTCTTGTAATACAATATTTAAGATTTAGGCACTTATAACATTCGTATGTACCGTATGTTGATCATTTAGTTGACTGTATTTTGATGATACTTTTATTCATGTTGAGTCAATCGTTTAGCCGACGGAATTTGAGAGGTGATATAACCCAAACACCATATTCTAAGTTAATATTCAGAATTTCTACTAAGTTTTCATGAGACTCAAGATTAGATCATGACGAAAGTACCAATGTGAAAATCGAGATAATCACGTTGAGAATTGTATAAAATTTAATAAATACCTAATAATACACATCAAACTTTGATATACACGGTTTTTCAAGTTGATGGGCTATTAGAAGTATATGAATTAGTAGAAGGAATTCAATTCTGAAACTTGGGCTTATTTGGTTATTGCTTATGCCGCTTCTTTTAAAAATATTTTCAATTTCGATTTACATCCGGTTATACCGGAAGTCGACACCAACTTTGTTATTTTAAATGGAATGGTATATTTTTTACGCTGAATTCGAATAAAACGTGTAATTCTAAGGTAAGTTTGATAACCAACTTGTACCTACACCTCTGTGACGATCGGTTTCTGAGTTAATTTAATTTATAGAAAAAAAATCGCTACCGCAACCCAAATTATAAAAAATCATAACTTCCACCAAATACGATTTAGAGTGTTGAAATTTTTACTAGTAATAGCTGAATATTAGTGCTAACGCCTTGACAAAATTGAATTTATTAATTTATACAGGGCGTTCAAAATAAAATTCTAAAATTGAAAAACTTCAAACACGAATTACCTCGTTTTTTCAAATGGCACCTACTATTTTTTATTTTTTCAATCGATTCCTTTTTTTATCCTCTTTCGATCTACATGGATACTTCCTATTTTATTTGAAAATTTTGGAATAATTTTGAATTATTACTAAAAATAGGAAGTCTCCATATAGATCGAAAGAGGATAAAAAAAGGAAACGATTCAAAAAATAAAAAATAGTAGGTGCCATTTGAAAAAACGAGGTAATTCGTGTTTGAAGTTTTTCATTTTAGAATTTTATTTTGAACGCCCTGTATAACTTATTTAATTCAATTTTGTCAAGGCGTTAGCACTAATATTCAGTTATTACTAGTAAAAATTTCAACACTCTAAATCGTATTTGGTGGAAGTTATGATTTTTTATAATTTGGGTTGCGGTAGCGATTTTTTTTTTATAAATTAAATTAACTCAGAAACCGATCGTCGTAGGTGTACAAGTTGGTTATCAAACTTACCTTAGAATTACACGTTTTATTCGAATTCAGCGTAAAAGATTCCATTTAAAATAACAAAGTTGGTGTCGACTTCCGGTATAACCGGATGTAAATCGAAATTGAAGATATTTTTAAAAGAAGCTGCATAAACAATAACCAAATGAGCCCAAGTTTCAGAATTGAATTCCTTCTACTAATTCATATACTTCTAATAGCCCATCAACTTGAAAAACCCTGTATAATAAATCCTAAAGATGTTGATAAATATCGAGACTCTTGAATAAATAAAACAAATTGTGATCAAAAAATTGCAAAAACAAGAAAAATTACTTTCTCGATCTTGACTTTTAAGAGTTTAATAGCGAGAGCAAGCTTCGTGTTTTGGTAAAAACTCTAATATTTACTACATTAACTTTTTTTTCTAAGATCAAAAAGTTACACCGGTATCTTAATATCTATTGAGTGAAGTTCATAATAGTTTTCCAAAAATGGGAGGTATATTTTACCAGAGTAATTTAATACAGATTTGCACAAAACAAATTATTTTATTGTTATTCTATGAGTTTTCGATTTAATACCATTAAAAAAATGTAACGTTTAAGAAAATGTCTTATTCCTTTTGCGTATAGAAATTCTCATACATTTCGTAATTAAAAAAGATAAAAAGTTTCATAATTTTGCTGATAAGTATGCGGTGTGCCACTCTCGCCTGCCTGGAATTTGTTGAATTATTAGGAATTCCTAACCAACATTCCCAATGTAAAATCAAATTCCTTCTGAAAAAGGCGTAACCTGTGAGAGAAGTTTAGTTATTTAAGAGTACATAGTTTCATTATTTTTATATAGGCATTGCTAATGTTCGTATAAAACTTTTGAATAAAATATTTAGATTAAAAATATATATAAATATAAACGTATCTTATAAAACTAAACCGTGTACTATATACGTAAGTATTACATGCCAAAATTATCAGAGCTAGGTAGATGTAACACACAAAGCTTATTTTAATTGAGTCATCTATAAATACGATGATGGCATCACCTTGAGACCCACTTTGAACGTTAAAAATTGTGGTAGGTAAATACCATAAACCATAAGCATTTTTAAATCGGCCGTTACCGTCGCAAAAAAGTGTTCAAACTGTGAAACAAAAACCTTTTGTAATAGTCAGCGGTTAAGACATCAAAGGAGGCACGAACCAGGTAAAACTATAATAATTCATTCAACAGAATGAGGTGAATAAGGAAATAACGATCTATTCATTCATTTAGAACGATATGCCCTGATCAGTACTACACAAGACACTGCTGGATTCTAGAATGCATATATAAACGAATAATGTAGTATTTCAGAACTTGCAAATCATATTTTCATTGGACAAAATGAAGGTTATTTAATAATTTAAAGATAAATTTTAGAGTATGGCTTCAATGTAATTTAAAGAAAAGAAAATCAATCTAATGCAAATTGGTCATCTGAAATTTATATCCCTGGGAGGGTTTTAATGGCACATTATTCGATTCAATAGTTACTTCTTCTACCAGTGACCACTAAAGTTGACAAAAAATGAAATTTCAATTAGTACGAAAAAAGTATAAGAAATATTTAGCACATTTAATAAGAAAAGCTGTAAACTTCTGAAGAGCCCTAACAAGGCGAAATACGTATAAAATAAATAAAAATTAAGTGAAACTTCCAAGTGTTTCATAACTTATTTCATTTTATAAAATTTAAGACCCCCGCTACTATGTACAATTTGTCTCTGTATTCGTAACTAATTTCAGTTAAAAAACATACATTTTATGCTTCATATGAAAAGTTTCTTTAAAAATTACTTTCTAACTGAAAAAAGTTATGTAATAGGGAATGATTGACATCTAGTTGATGTTTAAAATTAAGCCTATTGACTTCTAATAGTTTAATTATAGAACTTTCTTTTCGGTATGAAAAAATTTCGTTGAACCTATGAGAACTTTCTATTAAATGGGTTGCGTATGGTGAATTACATTTGTTATTTTCGTAACCTTTTAGGTGTTTATTTATTCTTTCTCTACAGCATCTACTAGTTTGACCTATGTAGACTTTGGTACCATTCCCACACATCAACTTGTATACACCTGATTTAGATCCTTTATCTGATATATTTTTGTTGTTTTTTATATATTTACTCAAAGAATTATTTGTTTTAAAAGAAATTGCAGTACCTATCTGTTACATTTGATAAATATTTTCCTACTTTTATAGAAATATCACCTAGGAATGTAAGCGATTGATATTATATTTATAGGTATTTATATTCTTGAGCAATTTGAAATTAAAAAAGCCTTCAAAAATGATAGTAAAATTAACAATATTACCAATGATAAATCAGAGTTCAAAGATACTCCAATTATACACGAATATTTGAGAAATGCAATCTAATAGAAGGTTTTTCCAAAATACTTGTAGATACCTATTTGTGCCTACATTACTTACCTACATTTATAAATTCATAAATACAAACCATTAACTTTACCTCAAGTAAGCAACTTATTCTAGAAAAAGACCTAGCAGGTCCAAACATATATATATATATATAAATTCATAAATACAAACCATTAACTTTACCTCTGGTAAGCAACTTACTCTAGAAAAAAACCTAGCAGGTCCAAACATATATAGAGTTTTAATAAAAGTACTTGAAACATCAAAAAGCGTTTTTTTTTAATTTAATTACCTATATTTAAAAGATGTTTCATAATTTTCCGACCACAAGTTCTATTGAAATTAGAAAAAGAAACATTTGTTACTTTAGCTCTTATTTTCCTCTAGCATCTAATTATTTTAATGATACGTTTCCAAAAAATTCAATTTAACATTGTAGTTTACTAAGAAAGAATCCCTAAACTATTATAAATCAAAATCGTATTTCAACAGTGAGCGTTGGTAACTTTTTATCAATTGTATGTCATACCTTTGAGTTCAATCTGGCTAGCATTCAACATGACTTCGATTCAGTCTTCCGGTTGTGGTTGATTCTGCATTTTCCGCGGTTCCGATCAGTCAAAACATTGATTGCAGTTTTGTAAATCGCGTTCGCGTTGAGTCGAAAGCTTTCTGCTTGCTTACCTGCGAGTTGTTTTGACTTCGTCCTTTTCTTACTGCTTGCTCTCTGCACGAAGAGTTGCCGGTGGGGACCGAACAGACCACGTGCAGATGATGATGCCGCACAGTCGATTGTTTCGCGACCGACTCGACTGGTGCGATAGTAGTTTGTTTTTGAACTCTGTGAACTATTCGAATTTTTTGCCGCACCAGCTGAGACTGACGACTTTTTTTCGTCGTTACACGTATGTATTAAACGTACCTCAACTCAACAATCGGTCGTATCGGAATCGCATTGAAAAATATTTTCAGTAGACATACATACATAAATGTTCGACCATTTCGACGCTGCTTTTTTGTTTTGTGTGAATTAATCATTTGAACGCGTTGTCATGTGCTCTAAAGTTGTGATTGTTGGAGGTGACTTATTTCAACATTATTGTGGAATATCTACTATTAAAGCGTCTCAAAGTTTTATGAGGTAATATTTTGAATTATTTTAAATTGTTTTTCACATTTTATCGAATCTGTTTCTGCGAATATAAAGCACATAGGTGCGTGCGAAAACTTACATAGGTACGTAGTTTTCAGATTAGGTTGGGTCAGGTTAGGTTGGATATTTTATTAGTCTAAATAAAGAAATTTTTTATTGAATTGAACTTGAAATTGTTTTGGTCTTATTAGGTAATCGTCAAGTTTATTTTTCATTATTAAATCTACGTTTGAAGGTGATTACGGATTATTAATTAATTGATTGTAACTTCTCGTTGAAATAGTCGGTGATATATTTAAAAAAAATTATATAATGAGAAATAATTTAACATTCAAGCTCCAATCTACGTACCTACCTATTTAAGCAAGTTTTGCAACTGTCATAGGTAAAATAATCCACGACTTATTTTTTAATGTTTATAATGAGGAGGAGGGCGAATTACTTATAGAGATCTATAAACGACATTTAATAGGTATTTTTAGAAATTATTTTGATCCTTCATAGGCATAATGAGACTTTTTTTAGTTAAGAAAAGGTTTTCTTTTTACTTTGGAGCTTTAGTTCCCCTTCTGAGATTTAGTAACTCTTCACCCCCTCGCTTAAAATTTTCTCCATAATTAAATTTCTTGAATTAAAAAATTGACGTAAGATTTTTACCTTTACGTTGTGGTAATTTTTAATAAACTGACCCTTCTTCTTTTAAGTGAGATTTGATTAGATTTTGTTGGACTATCCCCCCCTCTCCTTGTATTGAATTCATATATTTAATGGATGTCCCCCAAACAATTAAAATATTTCTCTTTAGTGCTTGTTTTAAAAGTTTTTTATATTTCGACATATATTTCACCGGATTAAATCGAATAACAGCATTATAATATTTTTTTGTCAGACGAACGTTTTGCTTAT
Source organism: Agrilus mali (assembly GCA_029378335.1). Classification (NCBI taxonomy): domain Eukaryota; kingdom Metazoa; phylum Arthropoda; class Insecta; order Coleoptera; family Buprestidae; genus Agrilus; species Agrilus mali. Next base: position 19,798,781 of record CM055659.1, read on the forward strand.
TCCATGACATTGTGAATGTTGCAAGGGTATCGCTATCTCAGATACACAAGGTTGTTCACTAATGCTGGCCGTTTTTAAATCTACAAATACGAATACACACCTATATAAACTGAAGAGCTTTTTTATTATAAGATGATGTGCTATCTCTTATCTGATCTTTTTTTTTACCTAAAAGAGAGAAACAGTCTAATGAGATTTTTATTGCTTTGAATTCCTTTAAATTTAGCATCCATTCTCAACACTTTCTGCATTAATTTTTTTCATCCAATGCATGCAGGTACGAAACTAAAATCACACTTTTATTTTCAATACGTTGAGTAGTCATTGCTATGCATTTGGTGTATATCTGCTTCTTTATGGTATCGAACTTAATAACTCAAAAGTTTTCTTATTATTCGAATATTCTTTTGTTTTGAGATAAAAAACAAAGAAAACATGTCTTCTGGAGCATTAGTTGCTATATTTAGAAACTTATAACTAAGAAAATTTTAATGTATGTACCTATTTACAAGTAAATAATATGATTGCCCTAGTAATGGAATTTACTTACCTAAGTAGATAACCTAATGAAAATGTAAATCAGTGCTCTTGTTTGTCGCTTGGAAAATGCCAAAAAACATTTTATTGCTCCATGTACTTTGCATTATTTTCAGTATATTTTGTATGTTCATTTAATCTATATTTTGAGGTCTTACTCCTTTGACCTTTGTAAATATATAACACAGCCCTTGTGTTTCTTTTATTGGTTATTTTTTTTCATATAGAATACAAAAGAATACAGGAAGTACTTAGGTTTGATGACGAGAAAATTTTTTGTTTAAAATTACGTATTTATTACGTAAATTATTAAGATTCTTTTATTTTCCGACCTTTTATCATTAAAAAACGAGATGACCGTGAATGTCGACGAATGTGTATAATTTTTTTCTTAATATTAACAGTTTTGCAGTTAGATTTTCATCAATTGTCTGTTTTATTAGTTTAGCCAGATATAAAGTTCATAAAACGGTACAGTTATTTTTCGTGTGTTTACCAAGGTATAGAAATGTATTAAAAGCATTTTGTTTCATGTTTGTACAATAATAGGTCTATCATTGTCTTATTATGGCCGTAGTTCTTGGCTTAACTTTAAATAAATATTTCAAAATATAAAATAAAATTTATGTCTTCCACTGAAAAGTATCTTTAAATACTGTAATTATGGCGTTTATTAATAGTATTATTTATTACTTAAAAAAAACTCATTAAAATTTAAAAAAGGAAGAATAAAATACACTTCCTGGTCTTGTTCTCTCATAAATATTTTCAAAGTTTTTTAACGTCTCAAGATGGTTGATGGCATTTGAAATACTTTTTATGGTTTGCTTTTCCTTATTACTTATTACATTTAAAAAATATTTATGATACAAATTAAATTAATAAATCATATTCGATTACGAATAATAGATTCAATCATTGGTCTTAAATGAATTAATTAATTAACAAGAGTCAATTAACACATCTTTCAAGACCTCTGTAGTTGTGTGGTCTAAAAATATGAGCACATGTCAGTTTACTATTTATTTATTACCTATACCTGTTACCTGACTATTCATTATAGGTAACTATATATATATATATATGAATGTCTATGTATTGCGAATGTCAATTTTGTTATTTATTACCTACAGTTTATATATTAGTTCCAACCACAATTTTATATGCTTTGAACTTTGACTATCTATTCAAGGTTGTGCTAATTGAATTGCAAATATCATCCGCTATACCTAATAAATAAATAAACGTGGGGACTACTGTAGGCACAGTTTTTTGATATAATAAATATTTTTTATTTAAGTTTATTGCATTTTTGCCAACATATTGCAACTGGCGATTATAAATTTTCCGGTGGAGGAGGATTTTGTATACAAATGTAGATATAGAAACACGTAGGACATCGATAGAAAGATTTTAGACCTACATATGATTTTTTTTAAATTATCCCACAAATGTTCGTATTTGAGTATAAGTGGAGTTAAGTTAAAAATTTGAAACGAGCATATAAAGAAATTATCGATTTCCCAGAACTGGAAACATCTTCAAAATTTGAAAGTTAAATAAAATGGCAATTATAAATTTAGGTACCTACCTGAAATGGCCCTTTATTTGAATATCTATTTTGTTATTAATTTAAAAGTAGTTTCTTGTAATATTATGTTCAAGTTAAGTGCACATATGTAAATATTTAAAAGAAAAAAGAATTTCGGAAAATTCTTTTATTACAACAAAGGTTTCCAAACTTCAGAACGTAGTTGTTTGTTTTGTTTCGTTTTCAGTATTCTCTAAAATTCTCTTTTCGACGTTGCTGTAATTATTTATTCAGACATGGTTATAATTGTTAGTAGGTACAGACGTAAAGGAAACTTTTAAATGACGTAGATTAAACAAAACGATGTAGTATATACATAATTTCGTTAATAACTAACTATAAGACTTTCTGGTCAGTTTTATAGACATTTGCGCATTTTTTTAATTATTTGTCTCATTCTTTTTAATCTTGGACAAGGTTACTGTTTTGTCAGTCTTTCTAAGTTAATAAATGAAGAAATAGCTATTTTTACGTTTGACTCACGCTTATTCATTAGCTAGTGTTTAGATTTACGAAGAACTAATCGTTTTCAAAAGGATACTTGTATTTAAAACTTCAGTTGTTATACCTATAAAAGTATTAAATGTACTTATATACCAAAACGACTTCGTTTTTCCCTAAAAAACAAAGAAGTAAAAAAAATTAAAATGAACATAAAATTTTCAGTTCAGTAAAAATTAATAAAGGCATTTCGTATTGTTTAAGCATACTACACTGTTTATGTCTTTAATCACGAATGCGAAGAGGAAACATCAAGATTAACTCTGATTGTTGCAATTTTTTCGAAACGAGTGGAGTTTCAATCTAGAAGTGCTGTTTCAATAACCAAATTTCGGCAACCTTTCCCACCTTAAGCAAAGCTAAATGGCCCTTATAGTTGCAGAGTAAAGCTGCACCTACCATTGTAATTTAAATCATTTTTAGATGGATCCTACAGTTTCAGATTGTTGCTACAATAAATGCAAATTGCAACTAAACTTGCAGATCGAACCTACACAGACCTACAGTTGCAAACTGAAGCTGCATTGGTAGATTGAAAATACATCTATAGTTGTATATGTTATGTTTGCACATCGAAGCAACAGTTTCAAATTGAAATTATATTTTTAGATGGAATTTTGAGTTAGAATTTAATGTTACAATTGTAGATTATATCTGCATTTGTAGAAAGAATCTACATCTACAGTTACAGGCTAAATGTGTATTTGTGTACCAAAGCTTCGTTAATGGATCGAATCTTTAGTTGCAATTCAAATTCAAACACCATTTGTGAATTGAAGATACGGCTAGAGTTAAAATAAATGCTCTATTTCTATTTCAAATCTACAGTTGCAAATTAAAGTTACTATTGTAAATCGAACATACCGTAGCAGATTGAAGCTACATTTTTATAAGAATCTACTTCTGCAGTTCCAAACTAAAGCTGAATTTGTAGATTATAAATTACAGCTACGTTCATAGGTCCAACCTTTGGTTGCAGATTAAAGTTGTTTCTGTAGGTCAACTCAAAAGTTGCAAATTAAAGCTAAGTTTAACCTGCATCGACAATTACAAATTCAAACTGCTTGAAACTGCCCTTGTAGATGTAACCTAGTTCTATAATTGCAAATGAAAGATATATTTCCAGATTGAACTTAACGTTGCAAATTAAAGGTAGGATTGTGAATAGAATCTAAAGCTCCATATTGAAGCTTATTTTATAGATAGAACGTGCATCAATAGTTGCATATTTGTAGGTTGAACCCATATCTAAAACTGTTATTAAAGCAACGTTTATAGTTGCAGATTGAAGCTATATTTGTAGATCACGTCCAAGAGTTGCAAATTGAAGCTACATGCATTTGTAGATCAAACGTGCATCGACAATTACAAATTGAAACTGCCTTTGTAGATATAAGCTAGTTCTACAGTTACAAATTAAAGTAGTATTGGTAGATTAAACCTTACATTAACAATTATAAATCGAAGCTACATCTGATTATTGAACTTGAGGTTTTAAATTAAAGTTAGTGTTGTTTCTTAAACCTACCTACCTTATAAAAACCAAAACTCCATTTTTTACAATGGAGTAAAAGATTGCAACTCTCTCCATGAACACCTCAAAGCTCGTAACATTGAAAGTTTCAAAAGAGAAATCAAAATGCTATTGTACGAAAATTAATAGTTGATGTAAAATTAACACTATACAACTAAGTCAAACAAAATAGATATAAGAATATTGTATTTTTGGATGTTATATACTAGCTGATGCTACAATAAAGATATTTTTTTATTTTATTTATAGCTGTAGATTGAAGCTACATCTGTTGATCGAATACATAGCTCTAATTTTAAGCTATATTTGTAGATTTAACATATATCGTCAATTGCAGTTTGAAGCTAAATTTGTAGTTTGGTCCTACAGATGTAGTTATAGCTACACTTGTAACTAGACTGAACCTACGTCTACAGTTTCAAATTAGAGCTTCAATTGTAGATTAGCTTCACCTGCATCAATTTTAAATGAAAATCAGATTCGTAGATTTTATTTATATAATTACAAATTGAAGCTACATTTGCAGATCGAAGATACATTTGTAGGTCGAACCTCATTAATAAAATTGAAACAATTAGTCAGTGTTGGCTGAAGCTTGCAAAATTTTTGATCGATCACTCTACTCTTTTTTAATCAATAATTTTCTCATCAACTGCAAATATTTCGTAATTTCATAATCGTTACTTTCTGAAAAATGTTGTAAATGTTAACTTCATATTCGTCTTTGTTTACTTGTATGTCTCGCGGTGTCACTTAAGATTTATTACATTAACCACGCGCTACAATTTGAAATTTAAAAATTGACAATTAATTCCCTGTTTGTTTTTTATTACGATATATTAATAGACTTCCCAGAAGTTTTACTAGCTTTTTACCCAATTCTATCAAAGTCAATACGCAATTGTGTTAATTGAAAGTTGACGTTAATCTTCATTGCCAGTAAGTGGCCGGTGGGTTTTCATTTCATAACAGACGATTTGTTCAATGTTTGAACCAATTTCATTAAAACTTGCTTTTATTTCATTTTTGTTCAATTGCTTGTGGTGTTGTGTTAAATTACACACCTACCGATCTACCTACAATATGATTATTGAAATATAAAAGAAGTTGAGCAATAGAATTTGGCCATTATTAATGCAATAGGTACCTAGATGAAATTAAATTGTTAGAGTTATGTTTAAAAGGTGTAAAAGGATTTGAAAATAAAATATGGCACTTCAATTTTGTTTTTTATTTCAATATCAGCCTATGTATGAAAATTAATGAAAATACTTAGTGAAAGTTTTGAGAAACACATAATTATAAGGATGCTTATTATTTTCATACACCAATAAACAGGTAAACATAGGTATGTAACACTTTCTTGTTTTCAATATTAATTACTGACCTACAACAAATCAGAAAGTATCAAAATCATACGAATTTTACCTTTATATAAGATAAAAATTGCCTGAAATTAAAAAGAATTACACTTTTAATCATTTTGTCAGCACGTTGGTTGACGATTAATTAGGTCATTAATTCAACTAAAGTTTGTACAGATACTTAAATAATGTGTTTCAATCTTATTTAGGAAAATATTAATTTTTGTCAGTCAGTATCTTTTTTTTAAAATACTTCTCAATAATGAAAAATTTTATAAAGCAGTATTTTCATCATTATAGGTATTGGTTAACGTTAATTTAATAGTTGCACTATGGGTAATAAAAAGTGGTTCGTAGAAAAATAGTTGTCAAGCTTAACCTTGAATTTGCAATGTTAATGTTCTGAAGAACTTTGTACTGGCTTACCTAACAATTAAGGTAAAATAATACTTGGAAATCGTTACTTTTTGGGTGCGGCAGAGACAGCCCTTCCGTGCTAATATGCAGCAACGTTTATATATATATGTATATAGGAGTATATAATGTACTAAATAGGGTGGGTCATCAATTTGACCGGTCAACTTAATCAGGCCTTCGGTTGCCTCCATGTAACTAGGGAATCGAAAAATGATAAGTATAATTTATTCAAGGTATTATATTCCTAGGTACTATTTAAATCCTTTAAGATAGGGATCCCACAAAGATATTGATTATGTTAATCTTCACACTAATAAGAGTTCGTCAAATTTTCATTAACTCCACAAAAGTATTTTCTTAATTCACACTAATTGTAGTTATTTGATTTCTAACCCGTGTTAGGTGGTGTACTCTTAGGGGTTGTCATATTAAAAAAATAAAATAAAATGTGACTGGTGGTTAGACAATTTTCCTCAAAAGTTGTTCATTGAATCTTTAATCAATTTATCCAATACTTTACAATAGCACTCGATATACAGTTAAATTATTAAGAGATTGAATTAACGCCAGTGACTTACGCTGTACGAACCAATCTGAGAAATAATACCTAATAATATAATTTCTTCAGGGCATTATACTGTTATGTACTTTTTGGGTTCTTTAAGATAGTGATTTCATAAATATATCGATTATGTTTATCCTTATTTTCAAACTGATTGCTAATAAAATATTTTTTGAATTCACCTTAAAAGTTACTTGATTTCTAACCCACTTTAGGTTCTGTACTTTTCAAATCATTTAAGAAAATGAACTCATAAATACATATGTATATTGATTATGTTCATCCCAATATTCACACTGATAATAATTCTCTAGGTTTTCATTAACGCCATTAAAAATATTTTCTTAATTTACCTGAAATTTTGCTACTCGGTTTTTAAACTACTATAGAGTTTGTTTCATTTCATTATATACAGTAAAATTATCACGAGATCATGTTTACGTCTTTGACATAAGCTGTACGAATCGATCCAAGAGTTTATTCATATAGCATTAAACAGTTATGTACCTTCTAAATCCTTTAGGACAGATCTCATTAATATGATCATTCATATTATCCTCCCACTGATAAGAATTCTGCAAATTTTTATCAACGCTACTAAAGAATATTTTCTAAATTTACACAAAAGTTAGTTACTCGTTTTTTAACCCATAATAGGTTCATTATCGTTATATTATACATATACTGCCAATTTATTAACAGATTACGTTTACATAATTAACGTGTGATATACGAATCAATCCACGAAATAATACCAAATAATTAGGACTAGTTGTCACATTTGGCAATTGCTGTCATATTGTACACACCTTGCTTAATAGTCTTTCTTTCTTGTGAGTTAATTGTTCATTCAAAGGTGTGCAATATATTGTAAGTAAAACAGTTTTTCTGATATCAATCTCATACAATTGTCTGCAAAAATACTATTTTTTATTTTTTTTGTTGCTGAGTACGTAAACTCATTCTATACACAATATCACACTAATATTATAAAGGCGAAAGTTTGTGAGTGTGTATGTTTGTTACTTCTTCACGTCTAAACGGCTGGAGCGATTTTAATAAAATTTGGTACGAAGTTAGCTGACACCCTGGATTAACACATAGGCTACGTTTTACTGCGGGAAAATATCTTATTCCCATGGGAAAATCGATGAAAATGAATTCGTGGAATATTATAAATGCGAAAGTAACTCTGTCTGTATGCTACACAATCTCGCCTAAAATTTACTGAACCGATTTAAATGAAATTTGGTACGGAGATAGTCTAGAGCCTGCGAAAGGACATAGGCTGCTTTTTAATGCGAAAAAAGGGTTGTAAGGGGTTCAAAAAGGAAATTTTGTGCGGAAATTCCGTAATTTTTAAAGATTTTTTAGGCTTTTGATTAGATATAAATAAATACGACATTCAATGTTTGTAATAATTTTACCCTAAAGGGGATAAAATTAGCCGATGAAAGTTTTTGCGTTATGACGTCGGCAAAAAGGCTTACGGCCCAGAAAATAAAAATATAGAAGATAAAAATTTTAAATGCTGCCGAAAATCACTATTCCACGCGGACGAAGTCGCGGGCATAGCTTGTAACCTTTAAAACTGTCAACCATCTGTCAATATTTGACAGATTACGATTTTATTCTTACTCTTCATTTGGACCACGTGATGTGTAAAGTTAAAATAATTCGGGTATACTTTCAAAATCAGTTATGATAATGGTCTTCTAAGTATATTTATTTGCTTCGTTTATTATTAACCTCACAAATTTTCATCAGTCACTAAAACTAGTTTTTAAATTCATACCACATAGATACTTGCTTTTCAGGTCAGTCACAAATGTAACTACATTTGTTTAAATATATGTTTTAATTCTGTAATTAATTAAGTTGTAGCGTAGAAACAAAAACAAAAAATGTAACCCATTTGTCAATTCTTGGCAGCTAAACCTATTCGCATCATTAGAGACGTAATGTATTCGGATTCTTTGCACCATAATTCATACTTCAAGATTTATTCCTAATGTGTAAATAATAAATATCACAACCGGCGCCAATATAATTAAGGAGAAGAAACTAATGGCCTTATACAGTCCGAACGAATAAAAGATATTGCTGTGTTAGGACTAGGGCCACACGAAGCAATTTACCAATCAATGTTTCATTTAACGACTTTTTAAACTCGCACTTCTTTGGGTTTGTTGGGAGCAAATTTTTAATTGCTAATTGAAGAGCAAAAGACACCTGGTGTTTCTTGTCTTAGACCAGTTATCCTATAACATTCTACAAATTAACTTAACAATCTTTAACCTGTTTCAACATCAAACCAGCTAATCTTTTATGTTCAGGATTCTCATCAGATATGGTTTTATTTTGGCAACAAACTCAAAGTTAAAGTTTATTTTGACTCTAAAACAATATTTCATACGCCTAATTTATTCTAGCGATTAGACGAAAAACCCATCGTGTGACTACCTTTAAATTAAGTTCTTAAGGAAAATTGTAAATAGTTGCAGCTGTTGGTCTTCCCACAATATTAGCGCCTGAAAAATTACCTGTATAATAGACCACACGTTTATAAATTTATTTCGATGTTAATGCATCAAGTGCATCCTCGTTAAAGAGGCTGCTCTTATTTTAACTTGATGTTTATTTATGATAATTATCTTAATCTGCGAACTGTGTCACAATTATGTAGTTGACAGTAGGTACTAACTGCATAAGGAGAATAGGGTCACAGTTGACCAAGAAATGATGAAACTAACTAATCGTCAGAGATCACGCATCAACATCAACAAGAAAAGTAGGGTGGGATTTCAATTAATTAATTTGACGAATATTTTGTTACACTTTACTTGAAAATGTAAAGCCAATATCGTGAGAAAGAACAGCAAACCCTTGTTTTGCTTTGAATGCAGACTAAATTCACTCTTTTATGCCATAATCATAAGAGGCGGAGCTTATACACAAGATGTAGTTAACAGTGGGAGGAGTAGAACGAACAAAATAGCTCAAATCCCAACGCCAAAATACGACACTTTAGTTGTCCGAAGCACTTTTCGGTAACATGGTTATCTTCTTCAGGGACTGAAGTGAACTGAACCTAAAAGAGAACTAATCCTAATATATACTGAAAGTTGTTAAGGCTCAGTGAACATGGTTCAGCAGCAATAGTGATGATGTTCAATGGACCTTGACAATAACAAAAAACAATAATTAAACTAGACTAAATAGAGAGATCCAGGGATAGGATCATTGTCATTGTTAAGTAAAATTTGGTTATTTTTACAAATGTATAAACTTTCAAAACTATCTAGTAGACAATTATTCCTAACTTCCTTAACTAATTTAAGATTATTAATATTAATATTATGTTCTTCAGTAATAATAGGACTACTAGACAACTAGAGTTTTCGGCTCTTCCAAACCGTGCATGAGCTAAATGTTCCTTGAACCTAGTTTGGATCGAGCGTCTAGTTTGTCCAATATATTTTTTACTACAGTCATTACAACTAATTTCATATATCCCTGACTTTTCTAAAAAAGGAATTCTATCCTTGGGGTTACCGAGGAGAGTTTAAAGGGAGTTACCACTAGAACTGTAGGCAATGCGAAAACCAAGTTTACGAAAAATACCTTCGAATCCTCGAGTAAATCTTGGCTCGTATGGCATAGTAATAAACTTGGTTTTACTGGTGTCTGTTTGAAAAGTCGAAGATCTTGAAACAGAATTCTTAAATTTAATCTTATTAACTAATTTATCAATGATGTTACTATTGTAACCATTGTCAATCGCAATTTTCTTAATTGTACAGGGTTCCTTATGATATCTACTTTTTACTAATAGGAAAACTAAGCAATCTATGTACAAGGAAATTAAAACTAGCCATTTTATGTTGAACACAATGATTAGAGTCGTTGGTTATAAATCTAGAGGTATTAGTGGGTTTTCTATAGATATCAAATTCTAAAGAATTCCCATTTCTTATAACCAGGGCATCTAAAAATGGTAGCTTGTCATCTTTCTCCAATTCAACAGTAAATTTGACCGAAGGGATACGTGAATTTAAAACATCAAGAAAGTCTTGGAGACTTCTGGAGCTCAAATCGAAGATAGCGATAATGTCGTCCACGTATCTAAGCCATATTCGAGGAAAAAACTTTAGGTGTCTAAGGTCACTTTCAAAACGACTCATGAATAGATCGGCTATGAAGGGTGATAAGGAATGCCCTATAGCTGTTCCTTCTTTCTGTTCGTAGAAGCAACCGTTTATTTGAAAATAATTTTGCCGCATGCACATTGAAGTGGGAGGAGTTATGCCTCTGCGCAACTCAAGGTCAAAGCTCATGCGATTCTGTAATAGCTTTAGCTGTCAAATTATAACTTAAGCATATTTACGCTTTTCTTATTTAATAAGTTACGAATCACAAACAGGCGTTCCTTAGAGTCGTTATACTCATTTTTGCATTAAAAAACCCTTTTTTTATTCATTAAAAAGTTACAGAGTTGTAAAGTAATCCTAATAATCCCAATGATTAATTATTGTTATGGTGTTATGGGCATTTGTTTGTACTATTTACAATCAAATATACCAAAATATGTATCATGTATATCTGTAGGTATAGTATGATTTATTATCAAAGTATGATGAGGCACTTCGTCAAAAAGCATATCGTATTTGTGCGTTCTTAGGCACAGATTTGTAGTGATATATTCCAACGGTAGTTAGTTGACGTAAAGTATTTTGTGTGGGTATGTACATTTGCGCGTCCTGACAATTGCAAAACAAACAGTTATCTACGTTATAAATGGTACTAATTGCCTTGTAACCTTAACATTATGCAAATATTTGCGTCCCTGAAAAGACGTGAAGGAAACAAATTCGTTCAAAATTAAACAAATGATTTTTAAATTTGTTACCGATATACGATACTTACCTGATCTTGTAACGTTGAATCAATTTATCAAGTTGTTGTTTTAAGAAGTCTCCAAAAAGCCAGGAAATAAATTCTTTATACAAATAAGGCACTAAGACTGCCCACGTAAATATTTGAAATTAACATATACATAAATTGAACGTTGGTAGTATTCGATACATATATAATTTAAAGTTTTAAAAACCATCGTTTACTTAATGCATTATTTGACAATTGAGAGTGAATTTTTTTGAGGCGCCATCTGTAATATTTTATAATGACTTAAATTTAAACCAGGTACCATTTTCTTCTGATATAAAACGCTGAGGTACTCCATAGTGCCGTTTTATAATCGCCGTTAGTAATGCGAAAGAAATAGAAATTGTGTATTTACGTCGTGCGCCAGTTTTATGAGCAAATTAAAAATAAGCGTTTAAGTTTGAGGAATGGCGCAGTGCTCTGAACACATACGTTATTTCCTATATATTAACCCACATTTTAAATACTGTAAAAAGGAAACAGCGCGTAACTATAAATCATCACCGATTTTAAATAAACAAACACAACAAATTTATAGATACCTACCTTGCAAACATCGTCTAAACATAACCGTAAAAAAATACATTTCAATTTATTTTAGTAGCTTAATACTAAACGTTTGCACATATTAAGCTTGATTTAAAAGCTAAACAAACTTGTACATTCGAAGATTAAGGTAGGAACTACTTTATACCTTGGCTTATTTTCAAAATAATTAACACACTTTATGCCATTCACGATTTACGAATACGATATTAAAGCAAATTATGAATAACAGGAGTGAAACGCATAAAGGTGTAACCTCTGATATCACAATGTTCTGTTCTTACTATTAAATTAAACCTAAGTTGAAATAGAGAAAATGCATTTAGAGGGATATTACGAGCCTATTTTGTTATCATAAAAATTAGTCATTTACGAGGGTTGGGAGTAAATACTGTCCACTAGTAAAGAAATTTAAAAAATTGTTTCACTTATAACACTATGATAGTGAAACCCTCTGAACCGTCGGTTTTCATACGTAAAAACTTCTGACTGAAAACGTGCTGTTAACAACAGAGATTTTTTTTCCGAAAACTTGTAGTAAATTGGTGAAATATGTAATGAAAGTGACTTATTAAAAGAGCAATCGTTATTAAATAGATTTAACGATTCAGTAAAAGCTGTGACGACTTCAAAGGTTATGCAAGAACAGAATAATTTAATTTCTTGTATTGATAAAAATATTGAACGTGTAGTTCGATCATCGACTGATTGTCAGCATTTATGCGGTATCACAATATCTGGCATGTCTGTAGTGGTTTTTCTTAAGTTTGGTCCTTAATTCGATCACCACGATAGATCACCAGATTTAGTCCTCTGCAATTAATGAACGTGTAGGGGAGGCATTGGGACGCTATGGAGATGATTAAAGGTGAAGCTACTGAATAGTTTAAACAATGATGAAAACGGAAATGGAACAAATCCATTACTCCAAACGAGAAAGCAATAATCCATCCTCCTCATTTTTATAACACAACCTTTGAGTTTTTGAAGATGAAACGATGAGGCAACTGAAGAGTGTGATTTTTGAAGGCTTCTAGGAATATTTGAACAAAGGTGAAACAGAAATGGAAATTGATTAAATCCATTAACCCAAAGGAGAAAACTATAATCATCCTTATTTTATATGAACTGTAAGGAACGTAGAATAAAACGCAATGTTATTTCACTAATTTATATTGAACTCGACAATATTATTTCGATCGACAGCGATCATTATCAAGAGTACTTAAATTCATTGCGTTTTATTCTACGTTCCTTACAGTTCATATAGAAAATGTTTCACAAACGTTGCACTATCGAAAGTTTAAGTTTATCCTTATTTTATTTAATAACTTTTGGGGGTTTATAGTTGAAACAACAAGACAACTGATGAGTCTAGCTGAAGTGGATTTTCAGGAATATTTTGAAAAATAATGGAAATAGAAATAGAACAATTCCATTACCCCAAGGGAGAAAGCAATAATTAATTTTATTACCTAACCATCAAGGTTTGAAGTTAAAACAATGAGGAAACTGAAAGAGTCTGACTTCCGAAGATTTCCCGAGGAATATTATGATCAATGATGCCAAAAAAAATGGTACAATTGCATCATCCTCAAAAGAAAAAGCAATAATCCATCCTTAATTATATTAAATAAGTATTTATATTGATAATTGAACAGACCATATAGGGGATTTATGTTTTAGATAATTAAAGGTTAAAAGTTTATCTAAAATATTGTACGTTTGTCTAGAGACCATTCGTTTCTAATTTTATTGGATTCTGTAGAAAGGTGACAACTTTAAAATACCAGAAACAAATAGCATTGATTATACGAACATTTATGCGTAGTCTGATGGGTCCCGTTAATTTATAAAGTGTCTCTTTCATTAAGTACCTGGTCATTAGGCACCTTGTGGGACAATATGCAACATCATTAACAATATGCAAGCACGTAGCATATTATATCAATGCAACGCCATAACATCGATACTTGCGCAATATATTAAATATTAAAATGCATTGCTGAAGTACTGGGTCAAATAACGGTCTGTGTAAAGATTTCCAAACTATAATATGTGCATAAGTGCGCCATTTATAACAAATGTACGAAAAGTTGCAAAGTTTAATTTAATCTTTTTTGTTTTGTTTTATTACTAATTGCATATAATTTGTAGTTGGGTATTATGTAAGTTACAGCAGGATTATAAATTTTTATATTCGCTCGTTTTGCCCAATTAGGATCAGACAAACACTATTATTATCGTGAATAAGCCATAAAACCTAAGGTTTAAAAGAATATGAACAAAAATTATTTTTGTCTTTTGAGAGATGGTTTGTCTAGTATTTTAAATGTTGCATTACTTACTGCGAAACATCGTACATACAAATCTTTGGACCATTAAACGTACGTTGATGTATGTAATGAAGACGAAACTTATTTATTAATTTTCAATATTTCATTGGTTTTAATTTTTTTCGTGGGGCCCTATCTGCTTTTTTTTCTAAAATAAAAGTAGCCTAAGTTATTCTTTATTACATCTGCTATTTGCCAGTGAAATTCCCGTCAAAATCGGTCCAGCCGTCGCAGAGATTAGCCGGAACAAACAGACAGACAGACAGATAAAAACGTTATTTTGGTACATGTACCGTGTATACATCCATATGCATTTAGTAACAAGCGGTTATTTTAAATATTACAGACACTCCAATTTTATTTATTTGTATAGATTTACTTAGATATATTAATTAAGTTATCAAACCAAAACCAAGAAAGGACTGTACAGCAAATGATGCGCGGCTGTAACTTTACAATAAGATGTGAAGAACTGAAAATAGTCTGAACTATTTATATTTTATGAGCAAAATACAAAACATTAATACAATTTATGCAATTGTCACATAACTGCCTAAAACAGTTATGACAGAATACTGCAAAAAGCAACGTAGGTACTAAACAGTTAAAGGTCAAACGCCTTTCCTACAAGGTTAGACCTTTTGACCACATATGACATATTTATAACTCACTCAATATCGTTTAATTATTTGAGTAAATGTAGTTAAAATCACATACGAAAAGATAAAGGTACATTATACATATTACTTACTTAAAATAACTTGAATAATAAACAGTGTTTGCTTTATATTAAGGATTACTTCAGGGTTATTGATTGAAAATGTTCTGTTATGAGCAAATCCATGTTTGTTCTCCACTCTATCGAACTTCCACTTTGTCGAAATCTTACTTTCAGTGTTCCATAGCCTATTTAGAACAGAATATTTTACTTGTACTGTACGTTCTTGCTCACTTAATATGAACGCAAACCAAGCAGTTGTAACAATCGGCTCTTAAAAGTTTAATACGTAGAAACAGATTCGATAAATTACCGAAAGTTGCTAAATTGTCCATTTATAAATACTAATTGATTCATGTTGCACTTTTTTTAGGAAGGGATGGTGCAAATAACCCCCTGCACTGCATCAAACAAACTAATTAAGTTTAATTACGTAACTATTGATAATTTCCAAAGTGTGTGAAGTGTTGTGCGGTTTTAACAAATGAGTGACCTACTAAATTCCAAAATGGCTTACGTTGTTTGGAGAGTAATGATGAAGAAATATGCCAAAGTGAGGCTGGGAATCATTAAGACGCCGCAGCTTCCTGCACCTCCTCCTGTAAGTCTCCTTTTAATGTTTATAAATTTAAGATTGTAATTTTTCCTTATTTGTGTTCGTAAGCTACTTACTTTGAAGATATATAATAAATACTTAATTTGATACATTTTGTAAAAGGAAATAGGATCAATTACGTACCTACCTATTTTACACTGTGTAATTTAAGTTAACGGGTACGGTACAAATGAAAGCGATTGTATGGTCTTCGTTTCTTATAATGTAGGTACTTATGCATCCATGTCCATCGGTCAAGCAAGCGTAAATGTTACCAATTCATGCAAATAAAAGTACCTAGAGTCCGTTCAATTTAATTTTACCGGTTTTGTATTATAAAGTCAAAATTGTAAATCTTTTACTTTATCATTTATTACTGGCGCAATACATTAACTAGCCCCTATACCTACCGCAACAAATAGAAGGACACCCCCATAATTTTTGATGAGGATGAGATGCAAGTGATACAGGTAGTATTTCAATTCTGCTCATTTCTGTTCTACTTTAATAGTTTGCGTATGTTTGTCTCGCTTTTCGCAGCAAAAAATAATAAAAGAGACAACTTTACAAATTTCAAACATAGAAGAGAAAGATGCGACAACATTATAAATTGTACCTACACTGCTCATTACCTCCGACTCGCCAAGAAGGACAAAGGTATCCTTCTCTTTCTTGTAGTAAGTATAGGGGTAAATTAATTTATCGTGCCAATAATAAATAATAAAGTAAAAGATTTATAATTTTGACTTTATAATGCAAAACCAGAAAAATTAAATTGAACACACTCTACTTACCATACATACAGGATGGACCAACGAAGAACAGAACAGACTTTGAACTATATTCTACTGGTACTTATTATAAATATCAAATTGAACTTAAAATGAGCAGAGATATAACTCCGCCTATTGTTACCTAAAATGCCTAATATAAGCTCGTTGTTCACTTTTAACCTAAGCTGCCTAGAGTAAAGCATAATGCTCCAAAAAAATACTCCTTTTTTATTTATGTTTTAACATTGAAGGTATTTCGCCAACAAATAAGATATTAAGAATTAATCATAAGGTAAATAAATCGTTTAATGTTTTCAAATCTATTTGTACCTATAATGCGAATTTATAGTCAAAATTCTACTACTTATGAAGATGCTGTTAAGACAGTGACGAAATTCCTATAAAATATTTTTTAAAATCCATAAATAAAGAAATATTTCAACCAAAAATTTATTAAATTATCTTAAATTGCTTCAGCCAATGAGCCATTTTGAAAAATGTTATGGTGTTATAAAATTATTACTTAGGTTAATTATTAATTATCATGGGTATCTTTAAATATGTGGACTACAAACCATGATTTCTCCCTGATAATTATTGTAATCAAAGAAAAGGTATGAACTGAATCAGGTTATTAGTTAATTATTTAACAATCGTCGACGTTTCGCTCTTAAGGGTTATTATTAAATATTTTCAGTTGATATGATGCAACCAGCCTTGCTAAGAAAAGGAAGTATGAATATCAGTATGACTAGAATTAATAACAATATAAAATGTAAAACACTAAATAACGACTAAAATTAGGCCAAGATCTAAGTTGTTTAAAAAGACTAGTAGCATCTTATTAATTGACAATATTCAACAGTTATAATGAAGAAGTCAACAATCTATGGGAAAAACACCGATTATTTTAAACAGCTTTTATTAGATACCTGATTTATTTCCTACTTTTTCATTAAACAATTTTGAAAATAAATTTGAAGCTGAAAATTTTTTCCTCGAGGTTACCTATTAATTTTTTCGATTATCTTAATTTACAGCCTTTGGTTTGAAAATTTAAAAACTAAAACTTATTATGATAATATCTATAGATACTGAAATAATATTCTTATTGGTAGTTTAACGTTTTGGGGGTTCTCCGAGACGAAAAGTAAATTAGAAGAAATTTTTCTTTCTGATACTTTTACAGATAGCATTATTCGATAATTGGTTAGATATCCTTGGTTGATAGCTTAGATCTCCTTCTTGTTTAGTTCTCTGAATGTCCCTCCATCTAAGGGGAGGTCCATTCATTACGTATTCTCTTTTAATTACTCAGTGTAGGCTGTCACAACCGACCTATATTAAAGTTGAATTATTTTCCAGGCCTATAGACCATGGTTCATAGGATTTTTGTCCCAACGTTTCGTCTACAACCACAGTAGACATTTTCAAGGGCGATGTCTTTTCGGTCTGCGATGAGTGAACAGATACGAGAGAATGATGAAAACATGCACCGTAGTTGTTTTTCTTTTAATTTAGGCCCCTTCTTCCACGTTACTGATGTTTAGTAAAATGTGGTGAGCTCCCCATCTCTCTTATGTTATATTTCCTTTATAATGAGGAAAAAGGAAATTAAATCCAGTCCACGTGAGATTTTCAGTGACCTTCCTTTTTTTAATGAGATTTGGTGAGATTTTTCTGAATTCATCCCCTCTATATTGGGCTCACTTGATTAATAAATGATCTATAAAATATTGCAAGTTGGCATCTTCAGATAAGGGGCTGTTCATAAAATACGTTCGCATACAATGGGGCGGGGGAGGGGTCTTGCTGAGTGTGACAAGTTGTGACAAGGGGGAACAGGGCGTCTACGGCAACGTGAGGTTCGCCGTGCATCAAAAAATTTTACTGAAATTTTACAGAATCTTTGGACTTCGAAAAATAGAAATATTATTTATTAGTTCGCTACAAAAGATATTTATTAATTTATGGTATTTAAATTTTATTATGAAAATAAAATAAATATTTTTGACTATCAAAATTAGTGTATTATCAATCAAATTGATCATGTTCAGGGAGGAAGGGTGGTGTTTAGTTTTTGTGACGTAATATTTACAAGGGGTCACAGAAAGTGTCACACAGCGTGACAACCGGGGGGAGGTGGTCAAAAAAAAGTTAATTTTAGTATGACGTATTTTATGAACAGCCCCTAACAGGATTAGGTATGGTTTAATTGAAATTAAGAATCTGATCATTAACGAACATATTGAAGGAAAAATATTGATCCTAAATTATGGCCATTAACCCCACAATAATTGATTGAACTTATTTTAATACCCACAAAACTCTTATTGAATATATATATATATATAAGAAGAAAGTGTTTAATTATTGTCCTACCATAAGTATTAAAATATCAAAAGCCCATTAAACCTCTGCAACTAGGTCCATTAATAATAATCTCTGCTGTTTTAATTGTTTCTCCTTGTTTATATTTTATATATATATATATATTTATATACGTATGTATATATATATAACATATATACACTAATAACTTTACTTTTTTAATTGTACCACTTTACACCGTTGATAATTGTTCGTCGACAAACACTTATTCAAATGTTGGTAAATCTTCTCACGCGCGGTTACCACCTGCGCCTTGAAACTAACATTTTCTGTTTCTTTACCTTAATTAAAAGCAATTTTTTATCAAACAAGTCATTTCACTTCATTCAGACACGTTTCTGCAGTTACACTATTATACGTATACACATCTGATGAAGAAGAGTCGTCCGGATTATTTAAGATTCGTTACGGAAAAGTGAACGTTAAACAATCAGTATCTTAACCTAGATGTTTCATGTTTATGATTAGATTTTATTAGACCATGCACTGAACTTAAATGCAATTTACAATGGTACGTTTATGGATGCCTCGATCTGTTGCATTAGCATATGTGCTGAATGATTACCTACTGTTATTTTACCATAAAAAGAGAGATAAAACTGATGTTTTAATTTGTACTTATTGAAAAAATGACATTCACTTCTAAATTGCTTTTTACCTGATTACTTCGGAGTTCAAAGGGAAGGGAGGTAGTGGTCTTTATATTATATGTACCTGAGGGAGCTTAACTATTTTAAGTTTTCGTTGCTAGGAAATTACCTATTTTGCGGGTTTAATGATCATGGTGTTGGAATCCTATTTCTTAGGAAGTTCCTCTGTTGAGTTTCAACATTTTGCCAATAACTTATAAGTTATACTCAGGTAATTTTTCTCGCGTTCTTTGAGGATACGTGAAACGTTGAAAATGTAACTACAAACTCCTACTGCAAGATAATCTGTAAAGACTATGACCATCAAGCTTAAAGAGTAATTTTCTTCATTATGTATAGTTAGTTTCGTGTTTTATTGGTAAGTACCTATATATACGTATATAACAATTATTATGATTGTAGTTTTTTTGTATAAACAATTAAATGACCCACTTGCATGCTAACTACATACTAGGCTCGGAAACAAAGCACATTTTATCAATTAATCGTTAGAATACATGACACATGAAAGTGCTCACAATAAAGCCAATGTTTCTGGTTACTTTTGTTCACTCATTATCCGGAAAATCTCCAGAAAATTTTAAATTGCTATTGACACAAAACAACCAGCTTGTTCGTAAGTAGGTATTTCAATTACCAGATAAATCGATAAGTAGCTACCTAGGTATCTACGTATTTGTGTTAAGAAGTAAAAAGAGAACAAATAAAAATAATACCGTGTTTATGGAACAATAGCCGCCTATCGCCTATATTCCTACATTATATATTTCATTCGCAATAGATTAATTGCTTATTATATAACGGACAATTTAAAAGCGTATGTGTCATTCCAATTTTACACAATTGATTGCAATTAAAATGGTAAGTAGTTCAGTTGACAGTCGGTCAGTTGTTGACCTTTAATTTTCAGGTTGTGAAATTATTTTAAACAGATATAGTTATGGCAATAATTATTTATTTAACTCTCCTTTAAGGCATGTTTTTGCAGATGTTATCTAAAACAGCCAGCAAAATAATTTTTCTGATATAATGTGGACTAAAATGTCAAAGAAGAAAATAATTTTTTCTTCTGAGGAACTCGTAGAATGATGAAGAGAAGAGATTTGTAGGCACCACTGGTTAACAGAATTAAAAATGTGATTCGTTTGAATGTTGACATACTAAACACCTTCCTAGGACAGTCAGCGTTACAAGTTAGAATGTGTGTTCAAAATGTAACAAATTCAGCTAATTTTTTACAAAGGCAGCCACCTGTTGGCAGTTTTTTTGCCTAAATGGTCACTTAAGAGAAATTAGACAATAATTTTCGAACGTCGACCGGTTGATGCATTTTAAAATGTAGAAAGAGGGTAGATGTTACAACAGCGTTACATATTAGAGTAGTGTGTGTTAAAAATGTAGACATGTTCAGCTCATTGTTAAAGAGACTAGCCACTTTGTGGCAAATTTATTGCCTAAATCGTCACATTGTAAGTTATAAATAATACTTTTTTTATCAATCCACATTTATTTATAAACAATTGACGTCTTTCGTCGCTGGCCTTGTGGTTTCAGAAGCTTCAAAAGTCACACACAGACTTCCGCTGAAGAAGCTATTAGGTGACTAAATAGTTGGTCAAGTGATCATAAATAAAATGTAAACTGATAAGTGATGCAATATATATATTACTCATATGTTTCCAAAAAGACTTTATGAAACAGACAAGCTAAATTACGTAAGAATTTTGTTGATTGTTGAACTAGTCACTTGCTGAAACTTATACATGATCACAAAATAAGACAAGACGAAGTTTCAAGAAAGTTGATTTGACGTATATCAAGCTAGCAGGACAAAGTTATTTTTCCGATTTTTGACTTGCACTATAATTTGTCGCTAATTTGTTACCAAATCCAAAAATTTGTCGCTCGTGCCGTTTAGCCATAATCAGCTGGTATGCTAGCTTGATATCAATCTAGGACTACACATAGCGTATCTCGAAAAGGAAATATCGTAGGATATTACTGTAAAGGTCATAATTTGTCGCTGAAAGATGACACATTCAACGAATTTGTCGTTAGTCTTATCTTCAACTGATAAGCGAAAAACTGTTGGAAAACCCTCAAACTGCCACTACATATTGGCATATCTTGTAAAGGAAAAGTCGTAGGATATTACTGTAAAGGCCATAATTTGTCGCTAATTTGTCGCTGAAAGATGAACACATTCAACGAATTTGTCGTTAGTCTTATCTTCAACTAATAAGCGAAAAATTGCTGAAAACCATCAAACTGCCGCTTCATATGGCATATCTCGAAAAGGAAAAGTCGTAGGATATTACTATAAAGGCCATAATTTGTCGCTGTTTTGTCGCTAGTCTTATCTACAATCTGATAAGCAAAAACTGCTGGAAAACCATCAAACAATTAATCAAGGAGTTTTTGTTACATTTGTTGTAGGAGACCATTTTTTTGTTAAATTAGGTTTTCCCTGTTTCCCCCAAGTTAGGCAACACGTTACCTTTCGAGAGTTTGATGGTTTTCCAGCAGTTTTTCGCTTATCAGTTGAAGATAAGACAAGCGACAAATTCGTTGAATGTGTTATCTTTCAGCGACAAATTATGGCCTTTACAGTAATATCCTACATTTCCTTTTCGAGATACGCTATGTGTAGTGCTAGCTTGATATCAAGCTAGCATACCAGCTGATTATGGCTAACCGGTACGAGCGACAAATTTTTGGATTTGGTAACAAATTAGCGACAAATTATAGTGCAAGTCAGAAATCGGGAAAATAACTTTGTCGTGCTAGCTTGATTAGGAGTTGATTTGTATAACTACAGACGCATTCCTTATCATGTTAATTACAATACTGACTACAATTGACAATTGATTTATACGATAAAATTACCTACTTGGTGGATGTAACTGAGAAATAGAAATTGAGACCATTTTGTAAGAAAGTTGGCACAGAAAAACGGAAACGTTAAAGGGAAAATCAAGAGACGTGATTTATAAGCGGTCGTTAGTATTTCCAGCGTTTATTCAAGCACATATGATAATTGTGAGAACGGGAACCGATTGTTCCGCATTGAAGAACGGAGTTGTCGTCGGAACAAGCAAATATGGAGCACGAAAGAGACAGTGGTATAAGTATAGAGTGCACACGTCCGTCGCACGCGTATCTGACTGCTGCAATCTTTGCCTTCCATTCCAGGTCGAGGAAAGGAAACTCACTTTTGCTGGGAAACGTTTAGGGGGTGACAAATGGTGTTCTGTTTCCCTTTTCAACGCAACGCTTAATTACAACAGGCCTTTTATTGAATAAACAATTCTGAATTCCAAATTGGGTCATTGCGGACTTCTAAGGACTTTAATTGATGGAAGACTAGTAGAAGTTGTAGAACTTTATATTAGTATTATAGAAGGGGAGGGTAAAAGTTACATTATTTTTTCTTGGGTTTTATTTAGTTCAAGTTCCATTTCCCGACTGTCTTAAATTATTTCGTTAATTAATCTGACTTCATTCAACATATTACTCACCCTGTCTCATGACTCCTGAAGCTGAAATAGGCCTTCCACTATAACCTTCGGCTTTGCACTAAAGTAGAAATAATAAATATGTAATTTTGTGGGCAATAGTACCGCATGTTAAAAGTGCAAACATCTCCTAAACAAGATTATCCTATGTAAATGATATTCACTACTTGAGAAGGAAAAGAAATCCAATGGATTTCACAATGGAACATTAAGATTTTTAATGTTCATGTAACTACTTTCGACTGTCAGAATTTAGTTTGTTTGAGAAGAATTTTAACAGTTAAATTTAGAATTTGTGTACATTGAAAATACTTCAGGATTCTTTTTAACATTCCTTGGAATCTTTACACTTAACTGTCCGGTGTTATTCGTGTAGGTAACTATTGTTTTCCTTTATACACTAACTGAAAATATAAAATAGTGTCCTACATAGCAAATTCCTCTTAATGAGAACAATAAGGAAGCATACGTCAAGTGTTAACAAGCTAAACGTATGATGAGAAGTTCTTATTCTCACTTTAATGAGGATAATGGTGCTTAAATGATATTTAAGCAGATTTTCTGATTAACTCATTAAACTCTTAAAGAAAACAGTAATATTTTATGCAAAGGTCAAGGATATACAAAGTGTTCTAAAAATAATGTAGTGGAAGCTACTTTCTTCAGGAATATACTCAGAAGACACAAGTGGATAAAGGTGTTATGTAACAAAATGATTAGTTGGAGTAAAATGGGTTCAAAGATTTTTTATATTGTAGTGTAACTTGCCTAGGCCAACGTGATCGTCAAAAACTTCTTACCCTTTGTTGTGTTGAAAAGCCAGGTCTTGCCAAAAATGACAAATTGTACTCTGGTACGGGTTTACCATTAGAGGAACAAGGTTAAATAAAACACAATGAATTCATTCCTACTTTTTAATCCAAAATCAAAATCAAATGTAAATTTGGAAATGAGAGTGTCAGACTCAGCCTGTGGCTAGCGTGGAAAAAGAGCCTGACAGAGAAAACCACGATCTCAGCCACTCAAATATTTAAAAACAAATCAAATAAACATAAAAATCAAAATATCAAATTCAAGTAAATCACAAATAAATCAAATATCCAATGTAAAAATAAATTCAAATAAAACACAAATAAATAAAAATATCAAATATAAAAAATAATAAGTTCCAGTGAAAAACATGTAAATCAAAATATCCAATGTAAAAATCAATTCAAGTAAAACAGGTAAATCAAAATATTAAATTCAAATAAAATGGCAAATCAAAATATCAGTGCAAAAATAAACTCAAGAAAAACACAAGTAAATCAAAATGTCAAATCCAAGTAAAATAATAAATCAAAATATCCAGGTAAAAATAAGTTCCAGTGTAGCACAAGTAAATCAAAAAAATATATCCAATGCAAAAATAAATAAAATCAAGTAGAACACATAAAAATCAAAATATCCAGTGCAAAAATAAAATCAGGTAAAACATGTAAATTGCAGGGTAAAACCAACACAAAATAAAATGCACATAAAAATAAAATCAATAAGAAAATTCAATAAAACACATAAAAATCAGGGTACACAAAAACACATAAAAGGGTAAAAACACAATAAGACAAAAACCAAATAAAATGTATGAAAAATAATCAATAAGAAATTGTTGTAAACATAATTAAAAATTCTCAAATATAATGAGATCAAAAACAACTTGGAAAAGATAAATTCAAATTTTGTAGTTTTCAGGCTCAACAAAAATGAAACATAATTTGTGTAATAAAATTTAGAAAAACTTATGAAAAATTCACAAAATGTAAACAAAACCCAATTTCCCGAATGTTTGATAAATTTTGACACAATTTGAAATTCAATCCCTACAAACAGCAGCACATTTTAAAACCAAAAACATATTTGTTAGTTAATTTAGGGGTCTGGAGTCCCTAAGGAAGCAATCCAGATAACGATGATCGTTGGAACGCATCGGGCTACACGACTAAATGTTTGTTTGCATTTTTATCTAATCTAGAATCCTATTGTTGGACCGAGACATCATCGATAAACTATCAATATAACAAAAGCCCCTGTTATACTCCCATCAACGTCCACACGGGAGAAAATATTAGTACTTACAACAAGGCATTTCATACTTAGATTGAACCACAAAATGTTTACCCCTTTCGAAAATATACACAAATTATAAAAGTTGAAAATTGAAATATTAATGTTAAGCCTGAAAAACTTTTTAGGTGAAATAATTTTTTTAAAAATATAATTTAGTAAGATTTACTTGAATTGAAATTATTTTAAAAAAATGTAAATTATTTAATTTAGTATGATTTACCTGAATTGAAATTATTTTAAAAATGTAAATTATTTAATTTAGTGAGATTTACCTGAATTGAAATTATTTGAAAATTGTAGTTTATTTAATTTAGAGAGATTCATCTGAATTGAAATTATTTTAAAAAATTTATGAACAATTGAACAGAATTTCCATAGTTATAAAAGAAAATAATAAAAAGTGAAATTAAATTTGAAACAATTAAAATTATAAAAATGATAAAACAAAATAATATTAATTTATAATAATAGAATAATTATCATAACTGTAAGAAATGTTAGCAATTTATAATAAAGAGTGAAATTAAATTTGAAACAATTAAAATTACAAAAATTATAAAACAAAATAATATTAATTTAGAATAATAAAATAATTATCATACCTGATAGGAAATGTTAATCCAATTTGGAACAAAAGTTTACAAACAAAGAAAATACACAAACAACACAAAATACAAAATAAACGTATAAGATAAATTTTACACCCGGATTTCAAAATATGAATCTGAATCTGAATCTGAATGCCTTAAAAGTTACTTCGCAGCCCTTTTAAAGACTCGTACTCACACGTCATCAAAACCAATCGAACCCACGCCGCATCTAAGAAAAATTCCCACAGGAAATCGATCTACGAGACAAGTACCAAAATTTTATCGAAAAGAGGACATGTCTCACGTCAGCTCAAGAGTATTTATGGTTATTACACCCCATGTGTGCGAAACGCCAGAACACCCAACAGAAATTAGGCAGACCACACACAAAAGAAAACATGTGGTTGTTTAGTTTATTTTACTCACTTAAAATGCAAGTAAATATTCAGAAGGTTATCAAGAAATTTAACAAATAATTTTGTAATACCATGATCGAGAAACTATAATAAAAAAAAATTTTTTTTTTTTTTTAAAGAAGCGTGCGTAAAATATTTAAAGGATTAAAGATGACCATCGGATACCACAATATGAACTCTTTCTGCTACTTATTATTCTTTGACATCTATTAAAATATTATTGTGTATAGTATATATTTCAGAAGATATATTGAAATATATTTAATTTGAACAAAATTTACCTTTGATTGTACGTAACATGACAACTATGTTCATTAAAAAGAGGTACTCTCACAGTAGGCATAACCTTTAGTGTCCTAAAAATTTATATGAAATAGATATTTAATAATATTTTGAACAAAAAACACGATTTCTTAATATGACACCTTCATCCACTTGCATCTTCATTTATTAACTCGACCTTCTCGTACATATTATATATGAAAGTCCACCGAGATATGATTTAATACTCTTTAGCTGCAAAAACAAAGTAACGCACTACTCGATATCTATCGTAAACAGTGCCTATGTTACAGTTAAAACAAGTTGTTAGTTAGAACTCTTTTTCGCTAGTTAACACTAGTTTTAACTTAATGCCTTTGTTAAAACTAGAAATAGCCAGTTAAAACTAGAATTTACCGCTGATATATTTGATTTTCAGATAAAACTAGTTGTCACATCGAACTGTCGTTAAAACTAGCACTAGAAAAACTAATTTGGGATTAAAAACAAGATAGAGTTTTAAAAATATTTTTGAAAAGATCTAAGACACTGAGAACCAAATAATAATCTAACACTAAAGACCCATTGTAGGGAACATCGACCTAAATTAGTTACCAAGATGACAATATTAATTATAAGTAGGTAAATACAATAATCAAATAAATCAACAAAACACAATCATAAAATTTCAAAAAGAAACATTGTTAAAGAACACTGATTAACACACAATTAAATCTAATCAGGCAAACTTAATTTTTAAAAAAGGATGAGGATCTACTACGCGAACAGTTTTAACTGACTCGCTTCGGAAAAACACGTTTTGTCTAGTAAGAACTACTTAGTTTTAACTGATATTCGATTTGAGCATTAGTTAATTCTAGTATTAACAAATGCATACATTAATAACTAGTTCTAACTAGGAAGAACGCGTTCTATCTAAAAACTGGGTTTTAACAGCAATACCTACATGAATATGTTCTTATTTTTGAATGCTTATTAGTAGAATTCTAACTGTTAGGTAGGTACATTTTAAAATTTGCGTTACTTATGTATGTTTGAAAAGTTAATAGTTAATGTACAAATATTATTTATTTACAAATGAATTTACCTATTAACTTAATTCTTACATAACATTTTAAAATAATATTTGCCATTTACATAAACTGTTTGAATTGAAGCACTTGACTGAACTTGTCTTTTTTATCCCTTAATAATGTTGTAGATGTTTGCATGAGGATTATGTATGTATGTACTCTATTTTATAATATTCTATTTGTGGAAAATGTTAGAACTTTAACAAATAAAAAATTGAATAATTGTGTTAAAAACGTCTACAAACCTCAAATGTTTTTTAGATGATACCTACGTACGTGGGTTGTGTTATTAGTTCTACAAAAAATAGGAGAAAATTTGAAAATTTTTTGTCAGTTAATTAAAGTTAAAACAAAGACACTCAAAAAACCCAGAAATAAATCTTCGCGTGATTAAATTACAATAAAGTTTATTCTGAAATAAAATTTAATTAAGAAATATTTGCAAATAATGTAAATAAGAATTTGCTGTTTTACTTTCGTGGGAAAGAATGATTATTTTTATGTGTTATAGTAGGAAAATGGCATCATAATCATTAAACATTGTTGTAGAAATTTCTTTATCGCCCTGTATCATCTAAACGTGCCGATTTTTCAAAAATCATTACAGGGCAAAATATTCTTAGAATCGTCCATGTATTAAACCCTTAAAATTTTGCCATTTGTTTACTAAACGCCCTGTATAAATATAAGTTTCTCAACCAAAATTATGACTAGGTATATTTAACTATTAAAAATAAATAATAAATCAAAACGAAGAGTTCCTTTGCCAGGCTGTGATTAAGGTCAAGACTGTTACAGTTTTGGTAGTTGGGTTTTCGTGCTTTTTACTACAGATTGTTTTTTTAACCTGTGCTTGTTATACAATATTTTATGGGACACCATGTATCTGGCATTATTCTGCGGGTTACCTTGCTGAATGTGTGTTAGTTTTTATGGCGGTAATGCACAGATGAACAATGAACAATCAACATATCATAGTTTGTGTCTAATGACAGAGGAGCTAACAATAATTGCAAGCGGCGTGACGAATCATAGGATATTAATAATTTTAAAACACTGTTATTTTCTTAAACGTTACAAATTGCACTATAATGTACGTGAAACGATTTTTATTTATTATTGTAAACCATGATAATAAAAAGCTTCATTATGGGGAAAAATTGTATTATACGAGCAATTTATTAAACAATGTTTTCTTTAATGTTCCATTTGGTGGATCACGCCCAAAAAATTGAATTATTTTATTGTTAGTATATGAATGATATAAATGTCATTAAAAATAAAAATATTTAAATTTTGTGTAGCTTATATGTACTAACGTTTTCTATATTTATCTCATTATTCTTTTGAATTATTTTTTTTATTTATTATCATTAAACTCTACCCTTGAAGTAGAAGACTGTAATAAGGCGAACCTGTGACCTTTTAATTCAGTAACAACTATTCATTAAGTTTGCTCTATAAACCAATCTTTATCTTTTTCTTTAAACATCCATGTGAGTTACTATCTATATTTAATAGGCACAGGCAATCGTGACTATTAAATGTAAATATTATAGGTGCTTATACCGTTTTTACTTGGCTGCTCCCATTTCCATTCCAATTATTTTTTTTAATAAAAATGAGTTAATAAACTGACAGGGAATATGATATGTCAGCATATATACATATACATAATAAATAAGTTACAAGCTCTGTTTGATATTTTGTCTTCTGAAGTTGATCTGACACTTGGACTTATTTTAAATTAAAACACTTTCTTTACATTACTTCTTACAATAAATTTACTAGTGTAATAAATCGGTTTTGTCTTTAACTAGTTATGTGTAAGTATAAATAAGACTTTTCTCAATTTTCTTTTATATTGATAACACAAAAGCTCATTAATAGATAGCTACTAAACAAAAAAATAATAAAATTAGTTGAAAACGAAGAATAAAAAAGTAGTAACTCCATTTTACCCCCAGGGTTGAATTGTAAAATATATTTTCTTATTCCCTGTAAAAATCATAAAAGAAACTTCTATGCAAAATTTCAGCGTTCTTGGTTCAAGAGTGTAACCTGGGCGTTGATGAGTCAATGAATCAGTCATGATCATTCCTTTTGTATACATAGATTTTTCAAAATTTGGGGGCCGAATGATTTCCAAGATGTTATAAATAAAAAAACATCCTCAATGATTCTCATTTCTTGACTGTAAACGAAAATAAGTAATTCGACTATTAAAATTTGGAAAAAATAGAATAATATACCAAGTGTTCCAGGTATCTCTATTGCATATAAATCTAGAAGGATTAAAATTTTAAATAACTTCAATGATTATTATTTCTAAATACACTTTTCAAAAATTGTGACAAACAACCTTTCAGAAGTAACACTTCCAAATGTTTTAAAATATGAAGAAATCTAGACCTTTGTGATGTTATAGAAATAAAAAGGACCCTAAACAATAAAAAAGTGACTAATTCTAAAAGTCAAATATACCTACTTTTATTTACTTCCACCCAATAGATGACCTGTTACGAGCAGTAAGTATAGGTTAAACTTAATTAAACAAGTTGCAGTAAATAATAGTTACAACCTTTCATTAATGAATAATTTAGCATATAAAAAACGAGAGATGGGTTTCGGAGTTTATAAGTCAACCTGTGGGTCATGTCAAAAAATATATATTGGTTAGACTAGCAAGAACTTTAAAAACGTCTATTAGAACACAAAAACAGTTACATAAAAAGTAAGTCAGATTCTAAGCACTCTTACACTAGAAAATTTAGGAATAAATAAACAATAAGAAATTAGATATTATATTTAACAAACAAACAGAATGTAACGTATATCAAGCTAGCACGACAAAGTAATTTTACCGATTTCTAACTTGCACTATAATTTGTCGCTAATGCCGTTTAGCCATAATTAGCTGGGATGCTAGCTTGATATCAAGCTAGCACTACACATAGCGTATCTCGAAAACATAATGTCGTAGGATATTATTGTAAAGGCCAGCATTTGTCGCTAATTTGTCGCTGAAAGATGACACTTTCAACGAATTTGTCGCTAGTCTTATCTTCAACTGATAAGCGAAAAACTACTGAAAAACCATCAAACTTGCACTACATATGGCATATCTCGAGAAAGAAGTGTCGTAGGATATTACAGTAAAGGCCATAATTTGTCGCTGAAAGGTGACACATTCAACGAATTTGTCGCTAGTCTTATCTCCAGATGATAAGCGAAAAAATGCTGAAAAACCATCAAACAATTAATCAAGGAGTTCTTTGTTACATTTGTTTTACAAGATCGTATTTATTTACCAAATATTTTAAATAAGGTTTTCCCTGTTTCCCCCAAGTTTGACAACACGTTACCTTCCGAGAGTTTAAAGGCTTTCCAGCAGTTTTTCGCTTATCAGTTGAAGATAAGACTAGCGACAAATTCGTTGAATGTGTCATCTTTCAGCGACAAATTATGGCCTTTACGATAATATGCTACGACATTTCGTTTTCGAGATACGCTATGTGTAGTGCTAGCTGGATATCAAGCTAGCACTACAGCTGATTATGGCTAAACGGCACGAGCGACAAATTTTTGGATTTGGTAACAAATTAGCGACAAATTATAGTGCAAGTCAGAAATCGTAAAAATAACTTTGTCGTGCTAGCTTGATATACGTCAGAATGTAACATTTCTCCACTCTTAAATTTAACTTTCTTGAAAGACAAATTACTAATAAAAAAATTAAAATAAATTAGTTGACATTAATCAAGTCAATTGTTCAGAGCAAGAGTAAGTAACTTCGTATTTCTCCATGACTATCTTAGAAACTTTGTGGTATACTAATGAAGTTTGAAATCGCCATTCACATCCTGTGGCTTAGATAAATTTCTGATGAAGAACTTAATCTTCTTTACATTTATTGAATTGACCAACCGTTTTCCTTCTAATCCATATGCAGATATTTAACGTCTTGTTGCAATAGAGACAACAGTTTCGCTGTCATAATATGAATATTATGTAAAGAAAACAGTTAGTGGAAATAATTACTTTGTACGTACATGAAGGTCGCAAACGGTTGGTTGGTCATATGTGGGTATGTGGGTAGATTTTACTGTATCGAATGGAAATGTAGAAACGGATGACGCTATGGTTTTAGGCAATGAAGAGTAAGTGAAGCGTTACGGGCTGGCAATAGCGAAACAGTGTATTCAAATGATTTGATTCAATTAGGTATTGTGTGCAGATCATTAAGAAGCACATGCGGTAATTTAGCGAGCGATGCGTAACAAAACAGTGATGCTGTAGCAAATGACAGGTTTAGTCGAAAACAAGGAGTGGAGTGGTGGATGCCTTATGGTAATAACAGTAATTCACCTATAAAGCATACGATTTTTTTTATTAGAGATTATTACCAGATTTAAATAGGATTTGAACCAATTTCGTGGCTAGATTAGGAAAATCATTGGGAAATTTTTTGAGCTTAAGAAATTAATCAAATCTAAAGAAAAACAAAAGCAATTATAAAGGAATAATGTTTGTAATATACATACGTATTTAACCTCTACAATTGCTTTTGTAGGTACCTTTTGTATGTTAACGCAAATATTGCAAAAATACCTTGAACGGAGATTTCAGTTCTTTCCAGGAAGTTTCTTACCGATAATAATCAGTTTTGCATTTTAGTAAGCGCAAGTACAATAATAATGAAAGACAAGCGACCTACTTAAGATAATCGTGTTAGTACGGAATAGTTAATAATATTATTACGTAAATAACGCCTTTGCATGGTTGAAAAGAATCTAAAAATCTAACAACAATATGGTTCAAAGGGGGACCGTTAAAGGTCACAGTCAAGAAAACAAAATGTGCCTCAAAGAACGTGCAATAATTGAGTCACTCGGTAAGTGTGGACATTGATAAGGCCGGTCCGTTATTTTCTGTCTTCTCTCTGTTTCATCTTGGGCCCAATGTTAACATGATTTGACACGAACGGATTATAATCAGATCACGATTAACTAATTTTCATACTAATAAATTCATCGTTTCCTATGACCGTACAAAATGCTGTTACCTTCAACAAAATGCATCATGATTGAAATATCACATTACCGATGACACTATTAATGATGTACCTATTTTTAAATACCATAAAGTGTAGATAATTTGATCAAAAAGTTACAAAACCCTGGTCGAATTACTTAAATATTCGGGTTATGGAATTCATAATAACGATGTCATTTATAGTACAAGTAATAGGTGATTATATACCTCTTCAACTTTCCCGCGATCCTCAACGTCGTCCAAATTATCGTAAATTGGGAGAAACAAAAAATGCGAAATACCCAACTTTATTAAACATCAAATGCAAAAAGTCCTAGTAAATTTAGTAATAAATGAACAAATATAAAGAAGTACCAGGCTCAGCCTAGGGATTGCGTGGAGAAGAACATGGCAGATAAACCTACGTTTTAGCCCTCCAAACCAATGTTGAGCACCACAAAATCAGCATAACAGTTATATTAATAAAGAAACCATTTGTCAAAATGAGTCCCACTATCATACCACGCCCCTTTTCCCCTCGCGTCTCAATCCCTCTACAGGCTTAAAGGGTTCATGGCTAAAGTTGAAATTGAGGGTAGCACCAAGAGTCACCCTGTTCTGGGCTACGAATCTCACCGTAACTTGTTTCTGTTTCCCCATCACGGGAGAAAATGTTATTAGTCAAATTCAACAAGTCATTTCATTCTGTAGGTTATGATGAGACACGCCACAAGCGAGTTTCATCGTTTAGTAAATATTAAAATGAATCAGACACCTTGTAAATCAACAAAGGCATGAGACAAAGAAAATATAAAATAATTGTTACACATCCCAGATTTGCTTTAAAAAGATAAAACAAAATTCAACTCTAACAAAATCTCAGAGCAATACACAAATTATTGTAAAATTGTATGAAATCAGCTCATATTATAAATTGTTGAATAACAACAGCTTTCTGTAAATACCACATAACAAAGTATTTTAGCATCCAAAAACTACACTTTTTTGTCTTTAAATTGATCACTTTTTATCATCTATTAACCACAAACGCTTGAGATCGAATACCCATGTTCTCTTCGGAGATCCCGAACCTTCACGATTTTGCGTTTCTTCATCTTCTTTTCGAAGGTTTACAGTTACAGGGATCAAAACAGAGCTCTATTGTAATGAATAAGCGGAATTTTTATGGTGTTTTTTAATGATTTAATGAATAAAAAATACTTATGAAACAAATAACACTTAAAAACTAACTATAAATATAACCTAAAACTACTTGCCTAAATGATTATCAACTAGGGGCGTTGATAATGGCAGGGACCCTTAATAAGGCATTAGAGTGAGTGATAGCGGCAACCCGCTATTTGTTTATTTTTGACTTACTCTCACAACCAATTTTTTTAATCCTGACCTACATAGTGCTCTTTTACCCCCAAACGGAACTTTGCAATTTGGTCACGGCCCACTATTTCCGTGCAATCATGTCGCATTTCCGTGTGGCGGTTCCTTGTTTCGTAAAATCAATACATTGCATATTTAAAAAGCAAATGTAGTTAATAAAATGAAAAACAATTAAAAGGAAATATTATTTTGAGCACTATGTGACACTATTAAGAAAAAAACTGTAATACAAATGACGCTAAACCACAATCCCTACCAGGTCTGCAGGTTAGGTTAAGTTAGGTAAGGAATTCGAATTATAGGCTGTAATACAAACAAATACATTAAATTACTAGATTTGAAACTAGAGGACGCTAAATCCCGGTCTGTACAAGATCTGTAAGTTAGGTTAGGTGAGGTTAGGTTAGGAATTCGAATTGTAGGGTGTATTTTTATAAAATTAAGTTATTCGGATTGTCAGTGGTCTGGATTACGATATTTTGTTTGTACATTGTGCTATAGTTACTCGAAATGTGTTTACTTTTTAATTAGATCTATTTATACTTCTGAAAAGTGAAGAGGAATTTAAATCCCACATCAAATTGGAAGTGTTACTTTCTAATGTTGTCATGTTGAACGATAACCCACAGTTGTTTAACACATACTTTACGAACTTCTATTTGTATGTTAATTAATTAAATTAGCGAGAGAGTATGACTCACTGTTGTATTATACATGACAATTCATTTGATATATATGACGTTAACCATATGAAAATAAGGGCCTTTTCAGGAAAATGCCAGATTTTTTAACAAAAAATTAATGCATTATGCACCATGTTAGTTACGTAGTTCTTTATGCATAATACATGTTTCCAGAACAATAGTAAAATAATCGATAGGAATTTAAAAGCTTTTATCATTCTTAAAACATTGCCCTTATGATATGAAACTTTTTAGTATCGACAAGATAAAATATTTTTAAAAAAGTCGAATATTGATATTGCAAATCTCTCATATTTATAATATTGTCAAAGAAAATATCGTAGCGTTTCGAGAACATCAAAAAATCTAAAATTTTACTTATTATATTCAAGGAAAAAAAAAACAGAAAGGATTGAATGTACACGAGAGTACACATATATTTAAATTTGACATAAATTTTTAAAATTTAACAATTACAACCCTGTGAATTTTCTTTCGTAAGAATATAGGCAAGATTTTATAGTCTATGGATGTGTTATCAACGATTTGATGCATAATTAATATTGATATATTGTAATACATAGGTATATTAGAATTATACTTATATCTTTTAATAAACACTGATAAAAACCAATGAAGCGTTTAAAAAAACGATTTATTACAGGAAGCTGTGAAATTACTTTTCATTGATATTATCCAGATATCGATAATCTATCGTCATATCGCGAAGCATCACGAACGCAGCAATACAAATGTGTTATGTTAGGTTAGATTAAGTAGGTATTTGTGTATTTGGTTTATTTTACAATATTTCATTATTATAACAATAAATATATTCATAATGGTAGGGGTTTAGTAACGTCTATCCAAAAAACATAATAAATTTATCGAGACTAAGCTATTAATTCTACTTTAAATTCCTACACAGGCGTAGCCAGGGATGAGCGAGATAAGACTGAGACCTCCTAAACTGCTCACATTACATTTTATTAATAATGATGAAATTGAAACAATTATAAACAGAGACCATTTTTACAAAATCTCCAAAGATTCCTTTTTGTAATTTAATATTAATCTTTTGTAAATAAAATTTTCAGTTAATTACTTACCATATGTGTGACAATTTGGTTTCTTATCAACTTAAGATGTTAATTATTTTGGAAATAATACATTTACTTAAGTTTCAAATTACTCCTTCCCTCGAGAAAATCCTAGCTGCATCCATAAATTATTATCTCGTAATTGTAGATATCCGTTGTTTGGTAATATCCCTTATGCATTCTTGCTAATAATAGGGCTTTTAACTTTTTTCTTATTTCTTAAATTGATTCCCCATAACGTTGGAAATTTATCCATAAAAATTACTTTTGAATATCTTGCTAAATTACCAAGATACAGTACCTGCGGCAGCTTTTGCGCAAAATATTTTTATTTATATCAATGATTTTTCCATTAAATTTAAACATTTAAGTAACTGTTTACTACCCTGTTGTGAGTAGATACAGTGTTCAATACATTTTTTATATACAAATCGTTGTAAAGCAGGCGAAATTAATTTAAAATTAAATTAGCTTTAAGTATCTAAACCTAATTATCACACTAATATTATAAAGGCGAAAGTTTGTGAGTGTGTGAGTGTGTATGTTTGTTACTTCTTCACGTCTAAACGCCTGGAGCGATATCAATAAAATTTGGTATGGAGTTAGCTGACACCCTGGATTAACACATAGGCTACGCTTTACTGCGGGAAAATATCTTATTCTCATGGGGAAATCGATGAAAATGAATTCGCGGATTATTATAAATGCGAAAGTAACTCTGTCTGTATGCTACACATTCTCGCCTAAAATACTGAACCGATTTAAATGAAATTTGGTACAGAGATAGTCTAGAGCCTTAGAAAGGATATAGGCTACCTTTTAATGCGAAAAAAGGGTTGTAAGGGGTTGAAATAGGAATGTTTGTGCGGAAATTCCGTAATTTTTTTAGGCTTTTGATTAGATATAAATAAATACGACATTCAATGTTCATTGTAAAGTATGCGAAATTCATTTACAATTAAATTAGCTTTAAGTATCTAAATCTAATTATTTTAGAAATAAAAATAATATGTGTTGTGTTTTATAAATGAAAATCCCATAAATTTCTTTTATATCTACACCTAAACCCTTTATATCTGTATTTTAGCTTCATAAATTTGTTCAGCCCATATTTCTATCAAATTTAAAAATCGAAATCTGTAATTAAATGCGAAAGTGGTAAACGAACACACATACATTGTATCATTAAAAATCCTATATGGATATTAACATCTTGCATCTTAGAGGCAAATTGTTTTCTGACTTATCTTATATTAATAGAACAATTTATACTGTACAGTAGGCCGGTAGAAATAAACCTGTCCGATGCAATGGGCGTGGGTTGGAAGTAGTAGCTTAATCGGGAAATATTTTTCAAACTATCCTTTGCTGTGTTCTTTAATGAAACAGACGCGATGTGAGTAATTCATTAGTTCACCTCCCAAGTTTAATGGAATAATGATTTAATGGCTTGCCAATTATCCTTTAAAACAATAGCATCCCATTAAAGTGTATCTTTAGATATTTATGCTGCTGGTCGTTGCATATTGTAACCACTCTTCACATAGTAATGCTAAAAGTTCTGGCAAATAAATATTAATTAGAAATTGTTAGACTAGTTTCGTTGTTAATAAGGAAAATGCCTGCCTAAATCTATTTATATGCTTATTGTACGAATATTCTTATAGAAGCCCTAAAGAGGGTGGTGTATAAATTATATTCAATAAGCACCAATTACGCCGGATGAAGATTGTCTCCAAGTTGTGATCACCGTTTAAAGTAATTTTGTAGACTTACAAACTCTTCATTCAAAGTAAGATTTATCAACACCTGCGGATTATTTTTACAATAGACAAGGCATGCAAGAAGTTTCCTACTGTTAGATAGATATGATAGTATTTATACAAGAGTTGTATTCCTAAATACAGAATTTACTATACAACATTTATTGGACCGTTTAAGCCTTGTATGTTTTAAAAATTTACAAATCTACCATTTAATCATTTTTTTGTGCTCAATTTGAATATGTAAATTTTTGTACAGGAAAAGTGCAACCGCATTAATAAAAATTAAAAAATACTAAACACAAAGTTATTCATACAGATCATTACCAAAATTCTTACAAAATTATTGTCAAACCCACCCTTTACATATTATCTTCCCTCTTTTAGTCGTAATTTCGCATTATTCACCTTATCGTCCTTTTTCTTGTATTTTATCCTCTCTTTTCTCTTTCAAAATTAGTTTTAATAATGTCAGGCAATAGCTGTCTGCATTTATTGCCTTTCTATGCTCATCGATTTCCTTTTTACCTGTTCCTTCCTCTAAAACATGTGCCATTGTTTCCTCATCTCTCCGCTTACTTTACATCCTCTCTCGCCTTCTTTCAACCAAAACTTATTCTCATTACACTCATTACCTGT
Source organism: Agrilus mali (assembly GCA_029378335.1). Lineage (NCBI taxonomy): Eukaryota > Metazoa > Arthropoda > Insecta > Coleoptera > Buprestidae > Agrilus > Agrilus mali. The sequence goes on from CM055659.1 coordinate 19,836,839, forward strand.
TTTAAATCTGGCTATTATTTCTTTACGTTTCTCTTCTCTTAGCTATCCCGGCACCCCTTTCCTCTGGCAATCTTTCCATAGAAAATCTCTTATCCCTTATCTCGATTCCCACATTTTTCTTATGTCCTCACCTCTTACAATTTCGTTACTTTTCCTATCATTTTACTAACAAGAAATCTCTTTCTTCTTCATCCATCCATTTGTCCTTTATGAACTGCCATTTCCTTGAAAGCTTTGTCCCTCTCCACATTATATCTGTTTTTTATTCCAATCTGCAATACTTTCTTTCTCCATACCTCCTTTCTTAAGTCCCCATCTGATAATCCTCCCAATTTTTCTTGATACTTTATTACCATACTTCTTGTTTCCTCCAGCATTTTCCCACATTTCGTTTCCCTTCTAAGAATGTAGTTCGGAGTACTTTTTTCTAAGCGCAATGCCCATTTTATATACTTCTTATAAATATTTTCTACTTGTCTATACTCTTTCCATCCCTGTATTTCCACCCCATAAAAAAATTATACTTTTAACTAACGTTTTGAATAGTATCACCCTTCTTTCCCAGTTATTTCTACACAATTTTTGTCGTGTTCCGCATATTCTCCCCAGCACTGCATTTGCCTTAGCTACTGGATTGTTTATATGCAAATCGTCCTTGTCATTTTCTGTCAGTATATACCCCAAGTAGTTGCATTTGTTTGCCCTTTCCAACCCCATTCTCTTGCCATATTATTTACCTTTTTTATTTTCCTTTCCTACCTTTTATTTTCCCAAATTGTATCACGTTTGCTTTCTGACTATTCAAGTTTAAGCATTTTTTATCCAATTCAAATATTTCTCTAATTTATTTACCATCTTTTTCAGCGCCCCCCAAAAGCAATAAAAATGAATATCGTCTGTATATCTTTTGAACTAAAGAGAAATTTAACTTAATTTCTAAAAATAATATTCTGCGGCGACTTCCTTGCTTCAAACTCGTAGATGAATAGACACATCTATCATGGTACCTACAGGTGTTTTATATTTAGTGGGATAAAAATTAAAACAGATGATATATAGCCACTAAATTATCAAACATTTACTGCCTCTTAAATACGGAAACGAGGTATTAAGTGAGTGAAATTTATTATTACTAGACCATAAAGGTTTTTGTTGCGGATTGTAAGATTAAGTGTGGACAAAAGAGCCTATGAATTTAAACACTGCTTAACATGTGAATTAAAACTGCTATTTTAAAAAAGTGATAAGTTTGATACTTTTTTTTTTATTAAAATAGGAAGTATTTATAAAAATAGGTAACAGTTTTAAGTTTTAAAAACTTATGATTAATGTCAAAAGAAAAACACAAATAGTTTGGGAAACCTACTAAAGGACGTCTAAATGAACCGATTTAAATGAAATTTGGTACAGAGATAGTCTAGAGCCTGAGAAAGGGCATAGGCTTTTTAATGCGAAAACAGGGTTGTAAGGGGTTGAAATAGGAAAGTTTGTGCGGAAATTCCGTAATTTTTAAAGATAGAAGCTTGAAACTTATTTTTTAGGCTTTTAATTAGATATTAATAAATACGACATTTAATGTTTGTAAAAATTTTACCCTAAAGGGGATAAAATTAGCCGATGAATATTTTTGAGTAATGACGTCGTCCAAAAAGATTACGGCCGAGAAAATTAAAATATTAAGTGTAAAAAGTTAAAGAGGTTTTGTTTATTTGGATCAATAAAAGTAGTTGAATACTAAGCTATATAAACTATTTTAAAACTATAATTAAACTATATTAATCTATAATATTATAAATGCGAAAGTAATTCCGCCTGTCTGTGTGCTACGCATTCACGCCCATACTACTGAACCGATTTAAATGAGAATTTGGTACAGAGAAGAAGAAAAGAAGAAACTTGGGTGTTTCATTCCCACCAATATTGGTGGGCGGGCTGTCCCCCCCGGCCTACACTCTTGTGCAAAGTCGGGGGGGGGGGTAGGGCGGAAGGCCCTCTTCAGCCTCCTTCAGGAATCGTGGGAATGGGTGGGTGGTGGTGTGGGGGAAGAAAGATGAGACGGACGAAATGAAGACAGAAGAGAAGTGAAACACTATCTGTGGAATATTACTACCCCAGCATTTGCCTAAATGATCCAAGGAAACCACAGAAAAACTTGGACCAGAGTAGCCGGCTCCGGAATCGAACCGGTGACCTCCCGAATGCTAAGCAATGATCTAGACCACTAGACCATCCCGCTCGGTTGGTACAGAGATAGATAAGTAGATATAAAGCTAGAGGCTTGAAACTTATTTTTTAGGCTTTTGATTAGATATAAATACGACATTTAAAGTTTGTAAAAATTTTACCCTAAAGGGGGCAAAAATAAGGAATGAAAGGTTTTGTGTAATTACATCGGCAAAAAGGCTTACGGCCCAGAAAACAAAAATGTAGAAGAAAAAAATTTTAAAGGGTGCCGAAAGTCACTATTTCACGCGGACGAAGTCGCGGGCATAGCCAGTCAAATTATAATAGTTAGAAATCTGGCGTAAATATTTCAGTATGAACATAAAAAATTCCTTTGCAAAATTCAATTACTTCTTACACATATATGTTGGGTTCGGATCTGCCATCGAATTCGACCACCAGGTGATACATCTTTTGTAGACTTAGTTCTTGAGTAATGTACCTATACAAATGATTTTCATTTGGCAAACTTTCTTCGAATCCTCCATTCTCTTAGACAATAATAAATATCAAAAAAGAGTCCTCAATGCATGTCCTATCATATTTTTCGGAAACATCTTTTAATCATTCATTTTATAAGTTGCCCTATCCATCGAGCTGTCTATAATACCTAATGCCTTCGTATTGGTGCGAAAGACAAACAGTCGTTACACTAACTTAACTAACTACAATGTATACGCGTAGTTTTCGTAACATACGAGTAAATAATCTGAAAATTATCTTGATATACGTTGCCACTCATAATTCGACCACTCCTTTGTTTAGATTCGCTCAGAAGCTCCGGCAGTTTGAAGTATCGTCACAGCTGAGAGGGGCTGATGGTAATTTAAACTGATTTCATATGTAGTAACTAAATTATAGGTTTTCTAAAATACATATAAACATTCAGTTAAAAAAACTTTTCATTTGAAATACCAAACCCTATTGTCTAATTTTTTTAAAGTGGCGACTCAGACAATAAAACTGCCACCCAGCTACAATTGTGTATTATGATACCATTCACGAAACACATTTTGTATTCTGTTAACCACTAGCGCCTGAAAACTAAAATTGCTTAAAAGCTCTTACAGACTGTTATTAAATAAGTAGTAGTAGTGATGTTTCAGGTACTTGAGTACCTGAGAGGTTCTATAACACTTATTAAATCTCAACTGCAATGATAGATTCAATAAGGATTATTGTAAGTAAATCTCTTGATTAATGGCTTGCACCGTCACTTTAAAAGAATTGAACAGCAGCTATAATTTTAAATTAATGACCAGAATAACTTATTTCGATAATTGTTTGTGCCTATAAAAATTTCAGTGTCTTTAATAGTAGGTACTGGGCTTGAAAGAAATGGATAAATTTCCAATAGCTCTTTGCTCCAAAATTTAGCCAAGAATGTTTGCTTTTAGTTCATGAACGACTAGGATAACCTGAGCACTAACTATATGGATTAGATTTGGACTTTACTCGTTTTAAAAGGGGTTCCCGATGTCACAACCATAATAAATCTCTTGAAACTCTTATTGCCTGAATCGCCACTTCAAAAGAATAACCACTTAACCAAATAACTTATTTTGACAATGTTTGTACCCAAAGATCTCAATGTTTTGGTCGTAATTATATTCATTCGTTCTAAAAAAAAGGTATATTGAAAAAAATTTTTATTATTCATTTAGGAACGACGTGGTAGTCTGAAAACTACTGTTAATATTTATTTTAATCGTATCCTTTACTGTTAACACTTTATTCATATGTATCGACTACAGTTACTGATATTTCTAAGTTGGAGTCAGATTAGTACCTGCAGTAATTTTTATAGCAACATGTTACATACATGTAGCCCAATTATGCAAGACTAAATATTTTTAAAAATTGGCCCATTTTCCTTTTATTGTTAGAAAATTTCCCAAAAAAGGAAATCGAACCTTCTCCGAAGTACCTACCAAAACTTGAATTATTGCATTTACACTCCTCTACGCAATTGTAGTAGGAAGAATTGACTGTTGGTAGTGTGCGATGTGGGCAGTGGTTGCGTTCGGTAAGCGATGCACAGCCACTCCTGTTTTCGGAAATGCGGGGCACTTTATTCACCTTTTATATCGTAAAATTGCTAGTCTGGGAGAAACTCTCAAAATGCATGGCCACGCACCAGGCGCCAACGATATACGTACGTTATGTTTCGTATTTTACGGACCTATCTATGATAGCATACTCACTGTATGCTCACTGCGTATACAGTGTATCACATATTTATGATCCTGCATAAAAGGATGCAGGGTACATCACGTTAAATATACGAGAATATACGTGGAAGGTACGTGTTCCAATTTGCATATTTTCCACTTCCTCTTTGCAAAATTGACTTTCATGGGTAATTATGACAAAACCTATAGGTTCCTCCTTGTACTTAGTTTATTCAAGATACAGACTTACATTTTCTATTAAAATTAAAAAAGGAACTCTCTTTGAAACATACGCAAAGTTTAAATACAGCGCTTGTTTTAACTGAGGAGTTTTATCGAGTGTTTGTGAAACAGCAAATCTTCTCCTCCGATGATAAGGACTGCTTTTTGTGGCAATTGCTTACTGATACCACCAGATCTTAAAAAAATGAGCTAGAAAACCGATTAGCGATATCTTCCTCTTGACCCTATTCCTAGCCAATTCCCTAACCGCCGTATATTCCTGAGGTGGTGTTTAATTTGGAATTTTGGAAAGCGCGTGACGGACGCAACAGGTGGCTCCTCAAACTTTTTTAAGTTTCCATCCTTAAGAATTCCCATGAAAGATCTTTTCTGAACGGTTGATTATTTCTGAGAAACTTTAAAAAATATTATGGAGTAGACTTACCGTGATACCTTCAAAACAGGAAATCTTTGTACGACTCGTAAGCATTTTTTGCCAATTTTTTACCAATTTTTAGTTTTGTTTACCATATGAAACTCAATATGGCCTTGGTCAGTAACCAAATGTAGATCTCTATCTTAAACTTATCATTCTCATCATTTAATCGTCGAGCAAACGAAAGTACTGCTCATTGAAAGTATATTGACACATTGAACGCCATCTGTAGAAAGTTACCATCAACTGTTGAAATTAAAAAGAAAATTAATAAAAGAATTGCGCTATATATTGGACAGACAGGAAGATCGTTCAAAGAAAGAACACAAGAACATATTAATAACTATAATAACAAATCAACATTCATGAACCACATCGAAGACAAGAAACTTGAATTTAATTTAGAACAAAACTTCAAAATTTTACATAAACAAAATAAAAGTAAGAAACTAGACATTTTAGAAATCCTAGAAATTAAACAAAAACAGATCAAAAATAGCACAAGAATTTTAAATTAATTCAAAAATAATCACAATTCAATACTTTAGATTAAATAGTAGAAATTTCTCCGCCCCCCCCTTTTGACTAAGATTGTTATAATATATATAAGGGATAACACTGAACGTTAATAGTTCTCCTGAAGATGCCCTGGGAGGGTGAAACAATTGTAGAGTTAAACAAAAATTATAGTGGAAATTGTGTTTTTTTATTTAAATTTCCATAAATTAATGACTGATACAATTAACATTAACCATCAACTGTGATTTGCCAAAATCCTTTTCATTGTAGGATATCGATTTACGATATTAACTTGGTGGTTTACGTGATATAACTTCATTAATTATTTAATTTAATTAGATTGAATTTCCTCTTTATTTCCTTACCTGGGTATTTAACTAGAAAGTAGTGATTAATAATTAAAACAATCAGCAATCACGGTGTACTATCTTCTTTGTTTTCAGAGGAAATAGGCGTTGATTAGCCTTTGCTTTAATTGCTAGATGTGATTTGCTTACTACTTCTTCGTCCAGCAAAATAAATACCACGAAATAGTTAATTTATTATTTAATGTTTTAAATGTTATTTATTCGATAAAGTTACGTAGTCAGGCATCTGATGGGAAATTATACAAGAAGAAGAATTTATGACAGTATCATGCAACATATATAGGGTGATTCATCAAACCATTTTATGGACTTTCTCTTCAAATATTGTTATAAATATTTATAGTCAATGGTTTTCAATAGTTTTATTGAACCACAATATTTTCGCTTTTCTGGAACTTCCGGTTTTTTCAATTTTCTTGGATTGGCAGTCTGTGTATCTCATTTTTTACTTTTAATTTAATGAGAACGATAGAAACTTATAGAAAGAACTTGTTACTTATTAATAATATAATCTTATTTTTTCTCGTATATCAAAGAACGTAGAACTCAGTGCAGATTTCAAAATTGTAAAAATTATTGGCAATTTAAAATAAAGACATTGATATAGATACTTTCGGTATAATCAGAAAATATTTTGTTGGAAATAAAACTTTATAGAATAGTGTGCTAGGATCGGCTTACCCCTCGTGATTTAAAGGGATTATTAGAGTGACCAGTCACATGCGCGCAGTTGAAAAATTACAAAATTACTGTAATAATTTGAATTTTCCTGTGGCCAGAATGGCATTTAAACTGGGGTGGTAAAGCGTGCTTGGGGCCTGGGATGCATATAATGCTCATATGTAGAAAAGGGTATCGGAGATTTTTCAAAAACTAACATTCATAACATTATTTAGCTTTTAAGCTTTTTCAAACTACTTCACGTCAAAATATTGGTGTGAAAAAACACTAACAATAAGTTGGACAACAAGCCACCTCCAATTACGCCACTGGACGTTCCCCAAATAATGCAGAACGCTGTCTAAATAATCACTTGTTTGCTAACAATACCGAACGGTGTTGCCTAGCAGTTTAAATGATAGGTTAGAATTTTGGGATTGCATCCCTTTTCCAAGGATCAGTGAAGCAAATTTTGAGTACTGAGTAGTAATATGAAACAGGTAATCACTAACTTTAAAGTATCATACTTTCACTAAAATTGTAGTAAAATCTTGAAAGTTTGTTTTATTACTGTATAACTATTCACTCCTTTCATTTATGTCATCATTTCTACCACTCCTGTTTACTCAGACAGCCTGAAGAGAGCCTTCCGCCCTACCTTTCGGCTTTGACCTCGAGTATAAGCCGAAAATAGATATTTATGTAGGTAATGTACAATAAACTAATATATGTCGGAACAGGCATAATTTCTCGATTGGTAGTATTTACTTGATTATTATCCATGATAATTAAAATAACAAGAACACTGAGTACAACTGGACATAATAACAATCTTTCAATTTTATTACAAGTCGAAAACGAATACACGGGCTGTCCGTTCTATTTCGCAGTCAATACCGAAGTCCTCTTCAGCCGCCCCCTGCGGCAGGGATCATGCCAACACATGGCCCCTTTTCCTAAATTTCTCAGAAACACCACTACAGGACAGCCCGTGTCTACGTTCGATGATCTCACTCGTCATCTCGACTTTAAACATGGTTTCTAAATCTTATTATTCTGCTAATACAAACAATATCGACATCTGTAACCTAATAGCCTTTTAAAAAGGAACATGCACTAAACTTAAGGGTGACAGTAAATTATGCCTCTATGTCACCATAAATAAGAAATAATCGCCTTCAGGCGCCATCTCCGACACGGCCATCCTGACAAATCACACGTCCTCGTGTGTGAAATCTACAATTGAATAACACCTGATCTAACATTAAACAGTTTACGTTAATTCAAAATAGTTATAGTGCAATACTGACCTCGTACTTCGATTAAATCTTTGTTTTTACACGTTACTACTATTCACATTAATATTATCACTATTAAATATACCTGTCATGATCCCTCATAGTTGATACAAAACAAGATGAAAAATAACGACTTCACTTGATGCCTTCTGCATCACTCAATCTCCTCATGAGATACCGAGTCCCCGCCACATTATCAGCCACGCATCACGCCCTGAACAGACCATAACAATGGACTGCAGTTATGACTATGACCTGACAAGTGGTGCGACTCCACATTGCGACTTTTCGCAACCTGAGTATACAACTCACTTCGAGGACTTTAACCGCCTCACTGAGGATCTACCACCTCACTACTCATCTGAGGATCTACCACCTCAGGACCCACGTTTGAGGATCTACCACCTCACAACTCATCTGAGGATCTACCACCTCAGGCTCACAACTCATCTGAGGATCTACCACCTCAGGACTCACGTTTGAGGATCTACCACCTCACAACTCATCTGAGGATCTACCACCTCAGGCTCACAACTCATCTGAGGATCTACCACCTCAGGCTCACATTTGAGGTCTCTGCCTCCTCGTCGTTTTCATCACAAATATCCAACTAGACGGGCACATGACTCAGGCAACTTTCTCACACTATCATGAGATTATTCATAAACTATATTATTATTAGGCACAGATTTAATTAAGTACTTGTCATCTTTGTGAACTTCTATTACATAGAATGGACTCTAAAACTTTGGTGAAGCTGACAGTTAAATGCTGAATGCCTTATGATCGCTTTATCAGAAACATTGCGTTTTACGATATTGCTACCACATTTAACTAATATCTTCGGGGAATTAAACAAGCTGTATTGTAAACAATTTGAATAGGTAACAATATCCACATCTGGTACCGTATGGTCAATGGCTATTATCAAGATTGTCAAAGTAAATAAAAACGTACCGAGTTTAGGCACTTTTGTAATAATTAGAAACACAATACACGTGTGTTGTAAACTTTTGTCAGGACAATGACAGATAAAAATCAGCGTTAATAACAATAAAAGATCGTGACTTGTATCTTTCTTCTTAACATGTTAACAAGCAACCCTAACAACCTACCAGCACCAGTTGGGGTTCCAAATATTTCGTAATCGTTACTATTGATTTAAACACGTTTATCGTCAATATTAAAGCTACACGTGCATGCAATATAATCAAAGTCTGCTTCTTCATATCTCTCCAGTCGTTGTTTTCTGTACACAAGACGCACCAAAATATATTGTCAAGTTATTTGTGAGACTTTTGACATGTCAAAAAGAAAAAGAAAACAAATTGATATCCAACAAAATTCGCGTTTAAGAATAACATCACCGGTTATTACAACTATTGGTTTTTATGACCAAACACGAGTAGTACCCTCGACGTCGCTGTAATCGATTCTGGTTGTAGTTTGAATACGTCCCTTTTCTTAACTAGCAAAATAGGGCCAGCGAAAGATGAATAACTAGGACAAATAACACTAGCATGGAATAACTAGTCAATGAATTGTATTTCAAGTTCGCCGCTAATTACGCGGATATCCTTTATAAATTACGATGAATTAAAATTCCCTTAAGATCGACAATCATTTTGGCTTGTCGGTGACAAGTCATTCGGTATCTATTTGATTAAGATCGACTGTTTAACTTGGCTTATGGCAAACATCCACTACTTTAATTTGAACTAGTAAAGGCGTCTGAAGTTATCTTTACATTAAAACCTTAGTTTGAAATATCACATTTAAGATAATAATCTGATACAAAATGAAACAAAACTTCCCAAAATATAACCACTAATGTTTCTATCTTATAGGATTTGCAATCTACACTCAACAATACCTTGTCAACCCATATAAAAATCACAACATTATTAAAAACCTGTCAGAAAACTTTCCGACTGTACGTCCTTTAATAAATGAGCATCCTGCTCCAAAATCAAAATAAAAATGGAAACGACTCACCGGGATGCATAACCAAACCTTTGAGGCTCCAACAACTGTGCACATACTGGCACATCCTTCATGTTTCCCGTTGTTCTCTCCGCTGGTAGATGGATCAGCTTCATTAGGACACTTACCAGCTATAAGGCCACTAACTCCACAATTAAAACACACCACTTCCTTCTAGAATAATAGTGAGGGGTCTCCAAGAGACTGATGCACTGATAATGGTAACTTCGCATTTTCCTTCATCGAATTGCACTCTTTTACTTTGTGTCCGATTTTCCCACAAAAATGACACTTCACAGAAAACCGTAGACGTTTAGCTAGTTACATGGAAAGATCTTCGTGGGGTGTTGCAATTCTTCGTTCAGTGAATGAAAACGCTTTTAATTCCTTTTGTAACTGGCTTCTGGTTTTGATTTCCGTTGTAAAAGCCTGCACTTGTAACTTGTAACCACGAATCAAACTATGCAGTATGCAGATACAGCTATTTTTTCTACACTTTTAACTACATCTCATTTTCATTATCGGTGCTGCTGTTGTTTCTTTCCCGTCAAGTCGAGCAGTAAATAGGTTTCTTAATTCTCACCATGTGATACCTGTAGAACACACCTGGGATAGACATTGAGTTGCACTATCTTTAAACACTTTGCTAAGCGCCATAATAAGCGCACTACCCTCAAGAGCATTTTCTGATATGCAAATGTCGACCGTTGAACACTATGCACGATAATCTGCACTGTTGTTTTCTGGGTCGAAAAGAGGTAAAACACTTTCTTTTGCAAACGATTGTGGGCTCTTCATTTCTCGTATTAACACCATAAAGTTTTTCATTTTCATAAGCACTCGCCATTTGTTTTGTGAATTTTCTGTTGGTGGCTCGGAAGATTCAGATCGTTCAGATCCCACTCCTGATGTCGGAACAGGCATAATTTCTCGATTGGTAGTATTTACTTGATTATTATCCATGATAATTAAAATAACAAGAACACTGAGTACAACTGGACATAATAACAATCTTTCAATTTTATTACAAGTCGAAAACGAATACACGGGCTGTCCGTTCTATTTCGCAGTCAATACCGAAGTCCTCTTCAGCCGCCCCCTGCGGCAGGGATCATGCCAACACATGGCCCCTTTTCCTAAATTTCTCAGAAACACCACTACAGGACAGCCCGTGTCTACGTTCGATGATCTCACTCGTCATCTCGACTTTAAACATGGTTTCTAAATCTTATTATTCTGCTAATACAAACAATATCGACATCTGTAACCTAATAGCCTTTTAAAAAGGAACATGCACTAAACTTAAGGGTGACAGTAAATTATGCCTCTATGTCACCATAAATAAGAAATAATCGCCTTCAGGCGCCATCTCCGACATATATTTATTATATTTCATGAAGCGAAACCATAAAATTTATCTGTTGTTATAAATATGTATTCAATAATATTAAAAAAGGCCACATATAATGCAAAATTAAATTATTTTGTAATATTCTTTCTATAATCCTGTGAATCACTGTATATATAGTATCTGATATTTTGCTTACTACATTATGAGTGCTGAGTCGTCCTAGATGCTCCCTTTTTTAGACTGACGTCGAACTCATCGAACTGGAGGTGTGAAATGTTTGTCTTATTTGTTATGTACGAGTGGGATTAAACTCTATTCATTCTTTCTTGGTTTTGAAGGTAAACAAAATGTTCGTTACACAAATTATTGTTTGGACAAAGAACCTACGGGTTTCTGTGTGAAGGACGAAATGTTACCCACCACCCAAGTCCACTTTTGTGTCGTTCTGATTGCCTTTAAAACTGATTTTTATTGCCTACATTTTATACCAACTTTCGCAATTTATATGTAACTGAACACTTACGCAAAAACATTCTAGGTATATTATGTACCAAAGAGATTATGGTTGTTCTCTTACAAGTAGCTTTAATATTGTATAAAAAATAACATTAAATGTAAAATGCGTTTCTGTGCTAATTAAAATTACCCTAATTAGGTATTGTTTAGTAGATATTATGATACCTACTCATCGTGAAATTTTGTAGGTAATGGAGTAAAATGTTACACAAGTAGAAAATCATTTTATGGATTTTATGAAACAAATAAAGAAATCTAGACATTTAAAAAAATATAAGTGGCAAAATTCTTAAGGGACAACCATTAATAATGTATAATCAAAATAGGAAGAAGGTTTAAGGAAGAGTGTCATTTAAAATCAACTTTTTAATTTAAAGTGGTTACAATTTCCTTTCCTCGTCCAATTACAACCCCTTTATAATAAGGTTATAAGGATATTCCACGTGTGACGAGGGTCTAACTCATCTTATTAAATCTCACTAAGGAGGGGGGGGGTATGGGTCCAAAGAAGGAATAACAGTAACTTATGTCATTAGAAAATATTTTAACAACAACAAATTAATATATATAATCATTAAGAGTGGATATTTAAAAAAGTATTGACAATTACAACGTCTAGAGATACTTTTTCAACTTCACTGTATCAATGTGCATAACATTTTAGTTAACAGTTATTTAAAATTTGAGATGAGTCACTACTACTAACATCAGTCAATAAAATTGTGAATGATTTGTTTTAAATAGTATCTACCAGTTCTAAAGCTAATGTGCTAATTGATATTAATTATAAAAACATTTCTGACATGTACGAGTAAACATGAAAATAATTTTTCATTCATTATGTGCATATTCTTCTGTTATTTTTGGCCCTGTTGAAGATTACATTTGTTCTATTTGTTAGCAGTTTCTATTCTTGCTTGTATTAATTAGAAGAATGCATATTCGCTAATAGATATTTTTTCTTGGCAACGATTGTATATTATCTTAACTGTTATTATGTAATCTCAAAAATAACACTTTTTATACGTTTATTTCCCATTCACTTATGCAAAGTAAAACTTAAATTTAGCTTTTAAGTACTGTAATGTTAATTTTTATTTATTTTTTTATACAAACTATAAACATACTTAATAATACACAATAATTTCATTTCAATACAAGAACCTGCATAATCGATATTAAAAGAGGTGACGAAAAATTAATAAGTAAACTTTACAAGTAGTGCCTGCCTAGACACGTTGTGTAGAATGTAAATTATCTTTTTATTCATTAATCACTATGACACCTGTTGCATATGTAAATTAAAACGTTAATTAAACGTGAATGAGTCAAACCTTGTTTAAATATGTAGATAATGTGTTTACACTGACTGGTCAGTGTTTGTTGTGTTGTGGTGAACGGATTCCCGGCACAACATTTGAATATTTTCCGCGACGTTCTCTGTAATAGAAAGGCACGTACTAGCGGAAATGGCTTGCGGAGTTGTGTAGTTCTTTCATAGGTGGCACCAGCAGGAGCATTTTCATATTTTCTTATAAATTACAATGTTAGAGCCCGCGAACAAAAAAATATTACAAATTGTCCTACGAATAAACAACAAATAAGTATTGAAAGTTTTTATTTAAACACAATAGTTTATTTTTGACACAAATATATGATATAAATATATAAAAGAGGTTTATTTATTAAATATTGAAGATAGCCATTCATTGTTGAATTATTGATAATAAAATTATAACATCTTAAGGCATAGCAATAAATAAATCATATATTGTAATAAATGTAAGAATAACTTTAATTGTGTTTTCAGTCGGTTTTTTGTGAAGCATTTTATAATAATATAAACAAGAATAAAAACAAAAAACAATAGGAAGATTAAGAGACAATTACCATACATTCAGGATCAACTTTAAGTAAAGACACAAATTTTAAATTCATTAATTATTTACCTAATATAAGCTTATAAGCAAGAGAATCTGTAATCAACTTAGCAAACTAGGAATAAAAACTATTCATGTAAACAAAATCAACCTGGGGTAAATCCAGTAAACAACATAACAAAAACTGACAACTTAATAAGAATCAAGTTTATAAATTAAAATGTAGTAATTGCAACACATATTACATAGGCCAAACGGGCAGAACCCTAAGAACTCGATTCGAAGAACACAAAAAGCATATATTAAAAATAATTTGTAACGCAGGTTTAAGTACACATTGTATCAACTCTTATCACTCTTTAGATATTGAAAACAGCAATCTATTACATCTTGAAAATAAAGGAAAAAGACTTAATTTACTGGAAAAAATGGAAATTAAAAAAGCCCTATTGAAAAAAAGACAATAACAGTAACGACCTATTCGAGTTCCAAAATAACTTAATAATGGACAAGTACTTAGGTTAGGTATTATTTTAATTTAATTAGAGAAGGTATACTGTACTCTCTTGAAAAACGCTCTAATCAGCCGAAACAATTGTAGGGAAATTAATAAATTCCAGTGTGAAACAAAAAAGCAGTTTAAATGTAAGAAAGTGAAAATACTGGTTTTACATTTGTTTATTAAAGCTCTAACAATTTTTTCGACTTATGCAGTCATTTTCAAAGAGTTCTACTTTAATTACAGATTTGCTTGACATTTATTTCAACTAACTTAAAAATACAACAATGATCTAAAAGAGTAAACTAGCGATAAGAAATTTTCCAGGCATTAACGTTATTTAGGTTTCACAATTTTGTTGATTTGAAAATTGTTTTTGGGATTTACACTGGAAAAAATAATACTTTTGCACAAAAATCATTAAATAACTTAATAGTAATAAAGATATGTGACCTATTTGACAATTTACTAAGAAACCCTTCCGAAGTCATTGCAATTAATTAATCAATCGTTATTATCTTATTAGCTTTTGCTCGTGGCTTCGCTTGCGCCAATTATGATGATTTTTTGTTGTTCAAGTATAATAAATTTTAAAATATAATGACATTTAATTTAATCAACGTAAAAAGAACCCTAAAAATTACACCTATGTAGTTTTTTGGATTATTTATTTACTTTGTTTATTGATCTCTTGAAGGGGTTGTTTCTGAAAAGGGCAGGGAACGATTACGCCCCACGGTTAAAAGGTTACCATACCGATTCCGCCACGATGTTTTGTGGTCATTAAAATCTATGGCACGATTCCATCCCGAAGAAATACATAGGTTAGTTTATAAGCTTTATATAATTACGATGTAAACATTCAAACAAATTTTAGAAGATTTTTTGTATTATGTTTTATTACAACTAAAATGAAAACTACCTCACCTTACATAATCTAACCTAACCCCTAATAGATGCTTCTATGTACAATCGGGGCGGAATAGTACCATCAAAATTATTACCTGCAAAAGTTCGGGGCGGAATCGTACCAGCATTCAAAATTGACCGCGGGGTGGAATCGTACCATACCGTCTGAAAAAGCACGAAACATGCGTTTATTCATTTGTAGGCTGGAGTAACCTATATGACCTCAAAAAATCGATTATTCTATTAATCGATTTCAGATCGCCATGCCTAGCAATTTTTAAGATGGGAACAGTTTGAATCTGATAAAGAAAGATGTGGTTCTTACGTTTTTCTGTGCAATTTTTCCCTTTTTGCTCTTACCAACACGTTTAGCCATTCATTTTTATTTATATAAATAAATCAATCAATTGATTGATTGATAATCGAAAGATTAACAGATATATTATTAGATATTCATTTTAACTGTGAATGTGGTTGATGTTGCCATGTAGTGTTTGCTTCATTTATTTATTTATTATTTTAACTTCGAATGTTTTTTATCCTAATTATATTACTAAAATATTAAAAACCAGAGTACAAAGTTGTAATCATAATATTTATATCTACCACAATTATATAATCAACCCTAAAGGGGCTGATAAAATTATTCAAAACTGTATGTATGATTATAAAACATAATCAGTATTTTTTACTTCGCAAGTTTACTAAAGATACGTATTTTTATTTTACAGCTTTTTCCAAAGTAGCTACTCTGCGTGTGACTTTTTAATTAATTCACAATATGAAGTTAGTATATTTATATATTAATTTCAAGTATGTACTGCGAAAGGTGTTTCACAATGACCCAGCAAACATTAATCTATGGCTCATGAATTTCTGTTAACAAATTGTCTTGAACGTAATAAATGTAGAACTATATACCTACAGTTAAAGCGAATAAACGTTGAAACAATTATGAGTAAACTAAACTAATTTATTATGCGCCGACATGGAGAATAATAATATTCGACTGCAGGGGATAAAGTCGTTGGATATTGTTAACTCTACCCATATACTTTTTCTTAAATTTTATCTACTTCGCACTGCGATACAATCTTAATTATTTGTAATACCTACTAGTTTACGTAACCATCATACCTAGCGAGAAAGGGAAAGGCGTGGCGAAAAAGGGAAAAACAGGAAAAGCGTTCTAGTGATGGGTAAATTAGAAAACTCATTTTCCTTTTTAATGTTATTACAAACAAAACAAAATTTCAGTGTGTTTTTTTTCCACGGTTTATATTAGCATTTCGTTATATCTTAAATGGGGATTATTTTACAGAATTTACTGTTCTCAGAAAAACTCATTTCAAATTTGTCCCGACTTATTTCATTTTGAGATATTTTGGAAAAAGTAAATTGTTTTTCAATAACTCAAGCACGCCTACTAATGCGAGTGATTTAAATCATTGACATTTCTGAACTATTTTTAGCACGGAGCTTTTTGACGTTAGCAGCAATTTCTACTTTTATTTTTTTTGCAAGTATTTGACGATATTTTTACAATTTTTTTAGAGTAATGTTTGAGTTAAAGCAATCGCATTAAGCGTAATCGAGTTTTAAATTAGCAAATTTTAGTTTTCCCAAAAAATTTCAAAATGGAAAAAAGTTAGGACTAAATTCGTCCTAAATTTGATTTTTTGAGTTTTAAATTCTGTAAAACAGTTCCCATTTAACCGTTGCCTTATATCTCTTCTAATAACCGAGATACCAATAATGGGCATCACAAATATTATAAAGGCGAAAGTTTGTGTGTTTGTTGTTACTTCTTCACGTCTAAACGGCTGGAGCGATTTTAATAAAATTAGGTATGGAGTTAGCTGACACCCTGGATACGTTTTACTGCGAAAAAATATCTTATTCCCATCGGAAAATCGATGAAAATGAATTCGCGGAATATTATAAATGCGAAAGTAATTCTGTGTGTATGCTACACAATCTCGCCTAAAATTTACTGAACCGTTTTAAATGAAATTTGGTTCAGAGGTAGTCTAGAGCCTGAGAAAGGACATTTTAATGTGAAAAAAAGGTTGTAAGGGGTTGAAATAGGAAAGTTTGTGCGAAAATTCCGTAATTTGTAAAGATTCTTTAGGCTTTTGATTAGATATAAATAAATACGACATTCAATGTTTGTAAAAGTTTTACCCTGAAGGGTATAAAATTAGCCGATGAAAGTTTTTGTGTAATGACGTCGTCCAGAAAGCTTACGGTCCAGAAAATTAAAATTTAAGTGTAAAAAGTTTTAGAGGTTTTGTTTATTTGGATCAATAAAAGTAGTTGAATACTAAGCTATATAAACTATTTTAAACTATATATAATATATAATATGTATTATAAATGCGAAAGTAGCTCTATCTGTCTGTGTGTACGCAATCACTCCCAAACTACTGAACCGATTTAAATGAGAATTTGGTACAGAGATAGATAAGTATGGTAATGGTAGATATAATGCTAGAGGCGTGAAACTTATTTTTTAGGCTTTTGATTAGATATAAATACGACATTTAAAGTTAAACAGTATAAACTTGGAGCTTTACGGTTTACCAAAATTGCATAAAACCGAATTCCCTATGAGACCCGTGGTGTCCTATGTACAAGCACCAGCATATAAACTCTGTAAATATATAAACAACTTACTACCCAGCTTAATTAATTTTGAATCTAAATTTAGTGTTAAAAATTCTATTGAACTAGTTAAAAAATTACAAAAATGTCATCTACCTCGTAACTCAAAATTGGTATCGTTTGATATAAGTAGCCTATTTTCATCTATTCCGATACAAGAATTAAAAACTGTTCTAAATAACCACTTTGCAGCTTGCAATCTTCCAGACATAAAGAAATCCGACATTACTAACATCCTAAACACCTGCATTGATCAAAATTATTTTAAATACAATAACAAACTATATAGTCAAAAAGAAGGACTCCCCATGGGCTCTCCCTTATCCCTTCTCTTATCCGAAATTTTCATGGCCGACTTCGAATCACGCCTTTTTAATTCATCAATTTCTTTACTAAAATATGTTAAATTTTACGCAAGATATGTAGACGATATTTTATGTGTTTGGATAGGTTCAGATAGACAACTAGATTTATTCTTTAATCACTTAAACTCTATTAATTCAAATATAAAATTCACCATAGAAAAAGAAAGCAATAATTCACTAAACTTTTTAGATTTAAAAATTACAAAAGAAAACAGTAAATTAAAATTTAGTATATACCGAAAACCCACGTACACAGACACAATAGCACCATCAAACTCTAATCAGTCAAAAAACATAAAATTAAGTAATTTCCATAGCCATATTCACAGATTATTATCCCTCCCCTTATCGAAAGAAGATTACGACTCCGAAATCCTAATTCTAAAAACGATAGCAAACAATAACGGTTACGAGATAGATCTCATTGACAAATTAATCAAGAATAAAAAACGAAAACAGATACAAAAATATTTTTATGCTCAAACAGCAGAAAAAAACACAAAAGTATCATTTAATCAATCACGTAAATAAAGTTAGCGACAAAATTGCCAATAGGTTAAAAAAACATAATATTAACTTCATTTCAGTCAATAAAAACAATTTAAAAAAACTTCTAGGCAACAATAAAGATAAATTAGAAAAATCAGAAAAGAGCGGGATTTATAAAGTAGATTGCCTTAATTGCGATTCCTTTTACATTGGACAGACGGGTCGTGATTTTCATACCAGGCTTAAAGAACATGAAAAATCAATACTAGATAAAAAGAACTGTACAGGCATAGCCCAACACTGCATTGAAAACAACCACAATATAAATGTAAGGGATTTCCAAGTATTACACACAGGTAATAAAGGTCAGCGTTTAAATTACCTGGAAATAATAGAGATCGAAAAAGCTAGAAACAAACAACTCAATATCACCAATGAACAATTGGACTTTCCGATTTCACCCTTACTAAGAACCATCACCAACCATGTGTAATATTTGGAAACCCCCCATACACAAAATTAGTTATGAAAACATTGTATTTAGAACTTCCTTTACATTATGTCGTTGATAATGAGCTGAAGAGCTCGAAACATATATGTCCGTTTTAAATAAATAAGTGAAACAAAAAACAAGTATTTTACTAATTCATTTTATTATTAAAATGTTTCACCAAGAAACTAACCAAACTACAGTTAAATTAATACATTTAAGTTTCTATCTGAAACCGCATAGATGTGCAAAACAATTTCTGTTAACAATAAAACGGTGTTTTAAAGTTTTTTTAATTTCCTAATTTAAACACTTGTATAATAATGTTCCAGAAGAGGTATTGTCTAACAATTGTCAAATTTTAGGAAATATTGTTTTTCAGAACCAAATTAATGATCCTTTTAAAATCTATTTATTTTACTTTAATAATTTAATACGTAATTGATTTTTAATATACTACAATAAATTACTAGGATAGTTAGTGGTGAACTTTGGTGACTGACATTAGACATAGAAAGGTTGATATTCTGACTCTGTGTAAACTTAAATAAATGTAGAGCATATAAAAGAAACAGTTCAGTCTGAGGGTTATAGTCAGACTGTCTAGCGCATTCACCAAAAATAGTTTTTCACTATACGTATTGTTCAGTTTTCTTTAAGAGGCAATTTAAATAATAAAACATTCAATAGATTTATAACCCTATTTGGTATTGACAACAGCGCTCACCGGCGCTCACTTTGTGGCAATTTTATTATTCAATTCGCACTTTAAGAAAATTGTATACTTACACAATATTTTGTAGGTTATACTAAAATGTTCTGGAGAATATTTTATTTAAGGAAACTATTAGTGAATACTGCACCTTTTTATCAGTAGAAAAATAGAGGGTCGTAGGGGGGTAGGAAAACAAAATAAAAAATTTTCGTAATTGGTTGGAATACAATATGCAGGTCAACTTTTACGTATGGCAGAGGACCGTGAAGCCTCGAATTTTGGATCGTCAACGTCGCATGAGAAGAAAAAGATGTTCTGGTCAGTCATATTCTGGATAAAAGTATCTATTAAACCTTTCATTAGTCTTGTGTTCTGATTCGAACTTTTATAGACGGAACTGTTTCGTTCGGTACATAAATTATTTCTTAGTCGGCTGAGTTTACCATAGGTCAGTGGTAAGGTAATCCATTCCGGTGATTGGCGACCGATTGGTACATTTTCTGCGAATCATTGCGATATCCTTTACTTGCCTTTTATTACACTTGAGATGCAAGATAAAACAGTAATAAGTATACATGTTGTTAATGCTCGCGTAAAATGACGATCAATCAGCGGCTTTGTGCATGGAATTAAAAGCACTACTTCTAATAATTCCGGAACAAAGACACCGATCGAAGAGAGAAACAATGTCGCAAGCCCTAACATTTCCATGACGAAAACGGTCAATCGTCAACTGTGCCCTACGTTCAATTTAACAAAACATTCTCAAACAATGATAATGCTGATTATTTAGTTAACATAAGGAAACAGTGAGTTTATGTATGCCAGCAAAAGTTAAATTCCAAAATCTGCTAATATCTACTATTCCTATTGGCTTACAGTAATAGGACATCAGTGAAATTTATGTATGTGTTAACAAGAACTCCCTGGAACACTGCTAACTTCACCCAATTCCACTTTCTTTAGATTCAATCATTCCACCTAAAATTTTACTTTCTTGGTGGTAAGGTGCGGAACCTTCGATGTCCGGCACGTCAGGCACTATTTCTTGACATAAAAGCGTAGTCGAAACAATAATATCAAATCATGTGGACAACAGTAAGAAAATGCAGGAAAAGTAAGGTAATAAAAGGTACCTAGTTAATGTGGAACCATCAAAAGGTACTCGCAAGTTGATGGGCGGGTGTGGTAACTTCACGACGGTGACGGTCGCAGCGGTGGCGCACTAGCGGTTGCTACACCCAATTGCAAAACCGACAAACGAGACGAATAATGTTTGTTTTATGGGTAAAATACTGCTGTGCTCTTGCACTTTACTTCAACGTTCCCTTTCGTTGTATGAGAAACAAACGGTTGGCGCGACGAAATCGCTCTTTCTTTTGTAGTCACGCAGAATTTTCAATGAACTGTTTAACGAGCATGTGTTTGAGACGGGTATGCGTGACATGAAACGTTTATGATCGGCTCAAGATGTTCAGAAGGAGAACATTACAAATATTTTGCACCTTCATAGTTTTAGCTAATGTACCTAATCTGATGTAAAGAACATTCATAGAATAGAGATAATAGTTTTTTTTAGAGTAGAAGCTTCTAGTCGTTGAAGCATATCCATAATTTTGAATAAAACACGTTTCAAGAAAAAAAAAACTTGAAACTTGATTTTATTCAAAATTAGAGATAATTGTACCTTCTCCCTACAAAATGTAATTGTCAATTGTATTAATCACTAAATGGATTTAGAGCCAAATTATGTTTAATTTCAATTCCTACAAAATTTTAATTCTGTTTATTTGATTTTGCCTGCTAATATGTAATGAAAGTCCATAATACACAATAATAAAAATAAATACCGGCCAAGTGCGAGTCGGACTCGCGCACCGAGGGTTCTGTACAAACCTGTAGGTATATAAGTAAAAGTTCACCCATCACGACAATCGAGTCATAGTTATGGTATTGTTATTGCAAAATGAAATCCATAACATTACAATATGGAAAGTTGGAGGAGCATAAATTAAAGACAAAGGTCTCTTTATCGTTTCAGTAATCCTTTTATACATTATGTTTATAATCACAATTTAAATTTAGGTTTTGATTCCCTTGCGAGTAGTTGCGAGTTTCAAAATATGCGATATAAATGGTTGTACATTTACGTTTTTGCGTTGACTTAGAAAGTTGTTTTATTTTCACAGCTTAAAAGCAATTAGACCTAAGTATTATTATATAAATGAGTTTCAACTTGATATCTTTACGCGTTTATGAAGAAAAGGGTTACTAATAAGTTTATAATTATTTAAAAAAAAATATGTGATGTAACTAAAAATTTAAGGTTTCCGGAATTTTTCCTTTATATGTCCTATAAAACATTGCTTCATGCCAAATTTCAAGATTCTAAATCGACTGGAAGTACCCTTTAGGTTTTGATTCCCTTAAGAGTAGTTGCGAGTTTGAAAATATGCGGCTTAAATTGCTGTTTCTTTTGATTGCGTTGACATAAAAGTTTGATTTTGTTACAGCTTCAAGGTATTATAGACCTGAGTATTTGATATGAATTTCAATTTAATACCTCTACGCGTTCATGAGAAAAGAGGTAGTAACTTTAAAATTATTTAAAATATTTTTATTATATCTATGATGTGACTAAAAATTTATGGTTTTCGCAATTTTTCCTTTATCTGTGCTATAAGACGTTGCTTCGTACCAAATTTCAAGATTCTGGGTTCACGGGAAGTACCTACCTTGTAGGTTTTGATTCCCTTGCGAGTTTCGAAAATTTGCGGAAATTTTCGGCAAAAACGGCTGTATCTTTTGATTGCGTTGGCTTAGAAGTTTGATTTTTTCACAGCTCCAAGGGACAGTAGACCTGAGTATTTAATATAAATTTAAGCTTGATACCTCCACGCATTCCTGAGAAAAAGTGTCTTGACAGACGGACGGACGGCCAACAAAGTGATCCTATAAGGGTTCCGCTTTTTTCTTTTGAGGTGCGAAACCCTAAAAAGGAGCTTTTGGATGTCATAATTTATTATTAACAAATCTTGGTAGAACTGTTTTGTCACACTGTAAGGAAAGTAGTAATTAAAATTTGGTCCTTAAATCCTAGAATTTTCGGATGGAGGTTGAAATTCCAAGTTCATTTTAAACAAAATTTAAGACTCTCGTTACTTTTTACAAGTAGTCTCTGTTTTTAGGGATCGAATCATCGTTAACGACATATTTCATAATTAAAATCAGTTGTACAACATATATTTTTGTGGGTTCTGTCCTGCCCTTATTCTTTAAAATCGATAAAGGACAATTAAATTTCTACCTTCATCGATTCCTTCATACTCATGCAATTTTAAATTTAATAGGCCATATCTGTCATAAAAGATTCGTTATAAAATCTATCAAGAATGATTTTTTTTTTCATTCTTGTTATAATATATTGGATATTGGTAAAGTTTCTCAATTTGTACAAAATGTCCTGAACATATGTTTCATTTAGGTTTTTAGTTTCGTTTCGTTTTTTATCATTCAGTTCGTATCTGCGTAGGTACATATGTACCTACTCTTTTAACACTATTTTTTTTTTGTTTTCGTAAGGGGTGATATCATTTTGCTAGTCATTTTCTGTTTTATTATTGCGTGATTTAGTACCATAAACATATCATCTTTTATTTCCCCCTACTTTCAGAGTATATATTTGAGAACTCAACGGTTTCAAAACATGCACAGAAATTTTTTACCTGATGTGCGAGCTTTTTTATGTACGTATAGACATTGACTGAAAGAATATGTAATAGGCACATATAAGAAACTGTAACGAATTCTCTGAAATTTTCCTGGTATCCTTTTTAAGATTCCGTAGCCAAATGGCAAAAAACGGAACCCTTATGGATTCGTCATGTCTGTCTGTCTGTCTGTCTGTCTGTCCGTCCGTCCGTATGTCACAGACACTTTTTTCCGAAACTATAAGAATTATTCTGTTGAAACTTGGTAAGTAGATGTATTCTGTAAACCGCATTAAAGTTTTCACACAAAAATAGAAAAAAACTATTAATTTTGGGGGTTCCCCATACTTAGAACTGAAACTCAAAAATTTTTTTTCATAAAACCCATACGTGTGGGGTATCTATGGATAGGTCTCCAAAAATAATATTGAGCGTTATATCATTTTTTTCTAAACTGAATAGTTTGCGCGAGAGACACTTCCAAAGTGGTAAAATGTGTGTCCCCCCCTCTATAACTTCTAAAATAAGAGAATGATAAAAGTAAAAAAAATTATGATGTATATTACCATGCAAACTTCCACCGAAAATTGGTTTGAACGAGATCTAGTAAGTAGTTCTTTTTTAATACGTCATAAGTCGTAAACCGCAATTAACCTTCCATTCAATCAACTCTCTACCATGCACAAATACATACTCGATTATCATATGGCATATGTTTCTAGGGTCTTTCGACACAATCCATAGCAGTATTTAGAATTCAGAAAAAAATCTTAAGGTGCATAGTGGGAGTCAATAGACTAACATCCTGCAGGGAAATTTTCCCGAAACTTGGTGTGCTCACTCTAATTAGTCAGTACATACTAGATATTAGCTGTCATATTTACTCTATGATAAATGAATTACCAAAAAATAAAGACTACCATAATCATAATACACGGAATAAGCTAGAGTTAAGAATAAATTATAATAGATTAAATATATCAAAGATGTTACCAAAGGAAATTGGAATTTATGTATATAATAAGTTACCTTATTATTTAAGAACATGCAATAATAGGTATAAGTTTCGTTTAATGTTAAAAAATATTTTAATGGAAAAGTGTTTTTATAGTCTAGATGAATTTTATGAAGTAGTATGGTAGTTATTAAGTTAGGGTAGTTGATAGATATTATATTAAGTAATGGGTAATGATAAATATTTAAGTTTTGACGCATCCTATGTTATACTACTGTATAATCTTTGGGAATAATTTATATAAATTATGTTACTTGCTGCTACGGAACCCTTCATGGGCAAGTCCGACTCGCACTTGGTCCCTTTTTTTCTTCTTTTCGAAGCTCTTCTGTTTATTAAAATTGATAATTGGCAAGAAGTATTTCAAGTCACCCCAACAGGGGATCGATATCGGCATGACGTTCAAACAAAATAGAAGGGAATTTATTGATTTAATGCTACGGAATATATTGCATGGTGGTTATTGGAAATGCAAATGCTATTCACAACGCTGCGAACAAGTAGGGTGAAAAGAATCCCTCTCGGGGACAATATTCTTAGGGAGCGAATGGAAAATTGTTTGCTGGAAAATAAGGAACGAATGATCATTCAAATACCCTACAATACAAATTCATTACTTATATTTTTTTATTAGGTAAAGGATAATATATAGGTACATTTATAGTGTACAAGATAAGTAACCCTCCGTTAAAAAAATAAAGTTGATTAAAATTGTGCTTTCTCCAATTTTATTTTTCATTTCGAGGGTGCAATAAAAAGAATTAAAAGCGTCGTTCGTTTCAATAATGTGACTAAATCAAAAATAATGTTAACAATTGCGTTATATAGACTCACATTACAACGACTAAAAGCCAAATAAATCGTCGGTATACAAAATAGATTAATTGAATACAAAAAAAAAAACGAAAAACAGAAATTAAGGAAAAAGATGTTTCGTGTTTTTGTATTCCCAACAGAATTGTTTTTGTATATTTCGAAAGTAATTTCTGAGCGATTCTTTTGTTAAATTTAAATTACATTCAATAAAAAGCAAACTATCATGAAAAAATTAAAATATTTCACCTTAAGAAGTTTATTTGCTAAAAATCTTCAAGATTTAAAGTCTGCCATGTAATTTATGACTCTTCTTAGTATTTGACCCAATACTGTTGTCATAAATAAATATCGCGAACCATTCTTATTTATCTCTGAAAATTAATTTTATTAAATTATCTTTTAGTTTTTAAGAAGAAGGTAAGGTAAGTGATAGTAAGGCACTGTCCCATAAATATCTGTTCGTTTCAGAAACTTTTAAATAATGTCTTCTTTATGTTTTAATAGGTGGAAAAAACAAATTGGTTTTTACCTCACAAACTCGTATCATTGTCTTTCAAAGGATTTTTCAACCGTTTCAAAACTTTCATGTACCTCAATTATTTTCCAGATGTTTATGAGTAAAGTAGAAATTTTTATTTATGTCAAATTTAAGGTTGCATATCTCTCAAAAGGAACGAACAAACTAAAAATGTTTTACAGTGGGCTTATGGGGACTATTTTTACAAAACAGTAACTTACAATACCATAATAATAACCCTCGCAGGAAGTTGATATTATACCCTGCGTATTATATTTTTTAATTTCTTTTTTAGGGTTCCGCACCTCAAAAGGAAAGAGCGGAACCCTTATAGGATCACTTCGTCTGTCTGTCAAGACCCTTTTTCTCAGGAACGCGTAGAGGTATCAAGCTAAAATTTATACCAAATACTCAGGTCTATTGTCCCTTGGAGCTGTGAAAAAGTCAAACCCCATTTGCCACACTATCAACCATTTTATAAAAACGAACTAGGTAATATAGAAGTGCATACTAATTTTTTTATTTAATATCTTTTGGAAAAAGTCGTAAGATTATTTTATTGTATAAATGTTTAGATGTTTAAAAATTTTCTTCGAAATTCCTCTGTTATTCTTCTATTGTGTCAATTTCCTTTAATAAACGAGGTGTGCGTACCTAATATTTGTCGTCAAAAAATCCAAACTTACTCATTGTCTTCCCCTTTAATTAAAATAAAATAAAAAATCAGAGCATCATGAGGATTGCATAGTTTTCATTAAGTTTTAAAACGACAGCAAACGTTTCGTCATTTGTTGTGAGGTTACTACCTTGAAGAATATTCGCACAGAAAACGCAGTGTTGTTTTTTTAATGTAACAAAAATTCCTATCTTAGAGTGTTCCGATTTGTATAAGTTGTAGTTGTCTGTTAGACTTTTTGAACGCGCCCCTTTCTTCTTTAACCAGTTGTAAACGGGCGCACCTTTATTTCAAGAACCCTGTTGCCTGTGAAAAGACCTATTTAATTCATTTCCTTGTGGAACGATGTTCATTCATCGAATCGACATGACGTGGCATTCCCCTTTGGCGCATAGTCGAAGAGCGTGAAAGGAAGCGAGCCGTGGTAGCGCCCAACTCAGGACGCCGGCGTCCTCCTTTTGTCCTCGCCGTCGTCGCCGTCGCGCGCGCGTTTTTGTCCTTTGCGTAGCAGAAGGTGCGTGTACGCTTCGGATTGTTCAGTGCCCGCCGCGGCCACCCAGAATTCATCGAATGTTTCGTCCACTATCAATGACCAATCTTTTGGATATGTCAGTTGCGTATTATGTTATTAAATCCATTTTGACGCCTGTATCGTATCGACAGACACGATGGGCGTGTGACGTTTACGGACGTGCGGAATAGGTAATACAATTAAACAAATTGCACGTAAAAGAGGTAATAAGTAAGACAGACGGAGAGCTTACGATGGCGGGGAAAATGCAGTCAGTGATGGTGTGTGTCTGCGTGTTGTAGTGTGGTCGTCGTTAATTGATGACTGGCTACCGTATACGCGATTACCGCTGGAAATCAGCTAATTGGATGATTGCCAAGACCTCCACCGAAGGAGGTTATCTGACTTGGCTTAATTAAACAATCTTAGGCGTAAATCTAATAACGATTATTTTGTAGGTACTCTTTCGATTCATTAATCGGGCGTAAATCAAATTTAATAATCTAAAATACGAATATTAAAAGAAGAAAAAACTAAATGTAATTATTTTTGCTGGTACCTACATTAAGTATGTTAGTAGTCGAATTAACAGATATTCTTAATAGGAATCTTCTTTGACGTACTATTAACTGATGGTTGAATCTGATAGATACTTGTTGAACCGACCTATTATTTATTATTCATGATAAACTAATTTAAAAATACTTACAATTAGTTAAAAGTTTCTCTCATCATTTATGTACAGTGTTTAAATTGAACATAGAGTGAAACTTCAAAGGGTTCTTTTAGGAGTACTTTGTCTATTGATGATTCTTGGAAATCAGCTTTGTTGCGATGATTTTTTAGGCAATAACAATATTTAAATATAATAAGAAATGAATACAAAAACACTTTTGGATAAGATTCACAAATATATTTTAAAAATTTCTTAACAAATTTGTTTCGACAGTTATGTCATTTTCAAAAGATACATGAAATTGTATTGACGTAACTGTCGAAACAAATTTGTTAAGAAATTTTTAAAATATATTTGTGAATCTTATCCAAAAGTGTTTTTGTATTCATTTTTTATTACATTAAATTAATTATGTTTCACAACGAATACACCACCAACTCTCTTAGTTTTATTAATATTTCAATAGTCACAATGTTACATGTAAAGCTTCTTAAAGTACAAGAACTGTTGAAAATGACTACCCTCATCCAGGATACTGATTTACTGCTTTCTATCCTCCACGTATTGCATATTATTAATAGTTTCTACACATTTTTATTAAAATTCTTCAACTGGGTACTACTTCTTTTCCTTTTCATAATTAAGCGAAAAATTAAGTAAGAATCATTCATATTAATCACCGAACGGAATTTTAATCATCAGTCCCTGAAGAAGGTAACTTTGTTACCGAAACCGCTGTGGATTTTTAATGTCTTGCTTTGGAGTTGATGTTTCTTCCATTAATTTTAATCATTATTAGGTACTGTTATCGTCGATAAACATTTAAATTTAGCTAAATCGATTTCTCAAAAAGTATCAATGGACAAAATATTCTCAACGCAATCCAGAGAATAGGTAACACTTTTAAGTTTTGCCATGTTCAATTTACAGTCTCTATATCATACGACGACCTGAAGTTTCAAGGAACATAATATATATAATCTTTGTCAAGCTTTTAATCTATAAACTGTCGCTAATTTTTGGTTCATTGGTACCGTCATCTTAATTGGCATATATACGTGAGTGATCTAAAAATTTATTTATTCTTAATATGGAATGGTTACACTGCGTCGTATAAGAGGCCTCCACTCTTCGCTGTTTCGTCGTAAATCTCAATTAGGGGAATCAATTCAAAATAAATACTAATTGTCATAAGCGCATTACGGATTGGACATAAGTTTAACATGTCGGTAATTGAATGCTTTAACCACCGGTAACTACTTTTTGTAGACTGGATTAGTGTCCAACTTAAAAAACAAGGATTCTATAAGCAGTTTATGATTCGCCGTTACAACTTCTTATACTTAATTTTTGTTTTTAAAAAAGATTGGCTGCTTTACAACACTTTTTAAAACAAATAAAATAAAATAGGATATATAACATCAACACCATGTCTTCAAACAAATTAAATGGGACGGATAATGACAAAAAACGAAAAAAGTTGTTGAACTGATTGGCTTTTTACATGTAGCTAATTATGTTCTAGTTAGAGAAATGTAATTATGGTGTTAACCCCCCCCCCCTCTGTCCAACTTTTTTAAAAATTGTAGAACTAGATACGATCACAAAGTTACGGTAGGAATGGACAACATGAACGAAGTGAATGCCGTCGTATCAGGTACCGGTTTAACTTTAACATTAACAATATTGAGATTTGAGAACCATTTAAAGGGCATTTTCAATTAAAGATGTAAAATAAGTTCTTACTTTTTTGTTTTCAAAATGTCAATCTACTTCTCTGTAACAAAATGAACTGTTATATAAAATATGAAATCAGACAAAATTATAGCTATAACTTAACCCAAAGTTTTTGTTTTATAACACTAAACTGGAACATATCCTGTTATGAAAATTGGATATATAGTAAAGGTGTCGTTACTGATTTTCTCCCTATTCTAAAAAGGGACGTAAGTACCTAGGTTTGTTTTTAAATAATGAAGGAATTTGTATTTGACTGATAAAATATCCTAAACTCTAAAACTTCCTTGCAAACCAACCTAGTTAATGATATTTTTTAAATTATTTTGAAATCATCGGTATGGTACGATTTCACCCCGCGGTCAACAAAATCTCCAGGTAAATTTTGAATGATGGTAATTGCCCCGAACTTTTGCAGGTAATAATTTTGATGGTACTACTCCGCCCCGATTGTACACATAGAAGCATCTAAGGTAAAGAAATATTAAAGTAATTATCTAATTATCTTCAAAAATTATATTTTACTAATGCATCCATCATAATAACACGAAACTAAGCTGTACGGAATTTTTTTAATTGGGAATTAAAATTAAATAACCTCAGACAATAGACAATCCTATAAAGGGGTAATTTGAAATTTACCATATAAGAGTAGATAATTGAATATTATTTGTCAACAGTAGATACATCAATTAGTTTGAACTTTACAATTAGCAAATAAGTTATCAGGGGTTAGGTTAGGTTAGTTCGTTTTAATTTTAATTGTAATAAAACAATACAAAAAATCTTCTAAAATTTGTTTGAATGTTTACTTTAAATCGTAATTATATAAAGCTTATATGCTAACCTATGTATTTCTTCGGGGTGGAATCGTGCCATAGATTTTTATTTCAACTGCATAATCTCCACCGTTTTTCTGACATTATTTAGGCTTTAGAAGTCGAACAACAATTCCTAATTGTTTAATTAAATAGCAACGAAATGACGTGTACACTAAAAATGACCTAGTACACTAAAGATTCTCAAATAGTTAAATATTATCAATATTCGATACGGTCCTGCACAAGTGCGATTGGGTAGATACTATAAATATGTCGAGGTGATTAGTCGAGATACATACCTACATCCGTACAAATTTACACATCCACATACATGTTAGTGATGTGCAGTCATAGCAACCGCTAATTATTTAATAATTGTATACTTTCACCTTGCTTTACTTCATAAACACAACGATTTGGAGAAGTTCCTTGTACCTATAAAGAAGTCAATTTGCTTCGCTCATGATCCATGCCATTCCATGCCATGGCACGATGAACAGCGAGCACGTTTTGATGTTTCTTGATAATTTAAAAATGGTACTGCCAATTAAGTGCTTCTTTAAAGGCCCACAGGTTAACTTGTAACACAAAGTGTAGAATAATAAGTAACGTTAAATAATAACAGGCCTTTGATATTGTTAATCAATTGACCGATATACCTAGTAACTTACTGAACAGTTACCGCAAAGAAAATTACTTTAAGTAATCGAAGGAATTTCTACTTGAATGATTATTATTATTAGTGATATATACGTCAAGATTAATTAAATAAAAACAGGGGAAATTAAAAAATACCTGGAAATGCTCATTTCAATGGTTATTTGAGATCAAAATAGATGGAATGGGTCTAACAAAATCTCAGTTAAAGGGAGGTAACATTCAGAATCTCACGTCAACTTTTTACATCAAAGAATTTGTCATGATATTATTTCTTTTAAAGTAAATCTTGTGTGAGGGAGATACTATGTCAACCCTCAACATGATTGATAATGAGGTAAATGGGAGCAATTCAGTATTTTCTCTTCTCTTTTGAGATAGTGATTCATTTTTTAAATATAATTCGTACTGTTCTTGGTTAATTTTTTACATAATTTCGAATTTTAATTTATAAACATTGGATAACGGACTTGTGGTTTCGTTACATATGTATGTGAGAGACAACGTATACTTTTACACATGCAATCAAGCACAAAAAGTAATTTCTTAAATAAAGACTTTTTCTTTTATTACAGAAATACTGCAACAAAGTTACGCAGACATCGCATTCTCCTGATAAAAACAAGATTCTGTTTTACATTTAATTAATATCGGAAATTATACATTAGGTATACTTATATGTATACGTGTATTTCAAAAACAAAAAGCTAATTTATGTAACTTTGTAAAACTGCTGGCCTAGTTTGCAGTAAACTGAACAACCCACCGCACCACGCAGTAAATTTTACACCTTTAAGTTCGTTGAAGTTTTCAGGAAGTCCGTCTTCAAAACAGATTTGCAACGGGGCTTTTTATTTTAAATAAATTTCATTCCTGCCAACAGTACATCAGTGTATTTAAACGGCTTGACATGAAACTTTGGAAGCAGCACGTAACATTTTGCAAAATTCATTAAAGACTATTCAGTATTCCAGGAAACTTGGTCGACATGAACAAAATATCACCCTTTTTCATGTAGCGCGCACGTGAGGGTCAGGTCACGTGAAATGGCGCAAATGGTCTATCGAACGAACAGTCTACGGTTGACACACAACGGGGAGAATAAACAGGGCATTCAATACCGGGTCACTTCATGAAGTTAATTACAGCGACACTCGATTCTAATCATCACTGCCAAGACGACTGAAAAATTAATAGTTAATTCCAAGCCCTCATTATGGACGATTATGCCTACCAGAATGCAGGATTGAGTATAATAAAAGTAACATGTTGTGTGACATTGTTAGGGATTACCTAAAGCCTTTTCGCAAGGATGAATTATTAAAAAAAATATACCAAGTGTTTTATCCAGCTGTAATGAATAAAAAAACTGATTGTATTGCACATTTAAAAATTTAAAAAGTTCGTTGACTGTTGTTGATTTATCGCTCGTAACAAACGGTTAACGGTATTTACCTACAATATTACCATTGCTTGTATACCTGACCATTATTGTACCCACCACTCATTTTCATACCTAAAGAACAGCGGTAGTCGTGATACGATCTGATTTCGTTTTCAAACGAAGTGAAAAGATGATAGAACTAATCAATCAAATTAATGCAGGGTATTACGGTTATTACCAAACCGATTTGCAATAAAGATGTTTTTCGTATTTCAATTTGAATTTTGATTGGAAGGAATGTTCGGTAGTTAAGATAGTGCACGCCTCTGGTTCTCGGAACAGTTACGGAGCTTCCCCTGTTTGCTTATTCATTCCTATAATATGTATAATAATAGATTGCCCCATTCCCAAACCAACATAGCACGGTTCTGTGAACCTGGTACCCGAAATGGAGGAAAACAATTTTAAAATCACTTTCGAAGGTCAAATTAGAAATTGATTGTAGAAAATATAGTTTGTTTGTAGTTCAATGGTAAAAAAGTTATTCGCGGTTTAAAAAATCTCCCTACCCCTGAATGATGCCACCCACTCATGGATTGTTCCGTAGTATCAAGTAAACATGAAAAATGAATGTAGTGATTTTTTTTTCGTTTGTAGTTCAACAAAAAGGGTAGTTTTTAAAAATTCAAAAATTTTCAAATTCCATAAATCAAAATACGAAAAAATTTGCTTAAGTATCTATCAATAATAACGTTTAAATGATTGTAGTGAAAATTTTTTCGTTTGTAGTTCAACAAAAAGGGTAGTTTTTAGAAATTCAAAAATTTTCAAATTCCATAAATCAAAATACCAAAAAATTTGCTTGACGTATCTATCAATAATAACGTTTAAATGATTGTAGTGAAAATTTTTTCGTTTGCAGTTGCTCAAAAAACAAGATTTTTCAAGTTTTACATTTCACCCTAAAGCTTCACAGTAACAAAAAAGTTTTTTTTTAAGTCTTAAAAATCAATTGTGAAGGTCAAATCTCGTCTAATTGATTGTAGTAAAATTTATTTGGTTTGTAGTTCAATGGTAAAAAAGTTATTCGCGGTTTAAAAAATCTCCCTACCTCTGAATGATGCCACGCACTCATGGATTGTTCCGTAGTATCAAGTAAACACGAAAAATGAATGTAGTGATTTTTTTCTCGTTTGTAGTTCAACAAAAAGGGTAGTTTTTAAAAATTCAAAAATTTTCAAATTCCATAAATCAAAATACGAAAAAATTTGCTTACGTATCTATCAATAATAACGTTTAAATGATTGTAGTGAAAATTTTTTCGTTTGTAGTTCAACAAAAAGGGTAGTTTTTAGAAATTCAAAAATTTTCAAATTCCATAAATCAAAATACCAAAAAATTTGCTTGACGTATCTATCAATAATAACGTTTAAATGATTGTAGTGAAAATTTTTTCGTTTGCAGTTGCTCAAAAAACAAGATTTTTCAAGTTTTACATTTCACCCTATAGCTTCACAGTAACAAAAAAGTTTTTTTTTAAGTCTTAAAAATCAATTGTGAAGGTCAAATCTCGTCTAATTGATTGTAGTAAAATTTATTTGGTTTGTAGTTCAATGGTAAAAAAGTTATTCGCCGTTTAAAAAATCTCCCTACCTCTGAATGATGCCACGCACTCATGGATTGTTCCGTAGTATCAAGTAAACAGAAAAATGAATGTAGTGATTTTTTTTCGTTTGTAGTTCAACAAAAAGGGTAGTTTTTAAAAATTCAAAAATTTTCAAATTCCATAAATAAAATACAAAAAATTTGCTTACGTATCTATCAATAATAACGTTTAAAGATTGTAGTGAAAATTTTTCGTTTGCTAGTTCTCAAAAAACGTTTAAAGTTTTAAATTTTTTTTAAAACCCTTATAAACTTCACAGTAACAAAAAAGTTTTTTTTTAAGTCTTAAAAATCAATTGTGAAGGTCAAATCTCGTCTAATTGATTGTAGTAAAATTTATTTGGTTTGTAGTTCAATGGTAAAAAAGTTATTCGCGGTTTAAAAAATCTCCCTACCCTGAATGATGCCACGCACTCATGGATTGTTCCGTAGTATCAAGTAAACATGAAAATGAATGTAGTGATTTTTTTTCGTTTGTAGTTCAACAAAAAGGGTAGTTTTTAAAAATTCAAAAATTTTCAAATTCCATAAATCAAAATACGAAAAAATTTGCTTACGTATCTATCAATAATAACGTTTAAATGATTGTAGTGAAAATTTTTTCGTTTGTAGTTGCTCAAAAAACAAGATTTTTCAAGTTTTACATTTCACCCTATAGCTTCACAGTAACAAAAAAGTTTTTTTTAAGTCTTAAAAATCACTTGTGAAGGTCAAATCTCGTCTAATTGATTGTAGTAAAATTTATTTGGTTTGTAGTTCAATGGTAAAAAAGTTATTCGCGGTTTAAAAAATCTCCCTACCCTGAATGATGCCACCCACTCATGGAAAGTTCCGTAGATCAAGTAAACATAGAAAATGAATGTAGTGAAATTTTTTCGTTTGTAGTTCAACAAAAAGGGTAGTTTTAAAAATTCAAAAATTTTCAAATTCCATAAATCAAAATACGAAAAATTTGCTTGACGTATCTATCAATAATAACGTTTAAATGATTGTAGTGAAAATTTTTTCGTTTGCAGTTTCAAAAAAAAGATTTTTCATTTACATTTCACCCTATAGCTTCACAGTAACAAAAAAGATTTGTTCTAAGTTAAAAACACTTGAAGGTAAATGAATGTCATGATTGTTAAAATTTTTTCGTTTGTAGTTCAACAAAAAGGGTAGTTTTTAAAAATTCAAAAATTTTCAAATTCCACAATCAAGATACGAAAATTCCGTATCTATCAATAAAATAAAAATGAATGTAGTGAATTTTTTCGTTTGTAGTTCAACAAAAAGGGTAGTTTTTAAAAATTCAAAAATTTTCAAATTCCATAAATCAAAATACGAAAAAATTTGCTTACGTATCTATCAATAATAACGTTTAAATGATTGTGTGAAAATTTTTTCGTTTGCAGTTGCTCAAAAAACAAGATTTTTCAAGTTTTACATTTCACCCTATAGCTTCACAGTAACAAAAAAGTTTTTTTTTAAGTCTTAAAAATCAATTGTGAAGGTCAAATCTCGTCTAATTGATTGTAGTAAAATTTATTTGGTTTGTAGTTCAATGGTAAAAAAGTTATTCGCGGTTTAAAAAATCTCCCTACCTCTGAATGATGCCACGCACTCATGGATTGTTCCGTAGTATCAAGTAAACATAGAAAATGAATGTAGTGAAATTTGTTTCGTTTGTAGTTCAACAGAAAGCGTAGTTTTTAGTTTACCCGCTAAATTTAAAATATAAATATCTATTAAACATGAAATTAAACAAATATTTGCATGTTTCAATTAATATGTAATATTAAAATCATCCCATATTATGACCTATATGTGAAATTAAGAAACAAAGCTAATGTTTTTGTAATTATCTAGAAATTTTTAATGATGCTGAACATAATCGACTGTTGGTTAGGCCAGGTGAGTTGAGGTTAGTACTTACTTAGTACTAAAATTGCATTTATTCTGTTATTTAGACAATTTTCATCTGACACAAAGATGACACATTCATTTTTTGAGAGAAGGTGCCTGAGGTATTACAGAATTTAATTTTAGAAAATGTCTTAAGAGAAGTGTCGACAAGACGTTTTTACAGATACCATTTACCATGACTCTCAGGAGCATTCTCTATTTTTTTTTTGCAATAATCTTACAATCAAATATTCCATCTGCCAGAAATTAGCAATATAGTGAGTGATTTTTCTTCTTATGAATAATAATAATGCTGTCTTTGATTCAATTCTGCAATCAAATTTGTTTAGTAATTTATGAAGTTACCAGGGAGGATTCGTAAATTTGAGGGGCCCTGAGCTAATATTGCATGGGGGGCCTACCAAATGAATCAAACTAATTGCCATTTTGTCAAAAAACCATTTTGTTTAATGATGTATAAGAATACGAAAAAATTGGAACAATACATTAGTTTTCCAACTTTTGATTGGAATTTTTCACAATATTGTCCATTGTCTTTAAAGGTGGCTAGGGGGGCCCTTTATACCCTTAGGGCCCTGGACTGCAGCTCAAAAAAATCCCTGGATTTTATTATTATAGACTTTAAAGAAATATATTTATGAGATTTATTTTACATAAGTGTAGATAATCTTTTTATAAACTAGGAGTAAGGTAAATAGTTAAACAAACACCATGGAATTATTCGTACTTATGTAAGTACAATTGGGTCAGAACTGATAGAAGGTTATAGACCCCTATCATGTACTCGTGCATGCATACCTTGACCGATTTACTTTTAGTTAGTTATTTTCTAGCAAAATACAATTGTTTTTATTATTAAGTGATAAATCAATTTGTTTAGCAAACAATTAGAATCCTAGTAACCAAATTAAGGTTCATTTAAACAAAAGAAATTTATTTAATGAAACATTAGTATAATGAATGAAATGATAAATATTCGCTTGAAAAAATATTTGCCCAATGAAGAAAGTGTAATACTTTTTTTGGCAAAGATAATAAATGTGTAATTCTAATATAAATTATACTGGAATAAACTTAATAGAAACTTAAATGCAGATGGAAATCCTTAATGGCTAACATCAAAATTTCTCTCTGTTACAACAATTCGCATGCAGTTACTATGAAATTACATGCATTTTGTTATTTTATTGTATTAAACTATTCGTCTAGTGATTTTGTAATTGAGTAAATAATGATTTTTAAAAGTCTTATCAAAATCCCCTTGTCACGTGTCATTTAACGTAAGGTATTCAATTACCTGGGGTTTTTTTTAATTTAAATTCCTCTCTGCCCTTGGTGAAATTAAGTAAGCTGTGTTGAGACCCCCTTCCCCCATTCTACATCACGTAAGATAATAACATGTTTTTTTAATTTTTAACAATTATTCGAATTAACAAATCTACGTCGGATTTTCAATAATCCCCGTTTCTTTAAATAAGATTTATTGATAATATTTTGACCTCTGCTCCCTTATTCAGAGTTCACGTACCTAATGGATGTCCAATTGAATATTCCTTGATAGTGTCATATGTTACGTAACATTATGAACTAAATGTGTCCTAAAAGGGTCAGATCCGTACGTACAGTTGCGTGACCATTCTAATATTCTTATCCAAGTCCCTAATGATTAGGTAGTGACGAAACATGAAACGTGTCATAAACAAACACTCTTATTTCCCTTGTTTACTTGTCCACTTAGGGTAATATAGATGGGCATATGGAAAACAGTCTTTTGAAGTATTTAATCACATGATTAACTCGTAGAATGTTTTTAAAAATTAAAATGCACATAATAAAATAATTATGAAAAAGTTCAGCTACTCATTGTTTTACTATTTTGCAGAATTAACTCGCTTATGGCAAAAACGAGGGGCTGAAAATTTAGTTTATTGTCGCCTGGTGTTCGTTATAGCTTTTTTAATCATTTCTTCGATAATTAAAAAGATTAATTTCGTTCTGTCGTTCGTTAAAACTAAGTGTTCGTACATGTATTGTATTTGTCTAAAGGCTATTTCTTTATACAAAAGTTTGTGCCAAATTAAATAATTAACATTTAGCTATTTCCTATATTATTTGATGTCAGGTTATTTTTGGAAGATTCGTAGATGTATTATTTAACATGATGGAAATGTAAATCCGGAAATGTCGGGACAGTGTGTGGTTAGTATGGGAGTGTTTTTTTCCGGTAGTGATGTAAACATTTTGTTAATTTGTGAACTAAAAAAACTAATTAAGTGATACCTACTGCACGTCATTCAGTTTCTTAGTGTTCCAAAACCGAAACTGATGACTACCTGACATGATTCGAAGGAATAGAAAGGTAATTTAATGTGTTTTATTGTGAAATTCCTTAATACACTTCCACGTTGTTGTTTCCGTTTATCAGAAACTTGTCATGTTGTCAAATAATGTTTCATACAAACTGTGGATTTAGTCGAGAACGTATCCCGATGATTAATTTACACCTTTTTGACTTTGATGGACGATCTGATTTAAGTTTACGAGGAGAAAATAATGTCGGTATTCTGTTTCAAACGTAACTTTCGACGTTCTCACTTGTGAAATTACAAAGGCTCTTTCAAAGGATTGATCCTATCTGCTTATATGTGAAAATAGTACTTAAGGCGATACAGTATACATGGTGTTTCTAAAACAGGGACACAATCAATTCTTCACATACTTTCAGACTTGTAAAATTATTTCATAACCAAAAACATCTTAAAAAATTGTAAACATAAAATACTAAAAAAAAATATTCAGTCATCTTTTGGTTAATGTTGCTTAAAGGTTTATATGGGCCTAATAGGCAGTACCTTCATGATACGTCTATTAGAACAGCAAAATAAGTTACTTTTAGACTCATTCTTTAACATATTAACTTTGGTATTTTTTAGAATATTTCTCAATCTTTTCATGTTCCTTATTATGATCGTTAAAATTAGTTTATGTTTCAATAAATATGTCTCAAAAAAAATTATCCTTCAGTATTCAGTTTCGAGCATGTCTTATTTTTGCTTACTTCCTTGCCTAGTTCTGTGGAGGCGCTAGGCACAAGTTCATCCACCCCAATCGATACGTACCTTCTCCCATGTATTTTCTTTACGAGTTTCGGGACCATCTCCCGGTTGTACGACTTGAGACGAATTTATTACTGAACTCTGCGCTAACTACACAGTGTTCATTTGCCTCTGTCTTACTACATAATGGAAAACTAGCATGCAACAGACATTTACTACCAAATGATGGGTCGTGTTTTGTAAATTAGTCTTAAAAGGGCACTGGGAGCAATGAAACCCAAACTAATAGTGTTCGTGACTAGAAAAAAGAAAACTCTATTAAGTAGTTCTACGATGAATAATACATTTGGGGTAGATATATATTTTTTAGTTGCAGTTTAAAAAATTATAGCGAGTGCTACGATTTTAAAAACAAATAGTAAATAATAATATTAAGATTCAGTAAAAATTGCATACAACGATTTACATAAAACTTTGTTGGGTTTGTCTTATTTTCCTATATTATGTAATGAAAATTGTCAGCTTTGACAGCAATAACTAGAAGTCTTGTCAAGTAATTGGTCTATAACAGAAATAAACCACCAGTTTTACCTGTCGGTTTTGTAAAGAGGATGGGAAAAGTGCAACCTTCATATAACTTAACCCTGATGAGTCGTGATCTTAACATTAAAGTCTAGTCTTAATTTGAAAAAAACTGGGGTTTCATCAAGACAAGAATTCTTATCTTGACGCCCAACTCTTTCCTTATAATGAATTGTCTTAGGTTTTACTAAGACAAGAGTCGTGATCTTGATATTCAACCCTAGTCTTGACTCGAAAATCAAACTCAAAAAAGTTATTTTTTTTATATTGTGCAACTTCTTGGCTAGTAATGTCTTGTCTAGGGTTTCATCAAGAAAACAGTTCTTAATGGAAATTAAACACAAATGATGAGGTTTTACACTTTATTTAGAAATCTCTAACAATATTGTTTCAACCTTTCGGTTATCTTCAGAGAGAAGCTATATAGAAACTAGCTTAAAGATAAAGTAGTACAACTATTTATATCTAAGTGCCGATGTTGAGCCCACCCCCTCTGTTGGATACATCGCTAATAGCTTTAAATATGGGGCTGTTGAGGCCTTCTGTGTATTCATTGGTCAAATTCAATTTTTTATAGATTGCTTTTTGGATTTCAAGCTTTTCCAAGAAGTTGAGTTTGAATCCTTTATTTTCAAGATGAACAATTGAAAGGCTTCCGTTGTTAATTGAGTGGTTCATCGTAACACAATGTTGTGATAATCCAGTTGAATGTTTTTTATCTTTTACTGATTTTATGTGCTCTTTAAGCCTGACCTCAAAATTTCGCCCTGTTTGCCCTACATATATTGCATCACAATCGTTACATTTTATTTTATAAATGCCTGATTTTTTGTTGTTATCTATTTTATCAATTTTGTTATTGACTAATATGGTTTTTAAATTGTTTTTATTGCTACTAATTGTATTTATTTGATGGCTTCTTAACCTAGAGCAAATGTGTGGACTTATGTTTTTATAGAAAGTAATTGGATGCCATTTTTCGGCTTTTTGTGACTTTTGCGAAAAAAACTGGTTGAGTATTT
This sequence comes from Agrilus mali, assembly GCA_029378335.1. Taxonomy (NCBI): domain Eukaryota; kingdom Metazoa; phylum Arthropoda; class Insecta; order Coleoptera; family Buprestidae; genus Agrilus; species Agrilus mali. The sequence continues at coordinate 19,877,347 of CM055659.1, forward strand.
GTTTTTTAAATTTTTTGTTTAACATTTTGTCTATTAATGTTGGGTTGTATCCATTGTTTTGTGCTATTAATGTAATAAATTTTAATTCTTTGTCAAAATTATTTTGGTTCAGTGGAAAATTTATAAGTCTATGTAATAAACTATGGAAAGTTGATAATTTTATGTGGTAATCCTGATTTGATTCGTAGGGGATAATTTTTTTCGCAAAAGTCACAAAAAGCCGAAAAATGGCATCCAATTACTTTCTATAAAAACATAAGTCCACACATTTGCTCTAGGTTAAGAAGCCATCAAATAAATACAATTAGTAGCAATAAAAACAATTTGAAAACCATATTAGTCAATAACAAAATTGATAAAATAGATAACAACAAAAAATCAGGCATTTATAAAATAAAATGTAACGATTGTGATGCAATATATGTAGGGCAAACAGGGCGAAATTTTGAGGTCAGGCTTAAAGAGCACATAAAATCAGTAAAAGATAAAAAACATTCAACTGGATTATCACAACATTGTGTTACGATGAACCACTCAATTAACAACGAAAGCCTTTCAATTGTTCATCTTGAAAATAAAGGATTCAAACTCAACTTCTTGGAAAAGCTTGAAATCCAAAAAGCAATCTATAAAAAATTGAATTTGACCAATGAATACACAGAAGGCCTCAACAGCCCCATATTTAAAGCTATTAGCGATGTATCCAACAGAGGGGGTGGGATCAACATCGGTACTTAGATATAAATAGTTGTACTACTTTATCTTTAAGTTAGTTTCTATATAGCTTCTCTCTGAAGATAACCGAAAGGTTGAAACAATATTGTTAGAGATTTCTAAATAAAGTGTAAAACCTCATCATTTGTGTTTAATTTCCATTATTCAATATGTTTTACAACTATCCTACCGCTGATACTACTAAAATTATCAACAGTTCTTATCTTGACGGCCAACTCTTTCCTTATAATGAATTGTTTAAGGTTTTACCAAGACAATAGTCGTGATCTTGATATTCAACCCTAGTCTTGACATGAAAATCAAAACCAAAAATGTAGTTTGTCTTGTATTGTGCAACTTCTTGGTTAGTAATGTCTTGTCTACGGTTTCATCAGGACAAGAGTCTTAATATTGATGTCCAACTCATTCCTTATAATCGATTATTTAGTGTTTTATCAAGGTAAGGGTCGTGATCTTGACATTCAGCTCTAGTCTTCACTTGAAAATAGAAATCAGAAAGTAATTTGTCTTGTATTGGGAAACTTGGCTTGCAATGTCTTGTCTGGGGTTTCATCAAGACAACAGTTCTTATCTTGACGTCCAACTCTTTCCTTATAATGAATTGTTTAAGGTTTTACCAAGGCAATAGTCGTGATCTTGATATTCAACCCTAGTCTTGACATGAAAATCAAAACCAAAAATGTAGTTTGTCTTGTATTGTGCAACTTCTTGGTTAGTAATGTCTTGTCTACGGTTTCATCAGGACAAGAGTCTTAATATTGATGTCCAACTCATTCCTTATAATCGATTATTTAGTGTTTTATCAAGGTAAGGGTCGTGATCTTGACATTCAGCTCTAGTCTTCACTTGAAAATAGAAATCAGAAAGTAATTTGTCTTGTATTGTGCAACTTGGCTTGCAATGTCTTGTCTAGGGTTTCATCAAGACAAGAGTCTTTATATTAACGTCCAACTCTTGTCTTATAGTAAATTGACTAAGGTTTTATCAAAACAAGAGTCGTGTTATTCAACTGTAGTCTTGACTTGAAAAACAAGATTAAGAATCTTATTATCCTTTTCTTGTAGAGTCTTAATCTCTTGACACAATTCAAAAGTCTTGATATTTATCGACTGGGCGAAGAACATAACTTAAGCTTTAAATAAAAGGACACTGTAAAACAAAAATTTAGAAAAATGGTTTCCTTGATCTTGTTTCGATTTTTATATCGGTCCTTTTGTCTTAATTTCTGAAAATCAGCAGTCTCGTGAAAACCTATATCCATATCCTTTTTCACTAACCGTCGCGTTCTACTGGTGAAAGCATATTCGCCAAGATTTCCAGAGTATATTTCTTTTGGGAAGCTTCTTTATAAAATCTCGTTAAAAAGAATTAAAACTGTTTTGCGTACATTCTAACAGGGCCGTAGCTAGGGGGGGGGGGCATTGTAGGGCATTGCCATACCTTGAAATCACAATGCCCTACTTTAAAAATACCAAAAACTAAGATAAATTATTATAATTAAATTGTTTGTGCATATTTTGAGATAAAAAAAATTGTAGCGATAGGTAGGTATCTGAACTTTTCTGAACATACCACACTTTGTGACAGTTATTTCATATTATAATAATTATTTGTTCTGTGTATAGACGTCATTTGAAGCGCCATCACATGAAGCGATGGGTGTATTTAATTATCTGTAGTGCAGAGGGGATTCCCCGTAGCTTATATTGCAATATAGGTTATATTGCAATCTATGGTACGGAGAATCCCTTTTTAAACTAAAATAAACATAAACTAGAGATTTTTTATGATTGTTTATAGTTTGGTTAAGTGGTAGTGTTTTAGTCAAAAAACGATACAATTGTTATTTTTATTGCTATAAATTGAAGATTCATTGATTTCACGATTGATATACGGGCTTTCTTTGAAAAAAAAACGAAGAGTTGAAGAGCAAATTGACCATGAAGAACCTCACTACTCAAAACAGGTGGAAGCACAAAATACAATCGCTACTCCTAGTTCCATAGCAGCAGGTTGATCAACACATGTGGATAATGTTAGCTATGGTATTCCTTCTGATATTGCACAAAGTTTACAGAAAAAATATGATTTAAATGGTATTTTCGGTCGTATCTATCTATTTACTCGTATCACCCCACCCAACAATTAATTATTAACCTTACTCTCACTCAGACGTGGATCTCTACATCCAAATTTGGAAGTTCAACCATCTTGTTCGCTTGTTCCATCATTGATGATTTAATAGTTCTTAGATACATGTTCATGCTCTGTCACAGAAATTATTTGTCTACGAATAGCTATTGAATGCACATCACTGACCTCTAGTGATATACATGGTGGTTGATTTAGGAGCCCGTGCTTCGAAGGCAGATCAATTATTATCAATTTTTTACTTCCGCCCTACCTGTAACCAATGCTGTACTACCTCAAATTCGACTCTAGCTACAGCCCTGCATTCTAATAATAACTTACTATAAATGTTTCGCATTTTTGCTACATATTATTCTAATCCTTATTTCCTTATAAAACTTCCATTATTAAGTCTAGAACACCAACTTAAATTATTTGTTACGAGGTATATACGTAGTTAATAAATACTAATAGCACTTCGTCTATGTTTAAAACGTGTCCTAGTTTTAGTGGGCCTTGCGTGATATCGTTGCGTGTTTAGAGGTAAATGTGCTATCGACAAAGCTATTTATTGAAAGGTTAGTGAAGTTCTAATAAAAACGTAAAAAAATAGGGTTGAAAACTGACCTGTTAACATATCGTTATGTAAGAGATTAATGTTGTTTCTATGACACCATAATACATATAACATAACACCAGTCGATTCGAGTAGAGTCGTGAAGTAAGAATTTCGAGAATTAAGGATATATTTGTGTTAAGTTTTACTTTCAATATTGAACAAATCTGTTGTTAGGTTATGAGTTATGTTTATGCACTATACCGATTGAAATATGCGGAAATATAAAAATAACGGTACTTAAAACGAATTATTAACGGATTCTATTCTATATTCATAACAGTGGTATTTGGAGTATTATGTCACCCAAAAGATAAATTTAGTTTTAAATGTGGATTTTTTAATTCACGCTCTCATTCTGCTTAATGATTTTCAAATAATGTATTTTCGGTAGGTATCCAATTATCACGGTTGTTACAGAAACTTAAGTTGTTTTAAAATTAAGATTACATACAGATAACTACCTCGAAATGTCATCTAGCAAACAGAATCACTAGTTTTATTTATTTATTTATCCTAAATATTAGTTTTGGAGAGTGTTGTAATGGTAATAATTTATTATTTTATAAAACAATACCAATATGCCTAATTTCTATTCCATAATAGCTTTGGCTTTCTTCCATCAAGAAGAAAAGTCGTGGGGGTTTATAATAATGATTGTTATGGTGTGCTTTGGAAAACTGTGGTCTTTATGTGGAATAATTTTTTCAGCAAAATTATTAGAAACTCCGGTATATCAAAACGTCTCAATTATGACTTTGAAGCAATAACGTACTTATTCATTACAGAGATATTAATAGGGTGGTATGTTGTAACAGAAAGGAATACGATGGTTTTCTAAAATGTTAAAAAACTGTCGGAATCATCCTCTCTATATGCCGGATCTTGCTTTGTTTGCAAACACGAAAATCTAATTCAACGCACTTATAAAAAAAAATAAGGCCTTCATCTTCTGTATATATTAAGGACAGAAACGAAACATTCTTGAGCTATTTTTGAGCGAAATTTAACAGTAAATCACTTTGGACTTTTTTAGGTTCTTGGGCTGTCGATTTTTTCGTACATATATTGTTTTTTTTTTAGTTTATTTTTACATGCGTCGGTTCTGTATTTCTACATTTATGTGTATTTTTTTAATTTAATTGAATTTAATTACTTGTTACATTTACCTAAATACAATTATTCTTTTCAATCTACAAGTTAAACCAAATTAAAATATTTTAGAACTTTTGTAAAGTGGCAAATTAAAATAAGTTAATTTTATTTCTAAACAGTAAGTAATCTTTTTCATTTTTGATTAAGTATCATACATTTTTAAACGATACAACATCGAGGTCTCTTAGGAAATTAAGTAGGTCAAAAACTGTTTTAAATATTCAAGAAAGCAGTGCCTATTAAGCTTCGAAAATTACTTTTATTCCCATAGTAGCAGGTGTAATCAATTCTTTAATAACAAATAAGGAAACTTTTTATCGAAATAATCATACTAAAAATATTTATATATTTATGATAAAATTAAGTAAGAACCAGTACTTCATCTTAAAAGTGAGTAGTCAATTCATTGAATTGGCTTTCATCAGGATACTCTTGCCTTCATAACTCATCTAAAAATCCCAGACAATACTTGATAAAGATTTCATTGAGATATGCTTATTATTTTATCACATTATTTATTTTCAAGTTAATCAACTCTACAATACACATTTCTTTAAGTATGTGCACGTTTTAAATGCAAATCATGGTCAAATAGATCATTAAAACAATAATTACAAGATAGAAGCTACATATGTTCATTGCGGTTGTAGATGAAAAATAAAACAAAAACGTAGAAAAATTTTCAAGCCTCCCTAAAACAGAATTCTAATCCATCCATCCTGCGATAACCTGGTGAGAATATAGTGCATGACCATCAGAAAGGCCTTGCGTGCATACAGTTATAAAAGCTTTCATAAAGTTGCTGCGTCATGCAGTGAGTTGAAAAATGAACCCCAATTTGTTATCAATTGGTAGTTAATGAATAGGTATACCTTTAATATACGTGGGGTAAATATCACATAGCATTTACCGAGGCTGTGTAGCAAGATGATTTATTATCGTCACAATGACTTACAACTATGGAACTATGGCACTAAGAAAAACATATTTGTATCGAAGGATATTGGTAATGATAGTACGATCATGTTCTTGAAGCTATTGAATTACATAGTGAGAAAACTACGTATGTGTTAGATTAAGAGGTGAATTTCTGCTTTAAAGAATTTTAAAAGATTAATAAAATGAGGCCTCAATAAATGGCTTCTGAGTACTAGCTTATGTCATGATTAAAACATAAATCCTTTTTGGAATCACTTTTAATTTCTTGGGGCTATCAAAAAGTCAAAAGCATTAATCCAATAATTAAAAATATTTTCTTATATTGAATTGTATTATCCTAAATCACTACCAAAATACTTTCAATTTGTTAATTTTATAACTTTTTGTAATGAATGAGTACAAACATTGCTGGAAGATATGCATGTAGGTATCTATTAAGGAGTGTGAGAATCTAACAACGTTAATGTTTAACTACTGAATGTAATTATTAATAATGTAGGTAGGTGTCTGTGGGTGCGACTAAGTATACTTATTAATTTTTTATTATTTCTTGCATTCATATTATTGATTTTATTGCATTTCGTTTATGTGATTCTTCTCACGCCTACAAAATGTGCATCCATATGTGGCTCATACGAAAGAGATGCTTAAGATAATACGATTTAAAATATCTAATCTCAGTGGCGGATTTACCAGCAGGCTGAATAGGCTAGAGCCTAGGGCGGCAGATTTTAGGGGGCGGCAAACTTTGCTCAAAAATTTTTTTGTCTTACAGAAATAAAAAAAATTATTATCTTATACACAGAGGAAACGAGGCTCAAAAAATCAACAAAAATTGCAATATTTTAGTGCTATACAGTATACTGAATACACTAAATGGGATCCGAAAAAAATTGCTTTAAAAAAACAATAACAAATATTATATAGATATATATGTGGAAAATGAATACTTTTCTATTGATATTTCTGATGATATTAACAACCTGTTTGAGTGTAGAATAAAAATTTAATAAATATACACTTAAAAAATTGCATATTGTTGCACAGAATTTCATAAATATTATACATTTCTTGGAATAATGATCATTAAAAAAAACAATATCTAATGATAATATTGTTATGAATAAAAGCTGTAAATATCCATTCAACGAAAGTTCTTCTTAACATTCTTACATTTTTAATCCTGATGAATTCGTATCAATATTTGTTGATTAGTCTGATAAAAATATAATACAATCATAAAGTTGCAATTTCATTGACAAAAAATTAATTGTGAATTAGGGGTGGCAAATTTTGAATAGCCTACGGGCGGCAAATGTGTAAATCCGCCACTGCCTACTCAGCTAATATATTGAAAACACGAAAAATATTGAAAATACCTTGAAGAAATAGTTTTAAACTACGTACCAGTGATTATAAATTAATTTAAGTAACGAAAAACCACTGGGAAGTTTCACTAAACTTTCATTGAAAAATCTTAACAATGTTGTTTCGACCGTTTCCGGTCATTATCAAGAGCAAAAAATTTGTTATTAAAGTTCTAAAATTTATGTAAAGGTATTTAATGATGGATCTAAACCTACGAATAATATTAAGTAAGACATCCGAACATCTGTTAAGTACAAAATTAAGTATTTGGGAAATCCACTAATAATAAGGGTGAATCGACCGTTGTCAATTCTATCTAAATTATATCGAAGGTCTAAACAATGTTGGGCTAAGCCTGTCGTATCTTTCTTGTTGTTTATGGCCTGTACATGTTCTTTTAATCCTACCCTGATGGATTTGCCTGACTGACCCAAATAAAATGCAATTACTACAAGTTACTTTGTATACTCCACCAGTGGTAAATTGTAAAATAAATGTGCTGTTAACTCTTAGGATAAAAATTAATTAAAAAAAAAATTACATAATTTCGCAATCTTCACGTACATTCTGCATTTTTAATCCTACCAAAAAGCCGAAATGTGCATAGTTTTTGTTGCAGTTGTGGAACCATCTATTTAAAAATAATTATTAATTTCCGATTAAGAATCTACATTGAATTAAAAAATTACAGTCTGATAGTATAAATTTAATAATATAAAACCGAAAAGTGTCATGTAAGTATCAATTTTGTATGTTACATCATCCTCCCTATATGTCAGATCTGGCTCTCTGTCACTGCCATCTATTTATTTCAATAAAAGATGAAAATGTTATGTGTTACTTGTATCAATTTATATATAATAATAGAAAAGCTATCGAGTCTGCTTATCATTCAAGGATTTGGCGACCAGAACTTTTTTTTATTAATTTGACTTACGTTTGAGATTCAATTTGATATATACAGAAAGGCGTTCGTAAAACCCTTGTCAAGCATATGAAATACTACTTTCAGCGGCAGTAGATGGCGATATACTGGCAATAACCTGGTTAATACCAGTGTTTTACTTTGATTTGTTGGTTGCACAGTTGGTGCTCGGTTTTATTGAGCATGGTAACGTACTTGTTATATCAGAGGTCTTAAATGTTCTGTCTGAGCAGATATTTAGTAACATTTCACCAGTTCCTGTAGATCGCCATCTACACAGTGGGGAACAGGTTGGTCGGTTGTCAAGTAACTGACGGTCGATAATGGTTGTTATTGTATGTTAGAAGTCGTAATAAATTGGACATTCGTGGTCATATAGGCACTTATCGAATCTGCTTCCAGCGACTAAGTTGCAACTCTGTTTCGTCGTAAACCTAATCTGTTCTGTGAAGCATAATGGAAGTTTATCTGTCGGAAGTAACGAGCTTCGGCCCTGTTTACCGTTGACTAATCGCTAGAAGCCGTTAAAATAGCCACAGTCCGAGCAATCACGTACTATAGCTAGGTACATATGTACATTTTATGAACATATGTACTTATATAAATTTATACATGTCTGTACCTATGTTTCTACAAACATATCAGACGTTCATCTCTTTTGCATACGTACGCACTTTCCTTTAAGGTGCACCTTTTGGCCAGAGAACGCATTCCAGTGTTGTTGTCTCAAACTTACCTATCCTAAATCACTCTCGGAAAGGCTTTGTAACTGACTATCGGTCTACAATTTATTAGAATTTCTTCAACTTACATAATTAAACTGGCTTTATAGGAATTACATAAAAATTGTTATCTATATTATCTGATGATTATTTTTGGTGAAAGTTTGAAACGTGGACTGATGTTAGAAATTTTTGAAGTGGTATTATACGTGGCTCAAGGGAGTACAGTGAATAAAAATAAGGAGATATGGGAAAAGGAACCAGGAGAACAGTAGATGTTGTGGAAGGATTTAAGAGCTCATTAGAGACATATTAGGAGCATAAACGGGAATAAGCGGCGGTAAAAGAAAAAACAATTAAAGACAAAGAGAAGAAGGGAAAGAAAGATGCTCGAAAAAATTCAAATGAGGAATCTGGAATATTTTGGTCACGTAATAAAAATTACGAAATATAATCTGCTCCACGTAATTATTCAAGGAAGGAAATCTAGAAGGAAAGCGTAACCCTGGTCGTTGCAACATTGTGCCTAAAAACCTCCTCCAACGAAGATTATCTGCTGTTGCTGGAGTAGATTGTTTGAAAATGAAAAATTTGAGAAACGTATTCCTTCAACAGGATGCGTTGAGTTATTTCCGAATTTTGCATTTGGAAATAACTAATTAATGGATTTTATGTCACTTTTCTCTGCCAAAACGCATATTTTTGCTCAGTTTCCTTTCAAATTTGACTGATTATCATCATCCACCTATCTACAAACAGATCCGAATTCTCTAGAGTTAATTCATTAGTTTAAAAGCGATCGTTTTAACTGACGGATGGATAGCGGACAGACTGAAAGGTTGTCTTCTTGACTATATATATTTATTGACATTTTTTCACCTCTTGCGTTCATCTGTGAGACTTCCGACTTCAATTAACTGCGTACAGATTTCGTTGGACCTTGTTTAGTGTTGGAATGCCGCCAACAGAAACACACCGACCAACGTTGGGAGTATACGTTTTAGTGCCTGGGCACGCTGTACCATTCACTTTAAAATTTTCCTTTCCTAATATAGAAATAGAAACGCACATGCACGAAAGATATATAAATGAAACCACATGGATTTTTTCATTTTCATGTCGGAAATATAATAAAACAGGTGAAATTTTATAATTACGAGGGCGGATCAAATATAAACGAGCCTTTTTAAATTGAGCGCCGGATAGTTGTTCAAGGCGCATACGGGCGTTAGCAACTTTAAGTGGGGATATTAGGTGACACGGAAACGACTCGTCGTATTGCTGTGTTTAGCTGGTTAGTAGCTATCACAATGAGTGAGAAAGAGATGCATAGCAGCGTTGCGCAACGGATTATTATTAAGTTGCTTACACGTGAAAACGTGAAACAAGCTGAAATTTTGCGCAGATTGCTAGCACAGTTCGGAAATGAAACGCTTTCGTGGCAACCGGTAAAAGTTTGGTGCAAAGAATTTAACGAAAGGTGTAATTGTGTCGAAAATGTTAATCATCCCCATCGTCCGCTCACCAGCATATCGCCGGTTAACATTGCACGCCTTAGAAACCTTATTGAAGGGCACCACCACGCCACTGTGCTTCAAATATCTGTTGAACTCGGCATCAGCTATGGGAGTGTCCACACAATCATAACGAAAGACTGGGGATTCCGAAAAATTTCAGCTCGTTGGGTTCCAAAGTTGCTGAGTGAAGATTAAAAAGCTGTTCGAGTTCGCATCGCAGCTTTAACGCAAGCCCAAATCAGTGAAATGCACTAGACTCAGTCGGAGCACCATCCATGTAGCCCAAACTTATCCCCTTGTGATTTCCACATGTTTGTGCCCCTCAAAAAATCACTAGGAGGCGAGCGATTTCAGACTGATTAACATGTGGAGGCGTTTGTGCGCAACGGGATACACACCCGCCCTGCTTCTTTTTATGAAAACGATATGAAAAACTACCAATCCGTTGGGAAAAATGTATAATCAAACAAGGGGGATATGTCGAAGAATAGAGAAATTTGCGCTTTTGTGAAAATTTTCAAAATAAATGTTTTATGAACAAAGGCTCGTTTATATTTGATCCATCCTCGTATCTTCTGGGTTCGGACGCTCCATTTAAAATTAATTACATGTAAGATAAATATTAGCACATCAATAAACATACCATAGAGATAACCTTCTTTTTAATAAGAGAATAAAGTCTTGAAAAGTACCACAAAACTTTGTTTATTTCATTTAAGTTTATGGATATATTTTTCACAAACTTACAGTATGTAATTCATTATTATCACATGTGAAGCTTGGTTGAAGAGGAATCTTATTTCTTGAGCTAATCATCTCGTTTCTTGAAGACTAGAATATTGTAGGTTTCCAATTGGCCTCTCATTAGTTCTTTATGCTACAAAAGATGTCTAGTACCTAACCTAAAATCCTATTCCCCATTTTCGTTGCATTATTTCCTGAAAATTTGAGGTTTTCTTTAATTTATTGCAGTCTTTTTCTTATTGATTTTACACTACGACATTCAGACAAACTTTCAACTCGATAACGCCATCTGTAAGAATTCCATGAGGTAGCATACTACACCTAATCATTACCTACAGATATTTTCTAATTAAAGAGTCTAGATAATGTGGTCGGCAATTACTGACAAGTAACGTTTTTTTTCTTCGTCTCGTCTACGAGAAGCATCCGGCTCATTGCATCAATAAATTACTCAACATATTTGTTTCTTGCCAACCGACGGTTATTGGGTCAGTCTTATTGACAACAATTTCTAGTTCTTCTATACATAATACTTAACTTAATCACATTGATTAAATCATGATTGCTGCGCATTACTAATGCTAATATTTATGAAGTGCAAAACAACTTTAATGTCATTAAAGGACGACTCATAAATTCATCAAATTAACGAACTGCTTCCTATCGGATTAAATCACTAATCGTAACTGTACGCAGATATAAAAGTAATAAATATTTCAGCTTCAAATAAACCGAACATAAATTAAATAAATATTATATTAATTAAAAGGGGGTGGAGGAATACTTAGATAAGCATGGGAGATCTTCTAATTTTGGGGAAATGTAAAGATTGGTTGAATTAGGAAGAGATGCGTGTTTAACTTAACTGACGACCTTTTAATGATGATGATATAGTTTATCTAGTTCCTTCAAACCCTCTAGTTTCCATTCCTTTCGAATTGGATGACTACAGATTACATTTTCGGTTATATTTGATATCTTCTCTATTCAAATAACTCATTATTTCGTTCAATATTATATCCCGATGTTTTCTAATGCTCTTTACGTGGGTGTCGTTAACTGCCAATATTTTTTTAAATCAATTTTCCTGATCATCTAGTAAATACCTATTACAAATGGTATAAGTATACCTTTTACTTAAAGTAAATGTTAGTTCACGAGCTCACTAATAATACTTCCTATTTTCCCCCCGACATTTTTTTTCTTCCTTCGTCTTTGTAACGCGATACCAAGACCAGAAACTACGACTGCATCGAATATCTTCTACCTATAATAATGGAACATTAAACGTACCGACCGTTTAGTAAAATGCTCGAGGGCTGGAGTGGTGTTTTAATAAATAAAATGCAACGGCTTTTATCTTGACGGCGCTTTTTCAAAAAAGTTCTCCTTATTACTAATACCATTTAAGGATTTTCACTTTCACAAACCGAACGAACTGCACCGTTTGTGTAAATATAAATTATGGCAGGTTATCAAACAAACCATCTCGAACAAAATGTGCTCACGAAATTTCAGTTTGCTAGCTACGTTTTCCTGCTTCGGTTGCTAATGCTTTATTGTTATATTATTATTGTATTGTACGATAGGAACACATTTAAACGTTATTTATTTCCACGGAACAATACAGTTAACATCTGTCGATGAAAAGTGGCAAGAATCAAATAACAATAAAAGTTATAAGTATATTAAACCATACTAAATATACACCACATATTAAATTAATCAAATGGATCATTCCTCTTTATTTTTGCATTTTATTGGATAAATAGTTAATGAGTACTTACGTCACTATTACTTTTGCGCCTTTGCCCTAAGGAAATTCTACTTCAAATTGCTGTAGTAAATTTCATGTTGGTTTTTGAGACATGTTTTTGAAATAAAAAACTTGTCATTGAACATTTGTATCGTAATAAACCTTGCCCTAAGCTCATTTATTTTGGTTAAAAGTCTCATTTTGCCGGTCGTTCTGTGTGTAATAACATTTAACGTTATTAGGTACTTATCGCTTTGTAAATCAATAAGAATTAGTTATTTTATAAAATAAATAATTTAGTACGAGATGAAATTTAACAAAAAGAATTTACTCGGACGCCACTTTGTCAAACAAAGAAAGATAAAAAAATTTATAGGGCACCGGGTAGAGCAGTAGCGGTTCCTGTAAACCCCGATACTTTTAGAGAGCTCGAAGATATCATAACAAAAAAAAACATAATATAAACTTGAACAGTAGGTATATTAATAATTAGCTTAAAAAAATGATTAACACTTGCCAAAAGACATTAGCCTAGCTAGTGAATGTTGATTATCTGCGCCAATGTAGGGACTGGAAGCTGGTTTCAAGGTGTAATTGGGGATTTGTCGTGCAGTATTATGAGGCATTATTCTAGTGAAAACAGATTCATGGACCAACACTTTTGATCCTTAGGGGGCCGCCTACAATAATTTATCAGCCACTAATTTGGGTTTATCGAGACTTGTTGGAAGCTAGAGCCTCATCTATTGGCCTCGGCCAACTTGTTTCAGGATGTCTTCACCCCTACCTGTAATCCCAGTCCCCTAATACACCCGGGAAAGCCTACTCTAAAAGGCACGATGGGCTGACATAAGAAAGAGAACAAGTACTAAGTACAAATGGAACTTTTAATTTAAAATTAGAAGATATTAATAGAAAAAATTAAGATGTGAAGGTATTGATGATGCCTTCAAATAAGGCGTATGACTGGTTCAAAAAAATTGTCAGTCGTTAAAATAACGGTCAAAACACAGATACCATAAGAAAAATTTAATAATTAAATGTAATCTTAAAAAGTTAAAAAGATTTTATAATTAATAGTAATAGTAATAAGTCAAACTAAGAATAACTTTAAGGATTGTAAAGATGTAATTAGAATAAAAAACTATTAGCTTGTCTCGTGGTAACCCAAGAAACTTTTAAAACAATTAAAAAACACTTAACAAAACAAGTATCCCCAAGGGTAAAAGAAAGACCATCAACACTCACCAGAAAAATTCGTCGATCCATCCATCGATCGCGTTGTTCTGCGCAAAAGTTTTACACTTGATGATAAGACGGAAGGTCGATCAAAATTGAAAAAGAAAACAAAAAGGCTGAACTAATACAAACGTAAACTGAGCAGAGAGAAATTAACTTTAAGTAACGGAATTTTTCCGTAAAATAAAAAAAACCTTACAAATAGTGTCTACAACTGGTATAAAGCTAGCTGCTGACTTTAGTATTTATAAATTCTGTAGCATCCATATCTTCCCCTTATTTAAATAAAAAGTGGTCAAGAATCAGAGCAAATTCAAAATGAGTGTGTTTATTGTTTGAAAAACAACAGGCCAACGTTTAACCCTAAATTGTTATTTTAATCAAGCTAAAATAAAGATAAGTTTATCTTACCTTGATGATGTGTCCATCTATTAGTTTTGAAACAATGAACAAGTTTTCACCCCAAAAAAAAGAGGGGTATCGATAAGCTAAGAAAAATTTTAAAAATATGTTTTTTGAATAGTATGAGTTTCTTACGTAATGAAATTCTTCAAAAAAGTCTTTAATTATTTTTAAAATACTATTTAAATAAATATGCATTCTTCTAAAATATTTTAAATTAAACTTACATTTGTAGGTTTAGCATACAAGAAATCATTAGTTATAACAAAATGAAACAAAATATACTGATAATAATATATCTATTCTGTATCAGAATCATCTGATCATCCGCACTTGGAGGAGTTCGCTGTTTAATTTTGCACAAACTGACTATAATTGATGACGCGCTGTACGTTGGTTTCTTGGATTTTATATAACAAATGCGCTCATGTAAAAAAACTTGATGCAGTAAAAAAAAGTATAATTATCCAAAAAAAGCCGTTTTGACCACAGTCTATCGATATTTTCTGTGAAGAAAACGTAGTAACTTCTATTATTTATAATTAATTGCATGCCAAACTACGATAGAAAATGTAAGTTTAATTCAAAATATTTTAGAAGAATGCGTATTTATTTAAATATTATTTTAAAAATATTTAAAGATATTTTTGGAGAATAAATTGTATTTTCATTACGTATAGGTAATATATAAGGCTCATGCTACTCAAAAAACATATTTTTAAAAATTTTCCAAAGGGATCACTTTCCCTAGCTTATCGATACCCCTCCTTTGATTTTATTTTTCACTTCTGCTCATGGTAACTTAATGAAAAATTAAAATCTCTACAGAATTTTTGATATATAAACTTCACAAATCAAACATTACTATCAAAGGTCTGTGTCATAAACTTTATTCAAAGCTTTTCAGGTTTCAGTGATGTTATAACACTGTAGTGGTTTTAGTGAAGTCATAATAGCAAGGCGATACAATTTTTAGGAGTCTTCAGTATAATTTTTTTGAAATTATTTTTCTTGTAGGTATTCTCTTTGTAGTTACCCTGAATGTTACCAAAAACAAAAAAATTGGACGGGAAAGTGGAAAACAATTACCCCTGCTAGTCATGCTACTGAATAGAGTCGAAAGCTCGTTAGGAAACGTCAATATTATCTTTATCGGAAGCATTTTTACTTTCATCAAGTAACTGTCTCGTTTTTGTTTTCCTTCAGTTTCTATGCACCTACCTACCGCAGTGGCAGATTGATATTATTTGGTAACATTATTAAGTACTGACTGAATAAATACGTTCGGACTCATAAACGTATGTAACACATTTTTAGAAATTGCCGGAAACGATATATCTACTCTTTCTATTCCATCACAGCAAACAGATTCTATTAGTATTGTGCGTCTAATTTCTCGTTTATTAAGTTCAACTTTCTGTTTACTGTCGAGAAGGAAGCTGCCTTACATGCTCACGATTTAATAAGTAATCGTAACATTATTTAGGTAAGATTTTCTATTTACTCACAATGTTATACGATTGTCTCATTCAAATATACGTAAACATGCAATATGTACGAAACTTTCAATTATAAATGAAGAATGCAAAAAGTATAGATACGTATATGTAGGTAGCTATTGATCATCACAACAGCTGACTTCCTTTACCGGAAATTCATTTCTCTACAAAATTCGTTTATTGGAAAAGTTTTCAATACTTTATTAATGCAGGACCCGTTATCAGTAAATTTGTTAATTTAAAGCAAATAAAGGGTAAAGGACTTTACTATTTATCAAATAATTCACCACCTTATCGTCTAAGATTATACTTAAAATATTGGGGTATATTAGAAAAATATAGTTAATTATTTACGTTTTTTTAGGCTTTTTTGGTTTCTTAATTTATTTAGCTTTTGAGGATGATGATTGTAAAAAATAAATGGTGCTGAGCCAGTTCTATAAAAAAAAACTTATTTTTTAATAACCCAAAAGCATAAGGGCAACAGCATAATGAAGACATTTTATAACAGAAGTTGAAGGACTCGTTCTCGTTTCTATTGCTCCAAAAATCCTTGGAAACCCAAGAAAATCAGACTATTAAGCTACGTTATCGCTTCGCTTTTACCACCCCTTCAAATCCTGCTACTGTCACTGCTTTTATTCTTTTTTGTGTTGGAAGCAAACTGAAATTGCAGAGAGCTAGAACAGGCGAATGAGGGGGGTGATCTGGACGTGATAATGAATTACGAACCAAAAAATCACTGCTAAACCTGCAGCCACATTGGACTCATTTAGTATCTATGAAATTTCAAGGGGGGGAAGATCAGGTAAATGGGGAGGGTGATAATCTAATTTTTGTGATTCCGATAAATGGCACCAATTGAATGTTTTCTGGAATGAAATCCAGAACCCAGTACCTAGGAGGGGTAGACCTGCATCCTCTTTAAAGTTTCTCCAGTGTTCATGATACTACTGGAAAGGTTAATATTCAACGGTTTTTAGGGTTCCGTATCCAAATGGCAAAAAAACGGAACCCTTATAGATTCGTCATGTCTGTCTGTCCGTCCGTATGTCACAGCCACTTTTCCGAAACTATAAGAACTATACTGTTGAAACTTGGTAAGTAGATGTATTCTGTGAACCGCATTAAGATTTTCACACAAAAATAGGAAAAAAACAATAAATTTTGGGGGTTCCCATACTTAGAACTGAAAGTCAAAACCAAACCCATACGTGTGGGGTATTTATGGATAGGTCTTCAAAAATGATATTGAGGTTTCTAATATAACTTTTTTCTCAACTGAAGAGTTTGCGCGAGAGACACTTCCAAAGTGGTAAAATGTGTGCCCCCCCCCCTGTAACTTCTAAAATAAGAGAATGATAAAACTAAAAAAAATATATGATGTACATTACCATGCAAACTTCCACCGAAAATTAGTTTGAACGAGATCTAGTAAGTAGTTTTTTTTTTTGAATACGTCATAAATCGTAAACGGCAATTTACCTTTCATTTAATCAACTCAAATATAAAAATAATTAAAAAAAACATTTAATTTCATAAACATAAACCTTATGCATAAACCGTGAACCATTATTTTCTAATAATAAATCTGTAATAGCTGCCTAAGTAAATAATAATTGTAATTCGCGCGGGGCGTGGCTTGATTGGTAGAGGGCGCGGAACGCGCGGGGGGCAGGTTCCCGACTGCGCTTACCCGAGCACATAAATTGATAATATTTTTGGAAATATTTCTTGTCAAACTGGAATATATATTAGCTTGTTTAGCTATCACAAGCCTATATGGGCATTGGGCTCGCATATAGTTAGATGTAAATCCCAACATTTAGGTACCTAATTATAATGTTTACTTATCAATAACTTAATTAAAAAAAATACACTACTATTAAAACATCGATCAAAGTTACAACGAACTACCAAAACGTTTATATTATGTTACTTGCTGCTACGGAACCCTTGATGGGCGAGTCCAACTCGCACTTGGCCGCTTTTTTTCTGTAGTGCTCAACATCTATAAACAACTATCAACGTTGTATCAATTTTTTCAAATGTCTCTTTTTTGCAGCTTCTTCCCTGATTTTCAAATATTTATTTAAATTATTGCTTATCTTGTACTGTAACATAAATTTCACTCACGTTTTCCTCTTCTTATAATGTATTACTTCAGAACTAGATTAGTGTAACATTATGTTACACGGTGGGTAGATGTATAATTTAAAGTTGCACGTTGTTGTTTTAAAAGCGGAAGAAATGCGGGTATCGAGTGAATCGATGTATCTACTTATAAAAAGTGAAAAGCCATAAGTCAGGCGTTCCACTTAGTCTACCTGTGTGATGTCATCCTTAACCCATATCCTACATGAATAAAGTGTGTTTGAAGTATTTATAGATTAAATTGTGGTAGGCAGAGTCTCGATCGTTTGTTGTCATTGTTTATCTATGTACATAGTAAAGACGCGACTTCTGAAATCGCGGCTTCCGATGCTGCTTCTTGAATGGTAGCTACGAAACGGAAACAAAAAATATCGAATAAGAAATACTGCTCCGTAAGAGGACCATTCCATAGTTGGCGATCTCTGACAAGGTGAAGTATGATTCACTATTGTTTGGTTTTAGGTTAATTCTAGAAGCTGTATAGGGTTCAAAACATTTCTATTAGTAGAACGTGGGACTTTCTTTTCTCTTGTTACTATTAATCGCACCTCCTTTAATATAGGATTATCGTGAATCCTCAGGGGTATTCGATTTCATTCCGAAGAGTCGCAGATCATGAATTCTTCCAGCGAGAAATTTCTACATTTACACTATTTACTGTCCCGTTGACATTCACAAAGATAATTCAGTTCCATTAAATACCCCCGTGTGTAAAATGGAGACATTAAAACGCGCGCTATTATCCAGTATTTATAAACTCCAATTTTACCCACTTGCATCTGCCAATATTCTTATTAACCGAGTTTGAGTCAAAGGTATATGATATTAGATGTGAATATTTATGGAAATTAATAACTAGAAATAGTGGTATGGTTTAAATATGGAACGTTTACCACAAATTAAAATGGTTTAATTAAGGGCAATTAGCGAGGAGGAACCCAGTCTTTATGAGATCTGTAAATTTCTCATAAAAATGGTGTTTAATTATATTCTTGGTACTCAGATTATAAAACAAAAGTATATTACTAATAAATAACATTATAGATACCTTATATTTTCCTTTTCATTTCATATAGGTAAAGTTTATACAGATTCATTTATTTTATATGGGAACAATAGTATTATATAGTACTAGCAGCAATACCCGGCGTTGCCCGGGTAAGAATATATTGCACGTTTGATGGAACATTCTAGAATATTCGCGAATTTAGAACTATCTAGAACATCCCATAATGATTCAAAACATTCTCTAACTTTTTTTAACATTATGAATTATTCTTGAATGATCTTCAAGATTTTGGAACATTCTTGAACATTTCCAAATCATTCTGAAATATTATAATAAAACATTCTTTTACTTTTTATAACATATTTGAACTCCCTGTAACATTCTAAAAAAATGGGCTTCATTCTTATCCCCACTCCGTGCTGTTTGCTGGGTGAGTAGTGATATCGGTAGACACCTGGCGGGAATGACTAATCGATTGATAATAATTGATCAGTTTACATAGGTTGATTGTAGAGGTGTGAAAATTAAGGGTTGTATGTATTTTTTAATGCCAATTATAAAAAATAAAAACAGAAATTTTTCAAAAAATTAAAAAAATTAGGGGTGGACCACCCTTAACATTTAGGGGGATAAAAAATAAATTTTGGCCGATTCGCAGACCTAACCGATATGCACACAAAATTTCACGAAAATCGGTCGAGCCATTTCGGAGGAGTTTAGTTACAAACACCGTGACACGAAGATGTTATATATGTACCTATAATTAGATATGTACCTTATATCTTTCTTTTCCATATCATATGGATAAAGTTAATACATAGTTATTTATTCACAACTTTTTTATGGGAACAATAGTATGTAGTCTCCATCTGAATTTGTTCCTAAACTTACCTTTGATCCTTACGATTCATTCAAACAAAACTCAGTTTAAACAAATTTTCAGGATTTTAACAATGAAACTTCTCAAGATAGCAAAAATTCGCCTTAAGATTACAGATTATAATGTGGATTGATTATTGTACGTTATCTATAAACGTTAAATTTCATATTAAATTCATGCTTGAAGCTTTATGATTTCAATCCATCACCATTTACAATTTTCACAAAGTTGTAAAAAAATTTTTGAGTGTAAAATCGAATTTTTTTTATCATTTAAAGAATCGTCGATTTCATCTTAAAAACCACAACTTGAGAAATAGGTAATTTTTGAGATATTCATTAAAACCCTTTTTATCTCTACGAGCCCAAAGAAGTGTATTTATGAAAACTTCGTCTTTTTACGTTGCAATATCTAAGCAGTCTGCACCTTTCAATTCATTGACATGTGAAAAATTTCCCATATTGTTTATTCTTTAATTTGCAATAAATAAAGCGATTTACAAATATGACGTTTTGATTACAAAAGTACGTAATTATTTGTAATAATAGAAGTAAAAGAGTTCAAAACGTTGTATTGTAAATCGAATTCTTTCAATTGACAGTTTGCCTCTATTATTATTCAGAGAAATCTAAAATGACAACAAATGTTTACAAAACTCGAATGCTCATCAAGCATTTACCTAGGTACCTAGGTTCGTATCCCTTCTGCATCGTGAAGAGAGAAAGCAAAAATTAAAACATGGTAAACTAAAAATTTAAAGTTATAGTCCATCCAAAACATTTTAAGTGAAATATAATTTAATGGAAATGTATCTACTAAACTGGCTTTTTTTAGTATTCATGATAAAATTCCATCATGCCACCGAGTAATTGTACATCCAGTCACCCTTAAAATAAACAAATCCCTCAAATTTTCAGATATTAAAGTTTCTTTTCTGTTCTGGGGTTGCATTTCATGTTAAGTTCGTAATTTTCTTATTTTGGACACAGTTTCAGAAGTTACTTTTACATAAGCAGTATCTTTAAAAAACTATTTCCGTAACTTTAAATAAACTCCAGAGGGTGAGTTGGATATTTTTCAGAATAATTCTGTTGCAAACGTCCCTTGCATATATTTAGACTAAACTACATAGGTACGTATAAAGAAATAGAAAGGCAACTAAGTACATATTAAAATTCAATTGGTTGCATTCATTTTTGATAATACCAATACCTACATAGGTAATTTCTCCCTAGCTGAATCAAGAGCAATATCAGATCGGTAATAGTACTTAATATAATAACGAACACGCTGCACCCACAACTCTCGCTCTCATTTTGTGTAATACTGCCGGAAAAAAATAAGAAATGAAAGTTAAGAAATGCGCAACCTTGTCTGCCGCGTCCGTTATTACCGTTACTCATTGTGATTAAAGCTAACTGACTTCACGGTCGTTTTTATAACGACACAAGTGCACAATTTATCGTATTGCAGTCCGTCGAACTGTTGGCGTCTCTGGCGACATGTCTTGTGGCTTATAGGAAATCATATCTTCCTTAACTTTAAGTAAAAAATGTATCTATTATTTTTTACTTATTTAAAAAGCCTAAGACCTTCGTATTTTTAAAAGGAATGGGGCTAAGAACTGCTAGTTGAAAATAAGAAATTAATGGATATTTGTTTCTTTTGTTCCCTGTTCCTAAGGATAACAGGAACAGATTAAACGCTAACGAAGTGTTTTATATAAATAAGGAGTAATTGGAACGTTCTTTACTATTTCTGGAGATTTCTTGTTAGATACTCTTATAGTGTGCTTTGTTTTCGTTTTCCCATAACAATCCTCACGGAAAGTACATTCATTCTAAAAATATATTGCAGCCTATTTTGCAGCTTCAAATGCAACTGTTAGAAAAAAAAACTAAAGTGATATAATTATCGCTTAAAATTTTCTAAACGTCTGTCTTCTTCTTTCCTTTTGGACTCCTTACCAATTAAAAAATCAATAAAACCTAGTATAGTTACTCTGGGATTACTAGTTCTTATGATGCACAATGGCAAAAGGTAACGCCTTGCTTGGTTTGAAGCAGAGTACTTGTCAGGGCGCATACTAAATCGCCCGACTATTCATTTAAAAATGGTCGAAATATTTTATATAATTATTATATTTTAAAGAATATAAAAGCTGCCAATATAGTGTGCAAAATGCTACGATATAACCACGTTTAATTACTGAAAGGTTATCTATGTATAATAATTTTGGTTACATAACAGTATCGGGAGATTCAGGTATAAACTAAATTAACGACTACCGGAGAGGAGACATCAAGCACCCCTGTCTTAAAACTAGTACATATATTTATTTGTCGTAATTTGTCGAGCGTTGATTGTATCTTTCTTCCTCCGAATGCGTTCTCTTTCTTTCTTCTACGCCGACTGTAAAATCTTCAGAGCTCATCTTAGAGTAATCAAGCTTGCACTCTTCTCTCTTCCTGTTTAGATTATGATTATCTGCTCCATAACAATGTTTCATCTTCAATTATCTTTTGTATTTTTGTTGTAAGTGGTCTAAACTTTGTTGCAATTCTCAAATAAAATCTGTGAAATGTCCCTGGATTAAATTAAGCACTGATTTTGTCTACAAGTACTTTTACTGTCGGCGGTATTATCAGAAATTGATCATCAAGATTTAGCGACTGACTTTGTAAAGAAGAAGTTGGTCGTCCATGGTGGTCGAAGTATGATTGTTATAGTTGTTATTGTTGTTGTTGTTGCCGTTCAAGTTCATCCTACCCAAAGTGAAAGGTTAAGGAAATACATTTTTTAGAAATGTCGGTGTAGTCGCAAAGTTCAAGTATTGTTTGCATTCACGGGGTCTTTTGACAGAAAAGAAAAACCTCAGTACACAGTAACTGAACAAGACAACTAAATATGGAAGTAGATTATCTGATGAATAATACCGACTTATGAGTATAAATCAGAATCTTATTTCTCGCGCAACAAAGGATGAATTTTATTTCGCGAACCATAACCGTATTATACCTAACAACTCGAAGGACAACTACCTATTTAGACATTTCTTTTGCTACTCAATTCCTGAACATTTGCAGACCAACTGAAGGGAAACGAATGGTATTTTAGGGGTTAACGATATATAATCATCTTATGGAAACACTTAAGTGTATGTTTTGAATTTATTAGAAAAAGTATAATAATAAACCTATGAATATGGGTTCCTATTTGCAGTTTTCACTTCCTTAGTTGTAGTTTCTTAAAGACTAGACAATACAATGTCTCAAAACATTATCCAAAAATACTATAATTGGAATTTGGCCATGTTCTTATGTAATATGTAATCTTGATATTGCCTCAATTAATATTAGTATTGTTCTTGATAATGCCTTGGTAATCATGACAAATTAACATTTTTGCATTCTTCACTTTTAAGCAGCTTTACCCTTGATATCGCCTTACTTTCATGTTCCTATAAAACATATTTCTCAATATCTTTATTTTTCTATTTTTATGGCCATATACAAGTTTATTATTATAAATTAATTAAATTATTTTCTTTCTTCCAGGTCACTCCATCGGAGTGTGGTTCGATTCCTTGTGAAGAATCGTGGAAAGCCAAAGCTGAAGAGTACGAACTAGAAAACAGAAAATCAAAAGAAAGTTCTCCAGAAGAATTAACTCGAACAGAAGTGAGACAAAGTACAACAAAGCGCGTAAAAAAATACTTCAAAAGATGTAAATATGCCTTATCCAAATCTAGTAGTGGAGACGCAAGCGGCTCAATTGATTCATATTCTTCCTTATCAAATATCGATAAGAAAGCCGAAGAGTCTCTTCAAGACGTTACGGTCACCGATTTGACCGAAATTTTCGAAGACGTTTGCGTCGACACATCGATAACTAACGATTTCAGTGATAAATTGGTCGTTGCAAACGTGATCGATGTTAAAGCAACAACGGGCGTTGTGCCGGAAAACTCGGATTATGTGAACGTTCGAACTGATCGCGAATCGGAAAATTTAGAACGCGTTGTTTCGGAAAATCTTGAGCCTATTAGTGAGCACATTCAGGAACTTTTGCCTAAAAGTGTAGTAAATTTTGAATCTGGAGACACCGAAAAGAAACAGGATGAGGCTTCCCAATCTTTTCCCCTCTTGACGGAAGAGCAAGAGAGGGTTAAGGATAATGGGGAGAATACTGAACGTGAACCTGATAAAGGAAAAAGTAATGCTGATAGCGGAATAGAGGTAAGTTTCTTTTTCTTCTTAAGTCAAGTGTATCAATTTTTTTCGTGAAACGTAACCCAGTTTTTGTTACTCTAAAACCCATTTTTTCGTATTCAAAGTGTTTCACAAAGAATGCGATACGCAATCTATTAACTATATTTTTCAGTGTTATTTATTATACTTCTGTGTATACTTATTAGTAGGGGGTAAACGGTTGGGGAGATGGGAGTAAATTTTTTGAAATATTCAAGTAGCACAAATGGGCTGAATGTACCTATGTTTAGAGAGCCTACGTATGATATTATACAACACTAAAAAAGTGTTTTGGGGACTAATAAAGGATAGCATTTTCAACCATTCAATAAAAATAGTCTTCACTTTACTTGTTTTAATTAGTTAATTTTAGTATAAACGTTAACTTACTTCGTGACAAGGTAGTGTTACAATTTCTGCTCACAGCAAGTTTTTTAAAATATCTTAGCAATTTATCAAAATTAATTATGCAATCACCTTTTATTAGTAATTACTATCATTTATTGATCTTATGACACTAAAGAAAGCTCAGTATAAAGTAAATGCAAGCCGCATCTGCAGGTAATTCTCATAAGCAAATGTACCTATCGTGTAAAAACATCTAAAGAAGGTATGTAGGTACTTATATAATTTAATGAATCAACAAGCTACGTATACAGGTAATACTCAGCATTGCAATGGATAACGATAGTCTTATTAATGTGTCATTTCATCGAGCCTATCAATATATGATGATTAGGTGTTTTTGCGGTAAATTTCTTATATGCCCTAAGTAGTCGGCAAATCCTTGAGAACCTTTATAAGAATTAAGAATAACTTTACCGTGGGATTTTATGAGACGAAGATAAGTATTCTAACTTAATAATATGTAACTTCTTTTGTTATTATATAAAATGAAAGAAAAAGCTAACGATAATGTTCAAAAAATGTAATATAGATAAATATTTAACAACGTTCATTTAAAAACCATTAATTGACTTCTGCAGATGACGTAACAAATTTAGTTAGTGTAGTTTAAATAAGAAATTAAAGAAACAAATAGTTTTAAAAATACATGCGTACAGCACATACATATATTAGTAATTTACTACAGTATTTTTTTTGCTTAACTTAAGCTTTTTGAGATGATGATACCAAATCTGCAGTTAAATAATAAGAAGTGCTATGCTATTATGAGACTCTTGATTTTCTCTTGATCTTGTCTTGCATTAAAACAAGACAAAAACAAAACAATTTAGACAAGATTATGAGAATCACGTTAAGAAATTTTGTTAACAATCTCGACATCTTTAGGAAGTTCAACAAAGATAGTTTAAATAATCTGCTCTTACGTCGTGGAAATTCATGTTAAACATAAAAACACAAACACTTTTGTTAATTTTCACAGTTTTTTATTGTTCTTAACAATTGTTTCACCGCTTTGCAGCTTCGTCAGAAGATACAAAGATACTTATTTTATTTACAAAATTCTGTATATTTAAGGGTAGTTAGTTAAGGTGGGGATGGAGGAATTGGCCAAAGATTCAGTAAAGGGGAGTTATTTAATTCTATTTGTTCGTTTAATAATAAATTACTGTTTTTTTGTTTATTGATTTCCAAGATTTCCAAAAGGCAGAGTTTGAAGCTTTTTCTTTCAGTATGCAAATTTTTAAAATTAGGATTAAACGTGTGTTTTTCCGTATTTAAATGGTTCGCGTAGTTGGAATCGTTTTTTAGTTTTTCAAATGACTTCTTATGTTCATTTATCCGCGTAATAAATTCTCTGCCAGTTGAATTCAACAAATACCTAATAGGATGGGTACATTACAATTATTAAACTATGATATTTTAATTCTGTTTCTAACAAAAGTTTAGCGCATTGCAGAATAATAATAAGTATCGTTTTAATTAAAACCTAAAATATTTATTAAGTTTCTGTTCCAGTGTGGACACGCGCAATGATGTAATCCGTGTAAATTTGTAGATTAATCAATGTTTTAGGCCCTAAAAGGATAGTTACCTTTATTTTTAGTACCTATATACAGTATCCTTTTAAAACATAAGATGTTCCTCTTTGTGTCGAAAAATATCAAGCCAAGAATTTAGAATCAAGAAATTGTTTTATTGATTTTGATTTTCGAGCCAACACAAGACTTGGACTCAAGATACGTAAAGACTCTGGCTTAGTGAAACTCTAATCCATACTATTCGTCCATATTTGAACGGGTTATGCTAACCAATAGTGAGAGCTGGTATTATATTCTTGTTACATTTATTTTTGATCATACGTATTTGTTTGTTACATCATCAATAACATACATTTGTGAATCAACTCAGACATTTTCAGTTCAATTGAGAATAAATTACAGGCAATGTTGTAGTTCACGCATGGAATTGACTAAACACAATTAGCACTCAACTTTTTACAGTGTGGCGTGAATAATTGCTATTTATCACTTCGTATAGTTATATAGATAGACACACGTTTGTACATTAAAAGCTTCCACTTGCCGATTTTCATTAGATACTCGTAGTACTGCGCTCGTAGGTTTGCATGTCCATAGAACTATTGGCACCTGCATGAAACTTAAGGAATTTATTCCATTGGCTTACATGCACTTGAATTAACATTGGATTTGACTTATTATTATTAGTTTGATTCACAGAAACGAATTTTAATATGAACTTTTTGGAAAAATAAAAAATAGTTTGAAAACTAACACAAAAATAATTTCAAAACGAGAACTGAAAGTAGGAATCCGTTTGGAAATGAGTGAAAAATCCAGGAAAAGCTAGATATTGTACCTATTAATTTTGGCAAATGTTTAGATTTATAGACTCTTGTTAGAATAAGGGAGAAAATAGAAAAGTGGTATAGGGGTTAAGGGGTGGCTTTATAGAAAACCATTTCGTGATATTTATGAAAATGAAACGGGAGTCGAGAAAGGTTAAGAATAATTTTGCAGACCACTATTAAGTATTTTTAAGTGGAAGTGATGAATTGGGGGTGTATGTGTAAAAGTTTGTGGAAAAGACACCACGATTACACTTACTCAATTCATCTGTGTTGTAATTTTCATAGGAACTTGAATATTAAGTATATTTGTTTATATTAAAATCGTTATTTACCTTATCTTCTTCTTTAATTCACACACTGTTTATGTAAACTGTCCTGTACCAACTGAATCTCGTTGGATGCTGATTACTATATATAAAAACTTCCTGTAGGTTCCTTTTATTGTGCTCTCTTGTTTGTTATACGTTCACATGATTTATGGCCTATCAAAGATTCCGCCGGTATCAATCGCCTGGAGCATTCGTTTATAACAATGTTAACCAGAGTAGTCTTTCTGGCATTTTTCTCTCCTATGTACTTACGTATTATGTGCTTATGTATAAAGGATATGCCGCTATTGCCAGTTAGAAGTTCCATGAAAGAAAGTTTCTCAAGTAGGTAGGTACCTACCTACTCAGCGAGACAAAAAAATTCCCGATAACGTTTTTGTCCATTGTATCCTTGAATATTTTGAACACATTAAACCTTTTATTTGCAAGGTCTATTCATTAGGTCTTTCAATTTCATTAATTAATTGTTAAGGCGATAATATGATAGCTAATGCGAAGAAAGGTGATACATCAGGATATTAGTGCTTAGAGTTTGTGATGCATTTAAGTGATAACACCTGTGTAAACGTTTCCTCATGTATACCAGTCCATGTCTTTCGTTAGAAAGGTTAATTAAAGAATAATATCGAGATAATTAATCGTTCCTTAAATAAAATGACGAGAAGTTTCAACGCTACATTGATTTAGAAAATTCCCTTTCTATTTCTTTAAGAAGACACCTTCGCGAACAATGCACTTAACAATTATACACTTTGCCATATTTTCTACACGTGTACATATACATATAATCCTATAAATCATATAATTGTATACACATACATTATGAACTAAGTGGACCAAACTAATCTAAGATTGAAGTGAGCACGAATGAGTCAATGTGAGTACAAATTGACAAACACGACGAGTTATTAAACTCAAACACTTATAAAAATTTTCCTGAATAATTAAATAAAGAATGATTCTTTTTTAATGTAATTACTTACTACAGTTTTCTTCTTATAATGCTCTTTTTGAAGATAATCACGTGGTATAAGAGTGAAATAAATTTAGGCGGCAATTTTGTCGTATCGTATCGATTTTTGAGGATTATTGATAACCACTGTAGAAAAACGAACTTAGGCCTACTTGATCGTCAAAACTTACCCTACGCTGTTCAAGGACTTCGAAGAACACGCTGGCTATTAAATTGTGTTGAGGTGTAAATTAAATAAAAGACACGAGAGATGCTAAAATACCTAACTTTATTTAAACTAAAATTCAAAATGTCAGGAAAGTTCCAGTAAGTTTACTTATACTTATAGACAAAACAAATAAGAGTTTGGGAAGACTCAGCCTAGAACTTGCGTGGGGAAAGAGCATGGGAGAGAAACCCACCTTCTTAGCTCTGTAAATCTAAGATGTGTACTATAAAATAAGAATAGCAATAATTATTATCGACAATCAGTGCTTAATGGCAATCTACCTTGTACCTCACATCCCTTCATTTATAGCTGAAGAATGCTTGGGTTAGTTATCCAGCATTACCAGAAGGTACCGATGTCCTATACGGGAGGCTACCCGGCTATTAGTTGAAAAAGGATATGATCTGGGCGTCACTTACTATTCAAACTCAAAGTCGAAAGGGACACATAAATAAAATAATTTTTGTGAATACTCCCTGCAAGGGAGAAAAATGTTAGTAGATTCCCACACATTTCTGAACGCATATGGTAGATCGACAAAGAACGTACCTATACAAAACATTAGAAACAAAGTAGCCACAAAATAATTGTTACACATCCCAGACTTGTTTTAAAAAGACAAAACAAAATTTAAACCAAACAAAATACAACAAATCAAACATCATTACACAAATAACTATGGATTTTTCAGGATATTACAACAAAATTATTTCAGATTATAAATTATTAAATAACATTTTTATTAATCGTTAAAATCATCAATTCCGATGTTAAAAATATATAGAAATAGTATAATTATTCACCTGTAAACAGCTGTAGACAATAAATCACAAAATAATAGGATTTTAATCCTTAAAAACAATCCCTTCTTTTGTCTTCAGACACATCACTTTCTTATCGTTATACGCACTATAACGACTCTATATCGAATCCCTTTCCCACGACATCACGTCGCTATATCCGCTTTTTCGTAGATTTCCGGTTATCGGAACCAAAACAGAAGTATTAAGAAGTACAGACAGAAATACTAAATTATTAAATTCGAAACTAAAGGACATTATATCCTGGTTACATCACCACAGGTTAAAAATATCGATATTATTGATTTCGATCAACGACGGAACATCAGTTACACGATACAAATTAAAATCTAAAACTGCCCCTTTAGTCAAAAAGTTTAAAAGACTTGTTGCTTCATACGTCTTGCAGCTTTTTTTTAATTGTTGACAGGTAATCCTTTAAAAACTATGATTTTCTTCTTTACACTTTTTCGAATATAGAGTTAGACTCTGCAAGAAGTAAGCGTTCTTGTTAAATCTCAAGATTTTTTCCTGTAAACTTAACTTCCAGTCTCACTGTTTTCTTAAGTATCTTTTAAAAAATTTTCAATATCGTCGAATCGATACAATACGTTATCGACAGGATACTGCTACTTCCTGGATTTTCGAAATTAATATTTTATTTTATTTTTTTTTACAAATGCACGTTGGTATTTTACATTTTTGGCAAGATGTGCAAGTACATGTACTTTCACCTCATTTCTCCGTATAGATAAATATATTTCCATATTATGTATTCGAAATCGGATACTAATAAATGGGAAACGTGACACCCGCTAACAGGAAGGCTTAACAGGTAATTTGCACCTAATTTGAAAATGTTCATAATGGCGCTTTTCAGTTAATTGCCGACAACCACAAAAATCTTATGAATGAAAGGATTTTTGTGTCGCAAAATGTTTACATTAATACTCTTACCCATGAGTATAATGAACACATGAGAATAAATGCCACATCGTATGTATGAAGTTGCACTAACAATGCCCGCCAGATATTATACACTATATACAAATACATGCAATAAGTTTTCTCTTACAATTAGTTAATGATATACTTCTGCATATCGTGTAACAATTTTATAACATCCAAGTAGTTGTCGACAAATTAGTGCTCTTTTAGAACCCATTATTATTTTTAATAAATATATTATTTCAAGAGAAATTACTTTCACATTATATTGCAATCATATTTTTAAGGAACTGCTTCCCAGGAGATTTAGAAGTACCTACTGTATAATGTTTTTAAGGTAACCACTCAGGCAAGAAAACTTTTTAACGACATTTTAGCATACGTATTTGATCCAATAATAACTGAAGCTTTATGAACTTTATATAGTGATAATGTTAAAGAACAATAATACAGTATTTTTGAGTTTATTTTTGCAAAAACTGTTATAGAACCTCTTAGGTATCTGAAACGTCATTATGGTAATTACCCCTAAGATTTGCAACCGTTTATAATTTATATTAAAACAACCCTATCGACGGTTTTAAACTATTTTGAGCTTTGCCGTAACTTACGCGGTTTAAACAATTAAATAAAAAATAAGTCAATTACCCTTAACAATTTTTTCACCCAACATGAGCATCTTCAGAAGACACAATAACAAGAATAAATTAGTGGAAAATTGAACTTGTGGTTTTATTTAATTGTTTAAATCATGATTATACATAAAGTAATGGCTGAATCAATCAATTAAGTGGTTTACAAGGGCTATCACTTTGTGACAATTTTATTGCATGAGCCGCCACTTTACAAAAATTAGACAATAGATCTATTATCTTTCTAAATCGAACTCCTTTTCACGTTTTTCTACGGTTCTTACCCGGAGGTTAATCCTTTTTGCTGACGCAAAACAAAAGTTTCCAAACCAGAACTACCTATAGATGATTAATTTTATTAGCTACTATAATTTGTAGATCGTTACAATTAATACCTATGATAATTTTTTATGTCCCTTTTTATGTGTTTATACAGAAAATATTTGAAAGGCTGCTCCACTTAGTTTCCTGTAGCGTGAGAGAATAATATGCATTCAAATTTGAACAAGTTAGTAACGTTGCTTATGTTCCTTTTTAAGGAAAATGGCACAATTGATCTGGCACTTGTATGTACCAATCTAAGTTATAATTTTAATCATTGCTTCGGCCAATAATCGTCTACAAATCCCAAATACGCTAAACTTTCTCCTGGATACTATCTAGCAGAATACAAAGGAAAATGCTGCGAAGTACTAAGTATACTTAGGCAATTGCAGCACCTACTTCGTGCTCACGTATTTCTTTTAAGATTGGACGATCGTTTCGCTTCTAGAAGACGATTCCGAAAATGGAAGTTTAACTTTAATAATATAAAAAAATGCAATATAGGTACCTATTATTTTAGATACAGCTCCAATCAGCCTAACGCCATATATTTTATTTAACAAAAAATCAATTTATTTATAACCAATTAACTTCAGTCATTAATGGTGTTTATTTAAAATAAGTACTTCTATAAAAATATATTTTCGCATACACACTTATGATTATATATCGGTCGTGTTTACGACAACACGCGTCATTTCCATTAGTTCCTTTCGGAGGTTACTACATCTGATATCAGTTTCGAGAAAATTTCTTATTATGCAACACTAAAGAGGTTTTAAAGTATAACAAAACAAAGCATCATAAATAGCTACTAGACTTTATGTGATGCGTATACGCCCATTTGAAAGTTCATAACCACGTCGCTCTGCGTTATTGTTTGAAGAAGAACTTTCGCCAATGATAAATATTCTCTTGTTTTGATGTTTCGTGAGAATTACACCCAATGATTACATTGACTGATTATACTGTGTTATCTTTACATACAAGTTGTCCCACCGAAGTGTAGTCCCTCTATAACAACAAAGCATTACATATACTTATATAGCATAAAAAATTATATGAAAATGTTAGGAGCTTAATCATTGAGGGATTTAAGAGATATAATTGGTTAGGAACAGTTGAATTGCATTACCAAATCACTGAACCGTGAGAGTGATTCATCACCTGATGAAGCTACTGTGTAGGGAAACAATTGTAGTGTTACAATAAAATTTTTATTGAAACTGAGTTGTTATTATTACAAATTCATCATATTATGGATAAGTTTCAACAAGTGACAGCTTCCACCATCAATAGTATAAAAAATGTGGTTTACTGTTGATATTTAAAGCTTTTTTCATTGCAATTAATTATTTTATGTTTATCTTACAGATTAATTTCACTAGAATGTCATAGTTATTGCCATTTGATACTTGTCTTCGTGGTTTAATCTAGTCGCTTTTTAATAACTCTTAATCGCGTACGCCACTGATCATTGTCCTCCTCCCCTTTATGATTTTTGTATAGGTTTCCTTGTACTTAACTGATGAATGAGCCCAACCACAAAGTTAAAGTGGCTGTTGGCCTATATAGCTATGTTAAATTCGTTCTTCTATTTATTTGTGAGTAATATAATGACCCTTTTCTGTTTTTGCTAAGCTATTTCCTATGGCTTCTCTTATTCCTTACGTGTTTCCTCAAAGATCGTTAAATAATTTCACAATGGCCCAGAACATGACAAGGGTAACGGATTTGAAATTCAAAAATAAAAATTGAAAATGTCGAAAGATATACATAAATACGTAGAGCTGTAAGCTACTCCCATTACTCACCAACAGCTCTATGAAGACCTCCAGAATTTCTAATAAACTTATCCAATTTACCTTTCTGAGGGGATAAATTAAAAGATTTGAAGGTCCCAAGGAATATTCGTTTTGGCAATTAAGCAGTCATTTAAAGAATTCATAAAATATATCTTCTGTATAAAATTTAATCGTCACGCAGATAAAATTTTTAACCATTGGGTGGTCATCTTGGTTATATTGAGCAGAATAACAGAAAAAGGATACTGGTTTTAAAAACTCGTTGACTCAAGAGAGATGAAGGGGTTGTTTAAGTGGTGCATATCAAAATTCAGTAAAAGTGAGAAGTAAACGCAGATTTTTCAGGATTGTTAGTTTTTAAATAATAAAATGCTGTATGTACTTATCTAGTGTGAATATTTCTTTTGATTAATCTTGAAAAAATTCTTCACAATTATTGCAGCTGATTTTATGAATATCAGATTTATTCTTGAAATTGTTATCATCCTTTATGGTTTTATAGAATGTTAATTATGTTATTTTTATTATTATAAAAATGATTAAATCTTCATAAATTAGTTCAATCATTTTTGTAAAATTCTTCCGATAAGTTAATTTATTCTTAATTCGTTGTCCAAATATGCGTTAGTCATTAATTTAGTGATTAATTTTATGTTTCCGAATATTTTTCAAAATACCTCTTTTATTACCCTGATTTTCTGTCACTTTCAAAATATGATCAAGCCCTTTTTTATATCCATGCTGATTTTGTGAAATTTCAACTATTAAAAGCAGCAATCTTGTGCCTCTTACAATTGTATGACTCAAGTGGTACATACACTGTTAAAAATTTTAGTAAAATTACAATTGTTTTACAAAACAAAAGATAAGTAAAATTACAAATCAGTGTATGGCAATACAAAATTACAATACAATTTAAGTAATCTTCTAAGATACATGAGGAAATCTACTAATACCAGTTGTAATTTTCCAATTTTTATGTATAAATTCTACACACATTGTGATTTTACTGAACCGTTTATCAGCTTGCAATATAAAGCATTTCGAATTTACAAAAATTGTTTGTAATTTGATTTATTACAATTTTAAGAAAAATTACAAAACAAAATGTAATTGAAATTACAATGAAGTCAATGAAAGTTTAAAAATCTTTTTCTTATTTTTACAGTCTTGATTATAGGATTCCATAGTGTATTGTAATTTTACTAAAAATAAATCTGCTGTAGCAGAACTAAATTATCAATATTTTTTTTACACATTCTGAAAGTGTGATGAATTTTTGAGACACAAAATAAAAATAATCTATAAAAAGAAACAAATAATAAATATAAATTCATAATTAATACCAACCTTACTATGATTATCTATTCACATCATAAACTAAGTTATTAGAAACGCTCGTGTTATTTCTTGTCTTTTTGCATAAAAACATGAGTTTGATCAGTGGCCGCCAGATGGCGCTGTCGCCCATGTTTGCAGGACATTTATTTTCTAATATTTATGAAGCCAAAGATATCAACCCCGGGGAGTTAATAAATAAAAGCAACTCAACGGTGACTGTTGATATATCATATCATGCGTAACTTTTTAGGAATACCTTTCTATACTTTCTAACATAAGGTGTATCAATTAATGTTTTTTCTGGATGGTCCAAATATGCCATTTTTTTCTTTAATTTTGTCACTCGCGTTTTCTCGACTTCTAAACATACTGAAACTACGAAGTATTTTTAGTATAACATTACAATATTTGTATTTTTATATTACTAACTATAACTAGATTATTGGTAACTAGTAAAATTGCTACGAATATTTTGTAGTATTCCTAAACTTAGTTGAAATGCATTGTGCAGTATAATTACAATAAAGCATACTGAAATTAATAAACAATTTCACTATAATTTGTTTAACAAAATTACAATATTTGTATTGTAATTTTACTAAACAGATTATAGGTAACTCTTTAGTAAAATTACTACAAACGTTTTGTAATTTTCCAAAATTTAATTGGAATTAATTGTGTAGTAAATTTACAAAACTGGATTTTACTTTTACTATATCGTGGTGCGTCACAACTTCCAACAATTGTTTTGTAAAATTACCATAGAAATTTCCAACAGTGTACCTATCACTGCCAGTAGCTTTTCTAGAAACTTCGGTAGTTAAATGTACTTTTATAATAGTATATTCAACAGAACAAGAAAGAGTTGCGAATTGTTTATCTTTTGTAGCTCTAATTTTAACAAATTTCTTGTGATGGGATGCCCTGTACATATTTACCACTTTCTTTCATTTCCTAGTCATCTTTAGAGCGCGTTTCATCAACACGATGATGACGGTTATCAATCGTGCGTGACTAAACTAATTACGATGGCACTTTACAAGGTGCTTTTTCAGTTTCTCTATCCCTTTTCTGGTAGTATACATGACAATGGCTTTTATCATTTTCTTTATGTTGACCTGTCAAAATGTTACGCAATGCCGGTACATTAAGTATTATTATACAAACATACTCGTCATATGTCGGCATGAACATTGATTTACATATTAAATGTAAGCTACAAAATCAAATATATTTAACCGACATGAAAATATTTAAAAAAAACTTATTTACTTATTAATTTTTGCTGCCATGGTCGACGTTTTTTAATTTTTTATTTTTATATACGATTCATGTCCTGTTTCTTCCAAAATATAAAAACGCAAGAGTTCCTTTTGTCTTTGCCGTTATTGTTCATAATTTACAATGAGATATGGCGGAGAGAATCAGAAAATAATGACAGGCTTAAGGTTACGGCGTATCGGGGTAATTATTACATAATTTCTCATTCGATGCAATGTAACCGAACAATTTAAAGTCTTGTAATTTACTCTATATCCTTGAGGATGATTTACTGCTCTGATTATTGTCCGATTACGGAGCTTAATATATAGTGTTTTCCGCAAGAGCGGTATCGGAGCAATTACCAATTACGGGGAAATACGATATGATTTGAAAGATATAGTAAATTCTTCGATACAGATATTAATTGCTTATCCAAAAATATTATCTGACATCGGAAAAATATTTCATTTATTATATCCTTATTCTAAAAACTTTTAACCGACCTTATCAGCTGTACAGATAACTGAAATTTGAAATCACTCAAAATTTTTATGGAAAGCTTTCTTAACTGAAGAAAAAGTGTTGTAAAATCGCTTTCCACAATTTTACTTGTAATTTTACCTCAGTAACAGATTGTCAAATTATTGATATTGTTTTGTAGGTAATCCAAAAGATAAAATAGAAACCCAAAGGATAACTGGAATTTACATAATACCAAATGTAAAAATTGTACTAACTAGTGTAAATCTATATGGGTCAGAGCTATAAGACAACTAACGTTAGATTTAAGGAAATTTACGACTTCTTAAGTTTATTACAATGGGATATTCCTTGATAATGACCACTTAGTCGACCCTGGTTGTTTACGTTTAATTAGAAGTGTTTATTATCACTGTCTATGTCCTCCTCCTCCCGCCACTAATTTGAAATAAACGCAAATTAGAGAAGTAGCGTTTGAAGGGGTAACCATTGGAAAAACTGTGGTTCTATAGATTTTACATGAAGTTAGATTTCGCCAGATATTACGTTGATTCCATCGCATTTCATTAGAATCGTGTTGGACTTTATTTCGATTTTATTCTCATAATAAGACTTAACCATATGTCGGGGATTCACATTATTTTAATTCGGTTTGATTTTAGTGAATTTCATTTGGATTTCATTAGATCTCATGTGAATTGTAAAAGTGAAAGAATTTGATTGAATAAAACATTAAAGTATTCAAAATTATGAAAGAAAATATGTATCTTTTATTAAATTAAATTATGAGAAATGTTACATATTGCGCTTGAAATTCTCATGTAATTCACACCATAGAAATGAATGAAATTCCGATGACATTTTCTGAAAAAAGATAATCTATGAAATACATGTGAAATCCCCAAAATTTCCATAATATCTTATATTATTAATAAAATCCAAATGGTATGCAATAAACCCCCACGTAAAATGTGATTATATTAATGTAAAATCCGATCAAATGTAGGTATGGAACAAAAGACCGGTAAATAATTTTCCACACATTTCCGATAATTTTTAATTGAATAACCCATAAATCTATTTTCTTTTTTAATTTAAATTTTAAAGAAGATTTTATGGGGTTTTATTTGCACAGAATATTTTAAGCATTTCATCCCGATGGTATTGATATCATATGATTTCCAAAGTGATGCTCAGATTTCAATAGACACCACAGGAATTTCTCGTAGACTTATTCCAAAGATTTTATCAGTTGCTACCCCTTCGCTAGCGTGATCTTTATATATCCTAACTCCTAAATTAATTTTTTTATGTTGTCGTTATTAAGAATTATTCATAATCTAGAAATGTTTCATAGGATTAATTTAAATGAATAATAATCCTTAGAATTTATGTTAATTCTTTTAGACACTCATTAGAAGTTGGGTATCAGAGCATTTTAAATTTGGTACACTTTTATGTGTTTTATTTAATTTAATTTCACAGAACTCCACTTGATTTTCTTAGTGTGTTTGCTGTCAAAAGCTCTATAAAGTACGTATTTTTCCAATTTTCATATCAAAACATGAATGAACATGGGCATCCAAAGCAAGCAACACAAGCTCATTCACTTTTACGTTGCCAAATAAAGCGTGTTACCTTTAGAAGCTCGATCTAACGTTACAATCTTAATGATAGCTGTGAGCATAAAAGATAAAATAAAGTTCGTCGGAAATTAGTAGCGGCAAGTCCGCGCTAGCTATTAATTATTTCGAGCTAATTTGAATTACCGGCTTAATTGTTTAAAAGCGAGACTTCCGCAAATGAACTATAACGCAATTATGTTAAACAGCACACACGTGTGTGTGTCTGTTTGTCCGTATATATGTGTAGGCATGTTCGTCTATGCACTTAGTTCTATGGCCGATCATCATTTAGCAGCCTTTGGAGCAATTAGTGACTCTAACACACGCATGTCGATGGTGAACACTTGCTCATGGACGTTTAAGGCGATGAGAAATTATTATCCTACTTATTGACTTAAATAATTTAATTATTCGTTACATTAAAACCGGAACTAATATGCTTTACAATACAGTCCGTTATACGTTAGTGATGTACCTGTATGTTTTAGTTATAACGTTAGATATGGTTTGCGAGATTTAAAATCTTAACAAGGGAGAAGGGCCAAAACTATAAGAAAAATACCTCATGTAATTAGTGGACATCCCCTTGCTAACTTTGTACTGTGGAGTTACATTAGTTACAGGGTTGATCGATTCAGTTCATGTATTTATTGCAAAACGGCATGCATGTACATATTTGAACGTACGCAAAATTTCCCTTTTTAGAGTTTATTTGGAACGCGACTCTATATGGCGATTGATTTTTTCATTTGTTACCTTTTGTTTTAAACGTGGTGTTGAGGTCATTTCCCACGGAATAGTGGCACACCGCGCCGATAAGAGGGACAGGTAAATACAATTGTGAGTACCTAGATCGCAACGGCCACGGGCGGTGTGGCGGCAATCGCGGCGCCGAAACGGCAACGTGGTGTTCGTTGTGGGACAATAATGAGATAAAGGAGTTATGCATTGAAACCCATGGTGACCTGCTTCAAAATAATAAATTGTCCAATGACCAACGAGTGAAACTCCCGTCATTTACGAGAATTGCGAGCTAACCTAAGTACTACATTGCTATATAGAATAGGCTCGCACAAATTAAGCACGTTACAGAAAACACAATGGATATAATCCACAACCAATTGTTAATAACTAATCATTTTAGAGACAATAGTTCAGTAATAAATAATGCGGATAGCATAATATTAACAAGCGGACAGATTACGACAGAAATAACGCGAAGAACTTTACTAATCTTCTAGAGATATTATTTATGAACAAGTATTTTTAAAATTTCTAGAAACTCTCAGTATGGCGTGCTGATAAGAAGTAGCATACAAAACGGATAGCACAATAAAAAGAAAAATCCGTAATAAGACAGAGGATTACGACAAATACAGTAGATCCGGAGTATACAAACTAAAATATAGGACTATACAGGACAAACAGGCAGGAAAATAGTACAAAGATAGAAAGAGCATATAATAAAATATACAGATAAGGAAAAAGTGCTTCGGACAATTAAAGTGTCGTGTTTTGGCGTTGGGGTTTGAGCTATTTTGTTCGTTCTAAAAAAACAACATCATCAGCATACAAATAAATAACACCTCAGACGCCATATTCACCCCCTCAAACTCATCGCTCAGAACAATATAAATTCACATCACCAAACAACAACAGATTAATCAGCTTGATAATGCCGAAAGGCGAAACAATCGTCGCTGCAAAAAAAGCAAACAAAATGGACAACCTAAAATTAAAATCTCGGTCCCCTACTGACCAAGATGCTAACCTTCGTTATTAATTTGATTTTTTTACTTTGTAGCTCATTACATTTAAAAGTTGTGTCGTATTGTGTAATTCTTTTAAAGTGGCGGTTTAGACAATAAAACTTTCAAGAGATTGAAGAGAAGAATAACTTATTAGGTCGAATGATTGACGACATCGGGGCAGTCAATGATAATGTTAGTCTATCTTTGCGTGTGAGATTCAAAAAGTGTTATAGAACCTCTCAGGTACCTGAAAGGTCACTACGGTAATTGATTTCTAGATTTGCATCGAAACATTATTTATGTGAAAAGTATCCTGTAAAAGCCTTCATTTAATCCTATCTGTTAATTATGCTAAGTAGCCGTGTAATAAGCGGGGTTGATTTTGTCTCAGGGTCGATTTTCATCTGACACCATACTAAGCTTTGCAGGCACATGTGGTTAACAGAATCCTAAACGTGTTTCATTGAAATTATGCTGCAATAGAGAATTCCAGTTTTATTGTCTGAATCACTGCTTTAAAAAATAGACTATACATATCTTCAATTTCTTATAATCGACCAAAAAAGTTTCTTAACTTCCCCAAAAGTTACAATTTGTGTTTTTCAAAGTGCCTTAAGAGTTCTTTCTCGATTCGGAAGCAATGACAAATATCTTCTTATAAGAGATGCACTTTCTAATAGTAGGTAACTCAAGTGCAATTTTCCTGGATAACAGTTTTAAGTCATTTCCGTTTATACCCTCTTATAGTTATGAATTTATGAAGTATGCCCTTTTATTTTCCTCTTAATGTTAAAAATACAGAGAAAGCAGATATTTACCTAATTGCTAAATATGCGCTTACTTCCGCATAGAATACATTACGAAAGTTATTTTGTAAGGACCCAATCATCGCGCACTGCATCGCCTTTAAAATAACAGCAATACGTTTCGTTATTTA
Source organism: Agrilus mali (assembly GCA_029378335.1). Taxonomy (NCBI): domain Eukaryota; kingdom Metazoa; phylum Arthropoda; class Insecta; order Coleoptera; family Buprestidae; genus Agrilus; species Agrilus mali. The sequence goes on from CM055659.1 coordinate 19,917,579, forward strand.
TTGCTTTTGTGATAACCTTTGCATACTATGCAGAAGAGTGTTGGTTTTGTGAAATTAGTTTCTTTATATGGCAATAAGTTCCTCACGTTCTTACGGTGTCCTCCATCTTTCGATAAATGTCACAAACTGTTTTTACCACATAAAGTAACGAAATCTAATGTCATAATCTTTAAATTTTTCTTATTGTTGAATCCGGTTAAATGACCTAAAATATTCGCACCATGCAACAGAAAGATGATTGCTTCTCATTTTCTGAAACTAATGGATATGTGTATCTTCTTATTAATGATAACAAAACTGTATTCACAACATGTATTTCAAAACACTGACTATTCCTTTTCTGCAATTGTACCTTTCTTTCAAAAAGTGCAATAATTTCTGTAATAAATTGAAGGATAACAGACTGTACGTAGGTAGTTGTTAAAGGTACTGCAGTCTCATGAGCTCTGACCTTGGGCTGAACAGAGACATAACTCCACCCATTGCTGGCATTGCTAACTGAATATCGATCCACGTATATCAAGCTAGCACGACAAAGTTATTTTTCCGATTTCTAACTTGCACTATAATTTGTTACCAAATCAAAAAATTTGTCGCTCGTGCCGTTTAGCCATAATCAGCTGTAGTGCTAGCATGATATCAAGCTAGCACTACACATAGCGTATCTCGAAAAGGAAATGTCGTAGGATATTACTGTAAAGGCTATAACTTGTCGCTAATTTGTCGCTGAAAGATGACACATTCAACGAATTTGTCGCTAGTCTTATCTTCAACTGATAAGCGAAAAACTGTTGGAAAATCATCAAACTGGCACTACATATGGCATATCTCAAAAACGAAATCTCATGGGATATTACTGTAAAGGCTATAATTTGTCGCTAATTTGTTGCTGAAAGTTGACACATTCAACGAATTTGTCGCTAGTCTTATATTAAACCGATAAGCAAAAAACTGCTGGAAAGCCATCAAACTCTCAAAAGGTAACGTGTTGCCCAATATGGGGGAAACAGGGAAAACCTAATTTAAAAAATTTGGTAAATAAATCCTATCTCTTAAAACAAATGTAATCAAGAACTCCTTGATTAATTGTTTGATGATTTTTCTGCAGTTTTTCGCTTATCAGCTGGAGATAAGACTAGCGACAAATTCGTTGAATGTGTCATCTTTCAGCGACAAATTAGCGACAAATTATAGCCTTTGCAATAATATCCTACGACATGTCGGTTTCGAGATACGCTATGTGTAGTGCTAGCTTGATATCAAACTAGCACTACAGCTGATTATGGCTAAACGGCACGAGCGACAAATTTTTCGATTTGGTAACAAATTAGCGACAAATTATAGTGTAAGTTAGAAATCGGAAAAATAACTTTGTCGTGCTAGCTTGATATACGTTATCCATCCGATTTCTTTGAGGATATATTTTGTAAAATCCAAAAATCTATTATTTAATTCAATTTATTGTTCATATAGACAACATGATGACGAACAGCCTCAGTGAATGGAAAAATGTTAAGTAACTATTAAGATCAAGGAAAAGTTATTAAGAACACCTTATTAACAAAATTTTTTTTTTTATTGTATGAAACCTGTTGACTGTTTGTTGTCATGATTTTCGTAATAAGACGGACGATGGAAATTGGTGTATTGCAACATGGAATTATTCCAAATTAGTGATTAGATTCTTATAGCCATTGTCTCTGATTGCGGAAAGCTTTGCTTGTTATTTTTTACCCGTGAAATCCTCTCAGCTCATACAAACCTGTCGAAATAACTGTTGAATTCCTCCACTGAGACTTGTACTTGCACCTCCTGTTGTAGATTTTCTTGCTTCAGCTCCTTCGTACCCAGTGTTATTTAAACAGGATCCAGGTGTGTAATGTATCTGAATCGTCTTTTCTTCCATCTCTTTTATTTTATCTTTAAAAACTTGAATTCTGTAATTGGTGGGGTGTTGATACTTGGTTAGTTCTCCAGTAGGTACCTATATTTAAAGTCTGTAAGCAAATTTTCAAATCTGAATATCCAGAATGTCAAATCGAAAAATTGGAAAGAAGACTGAGATCTCGTAGTAATCTGCTGTAAGTATATATTATTCTGAATGATAATACATTATTTTTTTTCGATGACAATTGTCAGTTGATTTCTCTTCGAAAAACTTGGGCTACTTAAAGGCGCGTAGAAACTCTTTCAAATCATACCTAATATACACATTGGCTTAAAAGCTTTACCACTTTCTATGCATATAAACTTAGTGATAATATTATTCTTTATTTTATCTTTAATAACATGAATTTTGTCATTGGTACAGTGTAGATACTTAATTAGTTCTCAAGCATTATCGAAATTTCAAATCTATAATAGCATCCTGTTTTTCCAATAACAACCATTAAAATTCATCAAAAACGATTTAACTTTTAGTGTCATTAAGGACTTATTATGAACTCTTTATACATAATATATATTTACTTAAAGTTTCTATAATTTCAAAGTAATTGTAGATGTACAAACACGTTGATGATACTGTGTCTTAGATTTGAGTTTGTTCCCTTGGAAATGCGGAACTTCACAACCACAATTTGCGTTTATCACATTTATTATTACATTAGATTTTTCCCTTTTATTATTCTAGCGTGTAAACCGTAAAAGGTTTAGTAAAAAAGCACCTTTGAATGGAATTAACATTATAAAAATAATTATCTTTTCAATTAGCTTTAGTTTGAATAAGCAGTTAGTACTGTTTACAGTTTCCTTTTAGTACTAATTAAAGTGGGAAGATTTTCTTATATCGTTCCAGTACTTCCTTCATAGAAAGTGTTAATTCATATATTCATATAACGCCTTCCATTCATTTATTATTATAAAAAATAAGCGACGACTTACCATACACTGTAGGAATAGCAATTACTGATGTTTTCCTAGTATCATTTTAAAAATTGTATTGCTTCAGTTAGTGAACGTAAAAATTGTCTTTTACAAGTTATATCGGAGTATGAGCAAGTCGTCGTCGTCGTGACCAACGAGCTAAGTATTTTAAAGAAAATATTTTATAATTGCATATGACTTTAGCATTTCCCTTTCGTGACTTTGCCATCTTCCGGTATGCCTTATTTATAAATTCCTAGCAGCCATTGCACTAAGTGTTTACTAACCTTTGGTAATCAATTTAGAAAACAACCTCAGTTAACTTAATCAGCTATTTTCCTTTTAAGCTCGCAAATTACTGTTATTAGTGTTTGAATGAAAAACCACTTACGGAAGTCACTATTCAATAACTGAAATTGGTGGTGTTTATTGCAATCTTATAACCATTGCACTTTTATTACTTTCAAGGTAGGTATGAGTGCATACCTGTGCACTGGTAAAGTAGTTTTACCTTTGCAAATTACCAGAGTTTATCCAAAAAGTTAGAGATTCTATTCCTACAATAATAAAATTTGATTTCATATTTTGAACCCACTTACATTTTAGACGTTTCCACAAATTTTCTGAAAAATTCATCACAACAATCTCATAATACTAAAAAGAAACTAAGCCGAAGTAAGAAAAAGATCACTACTGCTATACCTTTTTTATTTTATCCGGACGAACACGTGAGCAGAAAAATAGCCAACCTTTGTTATGTCGCATTCGCATTTCCTGCTATACAATTTTCAATTTAAAACTCGACTGTTGAAATTTCCTACCTTAATCTATCGTCGGCAGCTTTGTAACATTATGTAGGTAGATTGTTAGTATTCCATTGGAATTTCTGAACAAAAGCTTGTTACTTTACGTTGATGTTCCATAGCCCGGATATCCTTAGCAAGACACGTACTCTTATGGATGAATCCGAAATTACGGAATTGATGATTCAGTTGCATAAAGGCAGCCAACATTATATCATTAGCTTCCTCCAAAATTTACTTTTTAACTTTATATAAAATTAAAAACCACTTCATCAAACTGCTGTAAGTGCATACAAGCGAGCTTACATAGAAATTTTGATGAAATCGATATGCTTTTCAAAATTCAAAACGGAGAGATTGGTGTCTGAATGTTAAAGGGTATAGCCGGATTAATATGGGAAATCTGACCCCGCGGCTTTTTCGACTCGTACTCAGGGGATCGATTTGGTGTCGAATAAAAATAATTCACCTCAATTTTTAGCTCTTTAACTCAAAAGGTTTTCGAGATTTTCAAAAAACCTGGTTTTTTCGATTTAATTTTTATTTTTATAGTAAAATTCCAAATTAATTGATGGTGGTTTTTTGTCTAATTCTTATGAGTCTAAAACATGAAAAAATAATATGATCATGCTTCTAAAACAAAAAGCCGATTTTAAGCGAAGGAAAGAAAATTAAAATCTTTATTTTTTAGTCTTTGTGGAATATGTCACTCACTAAAATTCGTCAGAAAATCTATTTTATACTCCTTTGCACTCCGGAATTTTGTTGAATTTTTTGAATTGGCGGAACAGTATGAAAAAAATTAAAAACTCATTTATTTTTTCTAAAATCTCGCGTTTTAACTAACTTATATTTTTTTTTTAGTTTAAAAAAATGCGTAGAAAAGATTTTTTCACTTAAAATTCACAATGACATTGCTTGTGAAACGTTTTCAATCATATTTGCTACACAATGATTACTTTAGCGTTTTAATACGTCAGCTTGGCGCGAGTTTTAAAAAACATAGTCTTTAAGTAATCATTATTGTGTAGCAATTTTATTGAAAATGTTTGATAAGCAATTTCATTGTGAATTTTAAGTAAAAAAAGATATTCTACGCACTTTTTTAAACTAAAACAAAAATATAAGTTAGTTAAAACGCGAGATTTTAGAAAAAAAAAGAGTTATTAATTTTTTTTATATTGTTCCACCAATTCAAGAAATTCAAAAAAGTCCTGAGTGTAAAGGAGTATAAAATACATTTTTTGACGAATTTTGATGAGTGACATATTTCACAAAGGCTAAAAAAATTAAGATTTTAATTTTCTTTCTTCCGCTAAAAATCGCCTTTTCGCTTAATAATCAGGATTATATTATTTTTTCATGTCTTAGACTCATAAGAATTAGAAAAAAAATCATTACCAATTAATTTTGAATTGTACTATAAAAATAAAAATGAAATCGAACAATCAGGTGTTTTTAAAAATCCCGAAAACCGTTTGAGCTAAAAATTGAGGTGAATTATTTTTCTTCGACACCAAATTGAGTCGAAAAAGCTGCGGGGGCAGATTTCTCATATTAATCCGGCTATACCCTTTAATGATTAAAACTCAAAATACATATATATTGTGCCCTCCAAAAGTTAGTTGAAATATTCAGGCAAAAAGTTAATAAACCTAATATAATGAATACACTTAATTTTTTATAAACATTTGTATTGTGACGTGTTCGGTCACGGAAAACACAATTAACAAAACAAAACAACGAATTTATTTAATTACTAAAATTAATTTGACTACACTACAGTTATGAACAAGTCCGCACAATTTATTTTACTGAAAGTCTCTTGTACCGCTCGCTTCTACTATCCCATGTAGGAAATGACGATGGGCCCAGCGTTGGTTCAAGCCTGCACCAATCCTTTTGAAGCTTGGCCCAAAACTGCATACCCACATTGGCCCAACCTTAATTAAAGTCTGGGATGATAACTAAGGCCTAGGCTTGTTTTACAACATTGGGCCAAGGCTGGCAATAAACGTTGGTTCAAGCTTGATAAAGAGCACTGGACCAAGACTGGTAGTAAACGTTATTTCAAGCTTGATATACAACACTGGCCCATGACTGGCAATGAATGTTGGCCCAATCCTGAACTATTGTCAGCGATAAAAATATACTTACTCTACAATGTTATGATGAAATTCTTAAAAAATAAATAAATAAATAAATTGTACTTCAACAAATAAATAATTGATTGTACGAGATATATATTATTATGAGGATTAATGTAGCAGTAATTACACTTATTACATAGTTTCAACTTCAGTCATATTAATAATATTAATAATATTTTATTTTTTTAATCTCCGCTCTGTCCTTTGCACCTGCTAGAAATTTACTGGTAATATGGATAATTTGCAGTTTTCCGTTGATTGACTGTACTTTGATTGTATAAAATCTGAAATGTTTATTATTGAGTAATTAAAATATAACTATACACATTAATTGCTAAAATATTTAATTTACCATTTACAATTTTATAAAATTCAGTCGCAGAAATTTTTTTTTTCCAACCCCATTGGACATTCTGCCGCATCCACTAAATTGTATTTGGACGTCTTTTCCAATTAATTTTTTCAAAATTTTATTAATGTCTGCTGCATAATTTGTGGAACCGATAGTTTCTAATCGAAAAATTTGTTTCTGTAAATCAAACAAAAAATATAAATGATACGATCAAGCAAATTAAAAAATTTAGTAATTATTATTTTTTTTACTGACTAGCTTTTGCAATGATGTTAATGGGACATGATGACTAATTATCATTAGGATCATCTTGTAGATCCTTTATCCATTCATCAACTTTGTCATTGTCCTTCTTGGGAGGATAATAACACCTGCTATCATCATCTAATAACCAAGAAATTGGCAACAACTCCACGCACTTTTTTTATTGACTAATTCGTCAAACTCAACCACAACGTACAAAACATCAGAATCAGACATAATTAAAAGTTATTACCGGTAGACTTATAACTAGAGATATTATTATAACCACTGATGTTAGATAAGAGTCTAAATATATGTTTGATTCAAAAGGTAACATATTTGGTTAGTAATTGATAGGCAATGCAATTTATTAAACGCGCTCGCGACCCCCTTACGACAACACACTGACTGTTTAGGCGGCAAGCAACGCGAACACGTGCAATTATTGATTAACCTCCGAGGGCAGATCACGTAAGCAAAACCTTGAAATAACAGAGCATCATGTAGCCGAGGCTCGGCTGCTCAAGGACTGGCCCAAGCTCGGACCAACATTGAATAGCCGAGGTTTGATTGTTCGTAGCTGGCCCAAGCTCGGACTAACATCGAATAGCCGAGGCTCGGCTGTTCAAGGACTGGCCCAAGCTCGGATCAACATTGAATAGCCGAGGTTTGATTGTTCGTAGCTGGCCCAAGCTCGGATTAACATCGAATAGCCGAGGCTCGGCTGCTCAAGGACTGGCCCAAGCTCGGACCAACATTGAATACCGAGGTTTGGTTGTTTGTGGCTAGCCCAAGCTTGGGCCAACATAAAAAAAAGTTGCACTAGATCGACCCAGGCCTGGGCCAGCATTGAAAAGCCGAAGCTCGGTTGCTCAGAGTTAGTCCGAGCTTGGCCCCGTCGTTCAAGACTGGGAGTTCCTACATGGGATAAACACTACTTGTCGCTCGGTATACCATAGACACTATGGTTCGCCTGTATCGCCTATCGATCGCTTCGCTTCCAAACATCAGCTGTTACTGTCAACTAACTCGGTGTGAGTGTCTCGTCCGCCTTTTATAGTCTTCTCAGACTTTTTTTAGGGTATTCTACAGCCGTCTAGTAATCCAATTGTTTTCCCATTGATCTTTGCTGGTGTTTTCTAGATGTTTCAGGAAAGCCAAAAATATTCCTTATGTAACCAGGGAAGATGTTCATTAATTATGCTCACACCAACTTAATTGGCAAGTACTCGTAACAGTATTGTATTTGAAAGTACAATATTTAAATTATTACAGTAGACTCCCGATTATCCGGAATAATGTGGACCGGACCTATTCCGGATGACCGAATTTTCCGGATAATCGGAATCGGGAGACGGAAACTATGAGACCTTATTGAAGAACATTTATTATTACATATGTAAATAATCTGTGCAACTTGCAGCCCTGCACTAAGCTCTTTACCTAGCCACTAGCTTTCTAGCAACAGCAAAATCAGCAGAAGACATAGTTTCTATGGTCAATTAAAAAGATAAAAGATTACGGCCGCATGTGTTGCACTTGTGCCTAACATAAACAGACATAAGATATGCCGTTATCAACTAACGGGTCGGGTGCGGTCCAGTAGGGCGGCACCGAGCAACACCATTTGAAAGATGTCCTTCAGAGGGTGTTGTATACCGAGGCACATTCTTTTGACCATTTGGAGTAACCAAATGTACACTACTGTCTACTGTCTACTAAGAAAGTTTAGTTTAGGATAATTCCGGATAAACGGGAGCCGCATCACTCCAGTTCCGGATAAAACGGCGGATTTAAAAATCGATATCATTCCGGATAATGCAGCGTTCCGGTTAATCGGGATCCGGATAATCGGAAGTCTACTGTATGTAACATGGTCATGAAAATTTTAATTAACTATCGTTACAATAAAACATAAATAATGTAATTAAACCTCAAAATTTTTATCGCCAAAAGTTAATTAAATAATAGTTTTTGTTTTAGTATCTCGTATGTCCACCTCTATTCTGGATTACTGCTCTAAGTCTTTGCGGCATTGATTCTACCAGCTTTTGTAAAACATGTTTAGGCATATTCAACTATAGATAAAAAATCTCGTTTTTGAGTGTAACGACGTTGCTCCTTGAAATTGTAGAAATCCTACGTTTTATCTTATCCCATAAATGCTCTATGGGATTAAGATTAGGTGACATAGACGGCCAATCCAATAGTTTTATCTTATTTTTTTTAAATATTGCATTGTTATTTTCGATGTGTGTGTAGGATCATTATCTTGTTGAAATATAAAATTCTTATTTAATCCCATAGAGCAAGCAGATTTTTGTAAATTATTCTTCACGAGCAGTCATCTTACCATCAATCACATGCAATACCAAACCAACAAAAACATCCCCACACTATCACCCGACCACCTCCATATTTCACTATTGCTCGCAGATATTTGTTATCATATGGATTATCTGAATTAGATCGCCAAATTGTTTTACATCGATTATTTCCATACACTTCAACTTCGATTCGTCACTAAAAATTACTTTATTCTTATGAACATTGGATAAGAGGGTTTTTTCTTCGAGCTACATGTCCTCTTAATTTTGCATCATGAAGACGTATTCATATAGTAGTTTGAGAGACTGTAGAACCAGCATTTTGTAATTGTTCTTGAATTTCCTTTACTGTTACAGTGGGATTTTTTTTGCAGAGACGCACAATCAGTCGATTTTCCTTTGTTGTACTCACTTTTGGACGTCCATATCGAGGCCTATCAGCTAATGTCAAGGTTTCTTTACTTTTTTTAGTATTTTTCGCACTCCTTCAACACTAACTTTTGACGCATCACTTTAGACTATAAAATCATTGTTTATGTTTGGGCAGCGCAAGCGATAAGGATTTGTCTCTCTTTCTTATGGAGTATTATAAAGCACAGTGAGTTGAAATAAAAGCTATATTACTTATTTATGTTGTATGAAAAAAGATTATTGACAACAATTTTCTTTAAAATAAATCATAGCTTATTTCAACTCACTTTTGGAGGGCACTGTAATTACATACGTAGCTCGTTTAAAAAGAAAACCTAACGCTCATATTCCACTACAAAAAAGATAAAAATTCTAGAGATATTTACTGGCCTTCCCTCTTCAAATAAAATTTGATAAGACGATTCGTTCTGGCCAATAATGAACTCACGTAATTAATGTATGTCTCCTTTTACATTTTAACAGGCGGGCTGAAAAGTTCGCAGGCTAGCATAGAAAAAAGTTTTTTTTTTTTTGATAGATTTTGATTTTATTATTCAATATAGTTCCTTTCGAGGGCGAAGTAACGATTATAGCGGTCATACAATTTTTCGATACCATTTTTATAATACGATTTGTCTTTAGCTTCAGTTTCGGCGATTACCTCTTCATTTCTGTCCAGAGAGCATCCCCTTGAGGTCTGACAACAGAAAAAAGTCGCTGGGGGCCAGATCTGGAGAGTACGGTGGATGCGGAAGCTATTCGAAGCCCAATTCATAGAATTTTGACACAGATTTCATTGATTGGTGACACGGTGCATTGTCTTGATGAAACAGCACTTTTTATCCATTTTTTCAAAGTAACAAAACTTCTTTCACTAAAAATGCTATAACTCAGATACTAATAGTGCAACAGCTGTCAAATATATACACGCGTCTTTTGAAGGTTAGGGCTAACTAAAAATCATATGGATTTGATACTAGTAGCGCCATATATGGGTCAGCCTACGAACTTTTCAGCTCGCATGTTACATTTGTTAATTTTGATAAATTTTTGGTCAGTTTTATCATGATGTAGACTGTTGGTGCGCAATTCATACTCCTTCTTTTTGAATAAAGCAAAACATTTGTGTAGTTTGCAGTTTCGAAATTTGAATAACGTGCCGGGCAACAAAAGAACATTATCTTAATAACAGTTTCGGTTTCCCCGGCAGGTAACGTCCCTTCGCGTTGGCCACCAGATGATTGTTCAATAGACAATTACATAGAGACAATTTTGTGACAGTAGTCACGTAGCCACTAACCATAGCCTTAGGTCAAACACCCCACTAACATACCTCCACCCCCTACATTTTGTTGTTAAATTTAAGTATTTTATCTATCGAGATGTTATTGGAGTGTTAGAAGTTTACGAGTCATTGTCCATCTTTCGTAACTTAATCGTGTAATTATCTTTCATGCTAGTAGTAGTCGTTTTTAAGTGTACATATCTTCGTTAATAAAATCCATATAAGCACTAGTTCGTGTCATTACTCGCATGATAAAAAAACATCAAAGACAAAAATTAATCAAGGTCGCTGTATCATCCAAAAAAATATCGACTTCGGCAAATTAAGTTTTCCCGAAGAGGGTTAAGTGTTCCTTAGGAAAATCTAGGCAAGCAACACACCCGCATCATTCAACATAGACTGTGGATATACAGGTTTGTTAAAAATTGTGATAAATAACTGAGTATATGGTTTGAGACATTTATCTAACTCCAAACATAAACAAATTTTTATTCGTCATCCATGAGGATTATTCATGTTGAGTCACTGCAGGGAACCCATTTCTTTTATTTTCTAATTGTAGGTCTATTTGGTTAATTTTTTTTGTAAATCTACATAATGTTCATGGTTCCAGTTTAAAAATTTATAACAGAAATGACTAGTCGGACCATTTCCGTGTGGTATTCCGATGTCGTTGAGTTATGGTCAACGTTAGCCACCGCAAATCACAGGCATTGTATTACGACCTCCTGCGGAGTGACCGAACGATTGTGGGCCGATACAGATTGTTTTGTCTCTTAATTTAGCTGCCAGAGGATATTCAACTTATTTATTTGCGCCGGTTATTTAATCTGTTCTACTGCCCACGTGTTGTTTACCCGTTTGCCCAGTTTTCGTACGTTCGGAAATGCAACCGCGCCGCATCGATGCCTGTGCCATCATGCCACTTAAATAGTTAATATCTTAATTTGATGCAATTTGAATCCTACACCCACCGCATCCATATACAATGCAATTATTGAAACGGAGACTGAAATAATTATTATCAATTCTGGAAGTCGAAAACGTGCTCTCGTCGACGTCATTTTGATTGATGATACCACTTCATCCTAATTAAGTCATCCACGTAGCTTGCTAGCTGAATTTCAGACACCATTAGGCATTTTAAAATCTAATTGTTTTTTGTTTGTTTATTAAATTGAGAAGTGACAGCTGAGTAGTAAGTGCTATTTAATTTGGTTAGTGAATATTCATCCCATTAATATTTATAATAATATGGTAACCAAACAATTAATAATTAGTCTTATGCTTTTAGTTTTCTTCTTCATTGTATTGGTCTAGATTTTCTATATTTTTATCTTAAATGTGGCAAATTGAGTTACCATTTAAACATTTTTAGATTACGAAAAATCAGATCTTAATTCCCAAATATTAACCCCTAGTTATTTTTATAATCATTAGGATGGTAGGATTGATTGTGAAGTGTATGTATGGTATTTAGTACGAACGACAATATAGAGGAAGGTTGTAAAATTTTGTAACGGATGCAGTAAACGAAGTGGCTCTAAATTTGGTTTGAGTATCTGAAGCAAACTTTCCGCTGTTATTAAATGTAATTTAAGTTTACCGGAACGATTTAAATAAATAATCCATACAGCAATATAAATTCGTTCGTATATGTATTTCCTAAGACGAAGAGTTGTTCTAACAGTGCACGGCGGTCTGCGATCTGGATTTAAGATAATACATATTTGGATTAACGAGAGCGAAACGCGCCCTATAACCACATCTTCCTAAGCTCAAAAAGCCGCTTTCTAAAACAGAATTCGGTCCCAGGAAAACACCTGATTACCTACCAAGTACATAAATCTACTTTTTTGTCTTGTTGTTGTTGTTGTTGATGTTGGCGCCTACGCGGAAAGGTCTTCAATTAGAGCGACCAGACGACGGGCGAGGATGCCCTCATCCTTTCTTTACTTTATCATAAATCGATAGTCCAATTAGTTTTTGATTTCGAAATAGGTACATGTACAGCACTTCGGTAGGCCGTTCGTTCCATGTTTGACAACAAAAAAAAATTATTTTCATTTGTCAGGAACGCAAGGTTCCTAACTGTTGTGGGACCGTTATTTTTTTGGTTAAGTCATAAATCTTCACGTATTCATTAAGATAGCAACGAAATGGGCCTAAACTTTATTATAATTTATTCTATTAGGAAAAGATAATAATTATACCTAGGTCCAATTAAAAATAAATATTATTAAAGAAATACATAGACATTAAACATGTACCTAGGTAGTTACTAGTTAATTTAAACCACAACACAATTATTTATCCTTTTGATGCACTATTGGAACTGTATCTCATGGAAATCTCTTATTAAAGTAACATTTATTTCATAAATTTACTTTATAATGGATCATCCATATTTACGACATATCTTAAGGAGGAGGGAAGGGGTTAGGAGTTAAATGGTAAAGAACAAATGGAGAAGTGGAAAGGAAAGGGAGTGAATGTTAGGATGGTTGGGATGAAATGTAAAAGATAAGTACTTGAGGAAAATTAGGGAATCGAGATACTCGAAGGGGATGAGGGAGTTTTTATGGGAAGAATTGCCAGGGTAGATTTAAAATAAAATATATTTTTTGTGGATCTGTCAATAACTTTTTTGTTCTAATAAAGCTCTTCCTACAACTACTACTAATAATAATTTTAATTAAAATTCCCAATAGGTACACTGGAAGGACGTTAATTCGTTCCCAGTAGTTTTCTTAAATGGCAACGTCGCGCCTTTTCGGTCTGTATGTTGTCGATAATGTAGGAAACAGCAGAATCGCATCTATTGCTCGCTAATTGCGTGGCTGTTTCAATGTTTACATACAGGGTCTTTCAAGTTGATGGGCTATTAGTATATGAATTAGTAGAAGGAATTCACTTCTGAAACTTGGACTCATTTGGTTATTGTTTATGCCGCTTCTTTTAAAAATATTTTCAGTTTCGATTTACATCCGGTTATACCGAAAGTGGATGTTAATTTTCTTATTTTAAATGGAATGACATACTTCAAATTGTAGATTTTCTCAAAAAGTATAAGCAAAGTTATACGATAGTCCCATATCAAAAGACGCCAAATTCAATGAAGAATTCGAATATGTATTCAAAAATGGGTCATTCTATTTAAAAAAATTGACTTATGCCTCTTTGATATTGACCAACTTTGACCACAAAATTTGAGCACCCTGTACATTTTAGTTAAAAACCACATTTTTTTTCGATAATGTGAATAGTTATAAATAATTGTTACGAGTTATAAAGCAAAATCTTAAAAATTAATTGAATTACGGTTTTTAAATATTAACGTGCAGATGTCAAAAATTTTGAAAAAAATTAAATAACTCAAAATCCATCAATATTTTCGGAGTACTGCCTCCTATAAAATATTTATGAATTCATATTTTCTATCGGAAAATGTAAAAAAAAAAGTATGTCATTCCATTTAAAATAAGAAAGTTAACATCTACTTTCGGTGTAACCAGATGTAAATCAAAATTGAAAATATTTTTAAAAGAAGCGGCATAAACAATAACCAAATGAGCCCAAGTTTCAGAATTGAATTCATTCTACTCATTCATATACAAATAGCCCATCAACTTGAAAGACCCTGTATATTAAGTATGTAAACATTGAAACAGCCACGAAACTAGCGAGCAATAGATGCGATTTTGCTTGCAATATTATTGTTTCCTACATTATCGACAACATACAGACCGAAAAGGCGCGACGTTGCCATTTAAGAAAACTATTGGGAACGAATTAACGTCCTCTGAGTGTACTTAAATATCTACTTTACCTATCATTAATTTTTAATTTTCTAATCTATAAGTATTGGTAGAGAGCTGAAAGCAGCTGCTGCATTTCTTTTTGGTCACCTTGTATATTTGATACACTTGTTTTAAACTGTTTACCGGAACAAAGCCAGACACTCGCCGATATTTCAATTAACGTTATGTTGGAGTGTCATCTTACCCAATTTTTAATACAGACAGGAATTCTGTTACAACACCGGTGGATAAGTTATCCGTCAGATTGACATGTCGCTATCTTAAACAAGGATTACGAGATGTTAGGTTTAAATAGAAGTATTTTTCTTCTTGCTTCTATAATTACATTCACAGTTTCCGTTTGCCGGATAATACCTTTACTTACAAGCAATCGAATACCAGATGTCTGTATATGACATGGTATTTTTAACTTTAAAACACGTGACCTTTGCGTTGAAATATTAAGAAATTCATTCATATATGATTTCCCTATCAATCATCATTAAACTAAGGCGAAAGTAGCTGATAAAAGAAAACTGACTTCTTTTTTACGTTGAAACGTTCTTGTTGATAAGAACAACGTGCAGATACTTTCTAAAGAAAGCTTTCCGTTTTTTGCAAAAAATGATATAATTTTGCTTGATAATATATTCACCATTTTATTAACCAAATAAATTCAAAAATCGCATACGATATCGAGAGATTCCGTGTAAGGCATGTTTTGCAAAAGTTAGTTGCTATTACGGATTCGACACAAAATAAATCAAGTTTCTCGAAGAATATTTGATATTAATAACTGGTCTAAACGTTTCATTTAATGGATATTTTACTACATCCCGTTGTAAGTGCCAAATCATGAAGACATACAAATTATTGATAATTGGACAATATCGTACGCGGATAATATAGCATTAATTGCGACCAGTTGGAGTGCAATGAGGAAAATGTCAAACAAATTGGAAAAATACTTGGAAAAAAAACACTTGCAGTTGAATAGTGAAAAAACCAAACTAATAGTTTTCGGTGAAATAAGAGGTAAAAAAAAAAGAGAAAGAGGAATTGAGATGGAAAGGAAAGGTGATAGGAAGGGTTAAAAAATGCAACTACTTGGGGTACATGCTGACAGAAAATAACAAAGACGATGTGCACATAAGTAACTAAGTAGCTAAAGCAAATGCATTGCTGGGGAGAATATGGTGAATAGGACACAAATTGTGCAGAAATAACTGGGAAAGATGGGTAGTACTTTTAAAAACGTTAGTTAAAAGTATAGTGTTTTACGGAGTCGAGATATAGGGATTGAAAGAATATAGAATAGTAGAAAATATTTATAAAAGGTATATAAAATGGGTATTGCGTTTAGAAAGAAGTACCCCAGACTACATTTTAAGAAGGAAAACAAAATGTGAAAAAATGGTGGAAGATACAAGAAGAAGGGTTGTAAAATATGAATAAAAATTTGGGGAATTACCGGAAGGGGACTTAAGAAAGGAGATATGAAGAAAAAAGGTATTTGGGATCGGGACAAAATATAAATATGATAGGGATAGGGACAAAGCCTTAACAGAAATTGCAATAAGCAAAGAACAAATGGAAGAGTGGAGAGAAAAGGGATTTAATGTTAGTAGGATGGTGGGAAAAAGAATGAAATAGTAAGGGATGAGGATTTGAGGAAAATTTGTGAATCCACATACGCGAAAGGTATGAGGGAGTTTATATGGGTAGAATGGCAAGGGGATGAGGTGCCAAGATATCTTAGAGAAGGAAAAAGTATAGAGATAATAGCTAGATTCAGAATGGGGAATGAGTGTAATAAGAATAAGTATTGGATTGATAAAGGTAAGAGATTGTGTAGAGTATGTGGAGAGAAGAGTGAATGAATGGAATATGTGTTAGAAGAAGTAATGGGGAAGAATGAGAGGGAGGAACTTGGAAGGATAATAAATGCGGATGGTAGTGGTCTGGCCCTATTGAAGCAAATTTTAAGAAGAACAGGGGTGGAAAGGGGGGTAGGGCAAATACAGGAAAATTGAGTATATGGAAGAAGGAAGGGAATTGATTAGTGTAAATAATTTTTTGTAAGTTGGAGAACATAATATGTTTATTTTTATTTTTTTGTTTTTTACTTATGTATGTATAAGTGTAAAAACAACTTTTTTAATAAAGCTCTATTACTACAAAAAAAAAGCTCAATACTGACATCCGAAAAAAAATATATGTCAAATTGCCTTCAACCAAGACTTTTGGTAATTAATGAGAAAAAACATTGGAAAGGCCGGGGTCCTTTTTACTAGGTCCATGGATAAAATCTAGCAAAGATGGGATGAGAAAAACAGATGGCAGTGAACCAAAAATAATACTTGGAAAAGCTTTTGGCTGGATTTCCACCTGCACCCAGTCTAAGTAGATTGTTAAAAGAAAACAAGTGGGTTGAAGATGAACCCATTGATTTACCCCTTTTCTAGCTGGCAAAAATATCCCAATTTCTTGTTTACATTTTTAATTTTTAAGGATGACAACTATAATTATATACTAAACCAATTAAATTCCGAAACTTATATTAACCTTCTGAATTTTTTTCACACGTTCATTTTCATAAATAAACAAATTTTGCAATGGTTTCCGAAGGAGCCCAGGTTATTGGTGTTTTTTACTTTTTGTTGATTCATTTAATTCTCAAGACTAATTGTTAGATAAATTATAAAATAACAACATTCTCTTGCGTAAGGTATTTGCTCAAAAGTAACTATTTTTTATATTGTTTTTCGGTTGCTGATTTCTTAAGCATTTCATTACCGTTATCAAAATAAACAATTAATTCCTAAACTGGTAACATATACCAGCCAGGAATTGTTTGGAGCTTTGAAATTCTTAAGCTTTTTGTTCGGTGCTATTATTCTTTCATAAGATGAATTACCGACAGCTCATGGTAACTGTCCCGTTAAGTTCATACATTTAAACGTTTAATTCTTTTTAATTAAGCGTCTTCGTCATTGTCAACCAGTTTTGAAAGTTATTTGTTGTTCTTATAGAAACATCAGGTGAATTGCTGTCAGCTGTTCAACGCCTGTGCTTCGTACCGAATGAACCAGACACAAGAGACTGACGGCGACAATCGGCGACCTATTCTCATATTTACCTCAACATTTTCTGGACGTTTTTATTTTTAATATGTGCAACACATAGTTCGGTATTTCAGAAATTAGTTAATACTGACAGAGCAGATAAAAAAATGAATTAAAAGTGTCAGGCTTTTCTGCTTAATATACGCAGATGTTTTTACCTGAAGTAGGATAAAGATGGGTTAACCAGAAAGTAGAAATTCTTTTAACCCATGAAAATTAAATAGGACGATAGTAAGAAAAAGAACAAGGAAGAGTAAGAATTTCCAGCAAAATTTTCCCGAATTTATACCAAACCCGAATCGGACTTCAGAATTGCTTTTACATTTCAGGAGTCAGAATCAGCTTTAAATACATCTCGAAAATTCAATATATGAGAGCAATTTTGGCCTTAAATTTAAATTCTCCGTCAAAATAGAAATCAAAACTGGTTACCCTTTTTTTTATATTTCCAGGTGACTCTTTTGGGTGTCGAAATGAAAAACTGCAAAATTTTTTGACACTGAATTTGATTTTGGTCTTATAATTGAGTAATCATAATTCTAGCGATAAGAAGTACCCCAGAACCGAATATTCTTTTTGTTTTACATTTGTAGTTCACTTGAAAATTTGCCAAAAAATACAAAATGCGATTCTTGAAATTTAAGAAGAAATCTTATTGATGTACCGAGGCAATTGTGGGTCCTTAAAGAAGCCCAAAATATTTTTGCTACATCATTCTGTTCTTCTAATTTAAATACTTAACAACACTTTAAACAACTAAAGTGGCTTAATGAAGGGTGACTAAATTGAAAAAGCATGAAAAAGTCATAGTCCTAGTCCTCCCTTTATATAAAACAACAAACAATATTTAACACAAATTATTTAAATTGGGCTTAATGAGCATGCTTCACAAGGATTTGAAATGGTTTAATGTTCACTTACTATCAGTGTTATTTAGTATGCTAGAAGTCTGATAATATCATGTTAAAGGGCACTAATTCGTCTAAATCTATTACTAAAGTCCATTCAAATAAAGCTTTATATAAAGACTAAAGATATTAATTGACATTGTTGTATTAATATTCAGTATATCAAAAAATTGTGTGTGCCAATACAGAAGTAAGTGATCCTACCCAAAATGAAATTTCATGTTTCACATTAATCGGTTAGTAGCTTAACGAATAGAACCACAAGAATTAAGCTAATTTTGAATGTTTATTGTAGTGTAATTTATTTCGTGTGTGTGGTGTTTTTTATGGTGTTATTGTTTTATAAAAGCATACGCTTTAATGTAACTAGTAGGGCTAGTTTCTATAAAAATGGTAAATGAGGTTACATAAATGTGAAGTTGTTTTCTCGTATGCATATAAGAATAATGCAAACCCCATACGTGATGCCAAAAGTAACACTGAGAAAAAAAGGAAAATGCTACCTAGAGGCCTTCTGTTATTGTAGTTAGAGTAAGGCAAGTATGCACAATGCACAGCTTCCAGTTTCTTTAATTAATAATTGTGTTTATTAGTAGAGAAAAAAAAGAAAACGTGTGGCACTCGGGGACTGCCGCGGTAAAGCTATTGCATAGCATTTTTTATCAACTTATGCAATTATAATTATTTATTTATTTTTTATTAATGCAGTATTTTATTTTTTATTTGATATTAATTCAAGTTTTTTCTTTGATATTAATTCAAATTACACTTTTTGAGCGTGATGACAGATAAGGAAACCAATTTTTTTTACTTTTATGGAATAAATGAGAAGTTAATATCGTTTAAAATATTTTTATTATCTTACAATACATGAAGGTTATTCAGGAATTTTTATCATTGAAACTATAGGTTTATGGTAACTGAAATAAGAAACATAAGTTTGAGACTTGATATCCTCTAAATATCTGGAAAATACCGCGTCAATGGTGGTCCCATATTTTGTTGTGGATTCTTGTGGATCATTACTCATTTTCAAATTCAATTTTTCCGAAAAAAAAGTTGTCAACCGCTCTGATTTTTTATCAGCCAAGTTGATGTTGAAATCGCCAGCCAAGATAAGTGGAAATTTTAGTGTTAGGTTTTATTTTCGTTACGGAATTTCTTGATTCGATCTCCGCGCTCAAAGCCCGCGATAAAAGCTATGCAATAGCTTAATAACAATAGGAGCCTTCTTCTTCTGTGCAGCGTTCTCATACTCCTGGTAAATATTAAATACCAATATTAACATCTTGTTGACTTGACCCACAAACAAACATAACCTGATAAAGTAGAGACGATTACAACCCCATTAAAATCGCTACATCTTCTTTCTTCTTTCATCTTACTTATATAGAATATAACGACAATTGAGGCAATCCCTTCTTTAAGACGCGATAGGCCATAGAAATACTATACGTAGAGTAGGCAATTGAGCCCCAACCGCGTCACGTCCATAGAAAGAGTAAGAAGATCGTAGTGGTCTTGCATCTTTCTCGTTCCTCAACATTGATTGGCCGAGAGCGTAGGCGTGGTATAGCGGTGCCAATCAACGTTGAAGTACGAGTAAGATGCAAGACCACTGCGATCTTCTTTCTCTTTCCATGGACGTAACGCTTCCGCTTACACAAGAGCATATATATGGCTATCTATACTTAATATGTATGCGACAGACGTCATTAAAAATACAGTAAGTTTAAAAAGAGAAGTGTTCTGTTGCCCCTTGCTACTCTGTCCGATTCTTAATACTTTTTTAACTTAGTAAGGGTGATGATAAGAGAGCGTAACAAAGGCAGTTTATGCCTAAGCAAGAGCGAGAAAAATGATATATCATTTCTCACAGGCAATTTATTGGGGACTTTGCAAGTTCTGATAGCCTCAACTTTACCGTATTTGTCGGAGCATTCACTAGATATAAGTTACATCAAATTTTGAGCCCTGATTGGTAGTGAGATAAATTAACTTACCAATACCGAGAAGCAGACATCAGCAGACAACAGACGTGTTAAAAATATTATATTTATTTGCGGTGTTTTTGAGCTCTGATTGCATCTTTATTCCTTCGAATGCGTTCTCTTTCACTCTCCTAAAGAAAAACTCACGTTAGTTTAACCAAGGTGGGGATGGAGTGTTCAATTCTTATATACATTTATATATTTTTCGCCTAATTTGTGTATTTTGGTTATATTTTCCAGTACTTACTTAATGTGACACTATTTACCTTAAATGACGCGATGGTAACACGTACATAACGTATCAACTATAAGTACATATATACAATCATATCCGTATTCCATACGTGCCCTATCGATAAGCGAAAATAATAAATTGCCCGAATGAAAATGAGGAAGTAAATTTTGAAAATGTTTGTTCAGTTCTTATTGTCAGATATGCATAATAAGTACATAATAGATATTATGCATTTAACTATGTGCTCAGTTGTGTATCTACCTGTTTCTGACCGATTGGACCGAGATTGCGTAGGCCGTGTTCGGCACTAGCTGTTAGATAACACCTGATATGAATACCTACCTACCTCCCATTTGTAGCGTTACACCTGCAATAATTTCATTCATCATTTTGAAAGTAAATGCTTCTTAAAATTGATCAACTATCTAATGGATCATTTTTTGACACGTTTTGCCAGTGATATTAGGAGTGTGCGACCATTTATTAACGAAACCCACAACAGTCAAGCTGTGCTATTATTGTTAACACTTTCTTTTTCATACATCTAATAAAAAATATGTGGGTACTATACTGGGCATTAAAAATGGACAAAAAACAAACTTCAATTCAATATTAAAGAGCCTTACCGTATAGGCCCTTGCCCTTTTTGGAAATTAGTTCCATTCATGCAATAGATAATATTAAAACAGGCTTTTTTCCAAATCTTTAGATCTCTAAGTGGTCATATTTATAGATTTTCATCCAAATAGGCATATCTTAGCCATTTTTTTGAAAATTTTGAAAAATATCAAATTGACATGAGAGGTAATTAAAAAATCCTTTTTTGGATCCCTTATATAATAGCAGGTTTATGAATATTGTAGCAGCACATTTGAAGCCACACTGCAAAAGGAAACACATACATTATGACTTTAATTTGAGTAGGTATATTATTTTGAATTTTCATAGTGTCAACAAAAGAGGATAAAGAAGAGTATCAAGTTGGAAAACTCACCGTACAAATAATTCATCAAAAATAGGTTTATAAGTTTTGTTCATTTTGAAAAACTGAAAAAATTAGGGTAATGTACCATATAAGTTAAAAGAAAATACATTTACCTATATATTTTTTTGTTATTAAGTAGGTTAGGTTAGGTTAGGTTAGGTTAAGTCTTAATTTCTTTCATAGACATTTAAGACGAATGCTGGTAGAAATTTGAATTTGACGCCAAAATATTTTCAAAAAGCTTACACAAATGACCTTAGTCTGAATTTTGAAAAATCTCAAAAAATTATATAGATATGGTTAAATTAATGAAACTTACGTAATATGACTATGTGAGATCACGGTAATAAAACCGATTTTTGGAAGGGATAAGGATATTCTAACATTTTATGCAGCAGTAGCCCTTTTCATGTAAAAAAGAAGAAAATATTAATGAAAAGTGACATAACTTTATTTTATATATATATAGACCAGTGTTGAAGCCTTTAAAGATAGTAAAAAGTGAAAAAAAAAAATAATAGTTTTATCTAAAAAATGTGACCTCTGCTATTTTTTACAGTAAAAAAGTCGATTTATTAAATTCTTATTACATTTATGTCATAGAAAATCTCATAATATACAGGGTTTTTCAAGTTGATGGGCTATTAGAAGTATATGAATTAGTAGAAGGAATTCAATTCTGAAACTTGGGCTCATTTGGTTATTGTTTATGCCGCTTCTTTTAAAAATATTTTCAAGTTCGATTTACATCCGGTTATACCGGAAGTCGATACCAACTTTGTTATTTTAAATGGAATGGTATATTTTTTACGCTGAATTCGAATAAAACGTGTAATTCTAAGGTAAGTTTGGTAACCAACTTGTACACCTATGACGATCCGTTTCTGAGTTAATTTAATTTATAGAAAAAAAATCGCAACCGCAACCCAAATTATAAAAAATCATAACTTCCACAAAATACGACTTAGAGTGTTGAAATTTTTACTAGTAATAGCTGAATATTAGTGCTAACGCCTTGACAAAATTGAATTTAATCATTTATACAGGGCGTTCAAAGTAAAATTCTAAAATTGAAAAACTTAGAACACGAATTACCTCGTTTTTTCAAATGGCACCTACTATTTTTTATTTTTTCAATCGATTCCTTTTTCTATCCTCTTTCGATCTATATGGATACTTCCTACTAATTCTAATACTTCTAATAGCCCATCAACTTGATAAATATACATGTTAATCGTACTATTGAATTCACATACTTTATACTGATTACGTTATTCATTATAATTGTTTTCGGTTTTTTGCATTTCCTGAGAAAACTTACCATAGTAATGTATTTTTTTTTCACACCATCAGAAAGTAGAGATTTCAATGAAGAAAAAGCCCACCAACGTTTTTAAAAAAGGAGATATTTTGACGTGAGAAGTTTCGATTGAAAATTAGGGTGTTTTTTCGATATTAAGTAAAAATAAGCTGAAAAAATAAATATTTCAAATCGAAAAAATTACAGCGTATTTGGGACATAAATAGGTAAGTTTTTACCTAATTTTGTGACAAAACAATTTTTTTGTAAAAGAAAAATACAAAACCAAAAACCTGGTTATTTGAATTTTTCACATAAATTTTGAGGTTATGTGAAAAAAGTGTAGGTAAATACAAAAGTTGTAGATCTTTTTATTACCTACAACTTTGGCATTTAACTTTTTTCCATAAGACTTGGTTTTTCCGGAAATCAAGGAAAACCGCTTTTTACCCTTCAAAACTCACCCCCTTCCCCTTCCCGACCTCAGATCGCCTGTAAATTATTTTTCCTTTCATTTCTGTTATATTCTCTTCCTTTTCCAATGGGTTTCATCCTACTATAATGTTTTTTGGTTACAAAAATTATCGACCCTGGTCTAATAGTGTTGAAGTTAAGGAAATTTCAATGAAAATTAGTTAGTTTGAAGTGCAATAAAAATCAGATTTAATCTATTTTATAATTGGTAAATTCTCTTCGCCGAGGAACTTTTTAAACATATACGTGGATGGATATTTACAATTGAAGAAATTGAATTTTGTACGTATACATACTTTTAAAAAGTGACTAGAAACAGACGTGCACGTGTCCTTGTGTTCGTCTTTCCCTATTGCTTTATTGACCTTATTATACACAAATTTCCCTTCCTCCGCAGCTTTCTACGTAAAGGTAGTTAAACCCCCCGCTCGTCATAATGGACAAATTGAGAAACAAAAGGAAACTGTTATAATTAATTGAATCAATTAATAAATTCACGTTAGTCGTGATTTTAATGTGAGTCTTATCTATTATCAAATGCAAGAATGAAAGTGTCACGAATACGGTTTTTGGTTATGATATTGAGCCCATTCCTTTTATAATCATGGTCTCTAAATAGCATGTGTTTCAAGGTTGCAATCGTACAAACTCGTACACATATATGTAAGTACTATTATATCACTGCTCGTACGCGCTTACACATGTACGTAAGCATTTAAAAATTTGAATGAATGACTATTATACTTCTGGTTGGCTGGTTGTATGAATTGTTTTCAAAAGAGGTTCATTGACTCTTGAACTCACTCATACACATTGGGCGTTGTGCGATAACGTTTTTCAGAATTTTTAAGCAGCTGCTTTGATTACGCCTTAATTACTTGCAAAATTCTAATTGGTTTTTTTTATGGCCCTAACCAGGTTCATCGCAAATGAAGAAGGTGTGTGTGTGTGTGTGATGAGGTAACGAACTCTGGTGGCCTAGCCGGGCCCAGAAGAAGAACAATATTTTTATAGCAAACTTTAAGCACGCTCACTTAATTCCCTTCGTATCTCGAATAAAAACCAATACATTAAAAAAAAAACAGATTCACTGTTTTATAGTCGTGATGATTTTTTTACAGTGTCGTTAATATGTCCTTCACATTGATGGTAGCAAAAAAGTCGCAAATGTATTTTTTTCTTCGTTGATACTATCGGTCAAGTTTTTATTCGGTAATAAGCATCTTATTAATATTGTGACAGATTTAATATGAGAACTTCATAGAACCGTGGCTCATAATACATGGTGGGAAACTTTATTGATCATTTATATTCAGAAATGATGAATTTATAGGAGAAAAGGCGTAAAAAGGATCAGATTTAATAACTACCGTCAATGATAAAACTAAAAGCAATGATTTGTGGCTAACTGTAATTTTTAAAAGAACTAATATGAGGAAAAATATAAACTGTTTTCTTATTAAGTATTCTCAATATTGTTTTGATGAATTCACAACAGTACCTAACGACGAAAAAATTTAGGGTTTACCTGAAACTTTGAAGAAGCTACAACATAACGAAACGTACGTCAAGTGCCAATACAAATTGTGGAAATTACAAGTATTTATATTTTATTTACTATGAATTTCTATCAAGCAAATGTAGAGTCAGTTACGTATATTAATGGACGTTTCCTCATAATTCATTAGGTTTTAATGATTTATTTACATTAACACTTATCTACCTACTTAAACTCTCGTGTAATAAAAAAAAGCAAACATTTATTATAATTATGATAATGACATTGTAAGCTAATTCACAAGCAAGTTGCCGACAATAAAAAATACGATTAGGTGTTGCATTCGAAAGTTCTATTGTAACGAAGCTTTCAATAAAAAGGTGTAATCCAAACTCCTCATGTAAACAGTAGCAAGGTTCTTTATGTTTACTTTTATTTGTCAATTACACAAATGGTAAGAGAATAATCGCCTTCTTCATACAGTTGTTGATGAGCTATTACCCTATTACAAAACTTTCACGGCATTACGTTCATGTACCACTTGAATTTTTGTTAATAACGCGAATTATTTACTTAACATGTACCTACCTATGGGTATACCATGTGTGCATGCATTGCAAAATAAGTACACAAGCGCGACAACACTTCAACTGATGTTAGATAGCTTAATTTAGTGACCACTTGTGTCACTCTTTTAAGCACAACTTTCACTTTCTGGAAGTTACCGCTGCTGCCTATTATTTACAAATGGTTTGTGAATCGGAAACATTGAATAATATTGCGACTACTGATAAGGGCTTTGATTTTCTTATATATGTAAATTAAGTAGGTATATATTCGCAAATTACATGTTCTTGTAGGCCATTTTTGCATGTTTACATTGTTTACAAGTTAAGAATAGTTTTGTTCTCAAAAGGACGGCAATTTGAATTTAAATTTAAATTGAAATTAAAAATGATAGGCAGTAATGATCATTAATAGTAGGTGTAAAACAAGTAAATCAAATGAAGGATTGTGAACCTGAAGTAAAACACTTAACCTTTGTTATAAAAGTCAAGTTCACTTTTCACTACAAACGTTCCTTACTTCCCCCTTGTGGTTACGGTAGTAGATAGCCTTTGATCTACCATATTATAATAAGAAAATTGAGTTGCAGTAACTGCAGTAGGTAGGAGTGGGTGCTTTTCATGAGAAATCTGAATGTCTGGAAGTTTTTCAGGATATTCCAGAATACTCTTACTACTCTACCTACTAAAGGAGTTTATGGAATTCTCTAGAAACTATTTCAAAAATTTTTTTTGGAATTTTTTAAAAATATTGTCGAATGTTCTCACAATTTGGGAACTTCTTCAACCTTGTTTATAATGATCCTGAAAAGTATGAGGCTTTTGGAATTAGCGAATTTTCCAGTATTTCCTAGAACTTTGTTAATCCTAGCATATTCCAAAATTTCTCCGTTCCGTTCCGTTCTCCATCGCTTTCAAAATTCTTGTAAATCTGTTTGGGAAACGCCACAAATAATAGTAGCTATTAATAATAATTCTGGAATATATCATACATACTTATCATAATCTGGATTATTATGAAGGTTTTAAGAAATTAATAAATTTTACATAATTTCCCAGAACTTTTGTCGAAAATTTTTAGTGTTTCAAACTTTTCTCACAGTTTTCATCACTTTCTATAGTTTTTCCTAAATTCTTTTAAATTTTCCTTCTACAATTCTTTTGTAGTGTTGTTGAAAATTATGGAGCTTTCTGGAAATTATAAAACCTTTCAGAATTTCTGTAAGTTTGTCAAAGATTCTAGAATGTTTCAGACTGTTGTCTCAACTTCCATCACTTTGACAGATTTTCCCAAAATTCATTCAAATTTTCCTCAGTGTGATATCTAGAAAGCACCACAATTTACAGTTTTTACTAATAATTTTGGAACATCTGCGATTTTTTATGATATTCTAGAAAATTACGGAGATTTTGAGTTAACAAATTACCCATAATTTCCAAGAACTTTGTAAAAATCCCAGAAGTTCAATTAAAGTTTCTTAAAAATTCTATCGAGCGTTTGGGACTATTCTTACAACGTCCACTAGTTTCTACAGTTTCTCCGAAATTATTTTAAATATTCTTCGGTGGTACCTCGAAAGCACCAGAATTTCCAGTCAATAATAATTTTGGAATATCTGCAATTTTTTAATAATGCTCTTGAAATTTATGTAGCTTTCGAGAAACTAACGAATTTTCCTGAATTTCCTAGAACTTTGTAAATAATCCCAGAAGTTTCAAAATATTTTTAAAAAAATTCAGTGTTTGGGGCTATCAACTTCTACCACCTTTTATAGTTTTTCCCAAATTCCTTCAAATTTTCCTCAGTGTGGTACCTGGAAAGCGCTAGAATTTACAGCTATTAATAATAATTTTGAACATCTGCTATATTTTATAATGTTCTAGAAAATTACGAAGCTTTTGGGAAATGAACAAATTTTCCACAATTTTCTAGAACTTCAAAAATAGTTAGTTCCAGATGTTCCAAAAATTTTATTAAAAATTCAATCACTGCATTTCAAATTGTAAGGGTTATTTAACATAAACAAAGTGTCTAATAATAACCAAATATGACTAAAATACGATAAAATATTGTTATCTCTATAGAATACACTATTTTGGAGAAAAATAAAACACAGTTTTCACAAAATTTGGTATATTGCACTTTACATATTTTTCGCCTAAGTATTACTTCTGAAGAAGCCTAAGTTAGGCGAAACATATGTAAAGTGCAATATACCAAATTTTGTGAAAACTGTGTTTTATTTTTCTCCAAAATAGTGTAAATATGAGTTTTCATCAAGTGAGTGTAGAAAGAATCAATCAGATCTCTATAGAATGCCGTAGAAAATTATACCACTTTTTAGAAACTTCCAGAAGAGTAGAAAAGTGCTGATGAAGGGAAAGTAAAATATAAGGAAATTATATAATGAGTCTAATTTTGGTGAGGAAATATGTTTTGAGATAAAAACAGAAAATTTTGAGAATAGGTCAAATAATTGCATTCAATTAGTTGCATTATTAATCAGTTTTTATTGCATGGTATTTTATGAGAATACCTCAAAATACAAATTCAAAGCTAACTAATACGAGGCCTATGTGGGAATTTGACGCCGAGCTCTATTTTTTTGTTGTGCATTCTCATCAATTTGTTTTTGTATGTTTTTTTTTTGAAGTCCCAAAACTGTAAATATTAATATACTATTCTGATAGTCTTTAACTTCAGGGGGTTCCTACTAAGCATCCCTTTACTTTAATTACCATAAACAGTTTTATAATTAATTTTTCACGGCAACTCAAAGAAATTCCGCATGCGAAAATGCTTGTCAGACTCTAAACCAAGTTAAAAAAATGAACACCTAGTAACGAACCTGTTCCGTTCGATTCATAAAAAGTGTTCAGCGTGTGTAGCAGTAGACGCTATTTCTAATCCTAATTAGACACACGTCAATCATCTTGGTCAGACAATGAACACAGATAATCACGGGTTTCGCTTATTTGAACAATTTGGCGTTTAAACGGGCTGTTTAGCATGTAATAATATTTGATTTTTGACGTAGAAGTTATTTTAACGAATCAACCAGAAGAATTTAAATTGAATATAAAATGCTTTCTTTTTCGATGATGGCACCCTGAAGTTACCTAAAATTTTGATTTAGAAGCTGTTTTTACGAGGGCGGATCACATATAAACCAGCCTTTTTAAATTGAGCGCCGCATAGTTGTTCAAGGCGCATACGGTCGTTAGCAACTTGAAGTGGGGATATTAGGTGACACGGAAACGACTTGTCGTATTGCTGTGTTTGCATGGTTAGTAGCTATCACAATGAGTGAGAAAGAGATGCATAGCAGCGTTTCGCAACGGATTATTATTAAGTTTCTTACACGTGAAAACGTAAAACCACCTGCAATTTGGCGCAGATTGCTAACACAATTCGGAAATGAAACGCTTTCGTGGCAACGGGTAAAAGTTTGGTGCAAAGAATTTAACGAAGGGCGTAATCGTGTCGAAAATGTAAATCATCCTCGTTGTCTGCGCACCAGCATATCGCCGGTTAACATTGCACGCGTTAGAAACCTTATTGAAGGGGACCACCACGCCACTGTGCTTCAGATATCTGTTGAACTCGGCATCAGCTATGGGAGTGTCCACACAATCATAACGAAAAACAGGGCATTCTGAAAAATTTCAGCTCGTTGGGTCCCAAGTTGCTGAGTGCTAAATCAGTGAAATGCACCACTCAGTCGGAGCACCATCCATATAGCCCAAACTTATCCCCTTGTGATTTCCACATGTTTGGCCCCTCAAAGAATCATTAGGAGGCGAGCGATTTCAGACTGATGAACATGTGGAGGCGTTTGTGCGCAACTGGATAGACTCCCGCCCTGCCTTTTTGTATGAAAACGAGATGAAAAAACGTCCAATCCGTTGGAAGAAATGTATAGACAAACAAGGGAGATATGTCGAAAAATAGAGAAATTTGTGTTTTTGTGAAAATTTACAAAATAAATGTTTATGAACAAAGGCTCGTTTATATTTGATTCATCCTCGTATTTCTTTAAAACTGTAACGACATGGTACAGTGGCAATTCCGTTTTCTCGGTGAGCATTTGATAAATGACCCACTATATCCTCCCACCACTCTTTTGTTATTTCCAATCAGATCCTTCCAAGAAATGACAGAACATTTTTAATGTTCATTTAGCATATAATGAGTGTTATCATTAATCAAGGTGACCATTTTGTATAATAAAAAAAATGGTTATCTTCTGTAAGAGTTATTTTTTAGAAAAATGCTGAAACCCAGAATTAGTTTAAATTTTAAATTCTTGTTTATCTTTTTGAAATATTTTCAGCCCCCTCCCTGCGACCCCTGAATCTGTAGCTACCCCAACTTTTTTTTTTTTAATTGATAACCTACTTCATGTGGGGACTTTGTGAGAAGGTACCTATTTACTAAATTTGTTACCGCCAAAAAAGCAGACGGTCTGCTCATTTTATTATAGTCAAACCAGTCCATATATTTATTTAAATTAAAATTTTCTCTTTGAAATGATTCCACTGAATGTAACAAATGCTAAAAGAGACCTTCACCTTCTACTTGAAATACACAGAGTGTGGTAAATACTATCAACTAGGCTGAATGTTTGTTGAAACCATATTCTTTCGTGGGTAATAACTTGATAACCATTGTTAGGAAACATCACTGCTTGTGCTGGTATTATTATGGTATTAAATCGAATGAGAGGATGTTGACTCATTGACTGTTTGTATCCAGTGTGGATAATTATATTATGTTTATTAACCACATCATTAAAATTAAAAATAGAAGATAGTATTTTAAGGAAATATTTTCTATGAAAATTTGTAAAATTAGGAAGTTGCTTTTTAAGGTATAGGCCAATAACAGTACAACCCTACTGCAGTGTATTTTTGTCAAGATAATTAACATGATTTTCGTGGAACAATATGAGTCGACTCTTATTTTGGATTGGACCTTCTCATAGAACCCCTACATGACCTAGGTTGCCACTTAAAAAAAACAAGTTCGGGTAGCTACAGATTAAGGAGTTCCAGGGAGGAAGCTAAAAATACTGTAGAAAGACGACCATGGTTCAGCATTTTTCTAGAAAATAAACCGTACAGAAGGAATTAATTTTATGCATTTCGTTTAAACAACACTGTATACATTTAGATAGACCACATTAGATTTTTGTTAGAAATAAAATGCTTCTGTCTTGATCTTGCAATGAATCAAAATAAAGTCTAAACAATGATCATTGAAAACCAAAAGACTTGTGAAACCCTAACTGAAGCACGCCAGATATGAAATGTAGGCCCAAGGAACTTTTTACTCTTTAAATTAAACCTTTAGTCGTTATGGATAGTTGTCCAGAATATTTCACTATTTCATTGTGGGGAGGAAGAGATAGATCTCTACGATTTAATGGCAAAGAAAACCAGCCTTTCTTTCGTTTTCATTCGCTGGTGTCTTCTAAATTCAGGTGGAAATTTCAAATCAAAAGCACTTCAAGAATCATATTTTGTATTCTTTTCAAAATAATTACACTAAAAATTGCATTTGACTCGATTTTCTCCTTGAGCAGTGGAAAACCCCAATGGAAATATGAACGTAAATACACTATAACGTTATTACAGAGTGACTTCCTATTCGACTATTTGAAAATGTAGAACAGGTAACAGTTCAGTGATAAAGTGTACGGTAAAGTTGTGCGAATTAACGTATTATCGGCGATCTTCGCAACTTATCAGCCCTAAACATGTGTTAGCTTTTTAGCGCAAAAAGTAGCTTTCTTTATCTGTGTATATGTATTCAAAACCTTGTACATATATAGTTGACTTTCGTGATTAGGTAAAGGTACCTACTCCATACAGGACATGAGTAAAACGGTTGCCTTTAATAAATAAAACATTGTAGCAATATAATCTCGAGAAATGTGCTTATCTTAAATAGGTTAATCCACATGAATGTTGATTGAATCGCATTTAGATTATCTTTATTATGCATTGGTAGGTACTTCACAGCGAATTTTACTGGTCATAAATTTTATTGCTGTGTGCATAGATAGAGATATACGCGGTTTAGCAATAAACATCAATTGTTTTAATCTGTATTTCCGTGACTGTGTGCGAGATTTGTCTTTTTCGTTTACTTTACACACACAACCAACCAATGCGTGGCAGCTGGATAGAAACATTTATTTTAAGATTAGGTTTCACTCGATATTAATAGATAGTTATTTATAAACTAAATGCATATCAAATGGATAAAGATATTTTGCGATTGTAACTACCCACTCTGCAAGACATACTCAGTAATTATTCTGCAAACTGAATTTCTAATTTATTTTATTGCAAGTCTTTATATGGTCAATCCTCCAATAACATGCAACAGTAGGACGCTCAAGGGGAGCCTTAAATGGAAGTTGAGCTTTCTCCTACTCCAAAGGATGCATATATATAATAATAATAATAACTGTAACTATAAAAATAATTTCAGTGTTCTTAGATATATGAAAGGATTCACTTTTAATTTGAACCCTCGCCATTCCTGTTGCATCATACACATTATTATGTACATACGTAAAATATTTGTTTATCTATATTTATTTATCAAAATTTCCTACTTGCTGTAATTAAGGAGCACAACTACCCTTTAGGTAGAAAGGCAACTTTGTTTGGTCTATCAATTTCAAGAACCAAAGTCCATTGATATCTGCATTTTTTTCACTAATAAAAAAGCCTCTTTGCCGACACAGGTCATTGGAATGTTTATTTATTGATTTATATTTTGACTATTTTTGAAAGCACGCCCCCCCCCCTATAATATAAGCAGTTAGTTAGCTTAACTATCCCTACAATGAGTTCTTTACAAAAAAAAGAAAGACAAATATAAAATTTCTTTGAATTAAAAAGTTGTTATGATATTTACAGTGCTCATGAAAAGACTAATAAGGCTTTCACGGCCGGCGTTATCAGAAGAAATTTTGATATCCGGGCTTTTTGGCCGTGGTCTAGGATTATTTTTCCTTCGGTGAGAACACCGAAGAAGTTTCTTATCCGACGTTTCAGAGATTGTCTCAGCACAACCGCAACGATGGACGTTCCCTGAGAATGCTTACCACAGTTGTTGGCGAAACGTTGCACAAGGCACTTTTTCGGTATTCTCACCGAAGGAGAAATAATTCTAGACCACGGACAAGAAGCCCGGATATCACAATTTCTTCTGTTTTCAGTTCTCCCTTCCCTTTAATGGAGATTTAATGAGATTTTTCTGAATCCCTTTCTCTACCTTGAGCTTATGCAAATAGATATTCCCTACAATTTTTTACAGCCCCAATAGATATCCAGATTATATCAATGCTCACTAATAAAACACAACTTAATTTCCACAAATATTTAATTAAAACTTGACAACTTCTGAAGAAGCCTCAAAGAGGCGAAACAATTGTCAAGTTTTAATTAAATATTTGTGGAAATTAAGTTGTGCTTTATTAGTGATCATGAATTTCCATCAATAAAACGTAGATACCATCAATCTATATCAATGTATCAAAGGAGGTATCGAGAAGCTAAGGCAAGGGACCCCAATCGGACTAAAAATTTATGAGGAATCTATGTTAATGAACCAGGAAGTGGAACACTTTATTTAGAGCTGCACTTTAGGATTTAGGGTAACGCCTCCCCAGGGGGTGTGGTACCTCGTGGAAAGCTAATAAGTAAGGGAGCACATTGGTTGGGGTCCGAATTGCCGGAAGCCTTCCGTTCTAAAGTTAAAATTTGCGCCCTTTTGCCATTGACATCATATGGACAAAAGGCTTAACTCGCTTATCAACCTAACTTAACCCCTTCGCCACTTAACTGAGGTAAAACACTTGCTTACTTATATCCTTCTCCC
This sequence comes from Agrilus mali, assembly GCA_029378335.1. NCBI lineage: Eukaryota > Metazoa > Arthropoda > Insecta > Coleoptera > Buprestidae > Agrilus > Agrilus mali. The sequence goes on from CM055659.1 coordinate 19,950,794, forward strand.
ATATAAAGTTAATGGAAAAGGGCTTAACTCATATCTTTTGACCCAAATGTTTCCGGCAACTCGGACCACCTCTATTATGTTCCCCTATTCATAAGCTATCCATGGAGGTATCACACCCCCGGGGGGGGGGCGTTGCCCTAAATCCTACAGTGGTGCCCTATTTAGTATTAGTCTAGCGACGTTTCGATGGCTTTTTGTCATTCTTATCAGGATTTACCATTGTTAAATTATATATGAAAGCCGACATCGAAACGTCGCCAAATTAATGGAAGTAAAGCGGATTGATTCATCGACACTGATTAGTCATTCATTGTATGTGCAATGACTAAAAATTTTACCATATTTTTTTTATATTTCTCATTATCTTACAATTAGTAAAATACATAAAACTAACTTAACGCTACAATAAATTGATAGCAGAAGTTACCATGTTTTCTTCAAGAAAAATGGCTCTTATTAGATAATTGCACCCTTTTTTTGGACATGAGCGCAATTTTTTTGCATGGTGATTTTTTTGCATGTTATTTATGGATAAAATAATTAAACTGCTAACGAAATTCGCCCTTGTCGACAAAACTGGATATGGTAAAAAAAACCGGCTGAATTTTCCAAAAGAAAAATAAATTTTGGCCTCCGTTTGCCGATTATTCTAGTAAAAAAACGCAAGCACTTTGTCTTTTAATTTATCGTAGTGTTGTCCTATAGGTATTTTACAAAAAAAATGAGAAAAGAGAAATATGTCGTATTGAGGACCTTCTCCTCAGCTTATCGACATCCTTCTTTTTTTAAATTACTTCAAGATAAAGAGAAGGACAATTTTTCTTTTAATATGTGTATACTATTTATTTAGAGATTTTTTATCTAAAAAGGAGAAACTCGTGGACCGTTTGTTAATTTCCTATAGAAATTGTTTATCTGAAATTTTAAATAAATGCGATAATCACTTATTTATTATGAACTGTGAATAGAATAAGTTAAAACAAAAACAAGTGCTCTTTATTTTACTAATTTATTGAGTTTCTTCAAGATTGCACCGAGTGTAGTGTTTTTGAATCACTTTATATTAAAAAGGAAATTAATAGAAACATTAAGAGAGCCTTAGAGCTCCAAGGGGCTAAAAGTTATTATTATAGGTATATTTTACCTCAGTGAATACAAAATATTTTTTTTAGTGTCTAGTCAAATTCTTCTATATTATATATGGTACCTACAATAAACAAGTTACTTATGTTTCAGCCTAATTATTTACTCTTACGAAGGAGTGTATATATTTGGGCTTAGTGGAGATTGTGGTCAAAAATAATGAAGAGTTCATCTTCTAGACGTTTGGTCTCATGCTGCGGTAGACACATCTTCAATAAATTTCCTTAGTATACAGCAGGAGACGAAACGTCTAGAAGATAATTTTCTCATTACCCTCGATCACGGTCGATCAACTTGAAAGGAGGCACTGTTTCAATTGACGCTGACCGTGAAATCCTAAATTCAATATGTTAATTTTTATGTAAATATACAGACATGATATTACAATCGTAATTTTATATTATAGTTTTTGTAAGTAACTAACAAATTTGATGCAAAACATGTGCAATAATGCAATATCAGGTAGAGAGCATGAGGAGGACAACCAAACTTAGATTTTGTTAATTGTTTTTGTTCAAAGTCATTTACGAGTTAATTACGATATATTCATTTAATTTGTGTGAAATTAGAATATTGTAAATTTTACGACTTTTAACAGAAATTGTAAGCTTAAAATATTTCCCTGCAATTACAAGAGCAAAGAGCATAGAAAGATAACACCTGAAAGCTGAGCATTCTATTAAGAATAATTACTGTTGCAAATCACTCGTTATGAATTGTTAACATTTTCAAATTTATTAGAGAGAGTACTTGGGTACGTAGGCCAATGCCTTGTCTTGTTTCGTACTGTACAAAAAGAACTTTCCATTTACCTAAGAATTGAAATCTTGCATAAAATCTAGAGAACCGAAATCATTCAAACATCTAAAACGACGATTTCACTTTTTAACAAACGACGCCGAATCGTGACTGATAATTTTTAAAATTGGTTGAGAGTAAATCAACACGTAATAAATCAATGTTGTGATTAAGATTAAGGAGACCTTTGCTGTTTTGGAACAAGAGAAATACATATCATCATTATTATTTACCTATAAGATAATGTCAAGTCTTTATTCATCTGCCAATTATTTATTTATGTACTTATTAACAATTATCGGACTTCCTTCCGGTATTGTCACAAATAAGAGAGAAATAATAATTTAAAAAAGAGTGTTAAAGATTTTAACTTCCACAAACCATACTTTACAATATATAAGGTCGAGGTATTTCTGAATCTCATGAGCTTTGACCTTCAGGTATAACTCCTCCCGAGGTTAACTAAATGTAATTAACTCTATCTCTTGCACCTCTTGCGTATTTCACTGCTCAGAAGGTGTTTCTGGAATATGTCACGTATGTCGTTGAATAATTGGTACATAAGGAATCTCATAATAACGTCACTATAGTATGATATGATTTAATCCGTATAAGCCCCCTATCTGGACAGGAATTCAAAAAAATTCTGCATTTAATTTCCATGTCGGTAAGTCAGCGTTCCAATCAGATGCAACAAGTTTATACGAGGCATTTCTTCGCCCGATGAAATATAAGTAACATTTATTATATATAGGTACTTACAATATATGAATGTATGTGTGTAAGTGTACGACACACAAGGTAACAAACAGCCGCGACGATGTGCACTGCAATTTTGATCAAGTTTGCTGATAGGATTTGTCTACAACAGGAGAACAAAATAAAACTAAAGGGTAGAAACTAGCCTGCCAGCTAATTTATGCATTATAAAGAATCAGAAGTTATCTATTATCGAACCGTTTTCGGCCCAAGGCTTCCGTTTAATGGTTTTAAAGTAACTTAGAAGCACTGCCAGCATTCCTTTACTCGATAAAATGAATAATGTGACATAATGAATTGCAAACAGGAAACAATTTATTTATGAATACTCTCGCTAACTAAATTAAAACTCCAAAAAAAATTTTATATTGGTAATTAAAGCTCGTGTAATACCTACCTAGGTACGTTACGTGGCAGTTCTGAATGTGATAATTACTTAGACTGGTATTAATTAAAGTATTATTTTCTTCACCACAGGATTGCGATTATACAAAAAACGACAAGTGCTTCTAAACCTCAAAGCTTGAAAAACAACAGCCAAGATGACTAGAAACATAGACGTAGTAAGAATAGACTGAACAGTCCGTGTATGAAAATGTGACCAGAAATTAGAGAGAGACTGCTTTGGGAGGAGTTGCTGTCTCTCTCTAACTGTGCGATGGAGGGGAGAACAGTAGGCAATCAAATTACATCGATGGTAACCGTCAACGAAAATCGTCTGCTACCGCTCGTCTCTTCTTCCCCATCCAGCGTACAGTTAGACAGAGACAGCAACTCCTCCCAAAGCAGTCTCTCTCTTTCTAATTTCTGACCAACAGCCGAGGCTCATGTTCAGTCTATTCTTACTACGTCTATGACTTGTGAAGCGTTGCATGAAAAATGATGGTACTCATATGCTCAATAACTTACGATAACAAACAAATTAATAAGAAAAATTGGCTTTGGAATGATATCCATAAATTTCTCTATCTCGGCTTCAACACATACTTTTATCTATGTAAATACAATGCACATATTTACTGTCCTAAAAAACGTTTAGCATTTAAAAAAATTGTAACACATATTTCTACTATCAATTATCGTATTAAGATCATCTTATACCAACTAAATATTTAAAATATCTTCCGAAAAACTTAATAGGTATCTACTTACTTAAGTTGTTGTTTAATCCTCATCGTAATTATCGAGTGATTGTCAATTGAAAATTAATGTAAGTAATTCATCAATCACTGCCGGTAATAAGTGAAAGATGAAGTACACCTACTTCTGCTTGCAGCAAAGAAAGCGAGACTTGATTGATTAATTGTTCAATCTAAAATTGTTGCTTACTAGATAATTATTATTATTATTATAAAGATCGGGTGACAACAACATTTTAGATTAAATTCCTTAAAGGCATACAACAATAAATCCTTCAAATTTTATTACATTACGTTTCTTATAAGCTTGTAACTTGTGGATCAATTGGGTTACAACAGAAAGTAATGTACCTACACAGTGCGATCAAAAAACTTCTAGATTATTATCAAAATAATGAAGATTTGATTATCATATCTTCATTCAACATTTTTAATAATTATTTTAATGATTAATAAAAGTTTTGACTAAAAAATCAATGGATTGCGGATCTAACACAGGTTACAGGGGTGGGGTGTGCAAATACTCTTATTAAAAATTGGAAAACATTACTTTTGACAATAACTATACTGCCCTGCTAAGACTAAAGGCGGTATCTATGAGATACGCCCTTTTAGTTTTTTGTACGCCATTCGATAGCTATAACAATTTCGCCTCTAATGATATAAGCCAAATAGTGCTATCAAATTTAAAACCTTAAAAAGAACACTAAAAAGTTTTTTTATATCTAACTTTTTTTTTTAATTACTAAACGCAGGATCTCAAGTTTTGAAGCCTTTCTATTTAATCAAAATAGCGGTATCTCACAAAATAGGTAAATGGTACAATTTATAGATAATTTGGGTATGCCAATAATATCTATGGTCCAAAATATGTATAAATAAATTTTTAAATCTTTTAAAAGTTTTTTTTTTGAATATGCGAAAGAACAATTTACAGAGTCGATTTTCTCAAGACTTACTTCGACTGAGAAAGCGTTTTTCGGCTTAGCAGGGCAGTATTGGAAAAAAGAGAGGATGTTATACTTAAAATAACAAAATTGACCACAACTTTCGGAATAATATGAAGTGATCAAAATAAAAAATTCTGTAAAAGGAAATAATTGTAAATCTTCTGAAAACTTACTCGACCAAAATATCAGTTCAGCCTGAAGAAACTTCTAGAGGATAGACTGAAACTGAACACCCTCTAAGTGGACACAGCTTTGGCGGGACTTGGTCTAAGGTATGAACAGTGAGGTCACTCAATCACCGAGTGATTTTACGACGCCATTGTTGTCAAAAAGTATAAGGATTAAATGGGAAAATTATATCTACTGGACGATTGATTTTAACTATTAGTTTATAGTGAATGGAATGGTATAGCATTAATTTGGAGATTAGTATATCTGTACAAGAAAAAGGGATCTATTTAATGAGTATATTTTCAAAATTGTCCGGCTTTACTGGAAGTGCGTCATTATCCTTTGATTGCCTCCATTTCTTTTATTATGAAGTATGCCAATGGAATAAGGAAAGAAAAAACTTTTTTGGTGATAAGTGTTTTTTCCTCAAAGTGCAAAGCTTTGATTTTAATTTGTGAAAATCACTTATTATCTTACAATAAAAGAAATATATTTTGTGGGTGACTATAAGTAATCAAACGTTTTGGAGTATTGCGGACCAAAACAAATTTGTGGAGGGTTTCTGATAAATTTAGTGAAACATTCTTGTGGTTTTATTAATTCTTTTTAATGTTTCAAATGTTTGAATTATTCAAAGGAATATTCCTCCAGTAAACTATTCAAAAATGACAACATTTAATTCCAAATTGTTCTAAAAGTATGGAAAAGGTCCTATAAGTTTCTGCTCAATTGTTTGTAAGAATTTTTATATCAAATATTATTACGTTGTACTTTATTAATCACATAACATACAGTTTATACATTCTTAATAAATCATTTATTTTTTAATACTTTACTTTTGTTAATAATCCGGTTTCTTTTGACAACTTAAAATGGAACCAATTTTTCAATAATGCACTTTTATGAAACACATTCCACTTCTGATAGAAAGCTGCAGTGTTTCACTCAAGAAAGTTATAAATAATGAGGTGGCTTCAAATGATGTATAGATTAAGTGTAATATTGTAATTATGAAATCAATCAAGTAAACTTTAACAGTAAATTCCGGCAGCTGAAAATATTATGTAGGTACTTGTACTTACAGTTTTCGTTTGTGCATATATTTAATAAACATCGTAGGTATTCTTTTATAAAACTTAATGGGAACTTAAAGAAGAATTTCTCTATGATAAATTATTAAATTATTTTAAATACGCAAACGACAAATGGTATGCTTAAACAAGATGCTTATCTCATAACATAACGAAATTACCATAAAAAATACTATAAAGCTAAAGTCGTACTACCTGCCGGTGTACAAATAATAATAATCTTTTATTATGTCCAGTAACAGGTACCTACCAAATATTATGGTTTTTGCTATAGGATCGTTTACCAAAGAAATGTAGCAGTGTTTTCAAGAATGAATAAGGTTTATATCGTTTATTAATTTTAGTGTGGTTTACCATTACTTGTGAATAAATTTGCTAAAAATTTATGAATGGAAGAAGTTTTAAGAAATTCTATACAAAGAAAAACAGCATAGAAACATAGGAGGTAAATAACGGTAAGGAGAGGTAGGAATTACATACTTACATATTGTAAACATGAACAGGAATTGTAATATCTAATTCGAATTAAAATAATCCTTGCGTCCAAACTTGAGCAAGGGTAAATGTTTAATTCCTTCTACAAAACTTAAGATTTAACACTTTATAATAAAATGTATGATGTTCTACGTAGAGGGTTTCACCAAAACGAGAATCTTAACTTCGACACACAGCTCTCAACTTGACTTAATTGTCAAGATCAACAAAGTAACTTTTCTTGTCTTATGAAATTTCTTAATCACAATTTCTTATTTTGATTCAAGAGTATCGATATTTTTCCAGACCAACATATCTTATGCTTTAAAAGGCTAGTGAATCCTTCAATGCTTAAACAAACAATCCTATTATTCTATTATTAACAAAAATCTAAAGATAAACCAATATCCATTTGGGGGTTAAAACATTTATTATTCTGTCGGTCGACGGATACTTGATAATTGTTTCAGATATTAATTAAAAGTTTTCTTACTTATTTCTATAACTAGACCAGAGTAGAAAATTTTTGAAATAAAAATAAAATTATAGTAGGATGAAATCCATTGGAAAAGGAAGAGAATATAACAGAAATGAAAAGAAAAATTATTTACGGTCGCGAAGGGGAAGTAGGTGAGTTTTTAAGGGTAAAGAACGGTTTTCCTTGATTTCCGGAAAAACTACAAGTTGCATTTCCTGAGAAAACTTGCATAGTAATGAACTATATTTGTTTTCACACCATCAGAAAATAGAGATTTCCACGAAGTAAAGCCCACCAATGTTTTTAAAAAAGCAGATATTTTGACGTGAGAATTTTCGATTGGAAATTGGGGTGCTTTTTACGATATTAGGTAAAAATAAGGTAAAAAAATAAATATTTCAAATCAAAACAATTACAGCGTGTTTGTGACATAAATAGGTAAGTTTTCACCAAATTTTGTGAAAAAAAAGTTTGTAAAAGATAAAAATAAAAAACCAAAAAGTTGGTTATTTGACGAATGAAGATGGAAAAACTGTGGCGGTTGTTGTAGAACGAACAAAATAGCTGAAACCACAACACCAAAACACGACACTTTTCGGTAACAAAGTTACCTTCTTCAGGGACTGAAGTGAACTAAACCTAAAAGAGAACTAATCCGAATATATACTGAAAGTTGTTAAGGTTCAGTGAACATAGTGATGATGTTCAATGGACCTTGACAATAACTAAAAATAATAATTAAACTAGACTAAATAGCAGAGATTCAGGGATAGGACCCTTGTCATTGTTAAGTAAAATTTGGTTATTTTTACAAATGTATAAACTTTCTAAACTATCTAGTAGACAATTATTCCTACCTTCCTTAACTAATTTAAGATTATTAATATTAATATTATGTTCTTCAGTAAGAATATGTTGGGCAACACTAGATTTTTCGGCTCTACCAAACCGTGCATGAGCTAAATGCTCCTTGAACCTATTTTGGATCGAGCGTCTAGTTTGTCCAATATATTTTTTACTACAGTCATTACAGCTAATTTCATATATCCTCGACTTATCTAAGAAAGGAATTTTATCCTTGGGGTTACCGAGGAGAGTTTGAAGGGAGTTACCACTTGAACTGTAGGCAATGCGAAAACCAAGTTTACGAAAAATGCCTTCGAATCCTCGAGTAAATCTTGGCTCGTATGGCATAGCAATAAACCTGGTCTTACTGGTGTCTGTTTGAAAAGTCGAAGATCTTGAAACAGAATTCTTAAATTTAATCTTATTAACTAACTTATCAATGATGCCACTATTGTAACCTTCGCAATTTTCTTAATTGTACAGAGTTCCCTATGATATCTACTTTTACTAAGAGGAAAACTAAGCAATCTATGTACAAGACAATTAAAACTAGCCATTTTATGTTGAACGCAATGATGAGAGTCGTTGGTTATAAATCTAGAGGTATTAGTGGGTTTTATATAGATATCAAATTCTAAAGAATTCCCATTTATTATAACCAGCTCATCTAAAAACAACAACAATTTGAATTTTTCTCAATTCGGGGTCTTATTTTGATAATGTCTTAATTAGTGACAATTTATAAAAATTAGAGTCTCTCAGGATCCTATGTAGAATTAATAAAATACTTCATCGAATTATTGGGTGTAAGTCAATTGCGCGTTGCTGTCAGTTTACTCCCTGCTGTGACAAAACTGACCCTAAAAGTGATGGGACAGTTGCGCGCTTTCATTAAATTATTGCCCCCTGATGGGCCTTTTTTATTAATAAATAGTTCGATCATATTAGAAACCAACAAAGATTTGAAATAAATATATTTAGTTCGGGTTCTTATATTCACCCTGACTTATGATCAGTAGGTAACTAAAGAATTATTTTGTTTCATTCTGTAGGATCAAAAGGTAACGGTATGTAAAGACGTGTCTTGTGGTCTTGTCATTCTCTTAATCATCATGTTTTATTGCGTTTAACTTTTCATAGGTTTTCTTTTTTGTAAAAATTAAGATAATTCTGTTTCGGAAGTATTGGTGTTTTTGTAACAAATTGTATATTATAAACATATTTTTAAGATCTTCAGAGACTTTTCTTTAAAAACTGTTATATAAATTAAATAAAATGACCGAGTCTTGGCAAACCGCGCGCAATTGACCTGTAATATTTGACTACCTGAATTTATTCCTGACCGCAGCGCGCTACCGTCCATTGCCCAAATTATTCCTTCCTTCGTTTATTACCAGAAATACCATGATGTCTTCTCTTTATGAATATCCCCATGCATATTTTTACGTTTAAAACCGACAAGCATCGCCATATTATTTAATGGCTTTGCAGTACTAACAATTATTTTTATTTACGTTTAAATTAATGCAATAAATTAAGTGCAGTATAAAGCGCGCCTGCAAGAGATCGTTCGTGTAAAAAGCAACAGTTGAAGGCACAGTAAAATATGATAGGAAATCAAACAAAAAACCTATATAAATAAGCTTCTGAATTTATTCCCTTAATTCAACTATTGTTCGCCTATTCCTGAGAGAGATCATGCACATTGATTTATGTATTTACTTATTTCTGGACGTGTAGAGATGCTCTGCGGTCGTTAGTATTCATTAGGGGGTAATAACTCGACAAGGGAAACGGGCACATACCAATCCTTGCTGTACTATAGATAGTCAGAACATCTATCAGTTCAATATTATTAACTATAATTTTAAACAATTATTATTATTGTTATTCCAGTGCATAATAATAAAAAATAAATATTTAAAATTAAAATAAAATATGTATTATGAGAAACTTTTGTGAAACTGGCAGGTATAGCTAATAAGAAGACATTCTGGAATTACCTGATTATTAAAACATCTAAGACCTAATAACTATGTGGTCTACTTTTTTTGACATCGTAATTTTTTCGACATTCTTAATATTTTCAATTAATTGAAATTTAAAAAAAAAAAATCGACTGTCGTTTTATAATTTTGATTTCTTTTTGAAAATAGTTATAATAATTGATAATAGATATATGTATACATATGTAATGATAATCTAGGAGAAGGATCAAACACTAAGTTAATAATTTTTTTTCGTTTTGAAGCGGATGTTTTACCGTATTGTGGATTTAAGGTTTAATTATCAACCACAGAAAGGAGTTAGTATGCGACCGTATGTTTTGAGTGTGAAACAGGGTAATAACTTGAGAAGGGAAACGGAAAACTGAATGCTGCATGAGGGTCTATTGTTAAATAAGTACACATACGTAGACACGCGAGGGTTTGTTTGGTTTATTATGGGGGACGCGCGTCTAAATTTACACACTGTTTACGCACATGTTTTGTAATCTTTATATGACTTTTCCGGTTAGAATTTTGGCTGCTAACACAATGCATTTGCTTTAGTACGTACGTATAAAGTATGCTCACAGGAGATGGTCCCCTATTTGGTATCTAATGGTGTTTACAAAGGATTGTACTTTTTTTTTTCAAACAAGTTAGTTAAATGGAGCTGATTTTATGATTTTATGGCTTACTGCCGAAGCACAGAAATTTTACATAAGAATGAAAACCAAAAAGGAAAGTAACACGAGACAGGGGCAACACGAATAAATAAACTGCGACCAGAGGTATCGTTTTCATTTCCAACGCCTTTTACGACGCTTGGACTAAATGAAGACTGGAAAAACTTTGGCGGTTGTTGTAGAACGAACAAATTTTTTTCCTCGAATATGGCTTAGATACGTGGACGACATTTCCGCTATCTTCGATTTGAGCTCCAGAAGTCTTCAAGACTTTCTTGATGTTTTAAATTCACGTTTCCCTTCGGTCAAATTTACTGTTGAATTGGAGAAAGATGGCAAGCTACCATTTTTAGATGCGCTGGTTATAAGAAATGGGAACTCTTTAGAATATGATATCTATAGAAAACCCACTAATACCTCTAGATTTATAACCAACGACTCTAATCGTTGTGTTCAACATAAAATGGCTAGTTTTAATTTCCTTGTACATAGATTTCTTAGTTTTCCTCTTAGTAAAAGTAGATATCATAGGGAACTCTGTAATTAAGAAAATTGCGATTGAAATGTACCATCATTGTAAATGGGTTATAAGATTAACTTTAGAATATTGTCGAAGACATTAAATCTATTTATAACAACACCGTAAAAAATGTGTTTTATTTTTACATTATTAAAATGTTCAAAACATTTGATGGTTACAATTGTAACATCATTGATAAATTAGTTAATAAGATTAAATTTAAGAATTCTGTTTCAAGATCTTCGACTTTTCAAACAGACACCAGTAAGACCAAGTTTATTACTATGTATACGAGCCAAGATTCACTCGAGGATTCGAATGCATTTTTTGTAAACTTGGGGTTCGCATTGCCTACAGTTCAAGTGGTAACTCCTTTCAAACTCTCCTCGGTAACCTTAAGGATAAAATTCCTTTCTTAGAAAAGTCGGGGATATATGAAATTAGCTGTAGTGACTGTAGAAAAAAATATATTGGACAAACTAGACGCTCGATCGAAACTAGGTTCAAGGAGCATTTAGCTCATGCACGGTTTGGTAGAGCCGAAAAATCTAGTGTTGCCCAACATATTCTCACTGAAGAACATAATATTAATATTAATAATCTTAAATTAGTTAAGGAAGTTAGGAATAATTGTCTACTAGATAGTTTTGAAAGTTTATACATTTGTAAAAATAACCAAATCTTACTTAACAATGACAAGGGTCCTATCCCTGGATCTCCGCTATTTAGTCTAGTTTAATTATTATTTTTTGTTATTGTCAATGTTCATTGAACATCATCACTATTGCTGCTGAACCATGTTCACTGAACCTTAACAACTTTCAGTATATATTAGGATTAGTTCTCTTTTAATTTAGTTCACTTCAGTCCCTGAAGAAGGTAACTTTGTTACCGAAAAGTGCTACTAAACAACTAAAGTGTCGTGTTTTGGCGTTGGGGTTTGAGCTATTTTGTTCGTTCTGCTTGAACTAAACTTTATCTCATAAGCACATCAACGGTTTGGAATATTCTAACGCCATTTGCTCAGAATACAATTTTTGGCCTTTTTATAACCATTGCCACCTAAAATAAAAGGACAACCAAGACATTTCTTGTGTCATGAATATCAATCCAGTCTCTTCGGCAATAGTATTGCTCCATTACATCAATGTTTTGAAATATGATGGTAATTTGCCTTGTCCAGTTTTAGATTAGAATTGTTTGAAATTTCATTTCATCTCGAAGAATATTCTTCCAAAATCAAGAACACTAAAATTATGAAACTAAAAATGTTTGAAGTTTGCGGATAATTTGAAAATTTTTAGAACTGTAAGATGCGATCAAGATGCCGGAAAATTGCAATCTTGTTTGGATAAGCTATTTGATTGGTGCTCAAGAAATGATATTTCTCTTAATATCAATAAATGTAAAGTCATAACTTTTTCAAGTAGAAATCTGTTAAGTTATAACTATAAACTTAATGATGTGATATTAGATAATGTAAAGTGAAATGAGAGACCTTGGAGTAATTTTTGATAGCAAAATGAATTTTGATGCGCATAGAAACTATGTTGTGAACAAAGCCTCACAACTGTTAGGTTTTTTGAAGAGATCCTCGACAGAGTTTAAGTCTCCAAATACTCTGAGAACTTTGTATTTATTATTAGTCCGACCAAAACTGATGTACGCGTCACCGATATGGTACCCCACAGCTCAAATTCATGTTTAAGCAAATCGAAAAAAGTTCAACACAAATTTTTCAGATTATTGGTGCCACGGGCAGGTTTACCTGATCCCTCATATTGATCACACTTACACAAATTTGTCAACATTTTCTCATATTCCATCTCTTGCTTTTCTTAGAGTCTGATGTGATTTGAAATTTTTGTACAAATTAGTAAATGGTATCACTGATTGTTCGATGCTTCGTAACGAATTATGTTATATGGTACCGCGGAGAAATATGAGATCAAATCCAATTTTTTATTTAGATTTTTTCAAATAAAATTATACTAAAAATAATGTCTTAACTAGAGTATGCGCTTATGTTAATGAAATGAACTTAGATTTGCGATTTGTAAATTGGCAGGAAGTATATCATGTCATTGACAATTTGATATTGAAATATGAATAGTTGTCAGCTATTTTCTTTTCTTGATGCGATTCGAATTTAAGTTTGACTTTGTAATTATAAAGTGGACGTAAGCCCGTTATGTTTCTAAAGTAAAAATAAAATAACAAAATTTATAGAGATGCTCAAAAGGAATTTTTTAGTAGACACCGTAGACTTTAAATTGGATTTGGTTTGCATCCGAGTCCATCTGACTTGATCCAAATCTTTCATTGATTTATTTAGATAATTTAAGCAAATGTTTGTGTAGAAATTTATTTATTCTAGAAGCAACATTTTATTTTTGTTTCGTTTTCAATTTATCACTTTACCAGTCTGACCATTATCTCCTTAACCACCAACCTTCCGCCTTAACCATTGGCTTTAAAGCTATTTAAATTTTTTTTTTTAATTCACTACCAAAATAATTTTGTGAAATCAAATACCTGAAGCCCAATCGTATACAATTACAATCAGTTCAATGTTTTACCAAGTCTTGATCTTATGTCCAACTTTTGTCTTTACTTGAAAATCAAGATACAGAAAGTAGTTTTTTTGGTCTTCAGCAAGTAGTCAGTCATAATTTTTGCCTCAATTCAGGAGTCTTGATATTTCACGACACAGAGACAATACTATAAAACAAACAATTAACAAAGTTTATTCATCTTGAAAATACTCGATGTGCTGCTCTTGATCTTGTATTGATTTTGAAGCTTTTTTCCTTAATCTTGTCTTGAAACAAGACAACACGAATAGACGAAAGTCTAAAGTTTTTCTTACTTTGTATGTTTTTAGTTTTAACTGAGATAACTAATTATTATCTTAATGAATAGTAATTCTTTTATTAAGGTTATTTTCTATGAAAATATGTATCTACAAGAAGATGGTGACCCTAGAATTAAATTGAGAATAACGTTCAGGTATCTAAAAACATCAGCTAATATTTCTACCCTTTTTTTATTTTTGTATTTTAACAGTGCTTGTTTATAATAATTATTATTACATGGTCCGCCTTTATAGTTATTATCTTCAACATATAACCGGTGCTTTGGCTGTATTTCTTATCACTTTGGCAGCCGCATAAATCGGCCACAGTCCCACAATTAATATCGCTTTTGTAGCCAAGGCATGGCAGGTCAAGTTTGCACTTTGTTATTTTTGTTGAACTCTGGTGAAAGATTAGTCGCAACAGACGATACAAAACTGACCCCTTGCAGATCAGTTTTAATTAACAAAGGTTCACACGTTTCCTTTCTCTTGTTTTTAACAGTCGACAGACAATAAGTTACCATTTGTTTTGTCTGTTGACATAAAAGCAAAAGTTGTTGTTATGTTGTCGTTGGATTTCCGCGTTAGAAAAGCAAAATGAACAAAATGGAATTAGCGGAAACAGTTACTTATTGTTGGTGATTTATAAGTAGGGACGATTTATGGTTCTCACAGTTTTTTAGAAGTTTAAACATGTCATTAACTTACTAGGTATAGCATAAGTAAGAGCTTACTTATACCTATGTATTTTTTATTATTATGATAAAGTAAAAATCAAGATTTTTCGCTTTAGAAAATTCTAGAACACAATAGAAATACAGGTTTAAGGGTAAAATTATGCAAATAAATACAGTTATCAATGTATGCCTGGTTATCATACATCGTAATTAAATAAATCAATCAATCAATTAATTAATGTTGTAATAAGCAATTATATAATGTAAATTTCTTAATAAAAGAAAATGGTTTTAAAGCAGTGAAATAAATATCACTTCTATTCTCTTAATTTTAATGATAACCAATCATAATTGTGAAATTCTCAAAAGTTGTGTTTTTCTTTTAATTGTTAATATAGATATTTGTCACGTACTGTGACTTTATGTTTAAAATTATTTAATGCAGTAATTATTGGTGTAAAAAATACAATTAATATAATTTTTTTATTTATTGAAAGCGCTGGTGCATTTTGTCTGTTTCCAGGACAGGATCGTCCGAGCGCTCATGAGCGTCTTAAATTTCGGTCTAATTTGAACAAGCGTACAAGAAACGTAGTGAGTATATAATGTATGAGACAGGTTCATTCATCGGTACTTGTCATTATAAATAAGAATTCTCCGTTCATAAGTTATGAAGTTGTTAAACGTAACCAGGGGCAAATCATTCGTTTACATGTGCTTTTATTATACCCCGGTGTGATGAACAACATCCTTATTTTATAAATAAAGTGTCATTTCAAACACGAAACGGTAATAAAAGTTACAGTTGTATCGCATCCCGAGATGAAATAATAGTAGCACTATATCTACGGTTAATTAGTAGACTTAATTAACAGCCTACAGTTTTGTTTTCAAATTCATTGATGACTAATGATGAATGCTATTCCCTAAAATAGTTTCTTTTTATTTTAGCTTCGTTTAGTTGTAATTACTGTTCGTTTGTATTTTTTCAAAAGTAAATCTACAAATTTGTAATAATTAGTCATAAATAGTTAT
Source organism: Agrilus mali (assembly GCA_029378335.1). Lineage (NCBI taxonomy): Eukaryota > Metazoa > Arthropoda > Insecta > Coleoptera > Buprestidae > Agrilus > Agrilus mali. Next base: position 19,966,403 of record CM055659.1, read on the forward strand.
GCCATAACAAATATTAGAATTCATTAGGTAATTAGGTAATTCTACATTTTTTAATGAGTGAAAAGTTGGTTTTTAAACAAAATAACGTACAGAACTTATTTGTTGAAAGTTAGGATAGGTTAGGTTAGGTTAGGGTTGCATTTTTCTGAAATTAATGAAAGATAGGTATCGTTTTTGACATTTATGCATCTTATTTATTCGATTAGACTTTTTGAATCTTAATGTTTAAAGATTCACGACAAAATACTTTCTAGGTATACGTAAATATAACCTGTGTTAGAACAAAATTTTGCAAACTTGCTTAATTTATTTATGTAAAAAAGTTGGTCTTTTTCAATTTTTTTTACCTGTTGAATGTTAAGGTTAAATTGAAGTTGAAAATGTTGAATTTGTTTAAAATAAAAGAATGACAACTTTGAATCGTTTTCTTTTAGGTTAAGTTAGACTATTTGAATCCAGATTCTTAACATTAAGGAAGACAATTCCAAGCATAATAACAATCATTTTGAGAAAATTTTAAGTATGTATTAAAATGTATGGGCAAATTCGTTACTCAGTGATATTAATCATGTTTTCGTTTTGTTTCAGGCAAAGTGTGATGTAGCTAGTTTGGTGGATCGGTATTTCGGTAACATCTATTGGAACTTTCAGAAGACTCGAAAGTGTTTAGTACGTCAAGCTAGAGACGTTTTGGTTTGTGAGTACCACGGTTCTCTTCAGAAGTTTGAAGAGGAGTTTTGCATCCCTGCCTCAAAACTACTACAACAAATCAAGGTAGGAAAATCATTTCTTTTTCTGACCGTTATTCATTGAAAAAGAAAAATTTCAAGAAATAGTTTTTGTTTCATTAAGTGCAATCTTTAATATTATTTATATTTGCAACTGTTTTTTATGTGAGCTTTCATGAGCGGTATTAGATGAAACAAGTTTGATTTGATTGTGTAGCTGTCACTGCTACTCTGAAAACGTTTTGACCTGCTTAGAGGTGGCATCTTCAGTACATTTAGTTTCATATTCAGCTCCAAAACTGATCAGAAACTCAATATGTTTCATGAGAGATGAACGAAAATAGCAAAACGTTCCATAAAAATAAAGAATCTTAAGACTAGGAAACTTTGAAAGTGTTGAAGAACACTAAATAGTTCAAAGAATCTTCCAGAACTTTCCAGCATTTCCTAAAATTTTCTAAAAAATCCTAGAAATTCCGAGTTCTTAAATGCTCAACACTTTTTCACTATGTTTAAATTTTCACAAAATTTCCTCGTTCTTACTACTCAAAATCTCATGTCATGATTCTGGACCTTGAACTTCGCAGAGTTAACACAATGTATTAATTTCTAAATGCTTGAGCACAAACTCTGCGTCTCCTGATTCATGAGATTTAGAAGTGCCTTTAATAACGATAGTAGTTTTCTCAATGTTTCTCAAGTTCGCTTTTTATAATTTCCTACATCTATTTTGTTCAATTTGTGCCTTGCAGAAAAATAACTAACTAAGGTCTCCTTACATATTTATTTTAATAAATTAACTGAATAGTGTTCACTCGTCTGTGGATACATGTTTTAACAAAACTATTACTTGGGTTTTGAAATTATTAATAGTTTGTTAAAAAAAATTTAATTAACATGAAATATTAATAAGAAAACGTGCTCGGGCGCCACTTTGTCAAACAAAGAAAAGAATAAAAGAAATGACAACTTTATTGGGCACCGGGTAGTGCATCGGTGGTTCCTGCAGAATCCTGAAGCTTTAGAGAGCTCGAAGCTCTCTTAAAAAAAACAAATAAAACTTGAAGAGTATATTAACAAAAAATTACACACAACAAAATAACAAAACTTACAATAACACATGTAGCCCACCAAAAAGAAAGGTTCCCTGCTCCAATGTAGGGACTGGAAGCTGGTTTCAGGGTATAATCGGGGACTTCTCGTGCTGTGTTGTGAGGCAAGACGATATCAGCGAAATAGCTTCATGGACCAACCTTTTAATCTTCAGGGGGCCGCCTGCAGGAATTTATCGGCCTCTAACTGGTTATTGAGATTAGTTGGAAACCAGAGCTTTGTCTATTTGCCTTTATAAAATAGTTTTCTGGATGTCTTCACCCCTACCCTTTAATCCCAGCCCCCTAATCCAACTGGAACCTATTCTAAGAAAATTTCAATGGGCTGGCAAATAAGGGCACAAATAAAAGTGCTGATAAAATTTCCTAAAACTAAAAAATTATTAATCAAATGTTAAAAAGTTGTTCGCATTGAAGATGCTTAAAAAAAAACGGATAAAAAGGGAGGAGTAGGGGTGTCCGTCGTTAAACCAACATGCACTCAAAATACACCCCAGATACCATAAAAAATTTTGACTATTAAAAATATATAAATTAAAAAGTGAGAAAAATTAATTAAATGAAAAGATTTAAAATTGGCCACAAAGGCCCAAAAGATTACAAATATACTGTTAGATATTTAAAAAAGAGACCACGTGATAATAAGGAAAATTTTGTAAAAAAATTAATCAAAGTTACATCAAAAAAATGAATATTGAGTGAATAAAAAAAATTTTTAAAAGAAATAATTAATTTAAATGAATTTTACATGAACTATTAAAATGCAAAGGTAAGTGGATCAAAAAAACTCTCACACAAAAACCAAGCACAGAACACCAACAGAAAAACACACATACACGTCACGTCAGTGTCAAGGATCGAGGAAGAAGACCTCGAGCACCGACCGGAAAATTTCATCGATCCCTCCATCGATCGATCGCCTAGTCCTGCGCGAAGGTTGTTAGCCTTGATGATAAGACGGAAGGTCGATCAACATTAAGAAATAATCAACAAAACTGAACCAAGACAAACACAAACTGAATCGAAATAAATAAAACTTCAGTAACGGGATTTTTCATAGAAAAAAAAAACGTTACAATGTATATGATAACATTTAGTGTAATAAATAATAAATTTTATCATAAAAGGTACCCCACTCACACTAATGTCTACTTAGGTCCTTATGGTTGGTTATGTCTTGTGTGTTGTCCTTTTGCTATGAGTCAATTTACAAAAATTCCTTTCGAAGATACGGTATGAAGACGAATATTTCCAACCATGAGTATCTGTATTAAGGTTTATCGTACTCATTTAAACAATGTGTGTCAGTTGTTCAACAGTTAAAAAGCTTCGTTTTTTACGATTTTTCTTTCTTGTTCTATTCGTCTGCGACAATATTGCTAATAGGTCCCAACAAATCGGTCCTTATTAGTTGGTGTTTGTACAGTTCCCTCGTTCGCTTTATTTCTCCATTAAAGGCTAAATGAAGTGACCCGACGTAATCTTCGCATCTACTTTAATTGGCGATTTGTGGAGACTTTGTCTATAAACAAGTGGTTTTCAATTAGGCGGTCGCACACGGAAACGTCATTCGTTTGTAATACTTTCCGCGCTCATGGGACTGTTCAAGGAATGTCTCTCATTCTCATGTTCTAATCAGTACCTTTTGCCTTTGCCCCGCGGCTTCGACTGTCACACCGAGAATGTTAATGAATATGGATATTTTAATAGGGCGATGGGATCGGCGACCATTTGTTAATTAAATAATTGCATAGCGACAACCGACTGCCGTAATACAAATAATATCCTCAAACGGATGCATGCAAATTGCTATTAAAGGTAAAAACAATAATTGTATTGGTTTAAACCGTCCCACTCATCTTGCGAACAAAAATTGCGTTCGAACATAAACCTACTTGGTGTACCAGTAGTCATGGAAATTAAATCAAGAAAGTTGTCTTTGCACAAAAAAAAAACTTTTAGGTGTTTCATTCCCACCAAACTAATGTTTCCGGCCAACACTCTGGTGCAAAGTCGGAGGGTAGGGCAGAAGGCCCCCTTCAGCCTTCTTTCGGAATCGTGGTAATTGGTGGGTGGTGGTTTGGGGGAGGAAGATGAGACGGACGAAATGAAGGGTGAAGTTTTAATTGTTTCTACTTTATTTTCATATGCAAATGGTTGAATTCAGTTATTCTTATTTCAACAATCACCATGTAATTTAACATAAACGATTACTTTTAAATTAAAACAGTAACTATAGCAGTTCACACAGACACAATTATAACATAACACCTGCCTTATTCGCCAGATTAGGCATTTCGTAGCTTTGTTTTGGTTAACTCGGTAAATTTGTATTTTATTTTTCTTTCAGTTTCGATCCTTCCTCCCCCTTCTCTTCACGCGGATATAATGAGTTTTTAATTAACATGAAAAGCAAATCACAACAATTCTTGAATTACAATCTTGATATGAGTTTTTCACTAATCTTCTCTCCCTTCAAACGAGATTTAATGAGATTTTTGGATTTCATCCCCATTTTGAGCTCACATAATTAAAGAGCGTCCCTTTACTAAAACGGTTACAATTTTGGTCTTTGCAAAAATTCTCAAGATGTCATCTACAAAAATTATTTTACAAATATGTAATAAATACAATGGAAGTCCTTTCTTATTGATAGAATAATGTTAATTATTGGTAATATAATTCTATCAATAATAATGGCCTTCGTCCCTGATTATCTTGAATTTATTACTTATTAGAAAATATTAGACAAGATTTGAAATAAAAAAATAGGCTTACTTTGCAATTTACGTGAAATACCTCTAAATTTCGAGTCGTAATAATAGAAAGATTTGCTTATGAATAAACCAACGCAATTTATTTAAATAATGAGATTTTTAAGCTTCACAAAATGCAATTTCTTTTATTACCACCCTTTCTGATTTTTGATACTTTATTACTGTTTTAAGAACGCAACCCGACATAAAACTAAACAACGAACTTTTCTTGGAATAACGTCTTTCAAAATTAAAGCTTAGGGATGTTATATAATTCTTACCTACCAGTGTGTGAAGATTTTATTACCGAAACCTTACCACCCCGCGGCTCCTTATGTCATTTAAGTGTCAAACAATAAAATGTTATGGGCAATTGAATTTCTGTATGAGTACTTAAAAAATCTTTTTGGGGCGTATCGTAAAGACAGCTAGTCACAAAAATATATTCATGGGGCGTAAACCAAAACCGTTTTGAATAGAAGGGCGTTTTTAGAATGATCTAACAAAATACACGGCAACAAAACCTGTCCAACGACTACTTCGAATTAGTGAGTTATTAATACACTCTTTACCTGAGATGTAGTGTGAAGGTTAGTCACATTCTCACATTCGTCTCTATTATTACAGTTATCTAACTAAAAATACAACGATATGTAACAAACATGTTTTCAAATAGCATCTCGAACCTAAGGATTGTTTCAATATTTTCAATGTACGCTTCATGAGCAAGTATAAGAAGTTATTAATTTTAAATGAATGTAACAATATAGCAAGTGCTTAGGTGTTAGAATTCATAATTTTATAAACCTTGACTTTTTAATGTAAACTACACTATAATGACCTGGTACACTAGATCATTTTGTTTACAGTTAAATGTGGAGAAAATTTATTACACATTATTAGAGACACAAACCAGGGTTTAGGTACATAAAAAAATTATATTTGCTTGCTCAAGGTGTTTAACAGCGAGAAACTTTTTTAGTTGTTAAACGTTAAGAAAAGAGAGGGTGTAACGTGGAAGTCGTAAATTATTACAAGGGTAGGGATTATCGTACCATTGTGCTTTGTGGTCTGTTTGGTCGTCGTCGTCTTATCTCTAAGAATTATGAATATTTTTTACCTTATCCATTCGGCAAAGCACAGGTAGAAAAAAAAGTGGTTGCTTTGTGGGTAGGTAGGTACTACACACAACACAAAATTTACATAAACGCCAAGAGGTGCTCTATTAGAAAATGAAAGCGTTGTTTTAATTAAAGGTTACTTTGGGATTTCAAAGAACGTGACATACCTTTAGAACGAAAAGTCTGACTATCTTTCTTGGAAGAAACCAACCCTTAGGGTTGGGGATTGGTTCATACATATTAATGGATCAGACGTATTGTAACAATTAAAATTTATGACGTTGATTAAGTATTGGGGATTTTTAAAAACACGAGGATACTTAATGGTAATGAACCTTAAGAATGTGCTGCATTTTACGTACTTTTTCTTGATTAAATAAAATGTAAAGCACCCTTATATTATCCTTTCAGAAAAGGGAGCATAAACACTTTTCCTATAAAAAATTTAAAAATCTTAATATAAGGACTATGAAGACGAGTAAAGGTATCTATATATTAACTAGCAGCAATACCCGGCGTTGCCCGGGTAATCATATATTACACGTTTGATGGAACATTCTAGAATATTCGCGAATTTAGAACTATCCAGAACATCCCATAATGATTCAAAACATTTCTAACTTTTTTTAACATTCTGAAACATTCTTGAATGATTTTCAAGATTCTGGAACATTCTTGAACATTGCCAAATCATTCTGAAATGTTATAATAAAACATTCTTTTACTTCTTTGAACATTCTAAAAAACTCTGCTTCATTCTCATCCCCACTCCGTGCTGTTTGCTGGGTGAGTAGTTACATCAGTAGACGCCTGGCAGGGATGACTAATCAATTGATAATAATTGATCAGTTATCGACCACTGAGAGTTGAAAATTATAACACTACTCATATCGCTATTAAAACATGGGGGTTGGTGGTAGAAGGATGTAAATTAAGGTTTATATGAATTTTTTGATGCCAAATCATAAAAAAATAAAAATAAAAAATTTTGTCCAAAAAATAAAAGTTAGGGTTGGACAACCCTTATCACATAGGGGTATGAAAAATAGATAGTAGCCGATTCTCATACCTACTGAGTATGCATATAAAATTTCATAAAAATCGGTCAAGCCGTTTCGGAGGAGTATGGTAACCAACATTGTGACACGAGAATTTTATATATTAGATTTTTCGGGCTCCTTATTTAAAAAAAGAAACGAAAGCCCTTATTTTTGTCAACTTGTCAAAAAACAAAAACATTATCAAAATGGACAGGACATCCCTTGTTGAGCTAGGAAAAAATTTAAAAATATTAACCTCAATCATACCTCAATTTTTAATAGGCTTCCATCTTCTGGTCAAATAAAATATTTACGTTTTATTATTATGTATGCAAAAAAGTTTTGAGTTGTTACCTAAAGCCTGTAAGGTAATCAGTTTTTGTAAAATTAATAGTATTTTAAACAGGAATGATTTAATTTTATGCTTCCAAGGTAACCTATATTTTTTAACATATTAATAAGTTTACAATTATTATAAACTCATTATCCACATTCTCAAGAAATAACACGTCAACTTTGTTGCGAATTCTTTAAATACCTACTTTGTTTTAACATTCGGTGTAATGAACTTGGATATTGAAAAATAAAATGCCTCGCATTTTTGCACACATCTGGTTTCTTCCTATTCAATACGACTCAGCAACTAATTTTATTGCTCATTATTTATTCCCCAGTTAAAATTCAAAGCGCGAAATCGCCTCGTTCCTCGATTGCAGATGCATTGCTGATGTTTTTGCTGAATTTATAATTGCCAGATATCCAAGGTACTCGAGAAGTGGAATTTTACAGAACGGTTTTAATTGATTTAATAATACAAATCCTTCAAAAAAGGATAAATTAATAGAGTGCGAAAAATCGAACGGAAAAGGAAGCGTTATGAAGCAACTATGTATCAATTGAGAGAGAAAAACTTTTATAAAATCATATAATTAAAATTTTGTGATAATAGAGACAGTGGCGGTTCGTAGATGTGTTAATACCCGAGAGTGCACGACATAGAGGTGACATGAACATAATAGCAAAAAAAAATAATCAGTCATCTAGCGGATGTAACAAATAAGACGTAATTTTTTGTCAAATTTATATGGATGTCTTTGTTACAAAACGAATACCTATCAAAAAGGGGTGAGTGTACTCATGTGTACATTTTGATTACATTTATAAATAACAATGTGCAATGCTGTCTCTAGTGACTTGAATTATTTCAATCAACGAATAGTGGTGACCATTTAAACAAAGCCACCAGTTCTAATCTGCCCTGAATGTTTTATTTATATATTGTGCATAATATTTTTAATATTAATTTATTATTATTATTCCTTCTGCCTTTTAACTCCTTCGTTCTGTTAGCACGTTAAGATTCTTTATAAGGAGTGGGTACTAAGCCTATCAGTTTTACTGATGAAGATGAAGCTTGAAATTGACTTTGTGAATGATATTGACAACCCTAATTTCCCTTAATCTGACGCATATGGTTCCTTTTCATTTTGACAAACCATTACTGTCACTTATTATGCACAAATACAAGATGCATGCAAACAATTTAATGGTCTATAATCGCGATGACACATATATTTATAACGTAATGATACTTAGTCAAGTGAGTAATATATAATAACTAAATGGTTAGTTTGTATACAATTACACCCTATATAAAAGCACCTCGGGGAATAATTAATCTAATTTTATTTGAATTAACTCAATTTATAAGTCTATAAAGTATTACTTTGCCCGACTTTTCTTTCGTATGCTTATTGAGAAATAAATGATAATAATTGAAAAACAATGTAGGGTAAGTGCACCAGTGAATGAACAGTTAAGGCATTTACAGAATTTGGATAATCTTTATAAATTAATTATGTTATATTAAAATATGATCTTAGTTTACACATACATCTTATTTAATCATGATTAGGATAACGGTTAAAGAATTCACTTACGTTTAATCTTGAATTGAAAGGGAATATAACTATTTAATTCTGCATAAAACCCCAATAAATGAACAAGCAATACCAGTAAATGAATACCATTGTTCCAATAAATGAACTAAGAAAGTAAATGGTAAAATTTATTAGAACAATTGAAAAAATTGAAAATATAATACGAATAAAGGACATTTTGCGTGTAAATGTAAATATAAAACTAAGGAATCGCCTTAAAAGACGATTACTTAAAGACGAAAATGTGCTCAAACGCGTATTCACACTAGTTTTCAATGAATGAACATATTGTTCATTTACTGGGAATACTACGCGACCCAGTGAATGAAAAATACTTTTGCCGGTTTTTGCGATGATAATTTGTATTTTCAGGTTATGTTAGCTGTTATTATAACGAGAAATATAACAGTGTATTAAAATTATCAAAAATTATGAGGCGACCAAATCTAGTACTCTTATTATACACTGCTGTTACTTACATGCTCGCTTATTAACTCTTAGGGAACACCTTGGTTAGCTAAAACAGTTGTCAAAAACAATGCTCTTGTCTTCAATCGGTGGAATGGAACTTAATACTGTTTGAGACAACAATAAAACAGAGTAAGAGGGATTTATAGGAAATCGCAATAAGTTAGAGAAATGCGACAGAAGCTTAAGAATCGTATATTAGTTCAGAATTGTTCATTTACTGGTACTGTTCATTCACTGGTACTCTTACCCTAATTGGGGTAAAGGCGTTTCAATATTAAAATTTAATTGGCTATTTTCGTTCACTGGGAAGTAGAACTCAATGTACGTGTGGCCCACCACCTTAACTAGTTATCATACGTTATTCATCTGGAATATAGATAGATAATTCTTGAAATAAAAACAGATAATCATAATTCTTATAACATTTCGTCAATAAATAACCAAACAGTTTTAAAAATATGAGAAACTACATAAATTGTTTTATGATGAAGCATCTTAGAAATAAATATAAGAAAATAGTTTAACTGATAACAAGCGTAATGGTGTAGCTATGGCATAACAATTCAGAAGGGTCCGCCATCAAAGGGAGCCCTTTTGAGCGAGAACTGAACGTCTGAGTTTCTAGACTTTAAAGTCTTTTCGAACTTTCCCAGTAGTTTAGATTTTTAGCAACGAAGGCGGTTAATAAATATTATGAAAGGAATAACATTTTTTTATGCAGCAAATAACAACACAAGTATATTAGGGAACTGGTGTATTTTCTAACAAAATACATTTTTTATAGTTTGTTAATATGGTAAATACGTTGAAGGTGATCAGAAGAAGAGTATTATTATTATAACTTAGATATTTTATATATGTAGGTACTTCTTTTAAGACAATATTTACTTTTACAGGACGTTACTTCAGAAGTATACACTGTTTATTGTTTGCTTCTTAGTCCATTACATAAGGTCTGTCGCATCGGTAAAAAGGTTAATTTAGCAAATTAAAACTAATCAAAAAGTATCTTAAGAATTCTAAGTCACAGAGTAGGTTTTGCTAAACATCTACAAAAATTGATTATCTAATTTCTTTGCATAAACAAAGTCTAAAAGACGCCAATTTTAATTTACCTCTTCTAATAATTATCTGCATGTATAATAATTTAAGTTATCATTTTATCCTTTCCATACATTTGTATTTTCTAATATTTTTTTCGGAAAAGAGACATGTAATTTTTGCTTCATAATTTTATAACAGGTAGGTAAGAGACCCCACTAAACTAGGGTGTCTTTTTGACCTCTAGAAATAGGTACCTAGGCGCTAGATTGGAACTATACGGAGAGTAATCAAATTGCTCCCATCGAAATGATCGTTTTATTTTATGACAATAATACCTTTTAAAACTGCTGCTAAATGAATTCAATATTTTATAACTTCACTTTTCTAGACACATTTACATAATTGGGTTTAAGGAAGTTTACCTAGCCTTTTTCAAATTTAAATAGTTCCTTGATAAATTAGCGACTTTCAGTTTCTACGAAATTGTACCAGTGTGTAATTAGTAAATTTTGTTACAAATTTTTTCCGTTCGAATTTCAAAAAATTCTTGTTCGTAGTAATTTTGTTGTTTATAAATGATACTATGTTGGTATATTAAATTCGCAGTGTTAGGTGTCTCGTTCAGAAAAATTCAGTATCTCTGATAAATATACGTACCTGTAATATCTACTTATATTGCAAAAAATAACATTTATGCATTAATAAATATAAGTTAAGTACCTATTTATACAAATAGTCTAGGTAAAAACAAAATTAAAACGTGAAATCGTTTTGATTGATATGGAAAATTCTCACTCTGAATAAATTTGATGATAAATTACAATTACAAAAGAATTACAAATTTTCGAAAATATACTTGAACCTTCTATATTCAACAAGATTGTCCCTTTTTTGACAAAGAGCAAATCTTATTCTATAATATAGTAATATTTTCCGTGGCAAAACTATATGAATTATGAAGTTACTATCTGGATGTACCTATGTAGGAGTCTACATCGTTAACGTGAAGTTGTTGAAGATGTCCCTTGCGAACACTTTTAATGCACCATGGGAATTTCAACAGAAATACGCACGTATATTAAGCTAGCACGACAAAGTTATTTTTCCGATTTCTGACTTGCACTATAATTTGTCGCTAATTTGTTACCAAATCTAAAAATTTGTCGCTCGTGCCGTTTAGCCATAATCAGCTGGTATGCTAGCTTGATATCAAGCTAGCACTACATATAGCGTATCTCGAAAAGGAAATATCGTAGGATATTACTGTAAAGACCATAATTTGTCGCTAATTTGTTGCTGAATTTCAGCGACAAATTCGTTAAATGTGTCATCTTTCAGCGACAAATTATGACCTTTACAGAAATATCCTACGATATTTCCTATGTGTAGTGCTAGCTTGATATACGTTTTTGGATTTGGTAACAAATTAGCGACAAATTATAGTGCAAGTCAGAAAACGAAAAAATAACGTTCTCGTGCTAGCTTGATATACGTGCAATACGCGGTTAGAATCGGGAAATATAGTTTCATTTACACTTATATATTTAAGATGAACTTCCGATTGTTAGACATTTTGTTTTTTTTTTCTATGTTTTCTTATTTATTTTCTACAATTATTAATTTTTTTTCTAATCGTTTACGATAGGAAAACCCGAGCATTAGCGCTAGTTGTTAATAAGTGAGAATGTGTATCAGAGTTCACAACGTTGCTTAACTCGGACAAATAAGAAAAACCAATCACTCAATGTCGTTTTCCCTTTATGCTTATCTCTGGTCACAGTGCTCGTTTGAAACATGTTTTTAGTTAAATTTGACAAATACGGTATGCCGTTCAGGTGAACTTGAAACATGCAACTTGTTATTATCAACAACGATACAAGAATTTCAACGTAATGACGCAATTAAATTATGTCCATATACTTACCTAATACATTTTTGTCCCGTTCATTATGTCGATACGTCTTTGATCGACAGAAATTATACCATGAAGAGTTTGACAACTTATTGGAGTAGATGTAATAAGGGACAGGCATGAAGAAAAATTTAGTATTCATGTAGGCGTTGGCAAAATATATGTACATTAGGTAACTTTAACCAATTGGTGATTAAATTGATTAGGTTTTAATAGTGAATTTAGTTACAAAATTATTTAAATATCCTCAAATCTTTAGTACTTATATTAGTTTCTCCCTATAAATTATTGAATACGTACGTCTACCCGTATGGTACATAAAATAAAGAAGTAATCTTCATAAAATTCTCATAAAATCTGAAAGCTTTTAAAAGGCTTTACGTAAACTCTTGGAAGAATAATACAGTGGACTAAGTTATCATCGTTTTATGCTAACAATTACTTAATATCACTTTCATAATTAGTTGGTAGTAATTAATAATCAGTACTTATCCTAAAAAAATATCACCTATTCAGTAATAATTTTTTTTAATCCGTAAAAAACTCATAAACATTCTATGTTTATAGCTTACATTAGTGGCTATGCATTAAGAGAAAATATAAAAATTTACCGTAATTCGAACTTATATGTATATTCAGTTTTCCATGTTGAACTCTACAGATGGCGCTTAATTTATTTGCGAATAATGTTTATAATCCTGTGTTACAATGTTACGCAATAATTATGCCCAGAAATAATTTATTGCTATCATAAGTTGTTAATATTGTTGACATAATTTTCAAACGTCCTGCCCATTTACGATACATTAAACTTGAACTTTTCTATTATGATACGTTTCGGTCTACATTCGATGAAATTGGGCTTGTAAAAAATAAACCAGTTGCGAACTATTGTAATTTATGTAGGTATACCAACAACTGACCAAGTAAAGTAGGTGTACTTTCCATTATTGGACACAACTCGAAGAAGTAAACGTCAATATTATGGTGCCGTGGTGGACGTAAATGGTTATGAGAGTGAATAGCGTGAGAATGACAATACGCCAAAACATCTTCTGCCGATGAATACTGACATTAACATTCAGAAATTACCCGTAATTTTGACAGGAATCGACCTCAAGGTAACACCACTTTTCTAATACCGTATAAGCATCGATGATGCCCTTGTCCTCCTTTGATACTTTTGATTCTTTTATTTCAACAGGGGCGCACACAAAGTTTTGGGCTAGAATAAAATTCATAGTCTTTTTAGCGTTTAGTAAAGAATTTAAATAGATAAGATAGATTTGAACGTAAACAAAACAAAAATTTAGTGCACAATTCATTTCGGACTAAAAAGTATTTTGGATTTTTTATTAAAGAAGCATCGATTTCGCATATTTTGATTATATTAACTAAACATCTGTGAACTAAAATTTAATAAGTCCATCTTAAGGATCAACGTTTTTTTTTTGTGAGCAAAATGAAAAATGAATTGTCACCCAATGTCAAAGAAAATGTTTAAACTGCAATTTAAGGCTTGGCAAAGCTTTAGTGCTTGTGCTTTAAAATGTGCTTCAAGTCATTTATGGGTTTAGAAAGTCCTTTTATAGGTTAAGAACTTTGTATTTCAAATCCTTTCGGAGCCTAGAGAACTCTTGACTTCAAACCCTCTTACTAATAGATTGTTGAGAATTGGTGTTCTAAATGGGTTTCACTACTTTTTACTTTGTAAATTAAATGAATTTGAATTTCTTCTAAGATGCTCTTAAAGCTTTTTCAATGTGCAAAGAATTTTCTGGGCCTTTTGATGTATTTGATGCTCACTTGAAGTTATTCATGTGCTTATTGTACGAGTATGTTTAAAGCCCTTCTCACAAATGCTTAACAACTTTCAACTTAATTACTTTCCGATGTAATTCATAATAACCTCAAGTCCTTATATTGTAAAGTGAAATTGAGACTTAAAGGGCCAAAGCACTTCAATAAGTGTTTTGGCATTATAGTTTCAAGTTCTTTTAGAAGAGCTTTGCTCAGCTCTGCTTTAACTTCAGAAATAGTGCAGATTGGTGATGAAGGAGTCATTTAAATGAAGCATAAATATTGAGCTGAAAAAGGACAGAAATAAAAATTTTCAAATTATCCTCCAAATTCCTTGTTCTCTCTTCTATTTTATTTCAAATAGTTAGCGAAGTTCCTACGAGTAGACTTTAAATTTTATAACCTTCTAATTAAAGTTATCGTGTACATTTAGCAGTTCCTTACATAACACTTACCATGCACTATTTCAACACTATCTCGCGTTTTACAAGTGACCCATAAACGATCATATGTAATATTTGTCATCGAAATAAACAAGGGTATTATGACATTCATCATAGTTGGTATTTCTATGCATTTTAATGATATATCTGCGTACATCTTAAACGAAAGTTCTATTACATCTAAGGTTGTAATTCATCACAATTGCAAGATCTCTTTGATTGACGTCAGTTGATTTTTGAGACTGAAAGTTGACAGATAGACTTGTTTATAGTTTTCATAATACTTACTCATTTTTCTTGCCCTTCCTTGCGGTGTGTGACATCATAATCATCAAAATGAAGCAGTCAACAAGTTGCTAAACAACAACAAACGTCAACTGAACTGCCCTTTCTGTTTCTCATTTTCACATTTTGATGTTCAGCTTCGCTCTTTCTTTCGGCAGAATATGGTTTCTTTGTTTAATTGAGAAATGCTTATTATAAGAGAATTTATTCAAACAGTCCTTCAAAGACCTTTGGCAAATGTATATTGCAATTATTAAACGAAACACACTCTTTATAAATAAGCCGTTGTCAAAAATTTATTCTAATGTTCGTTCCAACAAATTTATTCTGTCAACAGAAACGACAAAATGAAATACACTAATTATTACGTTTCGACTATTCATATCCTTCTCCATATCAAATCAATCTATTTCCATGTTAATTCTGTCAAACATTTCAAACGTTTGTTGAATTTGCTTTCAATAGGTACGCACTTACGAGGAGTGAGTGTGTCCAAGCATGGGGGACTGTCTGCCATGTCTATGTTAGATCGCATAAATCATTCGTTTTTGTCATTTGAAATCGGACTGACTGTTGTAACCCACGCCGTACTTGACCCCCTTTGTTTTAAATAAATGACATCGAAACGTTGTGCTCCTTTATTAAAAATTTTTGCAAGAAGGGCTTGGTTTACTTGTACGCAATACCTACCATCGACATACATAAGTAACAACTATAAATTACTTAGTTTGTACACAGTAAACAGTTTTTTGATACGCCCACAAACTAAAGCACGAGATGCCAAAAATGTGACCTAAAATGAATAACAAAAAGAAACAAAACAAGGAATATTCGTAATTTTTAAATTAATGAAGGTTAATGAAGAGTATCTAAAGAATATTTTTGCAAAAAAAGAAGCCCTTCTACCAATGGGTCCTTTTTAAAGAAATATTGACAACAGTTGTTAAACACATTAGAAAATCTAAATTTTAATAAATTGAATATGATGTTAAGAAGAACTTTCCGTGATTCCCAAAAAAAGGTATGGAATTTAATCTTTTTTATGTTTGGCTTATGGAATTTCTCCCAGCGCAGTGAAGTCTTAAGAGAGTTATTTTTAGGTTAGTTAGGTTAATGGAGCCTCTCAAAAATATATATTCGAGTAATTGAGATAAAAGGCAACGTTAACTTAATAAAAGTACATTTTTATTACGTGTATGGTTACTTACGTGAGTTAGGCATAAGATGCAATGAGTTGTATCTTGAGGTTGCATCATCGGTAGAGCATCGAGCCACTTGTAGTTTCACTAGGCACCACTAGAAGGCATGTGTAGGTGTATTAACATTGAGAAAGAAGGCTCATATCTCGTTACAGATCAGCTCATTACGCAGGTTGTTCATTTCAAATTTTAATCCAGATGTACGTCTAACGTAAGTCGTTTATGGTTACCTGCGCTTAAATCTTTTAATGTTGAAACTCGTTCTACAACCTTGGCATTCTGTGATCCCCGGGACTTAATACTAATAGCGTGTGTCTTTTGTTTCGCTATGCTACACTTTTGCACGTTAACAGTTAGTTACTCCCGAGTCTTCTTCTAATGTTTCCACGGGAACCTTTTGAGTATTAGAAGATGATGGGAACCTTACATTTAGAGCTAACGCTCGTTGTGGCATTTCATTGATAAATAATCCGAAGAAAATTTACCTTTCGTGAGAAAGAGCCAGTGTTTAAACTGATACAAACCTACAACGTACCAGCTACTGAGGAGGACAAACAACTCTTAAAGTGGTCAGTGTCGACCCTTAGGAGAGAAGAGGAACTACAGGAAGTCCATGACAGATAAAATAAAAAACAAAATCCCCAGCAATCTATTATTAAAAAATTATTATATGATAAATATCTTGCTATTAATGTTATTTTGGAAAGCTACACGTGATTTTTGAAAATTTAATTTTGACTACAGACAACCACTATATTTGGCCCTTACCACCGAAAGCTCTAAAAATTACAAACAAAAACACTATAAAAAACATTAAAAGCTGTGAAAGCAAGAATTTATCGCCCAAAATACGTTTGTGTTAATTTTAATTAAGCGATTGAGTGATCTGTATTAGAAAAACTCCTATGACAGAAATTATTCAGAAGCTTTTCTGTTATAAACGCCAATTAATCCACAACTAATTAAACATTGATTAAAATAAGAAAGAACATCTTAAACATTTAAGGCGAGTGTTACGCTTTTTTGTATCTGTTGAAGCTTGAAAGCTTAGAAAGTGCAAAACATCTGCATTCAATGAGACGGTTCTAAGAAATTGGCCATTTGTTTCAAGAGACCGGATTTATTTACCAATTTTTAGGGTTCCGCACCTCAAAAGTAAAAAGCGGAACCCTTATAGGATCACTTCGTTGTCCGTCCGTCTGTCAAGACCCTTTTTCTCAGGAACGCGTGGAGGTATCAAGCTAAAATTTATACCAAATACTCAGGTCTATTGTCCCTTGGAGCTGTGAAAAAATCAAACTTCTAAGACAACGGAATCAAAAGATACAGCCGTTTATGCCGCAAATTTCCCCAAATTTTCGAATCAAAACCTACAGGGTACTTCCCGTGAACTCAGAATCTTGAAATTTGGTACGAAGCAACGTTCTATAGCACAGATAAAGGAAAAATTGCGAAAACCGTAAATTTTTAGTTACATCATATAATAAAAATATTTTTAATAATTTTAAAGTTACTACCCCTTTCCTAATGAACACGTAGAGGTATTAAATTGAAATTCATATCAAATACTCAGGTCTATAATACCTTTAAGGTGTAACAAAATAAAACTTTTATGTCAACGCAATCAAAAGAAACAGCAATTTAAGCCGCATATTTTCAAACTCGCAACTACTCGCAAGGGAATCAAAACCTAAAGGGTACTTCCAGTCGATTTAGAATCTTGAAATTTGGCATGAAGCAATGTTTTATAGCTAATGTATAAGGAAAAAATTTCGAAAACCTTAAATTTTTAGTTTTTCTTTTCACATATATACAGGTTTGTACGGAATCCTCGGTGCGCGAGTTCGACTCGCTCTTGGCCGGTGTTTTTTTTAAATACGGTTTTCCCTATTTCCCCCAAGATGGACAACACGTTACCTTTCGAGGAATTGATGGCTTTCCAGTAGTTTTTTGCTTATCAGTTGGCGATAAGACTAGCGACAAATTCTTTGAATGTGTCATCTTTCAGCGACAAATTACGGCCTTTACAATAATATCCTACGACATTTCGTTTTCGAGATACGCTATGTGTAGTGCTAGCTTGATATCAAGCTAGCACTACAGCTGATTATGGCTAAACGGCACGAGCGACAAATTTTTGGATTTGGTAACAAATTAGCGACAAATTATAGTGCAAGTCAGAAATCGGAAAAATAACTTTATCGTGCTAGCTTGATATACGTCTGCCAGCCTTGCCCTTCTAGATCCTAAGGGTGCGGGGAGGCTGTGGTGCTGATGACAAGTAAATTTTAAAAAAGTAAAGAGTGAGATTCGACGTCAAACCACAAAGGACTCTTATCGAAAAATAAAAATAAAAATGTATTGCACTTTCAAAAAACAAAATTGTCACCGAGTTGTAAATACACAACTGTACATAGATACAGCATTCTAACAACAAAACAAAAAAAATTGAACTGAACTTTTAACACGGCGTGTTAACTTGTCTGTTAAGACGTAACAGTAACGATTAAGATCAATGTTCTACAAATACTTACTAAAATTTCCCGACCATGTACCTGTATAACTTGAAAATAAAAACAATGATGAGGATTTTGCTGACAAAAAGAGTCATTCAATCAGATTTTGATTCAGTACAATTTGTAGATATAAAAAATTTTGTGTCTAGAAGAAGTCAAAAACTTATTAGAATTTAAACAATTTGCCACTCAATGCGATTAATTTAAGTCGAAAATTGGGTACATCAATAGGTACATTTAATTTATCTCACTCCCTCCTAAATTCAAATAATTATCTATACAAATGTTTAATTACCCTGTCAGAGATAAAGTTTTATAGATCAGTAAACTGGCGAGCTGATAAAGTTTGTAGCTTATTTATGCAGTGCTTACACAAACTAGGTACATTGAATTTCCATTAAGTTGTCATGAATTCAATCAACCGTCATCTAAATCATATCAATGTCCCAGAGCTTTTTTGGCTCGATTCCGTTATTTGTTATTGTATTTAACATCAATAATTAAAATAACCAAAGCCTCTTAATTGTGAGCCTCTCGTTATGTCGATTCTCGTAGTACTATTCGCATCTACTTGAGAAAGTATGGGAACTAACTGTCTTTGAATGCCGAATATTATTAAACTTGTCAGCGTATTGACCTTTTAACATGATAATTGACTTATTTACAAATAACGATTGCGACAGTGGTTTTTATGCTTCGGATACGAATTATACCTACAGCATACAGCATGCCAGGTCGACGCCAAATGTATAAGAGATACAAATCTAATGCCTTGAACAATTTTCAAGTTTTCAATGCGAATACGGAACGTGTTTTTCACAGTTCCTTACCGTTATAGTGCCGCAACGATCAGAGAATGACCAAAAGAATTCGCGAAGAACTTGTACTTGTCGTGCGTACGTATAGGTACGTGTCTTATCTCCTCTATCCGATATTACTGATGCAATAGCAAGGCCTCCTGCTGACGGAAGTAAGTGAAAAAATACAGACGCGACATAGGTGAATATAATTGCAGTGACCAGGCATTGTACGGAATTTATGATCTTGGCGAGTATGCGATATTAATAACATTGCATAAAAAAAGAAAAGAATAAATACATATGAAGTACATATGTTTGTTGGAGTTGTAGTCCTGATAAATTTAATAGTTTCTGTAAGACAAGGTTAGGCCACCAGCAGAATTTAAAGCGACTACCAACATTTTCAGGGTTCTTGTTATATACCTCCTACCACAAAAGGAAAAATATCCCTGTAATATCTTTTTAATTTTTTACTTGCTTCCGCGAACATTGGCGGAAATATGTGGCAAAAACGGTTTCGTTTCCATTTTTTTTAAACTATACATCAACGAAAATGATAAAAATTGAACAAAGGCGGTAACTGGTTGAGACTATTCATTTGTGGTCTTAACAAAGTACCATAAATAAAACAGAATATGATGAACCTCCTGGGAACTTTTTTGAAGAACTGTATCAAAAAGCAATTTAAGCAAATTTTTATTAAATTACATTGAAAACGCCTAATTTTCGTCTTTACCTTCTAAACCTCCAACCCTTTGCTCCCCTTCCGCCATCTTCAAACCCTTTCCTTTAGTGTTACTGAAAATCACCCTAAGTCCTTCCATCCCAATTCCTTCCCCCATCGATGGTCTCATCATCTGTATGACCATTATGTTGTAACTGATAAATATACTCAGAGTTTCAATTTTACATAAACTGAGTTACCAAGCGCCGAAACAAAAAAATGCTTCAATGCAATATAACCGATTTGACGTTGATTTAAACAGCAGTAGATACTTGTTTTTTTATTTGAATTAAAAATTTAATAAATATAAATATGAAATAAGAACCTAAAAAATATAATATTCTGGCATTTTTTACAAATCATAAGTAATATGAAACCACAGAAACGCTGCTAACTATCCCTTACAAATAAAAATAAATCTGAATACCTCACACTTTTTCAGTTGTGGGGTTCTAGTGAGGGTGTAATATATCAGAAAAAATTTATATTTTGCCTTTACGGTTCCGTATAAGGTTCATAAGTTGAAAAACCAAATCACCGACCCAACCAATCCGTTCGTAACCCGCTACCGCTTTTGGCTTTACATTTTTGTTGTTGATATTTTGATTGTAACATTATTAAGAACAGGAGATTTGCCATCCTTGATTTTAATGCAGGATTAAAAATGTTAATAATTTGAATTTTTCGAATATAGAAATCCTGCTTAGTTTTTTTTGTATCTTCTTCTTCGGGTGCCTATTCGTTCCGAATATTGGCGATCATCCTGGATATGATAACTTTGTTCACGATCGCTCTGAATAGCTCGGTAGTAGTTTTGGAGAACCATGTCCTTATGTTTTTAAGCCATGATATACGTCTTCTTCCTTGTCCTCTCTTACTATAGACTTTCCCTTGGAGAACAGACTTCAAGAGGCCATATTTACTATCATTTCTCATAATATGTCCAAGGTATTGAAGTTTCCTTTCTTGATAGTGTTCATTACTTCCAAGTCTTTGTTCATTCATCCTAGTACTGATTTGTTGGTCACTCTGTCCGTCCTTAAGATCCTCAATATTCGTCTATATAGCCACATTTCGAAACCTTCGAGTCTTCTTTCTGTTGCTTTTGTTAATGTCCATGATTCCATTCCGTAAAAAAGGATTGAGAAAATGTAGCATCGGAGTAGTATGATTTTAATTTCTATGTTCAGACTATGACTTGTAAACAATTTAGCCATTTGATTGAAGTCAGCCCTTGCTTTCTCTATTCTAATTCTTTTCTCTTGAGAATTATCCCAATCCTCATTGATCATGGTTCCTAGGTAGGAGAACTGTGATACCCTCTCTATGGGTTTATTATTGACCATTATAGGTCGTACTTTCCAGCGGTTTCGTTACTAATTATAATGAATTTGGTTTCCTTTATATTGATTTCTAATCCATATAGACTGCTAACGTCTTTTATTTAGTATGGTTGAAGTTATTGCAGAAAATGGTACACGTATAACATGTCAGCCATTTAAAAAAGATTGCCTTGTCTTTGAATGCATTCTACACAGTAATATAGTGCCAATACCACTTAATTATTTTATTTAGAATTTTTGTATTTTGTATTTGTTTACTTCTTTAATGAAGAAATGTTTAGGAATTTGCGTCCGGTAGTTTAAGATTATTTTGGCAATAAAAAGAAAGCTATGCTGTAATAGGTCATTGAACAGAAATTTTATTAATAGATATAATTCAAGGTCGGTTTTACTCATGTTGTCCGGTTCCTCCCAAGATATAACCACTGACCTCTAGTGTATGTGACCTAACATGTCGGAAATAGTTATTTATGTAACACAGACCCTATCCAACTAATACTATGGACATTTCTATTACAATTTCTGCAATTCCCATATACCTAGATGTACTTTTCTTGATAGCGTATTACGCAGCGTTTAACTACCGTACGTACATTCGTTGCAAAAAACAAGAAACATTTCGTAGAGATAATGCATAACTGACCTCGTTTACCGGATTCAGGAAGACGGCCTTTTATACTGCAAAAAAACACAACGTTTCAATTAAAACGAACGAATATACTATTGTCTGGGAAGGTTTCAATTTTGCAATTTAAATACTGGAAATTGCTCAACTAATTCAAAACAAGTCGTAAATGCGTATATATATATGTAAGTATATCTATGTAAAGATTAAATCGAGACACTCGCTTTCTGTCTGTTCATCTGTCACGCTCTCTTTCCGTCGGCGATAAACATAATAATACCTGAAACTCTTATTCAAGTCCTTGGCTTTTTGAGTCCTGACTAGGACAAAGGTTGATAAAATAATCGAAAAATATACCGACAAATTGTTAATATAGACCTTAAGGGTCGTACCAGTCATGTAACCTCCCAGGTGAAAATTGAAAATAATATGACTGGTTAACATGTAGATATATAAAGAAACCTTAAGTCGAAAAGAGGTCGGAGTTCGAGAAATAGAGATGTTAGATATAATCTATTCGAAAACTAAAGAAGTTTATTTAGGTAAGAATAAAGAACCAGAGGCGCAGGTTAGGACGACGACAACACTCACTTCATTCTTGTTGTCTTTCCCTGTCGTAAACTTATGGTTCTTGGCAATCTACTAAAACAATATTCAATTATGACTTGGTTGGGCTAATCCTTTAATGACTTTAACCAACGAAAGCTTTTATGTAACTCATCGCTCACAATCATAAAATTATGGTAGGAGAAGCCAAACACGAACGAAGTGAATGTTGTCGTGGTTTTGTCCACCTTTATCTCCACTTCCTGTTACTACAGTCCTGCACGTATTTCTAAAAACACTGTTTTAGTGTTCTACAAATTTCTCCCTTGAACCCCATACTCCTCCACGTGTAACCTCCATTCCTCTCCATCGAGGGTATTAATGTTGTAAATTCTGCCTTTTGTTTTGTGAAGGAACCACCACTGAAATATTACTAATTTTTAAACAGGATTTCAAAATGATTCAGTAGGAAAAGGTATAAGAGGTCATCAAGTGCTAAAATTGACACATATCTTCACAATACCTTCGGCAAAATTACTACATCAGGCACTATGTTTACCTAAACGTATAAACTCTAACACAGCATCGGTTTGTGTCTTGTATCTGCTATTTACTACCGTTTTCCTTGTGATTTTTCTCAATATTTGCATACTCAATAACCAGCCAATTAACCTTGTAAAAAAAGGTTGCAAACGAAGACTCCAGTTAACAAGCAAACAAAACTATCTCATCGTGTTCCTTTTACTTTTTTTTATTTTCATCCGTCCAATCAGCAAAGTTTCACGTTCGAGATTCACTTTAACTCGTTTCTGTTGCGGCTTAGGTCGTTGATAATAATTGCACTATTAGCAGCAACACGTACAATTTGCGTGAGCTTGTCCCTTTATAATTGCGTGTGTGCGTACAATTACGATACGTGTCTAACCTTGAAATTTCCACATTTAAATTGTCGTAAATATCGACGATTATAGTTTCCTTTTATAAGTTATGCGTTTTCTCTAATCAACCAGACATGCAACCTCTTCAGCAAATCCCAAGTTCATGATTACCGTCGGTACCATAAACGTCCATCACATTATACTACATTAGATATAATAGTAATTGATTGGTATGTAAACATGATCGGCGGTATCCAACATGAAAATTATATATGAACCCAAGTAAGTAGTGACCAGTATGGGTATAGTTAGTTTTTTTGGCTCTCAAAAACATATCGTTCATCTCATGATTGGTATCGTTATTAGGATCAGGAACGCCAATAAAACAGTGACTTATCAATTTGTCTATTATAATTTGTAAATGTATCTACCAGCGATTTGTCTCGTCATCAAATTAATCCCTAATGAAAAACTATATGTCGCTAAATTATTCAAATATGGCTATATAGTCCAGTCAAATTAGACAAAAAAAAGGGGTAAAGCTACATACATTCCCACCAAGCTGAAAATCAGTAAGATCGTTTAAAATGCAATTAAAATAAAATTTGAAAGTTCCCCATCTTTCCCCTGTATGGTAAAAAATTTATACAAGGTTAAAGGTCAAAAAAATGAGTTGTTCGCGATTTTCAGCAAAACGGTAAGTTTTATCATAAAATTACCCCAAACAAAAATTGTAGATCATAAAATTATCTATAAAATATGTATCTCCAAAATACACCAAAATAAGCTATGTGATAAATAAATCCCCAAGAACTAGAAAATATTTTGTGCAAATAGAAAAAAGATTGTAGAGGAAAAATGTTCTCCAGAAGAATTTCCCTGAAAAATATACCCCAAAAAATACCCCAAAGGAAAAAAAACCCTATTTTTTGGGGAAAATCCCCTAATCTGGCAACCCTGAGACTAACAGTATTTCATTTATTGGGCACACTGACATAAAGCAGGTATAGGACCCTAGCCACGCATACAATTGAACAGGAGACAGATGTTGTCTCGAGGTTACACTGGCGTATAAAATAAGGGACTAGGTTTCATTTAACCTGATATCTCAGAAACGGTGGCTCTTAGGAAAAAAATATTCCTACATATTTTATAGATAATTTTATGATCTACAATTTTTGTCTGAAGTATTTTTATGATAAAACTTACCGTTTTGCTGAAAATCGCGAAAAACGCATTTTTTTGACCTTTGACCTTGAATAAATTTTTTTCCATACAGGGGAAAGATGGGGAACTTTCAAATTTTATTTTTAATCACATTTTAAACGATCTAACTGATTTTCAGCTTGGTGGGAATTTATGTAGCTTCGAATGTCTAAATTGACCGGACTAATATAACACGCTAGAAAGACTAAAATGCGTTTCGACACACAAGATAACAACCCGAGTTGTAAGGATTTTTAACACATAACAAGCGTAAAATGAAAAAGAAGTCTGTATTTAGGGGTGAGATTGAGAGATGTCACATTAGTGAAAACGACAAAGAAAATAAACTAATAGACCCCACTGGTCACTGACTTTCGATTGAGCAAAGAGCGTCATTACTACATTAAGTCGTAAATATTACGTAGGAGGAGAGAAAGCTATACTTCGACCATTATCAATACCATAATGCATAGCAACTGAGCAAGTGTTTTAATCCGCTCAAGAGCTCACTGCAAAGTGACAAATGCTTGGGTAACGTTGCAAAATATATTTAATACTGTAGCGACCAGTGACACAGTACGTGTGTGCGATAACAATTTGTGGCATGTACTTGTTATCGCTAACATGCTTACGGCGTAAACACCGCACACGGTACTTTTCGTGTTATCAACTTACAAGATGTAAATCATTCTCCGGCGACAAGTAACAAGTTCAATTCTGGAATAATCGAGGACTTTCTAATTATTACTCATCATTCGAGAACCGTCAGGATTTCCTTTTCGAATTATCTAGAAACTTCGAAAGGTGTATATAAAGTGATCATCTTTGGACCGAAGAGGAGTAGTAGTTGAAAGAAAGCATCAGTGCGCGAATAAACCGATAATAGACAAAGTGATATAAATAAATTGTTATATAAATAAGTGAATTGTTGTAATATAAATGGTAGTTCTAAGTTAGTGTTTAAGTGTTATAAATAGTGTTAAATAAATAATCGTTTGAATAAATACTTTGACTAGAAAATTCGTTACAATACAAATATGGTAT
Organism: Agrilus mali; assembly: GCA_029378335.1. Taxonomy (NCBI): domain Eukaryota; kingdom Metazoa; phylum Arthropoda; class Insecta; order Coleoptera; family Buprestidae; genus Agrilus; species Agrilus mali. Next base: position 19,991,936 of record CM055659.1, read on the forward strand.
AACACTCATAATATTAAAAAACAAAAATACATTTCTCTTCTACATTTTACTCTTTTTAGTTTTACTTTTTTTAATAATTAATAAGTCATAAAACTTTTACCTTTCAAACGAATACCATCGGAAATTGTTATTTTCATTTAATATTTAAAATGACAGTAGATGCCTGCCTATAAAAAAAAAGAATAATAGAAAAAATATTTTGCGTCTAAATATAAATATTTTGCATACGTCCGTTAATTAACTTGCTTATTATTAAACTTATATGGTTTCACTCATATGCTGATGTGTTTATAGTTGTTGTGCACTAAAAAAAAGAAAGTTTCTGGCATTTTAATGTAATTTCGTAATTAACCGCACTAATTAAGTTATTATCGCCTTCACCCATTAAATCGAGCGATTAATCATAAACCAAAACTAGATAGCCATTCATAAAACCTCTGTTCATTATTTCTCTTTTATTCATTCATTCACGATAATTCATTCTCGGTAATTTGATAAAATTGTTACTCTCCGCTATTTGCTATAATTTTCTTTTATAAATTCAAAAATAATAAATAACCTCAAATGGAACATACTTTTATAAAAAACAGTATTTTACATCGATGGTTTAAAAGTACTATTTATGAAGCAAATGGGCTTCCGCAGAAAAAATAACGTTGATAAATTAAGATTCCATGAATAAAACAAAAATTAACAGCTCCCAATTTTTGTCGTAATTTACGTCCTATTTTTTCTACCCTTGTCCAAGTTCTGTGGTTTCTTTAGACTATTTGGGAAATATTGAAGCATGATATTATTCCACAGACAATCTTTTACTTTTCTTCTGATATCCTAATTTGTTCGTTTCATTTGTCTCTCCCCAACCACTCCAATACATTTTTATTTGATTCCTTCTCCCTTATATTCCAATAAACAGCTGCAGGCTACAGCTACATGTAATTCTCACAGTTAGTAATTCCTATAAAAGCCAGTTATTATTCCGTTAGTGTTTTAATTGACCAACAAGGCAATTAATGTTTATTAAAAAGTTAATAGTTTAATTACCAAGTGACAGATTAGTGTAAATTATTATCTATTTTACTACTGAAGTCCTTAAAGCAATAAACGTTTACATTACCTACGTATATTTACGTTATAATTAACATTTAACAATTAACATTTTATATCGTTTTTACTTTCTATAGATAATAATGGTATTCTGCTTCACTATTGGTCGTCAAAAGTTAAGACAGGTATTACAATACTTTCTCATGTAACATGAGCAGTTAATCCACATGTTACTGTTATAATTATTAATTAATGTTGTTATTGTCACTAACAGGCTCCAATTAATTGTGTTTGTTTGAATGGTTTAGCTGAAAATTCTGAAAAATCATGAAAGGTAATTATTTTTGGATGGAAGTACACTGATGTCATTTGCCACTTAGAAACTTAAAATTTTCAATGAATTCATACCTTATACCATAAGATCTTCCTTCGGCCTTAATTTGAAAGTCCTAACTCTTCCTGAGGTGTGTCATGACTTTTGATATCTAGGAGAATTTTTGACATGCGCACAAAATAAAAAAAGTTGACCCGGAAAGGGTTCCATTCAATTGGGATTATAGAACCCAAAATAATTCTACAACGACGTGATATATTCGAAATTAAAGTGAGCGAATCTCTTAGAGAGTTGGCCACATTTTTTTTTTATTGAAAGCTCTGATAGTGCATGACAGGAAGCAGTGTGTATAAATACGAAGGGCGCAGTTAACGAACGATATTGAGGAAATTAGTAACGCACGGTTAATAACGAACTGTAACCAATTAAGTTCAGGAAGGGAACGAAGTGGGCCTTTCAGGTCTCATCTGAGAGATATATGTATCAGACAGACAGATATTAGGTCTCTAAAGGAGGGCTTCACATTATCAGTAATTAGAGGGTATTGAAGGGATTCATTCCAGCAAACGTTTACTTAAACTACTTAGGGAACGTTTTTTTAACCTTTTCAATGAAAGATTAAAAAAAGTTTTTCTGTGTACAGGGTGATTCAAATTCGATGCGCATCATTGGGATCTCATAAACCGTAAAAGATTCGATGATTGTTAAATAGGGGCAAAGTTGCTTATTGAAGTGCCCAATAATAGTGTACCTAGAAATTTAGATATCCCTTATAGTTTATAAGATATTTGATATAAATAAAATTTTGAATTTTTTATAACTCAAAATATTTCGTTTATAATTAGACGTATTAAAAACTGATGATCACATTTTCATTACATTTTAGTTAGCTCCGTACACTGGTGCTATTATAAATTTATTTGCTAGGTTTCGTCTTTACTGAACCATCATCAACTTAGAAATTTTAAGTGCGGCCTGTTTTTCTTGAAAACAATTTAATTAGCTGATAACAGCTCGACGTTACGTTGCAATAAAACCATAATCAGTTATAGTATAATTTTCCTAAGTATCCATTTGCACCGCTCTCAATAAAATAAACAAAGAATAGCATAACTGATGACGGTTTTACCATATTGTCACGTAAAGTCAAGAATTAGTTAGGTACCACATAGCACTGGTATTGGTCTATTGAACTGTTTCCAAGAAAAGTAAAAATAGGAGGCCGCACTTGAAATTTCTAAGTTGATGATGGTTTTGTAAAGACAAAACGTTACACGGTAAATTATAATAACACCAGTATATGGAGCTAAATACGTAGAAACATAATGACAATGTGACCATTATTTTTCAATAGGTCTAATTATAAGTGAAATATTTCGAGTTTTGAAAATTCAAAATTGTTATTATATCAAATATCTCACAAACTAAAAGAGACATTCTACGTCCCTAGGTGCAGGTCAACAGAAATAAGGTGGCCCCTCAGACTTCGAGCGAACGGCGCAAAAAATAGAAAGAAAGAGCGTTCGGAAGGAAAAAGATGCATTTTATCGCTCGGTGTTTGTACCGTGTTTCAAATCGGGCCCGTATTGTACAAGTAAACTCACCCCAGGGTGTCTTAATGGTATTAGTAATATTTACACGAAAAGTGGTAATGCACTTTAAATGAAGCAGAATTCCCATTTTGTATTTTTAATAGGTATGTAATATTATTCGAATGGGGTTAATTTAATACCCAGTATTGTTATTTCTACAATCACTTCTTCCTCAGAATACTGATTTTAGTAAGTAATTAAATTAAATAATTACAGTTGTAAACGCACATCAATCCGTAAATAATAAATAAATAAATAAATATTTCGAGGTATTCAGCTCAGCTATTACTGACATTAAAATATTTATAATAATAATAATAATAAACGAAACATTGAATAATTCAGTTTATAGAATAAATATGGGTAAAAATTCGTCTTAGCGGTCCACCGCTAGGGGGTCGCTGACTACTTCATTCGACTCAACTTTTCGAGCAGAGTCCATCCGCATGACCTTCAAGGTCCGCAAAGGTCAAATAAAGAAGTTGCTCAAAAACGCTCAATTTCAACGAAAACATACTCCCAACCTAACCAAAACCTAACCTAACCTCAACTACACAAACCTGTTTCCAATAGAACTAGTTTTGCCGACTGTTTAGCCGTCAATGACGTTTCCAGGGAACACCGCGCGGAGGACTAGCTTCTAGCCGGTACCCCCAACATGATCCCGAACTGGCACGAATCGTCGCCATATCTCGTCTCGTCTCTGTCTCTCCTATTCCCAATCAATGTTATTTTCAAAAATGTTTTTTTTTTGTTTTGAAAATTTGAAAATATGGTTTTTTTGTTATGAAAATACGGACTAAAATTGAGAGAGAGAGAGAGAGAGAACTTTACCTTACCATAACCTAATCAACACAATTCAAAGAAATGAAACCTTAATTTAACAAAATGTCTTTTGTGGGATGAGATACGGCAGCGATTCATGCCAGTTCGGGATCATGTTAGGGGTACCAGCTAGAAGCTTTTGCGCGGAGGCAGTCTGCTTCGTTCCCCTCCCCTTCAGTAAACTTTCATTAGGGGACGCCCATAAAAGAGCAATTTCTTCGAGTAATCGCTTAGTTGAAGCGTCCGTACTCGGCAACTATAGCGTCGACAAGGCAGTTGAAAAGAAAAACTACTTTATAACGTTTTTGAGCAACTTCTTTATTTGACCTTTGTGGACCTTGAAGGTAATTCGGATGGACTCAGCTCGAAGAGTTGAGTCGAAAGAAGTAGTCAGTGGCCACCTAGCGGTGGACCGCTAAGCCGAATGTCAGCCGCTAAAAGTTGCAAGACCTTTTATAAACATGGAAATAAAATTTAAAATTAGGTGAAAATCATTATTAATTGTCCCTATCGTTGAAGATTCTGATTTAATGTTTTTTTCTTATAATACGAGTTAACATACAACGCTATGTGCTTCATTGAAGTACGAAGACTAAATGGACTGTCCCCACTAGAATATCAGCTGTGTCCATCGCGCACCAGTGGGCGTTCAGATTGCAAGGGCCAAGCTATTTTTGTTGGCCTGTAAGGACACCATTATTGGGCTCTTCAATAGGCAACTTTGCCCTCATTTAACCACCATTGTATCTCTTATGGTTTAGGAGATCCCAATAGTGCGCATCGAATTTGAATCACCCTGTATATCTAAGTAAAAGTCAAAAATCCATAATAATAATTTTGCCAATTTAACTGCAATAGACTGTAGCAACATTTACTTCTACCAAAATGTAACCACAATATTAAGGCAGTGTTTAATATTGCATTTAATGAAAGCTAAAGCAATTAAATCGGCGGAATTTCGAAGAGGTCGTTATTCCTTGTATATATTTTACAATTAACAATTACAAATAATAAAAACAAACCGTTTATCACGACTTACAAAGTACCTACAACAAGGGGTCTTTCAACTCCACTCGTTCACTTTTATATCTATCTCCTCTATGTTCTCTTCTATTCATTTCCGATAGGTATTACTACTCAGCAAATGAAGAAACAGATTTGTTTTTTTTTTCGTATTGTCGATCAGGACCGTTACAGAAACAATACGGACACAAATCAAACGGACATTGAAAAATATAATCATATTATTACAGTCCAGTTAGTCAACCAAAAAAAAATCTTTGTCTTGCGTTCACTAAGTTCACGAGGTGTATCTCTATCGCGGAAAACTTCGTAGCTCGTTCGTTTGGCGCCGATCGCTCTTTGGCTGTCAGCAAACAAAAGAGCCAAACAACGAGGGTTGTAGTCTCGAAACTTCGATCGACAAGATAAATTGTTGCTTGACACTGGAACTGCCAAAATAAATGTCTCTTTGTAAATGTCCGGTATTAAATAGAGTGTGAATATGGAAACGATTTCTCAGGTGACCGAAAAGAAATCACTTTCGTTTAAACATTTTAACCAACTAACTGTAATAAAAGGTGCTGTTCAGGTCAGCTAGGACGCAAATTAATCCAAGAGGCCTTTGTGAGTTCGAGGGAACGAAGGAGAAATTTATACAAAGAGACATGGGCGATTTGTAGCATCCTCAAGTAAATAAGTGGTTCTGGAAGTTTCTAGTAGTACAAGGATCCTCTAGCCTGGAAAAAATATACAATTTGGGGGTCCAGCATTTTTACAGATTGTAACGTTTTTTTTTTCTATGAAAAATCCCGTTACTGAAGTTTTATTTATTTCGATTCAGTTTGTGTTTGTCTTGGTTCAGTTTTGTTGGTTATTTCTTAATGTTGATCGACCTTCCGTCTTATCATCAAGACTAACAACATTCGCGCAGGACTAGGCGATCGATGGAGGGATCGATGAAATTTTCCGGTCGGTGCTCGAGGTCTTCTTCCTCGACCCTTGACACTGACGTGACGTGTATGTGTGTTTTTCTGTTGGTGTTCTGTGCTTGGTTTTGCGTGAGAGTTTTTTTTTGTGATCCACTTACCTTTGCATTTTAATAGTTCATGTAAAATTCATTCAAATTTATTATTTCTTTAAAATCTTTTTTGCTATTCACTCAATATTTATTTTTGATGTAACTTTGATTAATTTTTACGAAATTTTCCTTATTACCACGTGGTCTCTTTTTTAAATATCTAACTGTATATTTGTAATCCTTTGGGCCTCTGTGGCCAATTTTTAAATTTTTTCATTTAATTAATTTTTCTCACCGTTTAATTTATATATTTTTAATAGTTAAAATTTTTTTATGGTATCTGGGATGTATCTTGAGTGCATGTTGGTTTAACGACAGACACCTCTACTCCTCCCTTTTTATCTGTTTTTTTTAAGCATCTTCAATGCGAACAACTTTTTAACATTTGATTAATATTTTTTAGTTTTAGGAAATTTTTCAGCACTTTTATTTGTGCCCTTATTTGTCAGCCCATTGAGATTTTCTTAGAATAGGCTCCGGTTGGATTAGGGGGCTGGGATTAAAGGGTAGGGGTGAAGACATCCTGAAACTATTTTACAAAGGCAAATAGACGAAGCTCTAGTTTCCAGCTAATCTCAATAACCAGTTAGAGGCCGATAAATTCCTGCAGGCGGCCCCCTGAAGATTAAAAGGTTGGTCCATGAAGCTATTTCGCTGATATCCTCTTGCCTCACAACACTGCACGAGAAGTCCCCGATTATACCCTGAAACCAGCTTCCAGTCCCTACATTGGAGTAGGGAACTTTTCTTCTTTTGGGGGGCTACATGAGTAATTGTAAGTTTTGTTGTTTTTTTGTTGTGTGTAATTTTTTGTTAATATACTCTTCAAGTTTTATTTGTTTTTTTTTTAAGAGAGCTTCGAGCTCTCTAAAGCTTCAGGATTCTGCAGGAACCACCGATGCACTACCCGGTGCCCAATAAAGTTGTCATTTCTTTTATTCTTTTCTTTATTTGACAAAGTGGCGCCCGGGCACGTATTCTTTTTAATATTTCATGATAATTAAATTTTTTTTAAACAAACTATTAATAATTTCAAAACCCAAGTAATAGTTTTGTTAAAAGATTCACTACACCTCCCCAGGAAACTTACTTACTTTTAAGCAAGCATTTTATAAATTTCTATAAAACATTTTGAGCCAACACCACAATAGCCTTACTCCAACAGAAAGAAGTAAGTGCCTACTTTGTAAGCGCAAACGAAAAATTTACTAAGAAAAACATTTGTCTTCCGATTGGCTGTACCATTTTATGAACTAACTTGTCAGAAAGCATTTAGTTGCTCACATTTATGGTGTGAGATGTTCTCATCATCTGGACCTTTTCAAAAAATTTGCTGAGTAAATATACTTAGAGTAATCTTTTCAGTAATGGCTCATGATGAGTCAAATGGTCATTTGGAGATTTTTTTCTGAACCCTGGAAAGCTGAATTTTATCATACATGATATACTCTCGGTATCAAACGTGTTCAGACTAATGGAGAATGTTGATAATGTTTCAATTTTAGACGTACTGATTTTAGAGATGTAGCTAAATATTTTTCTCTCATAGATCAACGATAGGCCACACTGATAATAATTTTAAGCTCCATATAACCCGCAGTAGCGTTAGGAATCTGAGGGGGGATCGGAAAATGTACCTAGCCCTCAATAATGTACATTGACGGCAATGTACAATACTGGGTTGCATCGGATTAAGTTAGTATATTAAAGATTGACCAGTACATGAACCAGAACACCCCTAACTGCATCCTAAGGGATTCAGCTGATTGTCAATGTCTAAATAAAAACCTTCCGCCAATGAAAGAGAACTCCAATAGCACACGGTCATTAAACTCGAATAAACAATTTTCTTGGATATATTTAGACTAGTTTGCCTTCTTTTTTCCATACCTACTAGCGTTTTTTTGTGCCGACCAAGACCCCGATTTGTGACGTACAAATGTATATGTACATGTAAAATAATTAGATACAAAGTGTGAGTCACTTTCGCAGGTACAGGTTATATAGGTGTAGTGTGGCATGAAAGCGGAGCGCTTTTGCAACGTTTGCCGCTGGATCATTATGAATTGCTCGGAGCGAAGGCAGGTCAACTATGAAATGGTGAATGACGATGCAGTAAACGCTCTTTGGCTGGAATGTCAATCATCGGTTGCACCGATCAAAATATGCGTTAATTGTTGAAATGTTTGGATAAATTTGACGCAATGTTATTTAATTAATACCTACTGTGACTACGTACTGTTATGCTATTTACTGGACAGTTTGAAATGCTATGTTTTCAAAAGTGTGAATTAGGAAGTGCAATTATGGTCTACGTAGAAACCTGTGACATAAACACTACAGACTAATAATAATAAAAACGAATACAAAATATTACTGTGTAATACCCACTTACAGTTTATTTATTAATCCTTACCGTCCGTATGAGAAGATGAGAAGATGTTATTATTGGAAGTTATTTGCCGTACCTATAATGACATACTCAAGTTTCGTCTGTAGTATGTGATAAGTGTAGGTATTGTATCAACCAGTGGAAGTGAAAACATGCACACCTAACCATTATTTTTGCTTATAACTACTCTTTATTGCGAAAGGAAGGATGTAAAACTAATTTTCATCCAATACCCAGTATTTTACGACTAACAGAAATATTGCTACCATATAAAGTAACTCAAATAACCAGTCATTTTATTTTCAGAAGAAATGTACATTAACTTACTTAAATTAGTTGACAAATGGTATGAGTATTAGGCATTTAAATTAAAAGCAGTGAATATTTCATGTTATTTTTCTTAATTGAACAGCGTGATCTGCTGGTGAAATTATAGCTGTGGTTCTATTTCGAATTCTTCTACCTTCCTACATCAACATGGAATAAACGCTAAGGAAACAATATTCGTCGATTAGTATTTCAATCTTCAACATTTCCTATCTCGTCTTGCCTATCTTTCCCAAATCGTTATTTCTAAAAGAAGTTGAAAAATTTGGTTCGATTCCGAATTCATTTGCTTCCCTCAGGCTTTTGTATTGTTCTTTTTAGTCATGGAGCAAATGCTGAGGCAGTAATATTCATCGGTTGATATTTCACTCTTCGACAACCTTTATTCCGTCGTCCTTGTTTGCCTTTCTCGAACCACCATCGCTCACCTAATTCCATGGTTTCTAATTGAGGGTGAAGATTCGATTTGGGGTTCCCCTGCCTTTCTTCGAGTTTTGTGTGGTTTCTCTCGATCATGAAGCAAATGCTGGATATTCCTCAATTGGTATTTCATTCTTTTACCATCCTTATCCCGTCATTGTTGTTTATCTTCTTTATTGTTCGCCCAATTCTACGACTTCCTAAGAAATCTATAGACTGATTCGATTCCTGATTTCCCTGCCTTCTATGGTTTTATATATTGTTGGGTCTGAAGAAGTGATATTCCTTGATTGACATTCCACTCTTCTAGAATCCTTATCCCATTGTTCTTGTCTTCCTATCTCGAACCACTATCGCCCATTTAATTCTACGATTTCTGAAGGAGGCTGAGAGGAAGCTTCCTGTTCACCGCCACGTTGCATTAGATAGGAAGTTAGTGGGATAGCCCACCTAGTAGCATTATCCGGTGGATGTAAAACTCAGTAAGAAGTTTTTAGTCCATGTTTTTTTGTGGCTTCCTTATTGGATTGTGTAGTATATAAATGCTGGATCAATCATATTCCACAGATTGTCTTCCAAGCTTTTACTGCCTTTATTTTGTCCATCGAACTCATTTACTTCTCTCTAAGCACTACCACTACCATCCATCCATTTCCATGAGTTTTACTGGAATTTAAGGAAGACTTTCCAGCATACTCAACACTTTACAACACAGTGTGGTTTAGTAGAATAGCCCATATACCATCATCAGATTGTGTCTCATCCATCTGTATAGTCTATTTTTCTATAATTACAATCATCTATTTATTTCCACGTTTTCTACTGGAAGCTGAAGAACGTTTTGCATCGTATTCACTACTTTATACCACAATGTAGTTTCAGGAATAGATTGTACACCACCATCATATAATGAAAATGGAAACGGCTCAAAAAAAGTCATTACTGATGGTTCCGTAAAAGGAGTATGGCGAAACGACTGAAACACCAACTCCTCCAGCCTCCAGGATTTCTAGAAGCCCTCTCTTAGTTTTTATATTGTGTATCCTCAGTATAGGTATTATTTCATTTTATAACCTTGTCAGAGTCTCCTTCATGATTGGAACCTTAGGAAACTGTCTGGTTCTAATGCAGCAAACTTCATAGACCACGAAATAATCATGGATACTTTGTTAACCCACCATATCCGTTAAAATTGTTCCCAAAATTTTCAGATATTTCAATAGAAAGATGAACTTCTATGTATCATCGGGTAGATTCTTATAGTAATATCGGACTACGAAGTACAATCAACTTTGGCGTGTATATGTTGGAGGCTTCCGTTTTCTCATGATAAAAAAAGAAACAATAATTCTCATACTGGTGCAATTTGTTAATTTCCGTTCGAGAAGAATAATTGCCTCGAACAGTTAAGAGCGAAGAGAGTAGTCCGCTTATCATATGGTATAGGTTGATACGTGGCGTCGGCTACCTGAGATAAATAATTTTTCTGCAGCATCATCAACTGCTTGATGGGACCACACCTCCACCACTTGAATGATCCTCGTTCTTCACGAAGAAACAAACACCCTGGTGCTTTAGCAACTAAACCAAACCAAAACCAACGAACGTCAGTTCGTCCGTCTGTCTGTCCGTTGTTCGGTCATCGTCATCATCGTATCGTCCGTCAGTAGGCATTCTTCTTCTTCTCGTCTACAACAACTACCACCAACCAACCAAACACTTAACCAAGAAACGGCGGCGTGTCTTTCCACCGTCGTCGTCGGCACCGGTTCTTTCTCTGTCTTCGGTCTCATGTGGGAGAGACGGCAAAACCTGAACAGAACAACACATCGTCCGTCGCCGTGCCGAGTGCATTCACAGCAATCTCCGATCAACCGCTGAACTCCCAACCGGCTTCAAGTAGACCAAACAGTCCAACTTCGGTTATTATTGTGCTGCGCGTTGTTTCGTGTGCACGTCGGTCTCTCTTTCGAGCCAACTACTCACTTGGCGTTCGCAAGTTTTCCTACTCTCGTAAAGGAAACTGGGTGTACTTTTCTTTACGGACGTACTACCCCGTCGTCGTGCTTCCGTATCGTATTGATTCGTCTACAAGACACTATTAGGTGTATCTACAATTGCACTCTTGTAAATTGTGTTACTTTGATTTTTTTATCATTAAGGACCAACTTCTTTTATGATTGTATACAATTGACAATTAAGTGTGTTCTCTTTGGATTTGAGTGATTCATTTGTTTGACAGTGACTGGAAACATTTCTTGTGCTGGAGCTTTTTAAGCAAATATTCTTTAATTTTTAAGGTAAGATTTAATACTTACCTAACAACTTTTTGGTATAGTCACTTAAAAGTATTCCAAAATATTATGTAGGTACCACATAGGTATGTATCAATAAAAAAGTCCAAAAAATTATTACTTGATAAAAGCACAAACTCGTTAAAAATAAAATAAAAGAATTGTCTTATAAATAAATTAAATGTACATAATTGGTAGTTATCAATGACGATGATCCTTAATTAAATATTTTTAGTCTACTTGTTATATTATTTACTTAAACATGTAAATATTTAAAGTCAGTTCTTGTATTTTAAAGTAAAATATGCTGAAACCAAAGAATCGACCAGCGTTTTAATCGCAGACAAGAATGTTAGTTTTGATAACAAACAAGTTCAAAGGACATTTAGATAACAAATTGATTATGAATGAGCAACAAATTACTAAACGAAGTAGTGCATTCGAAGGTTGCAAAGAAACTAACTAAATAGTAAATATAACGCGGAAGTAAGTGTGTTTGGATGATAATGACAACATATGTACAGAGTACCTACCTACATATGTTTTTTTTTTATCAGAACATTGTTTTTGTTTTCTTTGTTAATAATTTTTTTCAACATAGCGCAGATGTTATGTGCATCTTTATATTCTTTTGCATTTTTTATGTTCTATCAAGGCGTAAACAGTATCAAAAATCATAAAAATATTTTATGAAGAAAAACCGGAGTAAACATTTGCTAGCTAATTTATATTCATGAAGACAATATTGAAGTAGGTACCTACTTCGTTATTTATTTAGTGGTGTGCCAGATTCACAAATTATTCGTACAAATAAATTAAAAGAGATTCACCCCCAGTTAAACTTTTGATCATCTCAACTACTTTTCGCTTTTACCAGTTTTAACATAAAAGGAATTTTTGAGGCTTTTGGCATTATCGTATTTAAAATTTGGGGACAAGGTTTTTGTTTGTTTGATAATTATTTTCAACCTTAATTTTGTGTGCTTGTTAGAAACAAATTTTGGTGTCAACTTGTACTGAGTTTATTAAAAGGGTATTTGTGGAAAGGTAAATTGAGCATAAATTAAAAGGAATTCCTTTGTTGTTACCACAAAAACACTTCGGAATATTCACACTTCACTCACAGTTTGCCTTTATCAAAATTGAAAAGGTTATCTGAAATTAGTAGTTTTTGAAAAACAATTTTGTTCATTTAATAAATAATTTTTAATTTCCAATTTTAATTCTGCAAGCTTTCTGTCCTACACAACTTGGTATTTTCGGAAAACACTTTTGTAGCGCTAATAGTATCAGCAATGGATTTATCTAGAAAGGATTTTTGGAGCATAAATTGAAAGCGGGTTTTTCCCTAATTACCATAAAAACATTTTGAAAAATCATTGTACTTCTTTTACTCACACTTTGCCCTTTCAACTTTAATATAAAAACAAACTTGGAAATCTTATCTAAAATTAGTAGTGTTTAAAAAATGCATTTAATAATTTATTTTCATTTTTAGTTTTGTTAGTTTATTGTCCTACATAATCTTATTAAAATTAAGAACTCTATTGTTTTGGTTTCCACTTTGTAACTACTCATTATTAATAATAATAAAACAACAATTCAATTTGCACTTGTCACTAAATTTATTATACTCTGGACCGGTTTCAACTTTACAACTGTTGAAAATGACTTTGTAAAGTTGAAACCGGTCCAGAGTATAATAAATTTAGTGACAAGTGCAAATTGAATTGTTGTTTTATTATAGATTATTAAAATTAGGAGTTTTTGAAAAAAGTTTTTGTTTACTGGATAAACCATTTTGTAACATTTTCGTTCATAGAGAACACTTTTCAGGTATAGTGCTTTCAACATAAACTCGGTGTCAATGAGCTTATGTTAAGGGTTTTTAAGAGAGTTAATTTGAATCTCAATTTTCTTCTTAAGTTCTCTCAAACTCTCAATTTCAGTCTTGTATTGATAATTACTCCACACCCATAGTTGAGCATTTAACCATTGTAAAAGAAATGATCAGGGGTTTGTGAAGAAGAATTCTAAGCTGTTAGTCTTAAACAACAATGATTTTGGTTTTATTACGGTTTAATTTTTATCTTATACGACAGATTTTATTCAAATAAAGGTCAGAAATTCCTATTCTCTCACTAGAAACGTTAGCGAAGTTTAATTATTTTTTTCTGGTATAGTTTCCCTTGGTTAACAAAGTAAAATCTCTTTGAACTGATGAGAATAGCTTTGTAGTAAACAAAATCAATTAGCTATATGCTTAAAATAGATTTATTAATGAAGGAAGAGGAAGCATCATATATTTGTAGGTAGGCAGACAGACGTGTATAAAAGAAGAATACACTCGCCAAATGTATCTTCAACATCGCTAAAGAATCTTACGTGTATGTTCATTTGAAAACTATGTCAGTGCGAACATTTAAGCCTTAATTAAATAGTGGCAATTTGTTCAAAAGAAACGACGACCGGCTCATTTGTAATATAAACGACTCGCCATAGAACAAACGTCTATTGCTTGCTGAATCGCTATTAAGTAAAATAATTAAAAGTTCAATATAATATGTTGACCTAAAGAACGAACTGAACGATACACGACATTTCTAAAAGCCCTGAGGTGTCGAAAATGGTAAAACGATTCCACGTCCTAACGTTTGTTTTTAAACACACGTTCTAATTTTACACTCTTTTAAAGCCCGTTGATTTAGCGAGTGTAAGTAATGTTTGCGTTTTTAACATGAAATCATTTTTTTCTGAGTATTATAACGGTTAGGTACCTAGTTCTTCTTTCCTTCATGTGCAAATACATATCTGTAGGTACATATGTACATTTATATTTCAGTGTTCTTTGAAGCATGTCTGTGAGATACCTATTCGCCGTTTTATGTAGGTATATGAATGTGTATTGCTCTCTGGTGAGGTTTAAATATTATTTAAGGTGTTGGTTTGAATTCAAGGAACTTATTATGTCACAGCTGACACGGTCGCTATGTTATTGTTTAAATCTCATATTGCGAAGGTGGTAGCTGAACCGTTTTCAAGGCTAAAAGTATTGCAAATGCGCAGGTACAGCCATTTGGTCATTTGGATTGAATTTCCTCATCAAACTAAGACATTTGCGGATCATGCTACTTATTACTTTTATTTCAATAACGATTTATACCTAATTACATACAAAAAATCGCATAGTTTAAAATTTCCAAAAATTTAACTTGGAAACCAATTCGAAAAATAGTTGTTTGGAATGAAGAAAACGTCAGAAACGTTTGAAATTTGAGGTGACCATGATACTGGTAGTAGTTATAAAGTTTATAATTGTGACGATATTAGAAAAAGTAGGAGAATGTTATGTCATAAGGTACAATAAAAATCAATGAGGAATAAGAAAACAGGATGGTAGGACACTTTGTGAAACATACAATTTTGGTTATTAAAAGCAATTACAAGAACAAAAAAAGACAGGGAAAGATGACTGTTCGCAAATATTTGTAGTTATGGATGTAAGTTGTGCTAATTGATGGAAATAGAATTAGAGGAAGTGGTGATGCAAGCCCATCAGGGCTCGATAGGACAAGGAAACATTTTTTGTCCAGAAAAAGTATTTAAAGTAAGATTAACGGCCAAAAAAGTCATGACCCTTAACTTTGGGTTGCGCAGAAATTTTACTCCACCCTTTGTTTACTAATTATCCTGGCATAAGCTCTGCCTCTCAGCTTGTGAGATTTTAAAAACCTCTACAATCGTAATTGGTTAATAATGTACTTAATTCAAAACAAGGGCTTGCATTCTTGCATGTATTATTGAAATTAAAATTATTTCTTTTTTTGTGTGACTGCCTGTGTTACTTGAACCAAATTCTCTATTGAAAATTGTCGTGTGAAATTAATTAAAGCCCATTAACATTGCTTATACGATTATAGATTTAGATAGCTATTCTTGGCTCTGTTTAGTCCTTATCTTTTTACATTATAGTTTCAAAATATAAGATGATTTTTAGTAAGGCATAGAGCATTTCCCTAAACAGTTTCTTTGGAAAAAAAATTGATGGAACTACATTTTCACCAAGAAGCCATAATTAATAAGCTAAACGTTTATATTTTGATTCCTAAATATTTTTTAAGCTTTTGGTGCATGTTTTCCAGTTCTTTTATTAATTGCTGTATAAGTATATCTAACTTATTAATTCATTGAAGCAATTTAGGTGGATGATTTAGAAGGAAATACCGAATATAAATGTCGAGTTCATGTAGGACCTGTTTGTAACGTAATGTATTGGTTACTTGTTGTTTATGTGTAGTAAAGAATTTTAATTTTTCTGCAAAAACTTCGTCGAGGACGTTCATAAAGTAAAACTAAATATGTAAATAATTTACTAATGACAACAAAATCACTAGGTAGCTAAGTTCCTACTTATTGTAAACAGATTATTGTACCTGTAACATTTTACAAACGTATAATTATGTAATATGCATACGCCAGTTTGAAATTGCCGTTAATCGTACTATTTATAAATAAATATTATTCATTATTTTTAATTATCCGACACGACCAAGTCGTTTTCGATACAAACGTTGCAAAGATATACACGTATATTTCAAGATCCGCGGACTTGCGGTGAATCTCCTTAGGAGACTTCCTGTTTTTGCAAAGTATGGACATATAAGGAAAACTTGTATTTCATAATCCCATGGTTGTTACTTATGTACTTAGAACACAATTTATTGGTACCTTTACAGAGATAGCTCTGGCTACCTAACAAGAAGTTAGCATTAGATGGGTTGGTACTTACTAAAAGAGGAATAAAACCACATACCTCTGAATTATTTATTTATATATCAAGAGGTATGTAGCTTTAATATTAAGTACGTTCCTGTACTGTGACATTCGCATATTTTCATTTCTAAATTACGTTATAAATTAGTCGTGCAATTTATCATTTGCAACAAAGAGAAATATTAGATTTGTTGATGGAAACGACGGACATGTGCATGCTTGAATTTTACCGCTCCCTTTACCTTGATTATGTATTTTGTAGGTGTCAAAATGTATTTTCTTCATTATCGAAGTAAAAGGAGAAATACATACATCAAAATTGGCGTGGTTATAATAACTCTTAATTTATTGTTTTGTAAACTCGTTTTAAATGTAAAGGACAATCAAGGATAATCTTTTATGTGCCTCTAACAGCTTAATTGTCCAACCAAATATCTCGATAAGTAAGTTATAAGGTCGTATGAAATGAAATAACAACTAGCTATTTGTTTGAATTATTTCATAATTAAAAAGTATCTACATACTTATAGCCGAATAAAGAATTATAAAAGTAAACATTTGAAATGTCTTATACTTACTTATTTTACTAGGTCAACTTTTGATAGGTAGATACTTAATTAGTTTATCATAAAAATAAGAAGAATATTATAATTAATAAGCCAGCCAGTGCAAATTTAAATCGTATTTTGAAGGTTTCGTACCTAAATAGTCTAATAAGAACTTTGTTTTTCCAAATAGTACTATTTATATTGTATTGAATATGTACGTTAAAACTTGTCTAAAAATTTTTCAACTCGTATATGGCAAATTTGTAAAGGTGGAATCCCTCTTTGAAAGAAAATGATGATATGGTTGAAAAAACTGAATTTTCTTCCATAAATACAGTATTATGCTTTAATTTTAATTAATTTAATTAAAGTCTAGATTCTATCGTTTTTGTCACGTATATCAAGCTAGCACGACAAAGTTATTTTTCCGATTTCTAACTTGCACTATAATGTGTTGCTAATTTGTCGCTAACTTGTTACCAAATCCAAAAATTTGTCGCTCGTGCCGTTTAGTTATAATCAGCTGGTATGCTAGCTTGATATCAAGCTAGCATTACACATAACGTATCTCGAAAACGAAATGTCGTAGGATATTACTGTAAAGACCATAATTTGTCGCTGAAAGATGACACATTCAACGAATTTGTCGCTAATCTTATCTTCAACTGATAAGCGAAAAACTGCTGGAAAACCATCAAATTGGCACCACATATGGCATATCTCGAATAGGAAATGTCGTAGGATATTACTGTAAAGGCCATAATTTGTCGCTAATTTGTTGCTGAACGATGACACATTCAGCGAATTTGTCGCTAGTCTTATCTCCAGCTGATAAGCAAAAAACTTCAGGATATCAAGCTAGCACTACAGCTGATTATGGCTAAACGGCACGAGCGACAAATTTTTCGATTTGGTAACAAATTAGCAACAAATTATAGTGCAAGTCAGAAATCGGAAAAATAAATTTGTCGTGCTAGCTTGATATACGTGTTTTTGTCTGGTTTGTCTTGTCTAAGGTTTTATCAAAACAAAGTTCTTGATTTCGACGTCTAATTCTTATCTCCAGCGGAAATTTAATGAAGGTTTTTGTTAGTAATATAATTGTTCGTTTACATACCAAAGTTAATCGTATCTTATTAGATATATATTAAACTTGATAAAGATGTTGAAACTCATGACAAAATTTCTTGATCCCGAAAATTCTCGACGTAATTATCTTGATCCTGTCTCGATTTTTACATCGGTCCTTTTTTCTTGATCTTGTCTTAAATCAACACAAGATCAAGGTAAGATTTGTTGAAAATGGAAAGTCTCGTGAAACCCTATAGTCGTCTTTTCTTGAATGTGAAAGAAATATTAACAAGTGGGGCTTGTACAAAAAAATTAAAAAAAAATCGATACAATATCAAGAAAATAAGGCATTTTCTTGTCTTCAGATTAATATAACCAATACTATTCGAACTTTTTTAATTTCCCACCTTGATTGTTTAACCTGCGGCTGATTCAAATGTATGCGTGTTGACTGCATCCATAAGAAACTCCAGAAACTAGATTTCCTGATTCAGATGAACTTGGAACTGAAACCAGTGAACTCAAATTAATGTGAATTTAGATTACACATCTTAAATGTTATTACATTTACGTAAACGTATAATATGTTGTTGTAAGTTCGACCTAATATTGTGCGTCGTAAACATAAACTAATGTTTAAGTTCAGAATCCGTTAGAAACATGACAGGGTTATTGAAGTTGAAGCAGTTGAATGGTTATCGACAGCGGCGAATGAAATTCGTTGATTCCCGATGAAAGATAAGCAGGTGCGGGTGTTTGACATTTTAATTAGTATAAAAACTTGCAATGCAAATTTGTTTCCGCAAAAACATTCGATATGCTAATTATTTATAACCTCGAGCTTGAGCGGGATTAAAAACGAATGTTCGCGTCTAAAAATAAACGTTTAATGATATCGTTTGAAGTATCGCATTCAACATATTTACTTATGTAAACCGAAGGTCTTACCAACAAGTAGATTTTAATGAATCAAATTTATGTACTTAGGTATATGGACATGTTTCAAAAGCGTTCCTGTTTATTATAGTGGAATAAGTACTCAGAGAGGGTAAATCTTTTGAAGTAATAATAATTGTGGTAATTTCCTATCTGTTCTTACATAATTCAAAGACGTTAATGTTGTTTGTATACGTAATGTACGTAACTGGAGAGCCTTTTAAAATTTAAAACTAGCAATAAGTACCTACCTCATTACTTCAAATGCAAAAACATCTGTGATACTTTCTGCTATTGTGATATTAAGTGGTTTTTATCGAGATAACAGCAGACTTTTAGATTTAATTATCCACATAGGAAACTTATTTATGAGGACTGGTCAGTAGTAGCTCGTGTCTGTTTAATTACAGTAACGGTTTCCTCCAAATGACCTTTCTTGTAATTAATATCCCCTTTGTGAAATTTTAAATACCTACTACGCGACTTGGACAAAACACACAACTCAGGCTAATTATAAATATTCTCCTACTGGTTATTTATCCTTTTTCTGTGCAGTAAATAAAAACATGTCCTTACTAATGTTCATATAAGCAAAAATATCCCTTTATCATGGGGTACCTTAATGCAAAACAGAACGATAAGGTGACAGGGTCTTTTTAAGTCTTGTTTTAGGAATCGTGAAAATGCATGAGAGGTGAATCGGGAATAAAATACGAGGTAATCAGATAATGTAAATGAAGACAGATGAAAACTGAAAGATAATCTGTAATTGCTTGAACTCAACATTTCCAAAAATAATCCTAAAAAGCTTGATTAAAGAAATGATCTGCTGAATGTTAGACTGCTAGATCTATCAATGAAGGTATTTGAGTTCATATTAATTAATAATTGCGATTTTGATTCCTCCTCCTTAAACTTTTCCACATTTTGCCTCATGTTTTTAAATATTGATTCGTTTTCTGAAGATCCCAACCTTTTTTTTACACCCTGCATGACAATTCTTTGGAATTTTTTGTAACTCATATTCTATAGGGTTTTTACAGAGGTTAAGGGGGATTAAGCGAATGGGCGATTAAAGAAGTCTTTGACTATTCAAAATAAGGCTCTTACTACTTTTGGGTTAGTTTCGGTACAACTCCGTATTTTATATTTTATTTTTTTACTCACCCATCGTATGATAGACAATGCAACCGGTTTGGATTATTGGTAAACTAATTTATTAATAGGAGTTAAGGTATAGTAAAGCCTATTATTGACAAAAGTAGCAGAAGTTTGTTGTAATTGCTTGCTAATTTTTCCATAATGATCAGTTTATTTCAGAATTGCTTTATTTATTTATTTATTAGCCCATATTCACCTGTCGAGCTGAAAAACCGGAAAGAATAAATTTTATTCAGTTACCTACCTTACAAAATTGTTTTGTATATTTTTGTTATTATACTTTTAGAACATCGTTTACCTTAACATTATATGTTATCGGTTCATCACTGTTCATAACACGCCTAATAAATAAATTAACCGTTTTAATTCTTGCTTAATTTAAACACCATTTTTACAAAACTGAGTAAACAATTTACCTACATTCTTTAGCGAATTTAGGCCAATCAAAAACAAATATATGCATTTTGTCGGCTCGAAGTCGGCAAATGTTAGCATAGGTTACGGCAGCCTGCAGATAATCTTGTTTAAATATTTAACAAAGGTGAAAATATAATTATTAATAGAAGTAGGTATCGTTTGATAATCTTCCATTCCATTATTAAAAAATACTTCTAGTACCGAGGAATCATTGGAAACTATTTTGTTGGTCAGATTTCGCGACAAATCCAGGTAGCCATTACCATATGACCATCAAATATTTTATTAAATTACTGTTACAAATCAAGAAGTCCTAGGATACCACGCTTTTTATTGAAAACAAATAACCAACAGTAACATTATATAAAAAACAGTGTATACGACCACTAAATTGAAAACCTCGATCATCTTAAAGATTTGATACGGAATGAAATTAATAGAAATTTAAATGAAAATAACCCAGCATTTATAACAGATTGATTAGAGAAAATGCGAAGAACCCTTATACAATATGTTTAAGAAAATGGAGGATACATAAAAAAAATGAACTTTTTGGTTTTCCCTGTATACTGATCATTTTTCAAATTTTTGTTATAAATAGAAAAAATATATTTTTTAGCACCTACATAACCATACGTTTAATTTTTTTGGGACACTCGAAATAACAAAGCTAAAGGGGGGAGACATTATAATGAATCACCCTGTACATATGAAGTTTTTACAAATAAAAAAAAAATGTTTTTAAGCTTTGTCTTGTAGGGTAAGTCCGGGATAGATGGCCATAGTTTTATAAATAAATAAAAATACACTTTTTGTGAAATGTTTGTAAATGTGTTTAATGCTTAAATAAAATAATAATAACACTAGTATGCTATGGTAGAGTCAGTTTCGAGAAAAAAAAACAAATTATGAACTTGACAAAACATTTAAAAAAATGGTGGGTATGGCCATCTCTCTCACACCTTCCGGGAGTGATGGCCATATAAAGATATTAATTTGTCAAGAGTCTTTTTGACTTTTGGTCAAGCTTACCACACTTCTGGCAAAAATCGCCATAACTTGTACAGTATTCATGCAGCCACTGTAAGCAATTAACACACTTAATCCAGTCAACCTTCGATTTCGTGTGTCTATAATCTTCCCCACATCCTATGCACAGATTTTCCTCAAAATCTTCACTTCCACTTTCCCCAGTGTCAAAATTTATTTCTTCATCTTCTTCGCTGCTTGAAGATTCAATTTGTCTTTTCCTGTTCATCATCAGTATCTTTTTGCTGTCTTTAACAATATTTTTATTTTGAATTTTTCTTTCTTTTGCTTGTGCTGTTTTTTCTTTTTGTTTGCGAATTTTTAAAGTTCTGGTGAAGTTAAAATGGTTGCTACTTGTTAAGCTCGTTTTCTAACAGTAGTTACCTTTTCTAGAACAGGAGATGACAAATCGGTCAGTATTTTTGAGGGAGTAATTATCTCAGCATCATCACGACTAGTCGATGGTTGTGCTTCTAAGCTATCAGTTGGTTGTTGTGCAATTTTCCTCTGTTTTGGAGGTGGAGAGTGTGCTATAACTGTCGAGGTGTCTTCAATGTAAAATGCATAATCTGGTATGACATCACGATTGAAAGGCATGATTCCCGTTACTCTAAAACCAGACGAACCATTTTGTATTGTAGCAGCCTTACCCCAGCTCAAACTCAGTAGCTCACCAAACTGATATCTGGTGATACGACGTCCAGAATGATTTCGAAGCCATAAACGACACGATTCATAGAAGTGTGTCTTCAACGACTTAAAAAAACTTCTATCCAACGGTTGCAGATAATGTGTAGTATGGCTGGGCAAGCATAACATGGTGATGTTATTTGACTCAGCAAACTCTAACATTTCCACAGAGTTAACATGAGAGGTATGTCCATCAAGTATTAACAGGACTTTCCCTAGCGGTTTTCTAGGAATAAAATGTTCGCGCAACCACTGGAGAAAAATAGTTGCGGTAATATAGGCGGATTTTTGTGCCATAAATAGGATAGATCCTGGTGGTAGCGCATCTTCCCACTCTTGTTTTTTATTTTTTCCCTTCATAATTACAGCAGGAGGTAGAAAGTTACCTTCTGCATTGCAGCACACTATCGCCGAAATCGTTTCACCTTTTTCTGTGGATGTTATCGTTGACACAGCTTTCGATCCTTTTTGTGCAAGGACTTTACCTGGTCTACTGTTTAGCTGAAGACCTGTTTCGTCTATATTGAAAATGTTTGCAGGCTTGTCAAATAAACAGTTTTCTTCCATTGTTTTTTCAAGCAAATTAAAATAATCTACTATTTCCTTCCGATTCATTGCAGTTTTTCTAGCTATGGAGACACCTTCCGACTTTCGAATAGTAATTTCTGGATTTCGGTTTAAAAACAAAGCAAGCCAATCGTAACCTGCTTTTTCATGTTCACTATTGAACTTGTGCTTAATTTTTAATTGTTGAGCAAAGTGATAAGCAATCGTTCTCAGATCATCTCTTGTTAATGGAAAACCTCTGTTTTGCATGGTCAGGATATGTCGAGATAATCGATCTTCATTTTCTTTTCCAAAGACAGAACTTGGCCCCATATTTCCCTTTTTAGAGTTTCTGGTTTTAATTCGCCGCTCCAAGGTTTTACGTGGTATATTAAATTCAATAGAAGCTCGACGAACGGACATATTACCACCAACAACATTTTTTATTGCATCTTGCAAATTTTCTTCTGACCAATTACCGCGAGTTTGTACTGATTTTCTTATGTATTTGCTAGGCATCTGCAAAAAAAGAACTTATTTATGAGCTGACGACATAAAAAGGCTACCACATGTCTTATTATATTATGGCCATTTCCCCCGAGAAAAAGTGGGCCATCTCTCCCGATTGTCCGGTAGAGATGGCCATAGGCATATTTCGTTTCCATGTTTCGTTTGGAATTACGATACTAGGTTATGTTCAATGCCGCAACATGCTACTAACAAGTTTGACCCGAAGAAACATCAAAAACACACCACAAACTACAAAATTAAAAACCGAAATATACTTACCGCAAAATATTCGCTAACGCAAAATCAAATAAAATCAATTTAGTCACTTTATTTAAGATTTTTAACCGACTCAACGCCATACGGAGTTACAGTCCGCACGTACTAAGTCGACTGGCGCGCGAACGACGTCAGCCAACAACACAGATAGAAATTCTTCACTATGGCCATCTCTACCGTATGGCCATCTATCCCGGACTTACCCTAATTGTATGCCTTACTGACAATGAGACAATTTTGGTCGTACCTACCTAGTGTTTTTGCAAATTGTATGTATTATTTTGGACAGTTAAGTACACTTCATCTACATTATAAAAATCGTCCAGAACGTAATGTAATTCTCATGAAAATTAAAGGTACGACTTTTAATACACTCGAAAGCACGAAAAATGATATTTAGGAGCTTCCATTTGCAATGCTGTGATAATATTACAATTTTTTTTTTCAAAAATTAAAAAAAAATTGTATTGTGAAGTCTAGTCTAGTAAAATCGTCAGCCTTAAGACCATTGCATAAGCCTCCCCACCTTACAAAAAACTCTTCTAGATTTTTCTTTACCCCTGTTTACTCCTTATTTTGCTTTTAATGTGTCTATCCTAATTCATGGTGTCTTAAAATATGTCCTATCATTTAATTTCTTATATGTGTATGTCAAATTAATCAAATAATTAACTAACAACGCAGGTACTCAGTTGATGCTTGTTGCTTTGCTCGAAGGAATTTGTTTTGTTCGCATACTGGACAAACATTGTCAGCGTATGTTGCAGTACGAGTGTACCAACAACTTCAATTAATTCGTATGGAAAAGTTGTCGATGTTGTTGTTGTCTTCTTACCCACGCCACATGTCGATGAGAACAGCATTTCTTTGAGATGTCTTCCTTCGCAAAAACACATAGGTACGTTACATATAAATCCAATATGCATACAGTACATTAATATTTACATATTTACCTGCACCAATACGTAGTTGCGAATTCATTCGGTCCAGTTCAGCTATAATACATCTACATACAAACATAGGGCATTGCTCGTTAGGCGTAGTAAAAATAATTTCGCTTTCCGTACAGGTGGACACGTCAATGGACGTGACCCACATACATTCATACACATGTTTACGTATAGTTGGTAGGTACATTCAACAAAACATGCTGCGGATCTTCGAAATAAAATTGTTCCATGGATCGCCTTTGAGCAGTCAGAGTTGTAGTAAGTGAAAGAGGAACGGACGAACGGCGTTTTACGACAACTTTTTGTTCCCAATACAACATTGGTAGGTACACACGCATAACATTATTCGAAGATTGTAAACTAGCCAGACAACTTACATGAGACGAAAAGAATTACATATGTTTTTTCGGCAAATCGCCAATAAAAATGCAGGATAAATGTGAGTGATTCCTGAAGGTTTCATGTGACTTACACCAACTTGTCTTGTAAAAGATGAAGTAAAAATTTATCACCTTTGATGCTCCTAACGAAAATGTAATCGAAACGTAACTCAGAAATATTCTTTCTTCTGATTCTTACAATAATGTCAGACAAACGATTTCGAAAGGAATAATTGCTTTATTGTAGTGATTTTTCTTGACTTTCAAGTTAAATACGACATTGATATACACGCTTAACATTAATCGAAAATTGTAAACTAACCAGACATCTTACAAATTACAGTATATTTCGTTTATAACGACGGTGAAAGGACCATTAAATTCCGTCGCTATATCCGGAAGTCGCTATGTAAAAAGAAAAGAGAAAGAATAAAAGAAGGAAATTAGGCAAGAAAAGTACCCATTAACTGATTCTTAGATTTAACTTTATCAACCCTAACATTTATAAACAATTACTACAACTGCTGACTATCTGTGAATGTGAACAAAAGATAAAAAGTTTTGTGTTTAGATTTGGTCGCAATATCTATTTTCTTTCTAGCATCTTGTAATTATAGTCCGGTCAAATTAGACCAAAAAATAAGAGTAAAGCTACATAAATTCCCACCAAGCTGAAAATCAGTGAGATTGTTTAAAATATGATTAAAAATAAAATTTGAAAGTTCCCCATCTTTCCCCTGTATGGAAAAAAATTTATTCAAGGTTAAAGGTCAAAAAAATGAGTTTTTCGCGATTTTCAGCAAAACGGTAAGTTTTATCATAAAATTACCCCAGACAAAAATTATCTATAAAATATGTATCTCTAAAATACCCCAAAATAAGCTATGTGACAAATAAATCCCCAAGAACTAGAAAATATTTAGTGCAAATAGAAAAAAGATTGTAGAGGAAAATTTTTCCCCAGAAGAATTTCTCTGAAAAATATATCCCCAAAAAATACCCAAAAAAAATCCCCTATTTTTTGGGGAAAATCCCCCAATCTGGCCCTGAGACTAACAGTATTTCGTTTCTTGGGCACACTGACATAAAGCAGGTATAGGACCCTAGCCACGCATACAATTGAACAGGAGACAGATGTTGTCTCGAGGTTACACTGGCGTATAAAACAAGGGACTGGGTTTCATTTTACCTGATATCTCAGAAACGGTGGCTCTTAGGAAAAAAAAATATTGATACATATTTTATAGATAATTTTAAGATCTACAATTTTTGTCTGAAGTATTTTTATCATAAAACTTACCGTTTTGCTGAAAATCGCGAAAATCTCATTTTTTTGACCTTTGACCTTAAATAAATTGTTTTCCATACAGGGAAAAGATGGCGAACTTTCATATTTTATTTTTATTCATATTTCAAACGATCTTACTGATTTTCAGCTTGGTGAGAATTTATGTAGCTTCGAATGTCTAAATTGACCGGACTATTAATAGTTCATTAAAATTTGTCGCTAAAACCGAAATCAACGTTACATCCGAAGTCGTTACAGCCAAATTTCCTTCTTAAATTACTCTTTAAATTCAAGGGACTTATGTGTTATTTCTATACTACTTCGTTATAACCAAAAAGTCGTTACAACCGACGTTACAACCGAAGTCGTTATAAATGAAATGCACTGTACACACCTTTTTTGCCATGGAATCGGAAAGCTTCTCATTGAAACCTTCCTTATTAAAGGACACATTCTCTACTGATGTCTACAATAGTCTCTAATTCATCATCCAAAGCATTTGAAACGACACATAAGTATAAGTCCAAGCCGACGTAACAAATTTGCTCCCCCTCTAAATTTAGAATAATATGCAAATGCGTTTTAGATTTCGGAACGTCTTAAGTTAAATGTTGGATTCTGGCGTTTTGCATAGTCAATAAGAGTGAACAGTAGCTAAATCCAGAATCCCAGCATATTACACCATATGTCGTCATTATCTTAAAAGGCAGGAAATAGGGTGCGGCCTGTTACATTCTCATCTAAATGCTGATACAATAATCAGCATAAAGCATTGGTAATTGTGTCATATATATCGCATCAGTACAGCATACCCATAAGTCTGACCGTCACAGTCCATGAAAACAATGGTTAATAGGATACTGAGGCATGTGTTTCGAATCATTGTATATTGCTTGTGTCTACAAAACGATAGAATTTAATAATATACTTACCTATCTGCTGACTATTATTATGCATACGTACCTTCTATTAGATAAAAACATAGGATATGAAAATATTGATTGTCTTTCATTTTTGAAATCAACCAAAGGAAACATAAAACCTTTTGTCTGTCTTTTGCTTAACATACAAATAAGAAAAGTGTTACATTTCTACCAGTGGAATATATGTTGCATTATCGTCAACAAATCGTAAAATAACACAAGAAATCTATTGTTATTTTACTGATCATCCCAAAAAAAAAGGAAATACCAGACCATGCACCTATTTATATTAGTGACTATATTTTTTTTCAATAGTTGAGGAGTGTGGGGTCATAAAATCAATATATGCACATGTACATACATGACCGTCATATAAAAAATGTACGATAAGTTCAAGAAAAGGTCGAGAAACCTTCGACAACAATATAAATTGAAGATGGATATGAAATGAGCCAGTTATTGAAATACTTAAATGAATCCAAAAGTTTGAATTAGTATTATACATTTTACATAATGATAATTTTATATAATACCGGCATGATTACAGTAATTTTACTATATTTCACCATGACATTCATTTCTCATTGATAGTAGCTCCTTAATCTGTTCAACAATTATAATTATGGACTTGGAAATCCATGAGGTATCGGCGCATAGAATCTCACTATAGATACTTATTCCGTTAGCGTTAACTCCACAAGCAAAATAAAAAGAACAAGAAATTATGTTCGACATTATGTAGATACTTCATATTTCTTTCTATATTCTATATTGAATCGGTCGTCATATGCATTGGCGGACAAATAACTAAACCGTTTATTCAAACGCTCTCTATCAATTAAAACGGCGACAAATAACTGAACAATATGCAGAATGAAAGATGCGATAGTAAACTTTTAACAGTTAACACCACCAGAGGCTGTTGTTAATTTAAATTTGACGATCGTATGATGGTTAACGGTGCTTTTCTAATTAACATAAAATAAATCGATACTTTGAAGTTACAGACGCTTTGCCGCTAATTTATTTTGTGTGAAGCAGATTCCATTCAGTGGCTGAGCACATTAGAAGCATTAATGACGAATAGGAAGTACGTTACTATGTATCACAACTTTAATCCAAAAGAAAAAGAGGAAAAACAGTCAAGAAATTAGTTCGCAATAATTTTTCATCATAAATTATGGACAGGAACGGACTCAAATCATTATGGTGCTTCTTGAGAACAGAAATATTAAAGGAAGTACATAAATTCGATCAGTTTTTAGCTAAAACAACCATAAGGTCTTCCGTCTGAACACTGATTAGACTTCATAACTCCTAAAGTGTCTCCTCATTTCTAACTTTCTCTGTCTAGAAAATCTGTCGTGTCGTCGTAGAACACAGTATTTCAAACCCTTATAATCTCTTCTCATCTGCTGTATCTCACCTTCTCTGTTTCAAAGGGTGGAAAAAGTATAGTTTGAAAATTTAGTATACAAATTAGTCAGTTAAGACAGAAATTGATCCTAATTTCAAAGGCGTTAGCGAAGTTACAGAAGTGATTATTAGGTAGTAATTACCAACTGCTTAGACATTACATCTACAGAGGTGAAATTAATTTATTATGATCTCACAGCACCTAATCCTGGTCTCAAAAACGTAACTGCGTAGGTAGAAACTAATCCGATATAAAGGAAATTTAGCTTACCAAAGAGAGTGACTGTTCCTAACTGAAACTGTCAAGCATGTAAGAACCCATAGAGACGCGACGTTAATAACATGGTAATTATGCAATGTTAATAAGTTCAAGTGATTCCGGTGCCGTGTTTGAGAAGAGATTGCAGAAAAGTCTGACAGTCCCCCGTCGTTTAGTGGCGGTTGAAATGGTGTAACGGCAGCGATGACCACCGCAGTAGTGACCAATATAATATATAATAAGAGTCGGTGTTTTGAACCATGAGGCACAAGTGAAGTTGACCGCGAGTAATTTTACCACGGTTTTCTTTATGGACAGTGGCTGGCAGATTGTTTATAAACTTATAAGTTTTCAAAAGTCAGTTATGTGAGGTGTTTTTCTCGTAATTTAGACTGCTGTTTCCCCCTTAGTGAGACCGTTCCGTCTCCTTCTTATTGGATTTAATCTGTAATGCAGGGATGGCGAACCTTTTTTGATGTCCGTGCCACAAAGTCATAAAAATTCTTTTTTACATAGGTAACGTGCCACAATAAAATTTCATTCGAAATGTTAACGTGGTGAAACTATACGTAAGTATAATTAAACAAACAAACAAAATCAATTCATCTTTAAACAATTTTTTATTAATCAATGTTTTACAAAAAGCAATATGCTAGAAACAAAATTCACGTTAAAAAAAATTGTTTTTAATGTGATTTTTGTTGCTGTACACAAGATGATAAAGATTTAGTATCTGGTTCATATTTAGTTAATTTCAACAGTACGCATATAGAGCTCGACTCATCCGTCATTCTATTCCTATATTTATTTTTTATAAAATTTAATTCTGAAAATAGAGATTCACATGCCCACGTCGATGAAAATATTGATAACATTGCCTTTGCGAATAGTTTTAAAGTTTTAAACAATTAAACGTGTCAGGAACTGAATTCCATGTATAGTTAGAATTTCATCTTCTGCAATTTTATTTATTTTATCCAATAATCGATTACTTTCAATAATTTCTAAATCATTTCTTAAATCAACAAATTTTTGGTTCTATATGGTACTTGACTGAAATTCAACTAATTCCATTTCTAATTCATTAAAATTTAACCACTCAACGACTTTTAAATTTAATTTTTCAAATGGTATTGTATCAGGATATAAAATAAATTTTGATTCGAGCGCTGCGACAGCAACAACATTCAAATACCTTAAGAAGGCGAAACTGGATACGCAAAAATTTTTATCTAATGCGCATCTGTATATACTTCGAAAGAATTCATGCGATATTTTAATAATAAAATGTATAATTTGACGGTTCTAGTTAACATAGATACTGATAGGTATTCAGTACTACAAATTTATATCATCATACTAATATTATAAATGCGAATGTAAGTTTGTTTGTTACGCTTTCACGCAAAAACTACTTAACTGATCATCATGAAACTTTGCACATACACTCTTGAAGGTAGTAGAAGTAACATAGGATACTTTTTATTAAAAAAAAATAAAAATTTTTTTACGAAACATAAGAAAATTGTTTGTCAAAATATCGTCAAATTTAGCTACTTCAACGCCATCTAGCATCATAGTAATGAAGTTTCAACCCTGAATACTGTAATACCGGCCCACTGTATTAGAAGATCTAACAGCTAACCACAAAAATTACGGATAACCTCAAAAAATAGTTTTATACTGCATGTAACGACAGAAGAAAATAACAATAAATATAGAAAAATTAGAAAAAGTTGAAACTATATTCAATTGAATTAGATATTGAATTAGATATTGTCGTCACCGTCGGTGCGGCCGAAGGAATTCCGATCTTACTCGCTGATGTTAATTCTTACTCTGCTACTATATTGACTCATTTCTATTATTATACCCTTACTCTTTATCTCTCATACTTATTTAATTTCTCCACTGCGGGCGAAGCCGCGGGCAAAAAGCTAGTAAACTATAAATTAAGTGCAGATTAATAATTTTTAATTCATTTCTATTAATAAAGATAACTTAAAAAAACTTTTGTGCGTGCCATCAAAATTTTCAAACGTGCCACTTGTGGCACGAGTGCCAATGGTTCGTCATCCCTGCTATAATGAATCAAATTTGATGAGATTTTCAATGACTCCTTTTTTTTGCTGAGACAGGACCCTTTTTCTTGTATAGTTTGGACCTCTTTTTATCTTTAAATGGGAATTGATAAGATATGGCGGAAACCCTCCTGTCTTTATCGCATGAAATTAATTCTATAATGAGTTTTGTATTGCATTAAAACCTGGATATGAGTTTTTCAAGATTTTATGTGATTTTCATAATATATTTCTTTAAATCAAAATTTAATGAGATTTTGAATGACCTAGAACACCCCTCCTACGGTTCCCTTTTGTGAAATTTAGTCTGTAATGAGTGTTGTATAATAATTCGAAATGATACTTTCAATAATCTGTTTAAATAAAATTTAATAAGAGTTTCAATGACCTAATGGGATTCTACAGAACTCTTTTTCTTGTTTTTTGGAATTCCCCTCTTTTAATGGAAGTTACTAAGATATGACGGTATCCCTCCTGTCTTTATCGCATAAAATTTATTCTATAATGAGTTTTGTATTGCATTAAAGCCTGAATATGAGTTTTCAATAACTCCTCCCTTTAAATTAGACTTGATAAGATTATCTCTCTTTTTAATAGGATTTAATGAGATTCTTCAGGATCCCTCAATTTTGCGCTCATTCCCTTTTCTACATATATGCTCTACTTAAAGTTATTCTCCAGTTAGTCGCAGTCCATCATCATGAGCCACCACTGTTTTCTGCATACGAAGATACACATCATTCCATTCCTTTTTTATTAGTCGGCGATCGTTTCTTTGGTAGATTATATTAAACGCCTCTTACAATTTTCAATTTATCAACACTTTTTTGTTGCAAGAAAGCTTTAAATGGCCTCTTTGTACCGGTTTATGTGGTAGACGCCGAAATTAAAGCAGATACCTGAAACATTCCTTTCATCTCTGATGGTGTGCCGTCAATTGTTGTTGAAAACAAATACGGCTATATGTGAACGTGCATGCATTTTCGCTTGTTAATTATCTTTTTATTAGAGGTCAGGTATGAGCTTTTTGTTTTACTTGTATTTACGTAACCGTTACAATTACTGCTGTTGTGTTAAAAAAACATTATACATAATGACATTATATAATAATTAAATAAGTGCGAAATAAATTATACCTCTTGTAGAATAATGAGTTATACATTTTTCGTAAGGGAAGTTTGACACACAAAAAAAAAATAATCTACATTGCATTTACTTATTTGTCTGTAACAAAATTATTAAACAAAACTTGTACCTATGTAGCCTATTACATTGTTGTGTATTTAACTGTCCTAATGCTTTACTTGAAAAAAAAAGGGAAATTTTACTACGTTATTAATACGTGATTTTTTTGACGGAAAAAGAAAACACATTAAACAGGCTTAAATTTATTAATTTATTAACATATTTGTTTCAATAAATTTATGTAATTTCTTCTCCTGAAGATGACCCTGGGGACTGAAACAAATTTATTAATAAATTAATGAATTTAAATTAAAATGTTTAAAGATTTTCCTTCTAAAAAATCGTCAAGATCAACTTTTACATAGAAGAGGGCAACTCAATCAGTTTGTTAAAAATATGAATTTCAATTCCGATACCTCTTCCAAAACATTAATTTGTTGTAATGTCACAAAATATGATTTTGTTTCGTCTAATAATCACTTAAATAGTTTTGAGAGACAAAATAAGTAACTGGTCACTAGTATCAATAAAAATTAACCTCCAAGCATGTCATTTATATTGGAATGATTTTCTGGAAATTTGCGTTTATGTTGAACAATACAAGTTTCTAAATATTCTAAAATTATCGACACGTTTTTCATTAATTGCAATTATTCACGTATGGTTTATTCTTAATAGTTGTGAGGGTAAGACCCTTCAGTGCTATAAGTGTGCTATAAACAGCGGAAGTACGCCTTTTGAGTAAATTGTTGGGTTGTAGGTACATGGTACAGGTAGGGGTGGCATTTGTGTAAGTGATACTTAGGTTGTAAATAAAATACAGAGAAAGTGAACATATTCTCACCTTACAAAATGAGAAACTAAAGTGAATATTGTACATAGCTACATTATTAGGAAAATATTTTTTCAATAGTTCAACAGTTGACAAAGCATTATTAATAAAATACCTTAAATGTACTTGTAGTTTAAATTTCACAAAATAAAGGATTTGTTGATATACAGATCAGTTAACTTACGAACCGAACTATAAAAAGTACCCAATATTCTCATTTTGGTCAAACTATAAGTTAAATTAAAAAAAATCAAGTAAAAGTTGTTCCCTTTTATAATATGGCATTCTCAGGATCAGCCAAATTAAATTTGCTATACAGGGTGTTGAGAAATTGCAAAATTAAGATTTAAATATCATCCAATCGAAGAAAGTTATAGGATAATGTTGTTCAGAATCCCAAAATATATTCACCCCGTACATTAAATTAAATTAGACTGATGTATTAAAATAAAGAACTCTTTTATTTGAAAAGTTTTTTAATTTAACTTGTAGTGTAGCCACAATGAGCATATTGGCGCTTTTTATACCACGTTGTAGATAAAAACACTCCTAAGGGCTTACAACAAATTGAAATCTTTGATAAATTGAAAAAAAAATTGTAAAAGCTGTTTGATAGAACATTTTAGATTTTTCAATAACTTCCTTTGTGATGCTTATTTAACGTTACATTCCTCAAAAATTAATAACCACCACAGAACCCTTTTAGACACTATATAGGTACCATGCATTTTAGAGTTGCAAATTTTTGCAACTGTTAGAATTACGACTTCCCGAAAAAATCCAAGAAATAATAATAAAAACAAAATTCGAAAAACTACAAAAAAAAACTCGAATTGAGTGAATTAAGTAAATATTTGTTTCCATTGATAATGTCATGACTTACCTATAATGTAGAAAAGGTAAAACGATATGCCAGTTTAATTGTTTTTTGCAATGCATAAACCACCTATCTAAATGTTTGTTTTGCGGTTGCCCCCACAATCAGATTAAGTTATTCCGGTAAGTAATTTAAGGACCACTCCTGGAAGTGTACATGAACAGCTGTTCCGATCGCTGACTGTGCTTCGGTGAACAGCTGCTCGCTTTGCGAACAACCAACAACAAAACCTGGCTGCGAACGGACGGACGTAACCATACCTATAAAGTAATATGAATGTTATGTGTGTACATGTACCATACACGGTGTTTACAAAACGTCCAAATGGAGTGCAAAATTAGCAGCCTCACTTACCATTCTGAAATTTCACCCTACAATAATGCAAAAGGACGAACACAACTAATATGTGTGCCGGGTGGATAAACGAATGAACATCTGTAGAAATACGAGTATAAATTCAAACGTGTCTCCGCAAATGTGAGCAGATTTAGGGAAATATCAATAAATAATAACAGCAGTAAACATACCGCCTACCCTTCTATATTTACTCCCTTAGGGTTCTTATATTTAATGGGTTGGTAGAAAATTAAAGCATCGTCTCGTATCGACTTTTTATGATGATGCGTATCCATATCAATTATAAAAATTAAATTCCAAAGCTTAATTAACTCAACAGGCCCAAAATTTCGGCCCCTTTAATTTAGAAGTTCATTTAAAAAATCTTTTTTTTTTAGTTAGAAACTTCTTTATCCTTATTTTTATTATTGCCAAAAAAAAATTGAACAAAGCTTAAAAAAGGCGTTCAAGCTTCAGGTGCAAGTTCCTTTTTCTTGATGTGTCTGAAAATATTTGGATCTGGACTTAATTTCTTTTACTTTCCCCCTATGGTTTTCTAGAAATTGATGTTATTTTTGAATGCCAATTTTATTCCATTATTTATTTCTTTAAATATTTAAAGGGCATTAAATATAAAACCGTCCTGTCTCTATTTGATAAGTTTAAACAGAGATTTCGTAAGGAACACTTGTGTAAACTGTAAGTTTTAAGTTCCTCACCGTCTTGTTGTCAGGTAATTCTACCTTTAGCTGAAGACCTGTTGAAAAGCTTTTAAATTATAATTTCTTGTAACAAGTTGGTGTTAAAAGAAATATTTATTTTAAACACCTCTGAAATCTTTAAAAAAGGGACATCATATCTCCTTCACTTTACTATTCCATGTACAGTTAAAAGCTGCTAATTTCTGTAATATTTCAAGTTTTGTTTAAATAATATAATAAAAATGAAGTAGTGGTATAAAATTTCCAATATATTTTCTTTAAAATCACAAAAGTATCTACTATTAAATGCATGTCTTTCAAATTTGACAAGCAATTAATGAATAGTTTTAGAACACTATGAGATGAGAGTATGAGCTAAAAGACAAGGAGGGTTATAGTGCAACTTAAGTAAGCGTCACATTTTGTGAAGATATGCCAGCCAAGGGCATTCTTACCTGATTACCAAGCCCGAGTAGTTATGAAAACGGCAACATTGTACGTATAAAGTAATTCTGTCATGAATAAAAAAGGAAGTACCTACCTAGTGAATGAACGGCGGAAGATAAATCTTCCGTACGTCGGGAGCCGTAAGACTTAGTAAGTAACTCTTGCATGAGGA
The DNA here is from genome assembly GCA_029378335.1 of Agrilus mali. Classification (NCBI taxonomy): domain Eukaryota; kingdom Metazoa; phylum Arthropoda; class Insecta; order Coleoptera; family Buprestidae; genus Agrilus; species Agrilus mali. The sequence goes on from CM055659.1 coordinate 20,027,051, forward strand.
GAATGTAAATTCGACCATTATTAACGGTACCTACCGTTTTTAATTTCTTCTAAAGTTTCTAAGTTAGTACGTAGATGTGCTGTTATTAATTTGAATATAGAAGAAGGTTTTATAACAAGATACTATTAACTTTCAACAACAGCCTTAAAATATAATCATTTTCAATCATTTAATTGAGTTATCCAAAACAATATTTAAAGAATGTATTTCATACTAAGTGACACTTCTTCAACATTGGTGATTTATTTCTGATTATTTACGGAAACTTCTTGTATATTCCGTAAATTATGCCTTAAGGGTGCATTAAAAGTGCCGCCGGTATTGATCGTTCGCGGTCATTCTTTTGTAGCGATATTTTTAAATTAAGGGGAAGTTATGTGGCTATATGGTGTTTCAAACAGTTTCGATTCCATATTGTTACACTTTTTGCTTTCTGGAATGCGATGAGAAAATTTCTGTTGAATTAACAGAAAACTGCACAAAAGGACAAAAAGGACAACTGATTTGTATTGTTACTTACTTCGCCTTATGGTCTACTTCACGCTCCAGGGGTCTCCAAGTTTGTTCTTTTAAGGTAAATGCTCCTAAAGATATCTGAAAATGGGTCGATAACTGTCAATTTTTGTATAGCTTTAGGTAATTTCGAAGGAACCAATCTCATTTTAGATATAATAACACTCAATAACTAAATTAAAAGGTTCCTTTCAAACAAAATGTGCCAAAAAAATAAACGAAGGAAGTGGAGGAATAGGGGATAATGTCGAATTTACACGGCCCCTATGTGTTCTACAGTAACAAAAAGACGCAGTTTTACTAGTGACTGCGATAAAATATGTCGCGCGAAGGACCACCCAGTGTCAGCCGGTCGTAGGACCCGGCGGCTCTGGCGTGCCATGCGGACCCGCTGAAGGCAGTGGGCATTGTCATTTAATACCCTCGACGGACGATGTGACGACCTCTATCATTTTCTGGTGAATGGGTCTCGTAAGAGTGCACCGGAAAATTATGACACCCCGAGCCCATGTCGCGATAAGAACGAATAATGGTCGGATTTCAAAGTGCAACCATTCTTGTTTACCTTACGGACCATTATGCCCGCATAACAACAACAATAATAATAATAATAGTAATAGACCGTTTCTTAGAAATTCGACATTGTATAGTGTGTAACTATGTGTGTGAGTGTGTATCAGTGCCCGGGTGTCATATTTTGTTATTTATGTTTTCTTAAAGGCTTATTATTGAAGTCACGCCCAGTTGGTAAATGAATGCGCTGTAACGTTTCCGACTCATGCAAGAACGAGTAGGCAGAGGCTAACGAAGTCAAAAACTGACGAAATGAACAACGTGCGTTCCGTTCCTTCAGGATACTGGTGCCTGCAAATGCACGACATTTTATAAATATCCACACTAAAGACATCGTCCAAGAAAAATGTTGTTTTAAAATAATAGCACTTTGCTTTTTACCATCTTCAAAGAAATACTTCAGCATATTTATAAGAACGTCCAAACGTATTTTATGTGGATAACTTTGATTTCTTCAGCACGTCATAAGCAGTCTCAATATTACTGACCAAAATAAAGCAGCTTCTAAAGAGCGAAATGATCTGATTGCAAAAATCTATCGGGTGTTTGCTGCCAAGACTATATCCATTACTTACGTGAGCTCAAAATGGGGTAAGAGGTCCAGTAAAATCTCGTTTGAAGAGCGCGAGGTCTTTAAAAATTTAACCTTAACTTTTTACCTTTTAACTGAAAGCTCACTCTAACGAACATCTTATGTTATATACCCAAAATCGCATTAAGAGACAGTGGGGGTCCCAATAAAAAAAAAAAAGAAGTTCAGTTAACTTTAAAATTGAGTTTCATAATGAGACAAATATTTACTTAATGGTTTGGAAGGCAAAAAGGAAGAACAAAGACGGATGTTATCGAATATTGCTGTTTACGCTTTTGGCCACAACAAGAAATTAAATATACCGCAATGGCAACGACCTAGGATTGTCGCATTTGTAGCCACCTAAATTTAACCGCACAAAGAATCTACAAACAGAAAGAAAATATGTTAATTCTGTCGCTCGAAGTGATTTTCCAAAATCGATGGATGTTTATTTTCGGACCTTGTCCGCTTTAGGTGCCGTTCGCTTTTTAAGATGTCGTATTTTATCTCTGCGCGCCTGTTTGACTTTTAAGCAATTACTGTTATCCATTCTATTTGAAGAAGATTTCGAAGAAGTCATGCCGATATTTGCCTTTATTATAATTATATGTCTGTCTGTATGCAAACGTAAACACCGACTCAAAGAACTAACAGGATATAAAAACTATAAAAGGGGGATATGTAGGTTTTTATTTCCATTTTTTTTTTCGACTTCGGCCATTCATCACCAGAAATGTCACAGTAACATGTACACACGGATCCGTTATACCATAGCGCCGCAAAGATTAATAAAAAATTTTCTAGAGACAAAACAACGTAGTTTTGGGTATCAATGGTTATAAAAAAAATGTAACTGAAATTGACTTAACACGTGGAAAAATGGGCATTAATGGAATCATTGAAATCTAGTCAAAATTATCGCATCTATTAATTTGTGTACTAATCTCAGACGATCTACCTCGATATTTCTTTATTGTAGTTTCCACAAATCAATGCATTCGATTCCATCACCTTTTGAAACAGTTCATTCAAGTTTAGCCTAGTAGCATCCTTGAAATATTTCGTAACTCTCCCTCTCAGCTGAAGAATGTACTCGTTCTGGTTCGCGCGTTAAAAGTCAAATTAATAATTTATATCCAAAGTTGTGACCTGCTGCTGGGTCAGTTGGTTGATCGCGGAGTTGCCAATCCTTTGATTTTTTTTTCTCTTGAATAAATTGACTTCTACGTTCTGATTCTTAAGCACCTAAATCCGATATTTAAAAAAAGACGAAATGGAATAGCTTAAAATGCAAAACATCAAGGACTGTCTGAGTCTCTGAAGTTTCTTCTTCTGCTTGCAAAAACTGATCAGAATTTTATACACAATTTTTCACTATTATAGATAATTTACTGTAAAGACCAGAAGAGTCAGGATGATGTATGATATAGAAGAAAGTTAAAATGTTTGCGTAAAATAGTTGCAGTGCAAATTGAAAATAGAGACCTTAAGTCGAAAAGTTAATAAATATAATCATCTCTTACTTTTGTACTTTGAGTACCTATACTTCTCCACAAAAGTACAATAAAATTTTAAGGTTATTAATTTTTTCCGTTCTTGAATTAAGTTGAAATAGACACATCTAGATTTTGGAAGTTCAAGTTTACTCGGTTTACTGTCTTTCAATGCGGTTTTTGCTAAGCTATTTCAACCACACACTTGTGCCACTTTTATTACACAATATTGTTTAGGATTGTGGTGTAAATGTGGCAACACAGGTTGGTGGTTTTGTAGGTTCGCCGGTCTCTTATGTTATGTTATAAAACAACAGGTTGTCCGGACCCAGCACTTCTAGGAAGAAGCGGTTGGAAAGCGGGACCTTTGCTTTTGAAGACGTAAATTGTGTTTCCACTTACTAATGGCTGGAAGATTCCGAATCAGATATTTATTGTCGATCCTCTGTCACGTTCTTTCTTACAACGAATTAACACAAGCTGTTAGTTTTCTGGTAAGTATAGGTGAACACTGATCTTAATTCACCGATAACGTCCGAGGGGCTCTCATTGTTACCACCCGAAAACAACATCAACGAATAGAGCACACGAATTTTTTGCTTTACAGAAGAACAGTTCTCAGTTCAAAATATAGGTACTAGTACCTACCTATACCTTCGTGATCAAAAGATATTAGATACAAAATTGAACAATAAATAGTATGAGATAAATTAATAGAATAATGCACATATTAGAGAAAGGACATTTATGCTTTACAAACACGAAAATGGTTACCTCACGAGTAAGGGCTTTAAAGATCATTTTTGTGTACAAAACAGTAGTGGCATATGAAACATTAAGATTTGACGATGGGATGTCAATGTTGGTCTTTGCATTAACCAGAAGCCCACATCTGAATATAGGAAGAAGTACTTACAGATGTCTGTGGAAGATTTCCATAAAAATAAAAAATTAACCTTGTAACTGACAAGTATGAATTCAGACCTGCAGTCTCCATAAAAATTTTTTCATTTCAAAAAGTCGAATTTCGATTAGGTAAAATGGAGACGTCACAATATCAATTAATTTTCAATTAATATCACATTGTTTCAGACAATACCAAAATTTAATCAACGACCCATTCAATGTTTCTGCATTTTTATAACATCGGTTGTTCGAGGTTAAAATATGGAAAAGAAAGTGTTACAAAAACACTAGTTTTTTCCATCGCTCCAAATAGAGGGGGAGGAAACAAACCCGAACTTGAATGCAAGATTTGTACCTTCACTTTACACACACTTTTGTAGCCCTACATATACATGGACAGACCTTACACATGGCTCTTGAGCTCAATATTAGAATTGTTTTTCAAGAAAATCACAAAAATCTTTGAAATTCAATATTTTAGAAGCGTGGCTTCAAAATGAAAAGCTATAAATGAAACCTCGAATTTTAGGATTTCTTACAATATGTACCTACTTCACAAACAGAAGACCACAAAGACAACTTCATCACTTTTTTACTTACTAATAAATAATAAAACGAAACAAATATGTCATGAACATTTGTTGGTTTAAAAGCTACCTATAGGAACTCTTGAATCTTGATACGTACGTAGAACCAGACAGACAAAGAGGGAAAGGGACATGTGGAAACTACAATAAAAGTTCCATTTACCTGCGGATCCCTAATACGAGAAGCCGAATGGATATTACGAATTCTCTTCTTTCATTGTCTGTCGTCTTTGGTAATTTAATGTTGAGACCCCGTCCGCCGTCGTAAGAAAATAACGACCGTTTAGTTTATGCTCTCGTGAATAATTCAAAATCAGTTCGGAAACAATCGCGTGAACGTTCCATTCATTTCAATTAAGCCACGAAAATGAATGACACCTACTTGTCGTTATTATAATTCAGTGACATTTGGATGCCAATAGAATAAATAGTAAGTAATGTTTGGACAAGTCTTCCTATAATAAAAATTTACATAATGAAATATGTGTGATATGTAAATGGATTTTATAATTTAATTCATAAACGGACTTGAAGCTTACCGGTTAGCTATTAGGAGTATGTAGTGTGTTTTTTGATGTCGGGCGGTTCTTTCTATGGAGAATATGCGTAGCTCTCAACAAGTATAACGACCTCCTGGAAATTTATTTATAGAGAGGCTAATATTAGGCGGCGTTTTCATAAGCTTGAAGTCGACTGCATCACGTATTGTGTAAACATAAACCGAAATAACTGCGAGCATTAATAACGTTCGTGCAGTTTCGAAGCTCCTTCACTGACTTGTGAAACCGACGACATACACACAAATTAGTTAAACTTGAACTTGAATATTAAAACGTTTCGCAGAAAGCAAAAAAGGAAGCTGGAGCTCCACCTGAATTACAAGGCTCCCAACTCTTTCTCAGCTGTCTGTGGCGCCTAGGAAAAACATTTTCTCAAAGCATTCGAATGCATGATGAACCCCACTCTTTTATTTTCCGACCCTAGCAATACGACTTTTGCCTCAATTATGCCTATTACTTCAATATTTGTGGGATGATTTAAAAATGAAGAAAAAAATTAAAATGAAGAAGTCATTCAAATGTTTCACAGAATGCAAAAATGTGAGCTTGAGCTCTACCTGAATTACAAGGCCGCCAACCCATTCTGAGCTTCGAGTAGCGCCTCATAGAAACCAATTCTTAAAGGATTCTAATGAATATGAACGCTAGTCTTCTATTTTCCCACCCCTATGGTCACAACCCTCGTCTTATCTACTATATTGATACTTTCAGTATTCGTAATAAGGTTTTCAATTGAAGAAAATTTGATAATTAAAATAGGTCATCTTGCTCCACCTGAATTATACCAAATATTAATGTTTCCAACAGATTTTAACTTCTTCTCAAAGCATTTGAATGCACGATGGTCTCATTTATTGTGTTCTGAATTTTATTGCTAAAAACCTTGAACGGAGGGGTACCAACTCTCTAATAGGGAGTGCCAAAGGTCAGGTACTCTTAATCTTGATTTTCTAGGTGTCTTCGTCTTGAAAAATGTACAAATCGGTTGTTTTTTTGTAGGAGGTATTGGCTATATTAATTTATTATCAATAATCCGAATTATTGGATTTTTTAACCCACTATTTCTAGTTACTCAGGATGCATTTATACTTAAAGTTTTCCAATTGTTTTTGCATTCACATTTATCCATTGCAAATGTTAATTATTCTAATGTAATTTTCTTCTTTTCCAGGTATGTTAAACTACTAGTTAGAGCAAAGCATGTGAATGGGTAAGAAGAAAATCTGTTTTAAATTAAATAACTAGCAGTAATACCCGGCGTTGCCCGGGTAAGAATATATCACACGTTTGATGGAACATTCTAGAATATTCGCGAATTTAAAACTATTCAGAACATCCCATAATGATTCAAAACATTTTCTAACTTTTTTTAACACTCTGAAACATTCTTGAATGATCTTCAAGATTCTTGAACATCCTTGAACATTGCCAAATCATTAAATTATTCTCTTGATTGTTATGATGATAATACTGACGAAAATTCATCTGAATTTCGGTTTATATACCATCAGACATCGAAATTTCTAGTATTAGGACACTCTAGAACATTCAAATAGTCTGTTATTTTTCATTTGTCAAAACCACTTAAATTTTTTTGGTCACTGTTCGCTCTTGTTTCCAATTGATCTTCACTCGACCGCAAACACAATTTAACTGACAAAAATTCACTGAACATTGATTTATATATCATCGAACATCGAAATTCCTAGTACCAGAACACTCTAGAATATTTAGATGTAGGTACATCACTTTGAAACGTAGATGTACACTTTTTGAAACTTTCTAGATCATTCAAGAAATTTTTAGAACTTTCTCGAACATTCTAAGTCGATAATAACATTTTGCGTTCAGTTTAGAATTTTTTAAATCATTTTAGAAATTTTGAGATCTTTCCGGAAGTCCTTATGACTTAAAAAAGGACAGAAATATTTCTTTTCGCCTCTCTGCCACCTACAACCACCCACTTCCACCCACCGCGACCAAACTCCCTTACTCCCACCTGTAGACCAAGGGGTATTTACCACCCCAACAGGAAGTTGATTAGAGTAGGTAGAGGTAGAGAAAACCCTGTCGTTGCGTACGAACATTAGCATTTTATATATGTATTTAGATTTAGATTTAGGTTTAGATTATACATAGGTGCATGATCTTCTTCAGAAGTAAATAGGTGTTTCAAACTGTATAATAATCAGTCCTTAGGATAAAACGTTTATACGTACCTAATCGTAAATTAAGATGATTTAATTACTGATACTTATCCAAAAACAAACGAAACGATTGATGAAATGACATTTAAAATTAAATTTTTACAGTTTGACTTCTACCAATCCAATGATGAATAAGTTGTTGGCATATTTTTAATAGGTAGTTACAAATCGTTATGTAATAATGTCATTACATTCGTACGAATATTATGCAAGATGTAACGGGTTAGTTGTTCGGCAAAGTTGTGGGCTTCCAACCATCCAACCTACGGTTAAATCCACGTTGACCTTGAATTCATTATTTACAACATGAATAATTAATTTCCTAATTGTTTCCCAGTCACAAAAGCGACCGCCGATTACCTGGGTACTGTTAGAACCAGTTCCAAGTTTGTTTTGCGTTGGGTAGTTCTCCTCCTTTGTTCTCTAAATTTTTTTTTTTTTTTCGGTGACTGGGTGGATACGACCGGTGTGGGCGAATATGCAAAACAGTTTCTCGCCGGTCGAGACGGTGTCTTGCTCCTGTCCATTACGCCCGAATGGTGTGCGTGTTTGAAAATTCCAAACGCAGTAGTAATTGTTCGGCATCACGCAGCGAGATTTTGCTTTCGAATTAATCACAAGCAACACCGGCGCACTGGTTGAAATTAATGCAAAAAAGTACACGGAAGAAACGTGTACCTACCAATCCTGCATCAACAACCGATGCCTAAACATTGCTGCCTACGTACAACACTACACGATTTTAAATTTCCTTAATTAGATTTAGAGAAATATAACAAACAATATCGAAGCTTGTACTTATGTATAGATGGCAATCTAACTAGGATATTTGTCTTTAACGCCATATGAGGAAAACTTTAAAAACTTTTGGGTGTTTCATTCCCACCAATATTGGCCTACACTCTTGTGCAAAGGATAGGTCGGAGGGCCCTCTTCATTGGGAATGGGTGGGTGATGGTTGGGGGAAGAAAGACGAGACGAACGAAATGAAGACAGAAAGACTATCTGTGGAATATTACTGCCCCAACATTTGCCTAAATGATCCAAGGAAACTACAGAAAAACTTGGACCTAGGCAGTCGGCCCCGGAATCGAACCGGCAACCTCCCGAATGCTTAACAATGATCTAGACGACTAAACCATGCCCCTCGGTCATATGAGAGAAGCCCCTGGAGGCTTCATATAGGAGAAGCAACTGTCGACACAAGCCAAATAACATTAACAAAAGTAGGCAGGGGCAAAGTAATGGTAACCATGGTAAAGTGTCCTGTAGTTTAGTCTACTAATATTGTTAACTTAATCCTTCTAAGTGTATATTTCCAAGTTCTATTAAAAAAAATTGAGCGAAGGAAAACTTGTCAAGTCGTACTATTGTTAAATTTTCTTTTAAAGCAATTCAATCAAGTTATGCATGACATAAGTTATGATTTAAGAAACTTGGAAAGAACTTGGTTTCCAGTCAGATCTCACTTATTTTATTATCGGAAATTTTAAAAAGGTGTTTCCATATACCTACTCATTTAGAAAGTTCATCCACCCTGTCCATTCCTGTATGGATCCATCTTGGTAGGATAATAATTTAATTTGTCGTGAATTTACATATACGTACCTACTTTATTCTGGTTGTCCTCTACAAACAGTACGGGAAACAAATGCAAATTATTTCGTTTGTAGTCTGCCTTTGTCTATAACAATTTGCCTTATCTACGGACAAGATGGTATTTGTACGGCAAAAGACCACGACCGACGCAAGTACGAAATGGGTTCTTTCGGTGTCCGTGTATTGTACATTTGTATAGTTTCCTAACCATTTGGCCATATATCGCAGCCAGTCATTGTATGCTAAGTGCTGATTGTGAACAGCCCCACATTAGATGTTTAGATGGGTTGTGGGCACAATTATTCCGTAGTGCGGACTTTGCGGACTATGAGCGTCATAACATTTCAAAGAAACCGCCTTATTTGTCCTCCAGCTCGTACGGCTCGGAATTTTCTCATCTAGATAACGCGCTACTTAATGCACACGAATTCTACGCAAACTGATATAAATATTTTATGTACATACGTAGTAATCATCATCTTGGAGAGGAAGTCAGGTCAACTTTACGGTTACGTTTAAATCCTTTTAGTCCAATTTTTGAACTTTTTTATTTTAATTTATTGAGTGACTTAAACGATCCTCAAAAGCTTTCCTGAAATTAAATTATGAGAATCTGTCCCTTCTCATATTTCAGCATTTTTGAATTGGCTGACAATTGAAACGCTTCCTTAGGCTTACTTTCGAAATCCAGGATGTTGTCAATATCAGGACTTTTAATTAAATATCGACAGTTTAAGTTAACTTCAATTGGAAGTAAATAATTGTAACACAAGTGGGCGGATTTATATAAGATGTATAGTTGGTTGCATGCATAAGTTCGGTTCCCTTAGTCCCTTAAAATAATATGTGTTGTAAATGCTAATGCATTACCGACATCGGTGCCATGCTATTAAAATTTGGAAGAGTTCAATTAGTTGTCAGTATTTGAAATTATTTTCATCTATTCTATTAAGTTTCAAGTACCATAAACGAAGACTAAAAGTAAATTAAACATTAAATAAGATTTAGGAAACTTACAATAATTAAATATTAACTGTAATAAACCGAAATAGAATAGTACCTTCCCTTTCATAATCAATTAAATTGGTTTTAAGACCCTGATTAACAGCAATGTGAAGCTCTTATTAACCTTATGAGGGCATTTGAAAGTTAGTTCATTTAGTTTAATTCATCTTACCATATAAAGCAATTTTCAATTTACTTCTCAATAATAGACACATAGGTATATTCATATATATTTTACTTTTTCCAGAAGTTTTCTCATTAAGACGTTTAGGTACATTTGATAAAAAAGTGTACCTATCTTAAAATACCTGCAAAAAATTTATTTTTGGATAACACATGGCAAATTCATGCAAATTGTTTCAATAAGTTGAAAAAACATGTAGTAGTGTTTTTTAAAGATATCCAATTTGTCTATAAATTGATTTATTTCTATCATTATGCATATTATATGCGGCACACACAATTCTACGTGTAGGCGACAAGAAGTAGGTATTGCAATACTCGTGTGACCTCTTTATTAAAAGACATTTGAGTTTGATAAGTTTATTTGGTTGAAAGTGAAAGCAATTGACGAAATTCTTCCATCTGCCCACTTGCTCGACGTTTCGAAATGTGCAGGTCAGTAAAGGAGAAAAAAGTACGACGTAAGTAGCGCGCCACCGTCGTTATTATGGACGTATATCTGCATTTAAAACTTACACGTTTACAAAATCAACATTTAAATTTAACATTTTACAGAATTACCCACATTTAAATAATCCTATTTTTAATGAAACATATTGAATAGATAACTGGAGAGTTAGTTGGCCTTCTAGTTAACTTGGAATACAAATTGTTGTTTGTTAGAATTTGTCAAAGATGCAACAAAAAAATGTTTACCATAAAATTTTGACTTCTTGTATACAGGCGATATTTACTCTTATGTAAAATATTCCTGATACCTTATGGTTACTTATTAAATCAAATTTGTTTCAGATATTAATATCTATAGGCTTAGAACATGTCATTCTTGAAGTTTATGTTAAGTCAGACTGAAATTTAATCAGGATAATCCTCCCCAAATAATAATTCAAAATTTATTGAAGTTTGATTTTTTCTGTAAAGTTATATGTAGCTACTTCCTTCTTGAAAAATATTTGAGATTTTACCGATCCCCCTTGCCATTCAGGTATTATAAAATTTTAATTCGTTTGGAAAAGATTTCAACCTACGACAAACTTGATTTCTGCCCTTCTAATGCAGAAGCCACTAGTGCAATTACAGTGAGTGTGAGCCTTCAATCCTTTGATAAATTTTAAAATTATTTTAAAATTTTCTGTCACTATACCATTACGTAGCTTAAAAATTTGAAAAATTTATGACACAATTGTTGCCAGAGTAAAATGTTAAGTAAGGGAACGTTATTGAGGAAATTTCGTTAAAGTATTGTTTAAGTATATCTACAGCATCAAATAAATTGAAGAATTCGTAAATTTATAGACACATATATTGAGCTATTAAATCAACTAACCATAGTAAAACTACAATTCTTGGTACGAAGAATTCCTTAATTATGTTTTTTATGACATTTGGAAAAAAAGAAAAAATGTTAATACGTTAAGTTTACGTATAAGTAACATGCAACAAGTGAACAATAAATCACTAGTTACGTGCCGTGTCATACGCTTATAAGCGTAGTTTATTACACGTAAAGTAGATGATCATGTAAGAACAGATTCAGAAAGTGAGTGAAGAAGACAGATTGACTCAAAGCCCAGTGATGTCAAACAGCATGTCATCATGCACATGACTTGGGTGATTTGCGATCGACACAATGTTGTTTTGTTTAAAGCGATACTTTATATGCATTGATCTATTCACCTATCCATGCAAACTTTGAAAAGGAAGAAACATTAATAAAACCACTTGTATTAGATACCTGAAAAGTGCAGAAGATGATGTATATGCAATTAGCAAGCAAAATTTTTGTCTTCATAACTACAGTTGTCAATGTTTTAATCACGTAGTTTCGTAATTTGCTATTAGGTCGCGCAGGGTGGTTGTTTTACAATAGTCTTGTTGTATTAGGAAAATTTTTTGCACAAAAAAATGGCTTCTAAATGGTTTTTGGTAATCACTTTTAAAATAATTAGGAACGACGGAAAGGATTGCTGAAGAAGTATAAACTATTAAGTTGATTAGGTACTAAAAATTTTATTCTATATTAAAGTTAAAATTTTTTGGTGTATCACATTTTAAACTAATTCTTTTTATGTTAAGAAGTCACCAAGTTGTAAACCTCAACTAACTTTTAAAGGGTATTAAATAAATTATATTAAAACCCCTTCCAGGGGCAGTCCTGTGTATGACCCTTTGTAGGCACAATAAATATAAAAATGTGTATTTAATGCAAAAAATCGTCAATTAATAATAAGGTTAATGATAATGTAATAAAATGTGTATAACAAGTGCTACAATTGAACAAAGGATTCAACAAGTGTGAAAAAATTAATTCATAAGCGATTGCGATACGTTTTATTAATAAATTCTGACTGGTTTTATTAGTTGATTAAGCATATGCGGTTGTGAATTGTTTGTAGATAAAAATGTATCTTTGTAAAAAAGAGGTGGGCTTGACATCTTTCCAGCGATCAACATGTGTAAAAATATTACATAATTTGTTCAATATACTGTATAAGGTATAGGTACGTAATATGTATATGAATTTCATTATTACGTATATATCAGTTTATGAAAGGAGCAGAAGAATTACACACCATTTAAAATTACCTATGCAAATTTTTGAGTACATACCTATTACAAAATCGACCCATATCCTTATTTATTTATTTGTTTGTATACAGACTATTTGAGATATTAATAATTGTTTGGACAAGTAAGAATTATTGGAGTCATTAAAATGCTGGAGATGTTTTTAATTAAAGTTTGTCTTATCTAATGAAATATATCCAAAGAGAATACAATGTAAAGTAACTTTAATTGTATGAAGCCTCCCTGTGGGAATTCAAGGGACTGAAAATAAATGTGTTTTGCTACGACGTCAAGACTGAAATAATATCGTACAATTAAAGTGTGAAAATTGGTGTTTTTATATAGTTTTTGAAGTTTAGCGTTATTGTCAGAGTTTTACTTAATAAAAGCTAAGCTTCTTAAAAGTAAAGCATGTGTTTATTTAGTATCCTTTTATGATCTTTTGAAAATTGGATTTTTCTTCACTAAGATTTCTATTTGTATTGATTGAAACGTCAGTCCAGATGCATTTTATTTCACAAGAATATTTATGAATGGAATTAATTAACTGAATGTACAGAGTAGTTTCGCGTATTCAATATGACTTAAACTAAATTCATAATATTCATATAGGTATGTACGAAAATGAATCGTCCATTGATTTACAATAATCGAGAACTTTTGTTTTTTCTCAGTAAAATTATTGAAAACGCAATTTAAACTCTAATATATGCGTAATTGCGATTATAATCTTCTTATAAAAGATGACAGAAAAATCACTAATAATGTTATCACCAATTTATTAGTCAATTTCGACAATATTGTTTCGGTATATTCTACCGTTTTCATGAGTACATGAGTAATACCTACTAAAGTTACAGTTATCTATTGTAATTTATTATCGTAACATAAATGTTATACAATAAGGGTTTAAAAGAAAAATATGTAATCCTATAATATATATTGTTCTTTAAATTTTGTAAAGTAAAAAATAGATTAAAGAAATTTAATTGAAATGGAGACCACTGCAAAAACTTTAAAAAATCTATTGGTAAACAACAAACCTAAGAAAAACAATAAAGAAAAAAAGTGGCATTTATCAATTATTTTGTGACTCATGTAATGCCACCTATATCGGACAAAGTGGGAGAGCGATTAAAAAACGCATAAAAGAGCATATTTACAGCATAAACAGAAAAAAAACCGGATTTTCAGACCATTGTTCTACCAATAAACACAATTTAGATATTAAAAATACTAAAATTCTTCACGTCAACATTAAAAAAGGCAAAAAGTTATCATTATTAGAGAAATCTTAGAAATAAAAAAAGCGAAATACTTAAAATTTGTAATTTTGTCCTGTTAGTGTTACCACGTGGTTACTGTAAACGTTTGTAACATAACTTATTTAATTATTATTTTATTTTAAAAGTTTTTTAATAGTACTAATATTTATTCTTTTATCGTTTTAAATGTTGTTTGGAGTTATTTGTACCATTGCACCAAATATACAGCTTATGTTTCTTAAAATGCAACACAAAAAACCACCTTGATAAAGGTTCACATCGGAACCGAAACGTTGGTGTCGTTTTTATAATAAAGAACTCTTTATCCCTTAAAGCTCCGAGTCTTTTATTGTAAACACTAGGGGAAGAAAATGTGAAATACTTAAAATTTAACTTAGTAAATAATCAAGCAGAGCTCGATTCGATATCTTCCCCACTCCTATATAGGTGGTAAGTCTCCCTACAAATATTAATCAATAACTGTAAACTTTAGTATTACTCATACGTACTCTTGAAAATGGTAGAATCTACCGAAACAATATTATCGACGTTGACTAAAAAATTTGTGATAACATTATTAGTGATTTTCTTTTCATCTTTTATAAGAAGATTATAATGTTTCACAATAAATTCACCAGTGAAAGTATAATTATAATCTTCGCAAAATTCTGATGCCGTAACCAATTTGTGACGATGAGATTAAGAAATTCCCGAAACATTGCTTTTACGTTTTCCGATAAAAAGATATCCATATTCTTATAAAAGAGATGTTTCATAGAAAGAAATCCAAGAGATTCACTGGATGCTTTGGACTTCATCAGTAACAACCTGCTTCCGGTGGAACAATGTTAGAGAATGTAATTGCAACTACCGATTGCTAATAATGTCAAGATTATCTAGATATGGATTGAAACATGTTAGGCAACGTTATTAACCTGAATAGTTATGCGTTTGAGCGCCTTCAGTCTTCCCACTAGGCACTCTCGATTTATTTTATGCAAAAGGTACATGCATATACACACGTATTGTATATGCATACACTTATCGTAAGTAATATAGTTACAGTCAGTGAACTAGTGAACTAGCGCGTTCTATATTAGCATTTAGTTATGTTGGAATGTCACAACAGTTGTACTAGACGCCCACTGGGATTAAGCTGACAACAAATGTTACATAAATCCAAAATGCAAAAACGCTCGGTTAATTCCAATTGCTTACCTACGGCGTGCCTAACAGAACACCAGCACCAGTGTGTTCTACCTGCAAATTACACTTGCACGCTGCATTATATTATATGATTGAAATAGTCAATAATCAATAAACGTTGTATACGTTGTATCCACTTACAGTAGCGAGCAGGCTTACAGCTTACTTTACACTATGTACTTATTTTACATTTTACAGCAACTGAACTTTGCTTTACGATCCTCGAAAAGAAAAGTCATAAAAGACGTGCCAATTTGACAACATTCACAATTTGGGGTTGAGATATGAAAGAAACTAGTGTTTAGAGGGTTTTACATATAGGGATGTAAATGATTCATGGAGGTCTTGGCTATCGACTTTTCCGTATCAAAAACATTATTGTATTGACACTATTGACATAAATTTTAATGGCAATGGCTTGATATTTGAATAACCCTTGTTGGGAAAGTTTTAGTTAAAGTTTGAAGGGACAAGAGATCTATACCAAATAAAAGACATAAACTCGTTATCATTAGAGTTGGTAACCAAGTATTCTCCGGGTTATTATGCCGTGGTCCTGTCTTCCACCTTTACTAAATGATTCTCCAGTTTCGACTGCTGGCATCCTCAGTAGATTTTTGCTCTCAGTCTCAGCAGAAGAAGCAGCAGGAGCAGCAGCAAAAATCTACTGAGGATGCCAACAGTCGAGACTGGCGAAAGGTGTAGTAAAGGAGGAAGACAGGACCACGGCATAACAACCTAGAGAATACTTGGTTAGCATACGAACGCCGGCTGTGAAAGCCTACGATCATCATTATCATTAAAGTTTTCTTTTGAAAAACTTCATCTCATATAAGGTAAATTTAGTGATCATCTGCAAGATTCATAAATAGATATAAACTGTATAAATAGTAAGCGCCATCTGTAGTAATCTTCCCCTAATATTTTTAGATCGATAGTTTAATATACAGCCGAACTTCGATAACTCGAATCACCATGTAAAGCAAAACACTTCGAGTTACTGAATACGTTATGTGCTTATTTTTTGTAAATGAGCTTTTGTATGTACTTTTTTCATGTTTCAGATAAATAGATACAGTAAAATTACTCTAGGATGGTCTCCGGGATTATTAGTTCTTAAGATGCGCAATGGCAAAAGGTAACGCCTTGCTGGCGATAGCCACAGAGATGCATTTGCATGCTTGGTTTGAAGCAGAGTACTTGTCAGGGCGCATACTAAATCGCCCGACTATTCATTTAAAAATGGTCGAAATATTTTGTATAATTATTATATTTTAAAGAATATAAAAGCTGCCAATATAGTGTGCAATATGCTACGATATTAACATGTTTCATTACTGAAAGGTTATCTATGTATAATAATTTTGGGTGCATAACAGTATCGGGAGATTCAGGTATAAACTAAATTAACGACTACCGGAGAGGAGACATCAAGCACCCCTGTCATAAAACTAGTACCTATATTTATTTGTCGTAATTTGTCGAACGTTGATTGTATCTTTCTTTCACCGAATGCGTTCTCTTTCTTTCTTCTACGCCGACTGTAAAATCTTCAGAGCTCATCTTAGACTAATCAAGCTGTAGATAGATAGATGGATAGATATAGGTAGATAATATCTTTTTTTAAGTGCACAACTTTCCACCCTTTTACAAGATTTAATTTGTGGTCAAAAGACAAAGTTTTTAAAGTACGTTCTGATGATAAATTTTCATAGAAACTGAAATGCCTCCCCGCGTGCATAGTATAAGGAGACGTTAAAATCGGAGATTATTAAGGGATTCCCAATATTATATGCGAGTTATCAAGATTATAGTCGAGTAATAGAAGTTTTAGAATTGGAATTGTTAAGTAAAAATTACACGTTATTCTCATAGTTGATGCTATAGCTTTGACTTATCGACGTTAGAGTTATCTAAGTTTAACTGTATTTAATCATTTAATCAAAAAGGACTTTGTTGACCCTTAACAATTATTAATAGTACCTAAATTTCTATAGACAGCGTTCAGTAAGCTATAAATATAATCGTTTTTTAACCATTTTCGTCTTACTACGTATAAAAGGATTCCATTTAATGTTGTAATAACACAAATAGATAGGTAGATCAATCCTAAACATTGTATGAACAAATTTCCTTGAGGCAACAATGAAATTGCAATGTTCATATGTAGAAAGGCCATTGAACTATAGCGCATCCAGTTTTGTTATATACAAATTGACGAATGAAGTGAGATGCCTTTAGGTATGAATTTATTTCTCTTCTGTACTTTGACAAACAAACAACAAAGCAAAAATCAATTTGACCTGCTCATTTCATATAAACCTTCTGTTCCTTTCACGGATCGAATATTCAAATTGAACTGAATGGATTATTATGTAATATTTTCGCACAGTATCTATCTGTCATAATTGCCGCAGGGAAGATGTCAAGCCTATTTCTTCGTTTCTGTACAAATTTATTCATAGTCCATTCACCACTGAAAACGTTTCTTCAGCTAATGGTACCAATTAGATGCTATTAACGAAGCAGTTTCTTTTTAAATTTAGATACAGCTAATGAAAGAAAACAAGAACATTTGCCAATATGTGTGACATGTGTATTTAACAATTATTTGTTGAGCAACACAAGCTTTTCTAAATTGCACAAAAATATTGTTACGAGTACTTGCCAATTAAGTTGGTGTGAGCATAATTAACTAACATCTTCCCTGAATACATAAGCAATATTCCCGGCTTTACCTGCAACATCTAGAAAACACCAGCAATGATCAATGGGAAAACAATTGGATTACTAGACGGCTGTAGAAATCCCTAGAAAAAGGCTGAAAAGACTATATAAAGGTGAGACACTCACACCGAGTTAGTTGACAGTGAACAGCTGATGTTTGGAAGCGAAGCGATCGATAGGCGAACAACAGGCGATAGATAGATAGTGTCTAAATTATAGAGAGCGATAGATAGTGTTCAAACAGAGGCGAGCGGGAAAAGAGACTTTTTAGTGAAATAAATTGTGTAGACTTGTTTATAACTGTAGTGTAGTCAAATTAACTTTAGTAATTAAATAAATTCGTTATTTTTGTTTTGTTAATTGTGTTTTCCGTGACCGAACACGTCACAATATTATCATTTTATTGGGTTGAAGAGGACTGCATACTTGTGACTATTTATTTCACTGTGATATGAATTTATATCACTGTCAAAGTCTTTTCTTTATGGGTCGTTTATATCACCTTCCTTTAATCTACTATTTCTGAATGTCCGCTAGTTTTCTATTTGTATTCTCAAAGAATATTCTTGAATTCTTCCGGAAACTTCTCCCAAACTTCAGTAATCGCCATACAACCCTCCTTATATGTGTTTGTAAGGAAAGTCTCCAAATTTAGAGCTCCCTTTTAAGAAAAAAACCAAACCAAAGGTTAAAAATTTATCTTTGTTATAAGTACATTTTCTATAAAATTCTAGCAAACATTAACAGAATCAAAAATTATAAATAAAATACAGTTGGCTATGTTTTCACTTATTTTAGTTGAAAATCTCAACAATTGTTTCAGCCAAAGCAATTTTTAAGAGTATTTGGTAATAACAAAACATTTGCCAAGTATCTTCAATTTATAATTTTTGATTCGCCATCATGTTTCATAATGATTTTACCAATCAAACATTAGAACAATAATCGTTTCAGACATAAGGAAAAACGACGTTTGGGCAAATATATTTAATAGCAACATGCTTAATCGTAATCCTGTTTAAACTTCTTCTTCTCAACTAGGTATGTGGCTCGTAACCCAGAAAGTCCACTCTTCTAAAATTTTCGTGTGAAATTGAATATTTTTATATGCAATGTAAATCTATTTTAGAAGTCACCCAATTTTAAGTTTTAATGCGAATAACTTTTCAGTCGTTTTATTATTTTATGTATAAATCAATCCTTGTACGATGTTTTAGAAATTTCAGTTTAATCTCCAATTTTTGTGAAAGTTGCTCATCATTTTCTTATAAGTTCCTATTTAAAATGTAGATCCTTAAACATTATTGTCATTTGAGCGCAGAAATTTTGCAAATATGGAAGGTCCATAAACGCCTCGCATAATTAAAAGTAAAGGTTTATAGTCATTTATTGATTATTAATTTAATGTTTATGACGTTGTAGCTTGTGTTCATTTTTGCACACTAATAACAGACGATTAAAAGTAAAAGTTTAATATGCCGCAAATCAATTTTTTAAGTAGAAGCAAATAACTAAATTTCACTTTGTCTATGTCTGCTTGAGAGTGTTTGTTGTTAACATTTGCTGTTTTTTGCGACTGATTTTGTCTATATTTTTCCCTAGGAAACACATTCAATAACCCAGTTTTTAGAGTGTCTATGCCACAATAAACCTAGAAACGAACCGGTTCGTGTAGAACCTAAAACGATAATGAAATGTGTCACTATTATATACCGATGGATGCTCTTGTCAAAATGTTGAAGCCTGTCTCATTTTAGACTCTTTTGGTTCCAATTTTAGTCATCTCTTAACTTGACCTTGTCGGCTTGATGAAGATAACCTAGTTTTATTTCGAACAGTCAGAGAGAGAAAGAGAGATTCGTGAATTCTGATGCTTTTATGACATTAGCTACATTAGTTCTGTCATTAAAAAATAATCGCTTCCTATTTATTATTAGACAACCTGTTAATACGGTTTTGGAAACTATTCCAACGTCACTTTTTTGTAGGCACTTGCTCTTTATGGCGAAAATGTGATTTATGAATAGGCAACTTGTAAAATTTGAAGAGGAAAATATTCAGATATAGTTTTTTTTTGTGTTTCTTTTAAACATTCACCTAAGAAAAAAGGATTGTTTTGGAATTATTTTCTGAAGAGATCTCGTATCTACCCAAGTACCTACTTGTTTTAAATACCTAAATGCAATAAAACGTAAAATTTTAGGAAACTATTGCATCATAGAAGAATATGTTTTGGTATATTTATTAGCTGTCTTCCAATTTTTGGAATGGTGATACTTTGTACTGCCTATCTCCTGCAAAGATGCAAAGAAATCTAGTGCATTGTGTGTATATGGTAAATAATAACCATTATTTTTTTTTTGCCAATATAGAAAATTTATGGAACGTTCATTAATTACGTGAGGTACTTTTCTTTCAGTTTAAACTCCCCCCTCCTCCTTGGTGAGATTGCATAAGATATGGTGGGCTCTCCCATCCCATATTTTTGAAGTTTACTTTATAATGGATTTTTAATAAAAAGATGACAGGAAATGATAAGCATTATTTGACGTAAAATTTTTGATGGTTCCTCCATCCCATTAAATGTGATTCGGTGGGACTTTGCTGGATCCCTTAACTCCATTTTAGGCTCACGCAATTAACGGAAATTGAAATGTTGCATTACATTGTTAATGATGAATGAAAGAATGAATGAACAAACGCATGACTGAACGAGCGAATATATGAATGAATGACCGACCAAGTTCGTTAGTAGTTCTCGAAACAAGCGTACTTGCATCCGTTTCCAATAGTATTTCTTTGAGATACTTCTAAGAACCATATCTCTCCAGTGGAACGAATGATAAGAGTTAAACGAGCATTGTTGCTCGATTGTTTACTGCCAACTTAATGCTGCCTAATCCAATTCTGTTAGTTGGTGATTGCGAACAAATGGTTCTTGTAACTGCAGCCGATGTGGAAGCGTAACTGAAAAATTACCACCAACTTGCCGTTGTCTGTTGCGTGTTTAGGAATCAGAGGCGGCTGCAATACGTTATAATATATGCATGACGCCTGTTGTTAGTATAATAAAACGTGTTATTCATGGCTAACTGCAACTAATTATGTATAACCAGTGCAACTGCAAATGGACATTGGAGAACTGCTAATCTTGTAAGGAAATACGTGATTAGTTACTACTTTACGCCCTATTATCGTACTACACCGTGGACACTTCAAAAATTATTATGTTAACCAGGAGGAATTCTTCGACGACCAGAGGTGTGAACATATTTGGTCGACCCACACGAAATATTAACGGTCAAAGACATCCATACCAATAATAAACCATAGTGTGAAGCAGGGGCGGCCCGTGGGTATGTGCTGCAGAGCTGCAGAACCCCCAGAAATGATGTTTATATATTTTTACAATCTAACTTCTAAAATTAAGAATATAATAATTTAGTGCATCTAAATATCTGACGTCAATGTGTTGGTTCAAAATCGTCTTGTACCGGCCGTCTCAAATTATCAAAATCTTTGGTTCTGCTCTGTGCATGTACCGTACCCTCTCCCATCAAGTTTCAAGTAAAAATAAGCGAAAAACGCCGAAACGGTTCTACAATCAGAACAGACTAGTTGTTTGTGCGGCAATCAGTTCACTTATATTAAAAATAGTGTTGCCGTAATCGTTTAATAACAAGAAAAAAAGAAACACCTAATCGGGTTTTGGAGATTATTATGTGTATGTTTAAATAAATGTAATACAACATACGTTTAGTTTAAAGAAGTATTTTCGGGTGATATGAGTGTTTCCTGTGACACAATGATGAGGTGTATAATTTAGTGTATGT
Organism: Agrilus mali; assembly: GCA_029378335.1. Taxonomy (NCBI): domain Eukaryota; kingdom Metazoa; phylum Arthropoda; class Insecta; order Coleoptera; family Buprestidae; genus Agrilus; species Agrilus mali. The sequence continues at coordinate 20,048,850 of CM055659.1, forward strand.
AAAAAAATGCTCGACTCTTATGAAGTTAAAAAATACCGGCCAAGTGCGAGTCGAACTCGCACACCGAGGGTTCCGTACAAACCTGTATATATGTGATGTAACTAAAAATTTGAGGTTTTCGGAATTTTTCCTTTATATGTTCTATAAAACATTGCTTCATGCCAAATTTCAAGATTCTAAATCGACTTGAATTACCCTTTAGGTTTTGATTCCCTTGCGAGTAGTTGCCAGTTTGAAAATATGCGGCTTAAATTGCTGTTTCTTTTGATTGCGTTGACATAGAAGTTTGATTTTGTTACAGCTTAAAGGTATTATAGACCTGAGTATTTGATATGAATTTCAATTTAAATCCTCTACGCGTTCATGAGGAAAATTATCGAAAATATTTTTATTATATGATGTAACTAAAAATTTATGGTTTTCGCAATTTTTCCTTTATCTATGCTATAAGACGTTGCTTCGTACCAAATTTCAAGATTCTGAGTTCACGGGAAGTATCCTGGAGGTTTTGATTCGAAAATTTGCGGAAATTTGCGGCATAAACGGCTATATCTTTTGATTGCGTTGGCTTAGAAGTTTGATTTTTTCACAGCTCCAAGGGACAATAGACCTGAGTATTTGGTATAAATTTTAGCTTGATACCTCCACGCGTTCCTGACTATTTTAATAATTGAAAATGCTTTTGTATGTTTCAAACACCTTATTTAAGCATTTTTCAATTATTTTTATTTTTCTGTTGATCAATATGTTTCACAATTACCCAACCGCGGAATCATTACAAATTATTAAATTTTTCTTGAGACTGTAGATGTTAGACGTAGAAAAACATACAAACCACTGGTATGAAGTATTTATATACATATTATTTGAGCTTAGTGTTACTTGATTTAGTGTTGCTAGAAGCTAAATTCTAAAACGCAGCTTAAAAAGGGTGAATATCCTTATTTATCGAGAAAAATACAGTTAAATATAAGATAACCACGGTAGATTACAATTAAGTTTCATTTTTGTCCACACGGTTTTCAAACAAATTTGTGTCTCCAGAAACTGTGAGAAAAATTTATTTACTTAGGTGAACAACGCACGAGCCGCTAACCGCGGCGGATGGCGGTCGCGCGGATGTTAATTTGTAGAGGAATATATGATCGGCAACGCACTGGCATCCGCGTAACCGCGCGGATGAGCGGACGCTAGCATCGGACGCGGTGCACGCGGAGACCGCGCGTACTTGCGGGTGCTGACTTGTTCAAACTTTGTAGAGAGACTACGCACGACACCGCAAGTTCGCGCGGTTTAAATTAATTTCAAGAGTATTTTATTATTTTTCACGTCGTAGTGTGCGCGAATAATAAAAATAGACTTTGATACTGAAAATTATATTTATGAAATTGAAAATTGTCCACCATTGTGGAATATGAAAAGTAAGGATCGAATATTAAAAATCAAAATGTGGGAAGAGATAGTTGATATCTTAGTTTGCAATGACAATTCATTCGTCTTTTCGAAATAATAAATTGGTACAAAAGCCAAATGGCTACACATCCTACCGTGGACACTTTCATGACTGCTACTATCCGCGGCGATTTCCGCAAAAGCAATCCGCGCTTTCCCGCGGCACCGCTTCACCGCCATCCGCCGCGGTTAGCGGCTCGTGCGTTGTTACCCTTAAGGCCACATATTCTCTGGTTTCTTTTAAATATACATCCAATTTGGAAATAAAACAGACAGAATACTCCACCCTATAGGTTTTGAAGATAAAAATTTTGACAGAAAGATAAAAGTGATTTTAGGAAATATTTGTATTTACGAAATTCAAAAACAGAGAAGGGGTTCAACAAAATCTCACAAAATCTCTATAATTTCACATCATTTTAATTCAGAAATTTTTTATATGTACGTATTTCTTTTCCTCTTCTAATTAAAAACTCCTTGGAGTGTAAATCTCGCTTGAGAGGGATGAGCTGACCTCTTCATATTTTACCAAATCTTACTAAGAGGGCTTAAAATTGTGAAAAATACACTTTACCTCCTTTATTAATCAATTATGGTGATTTGTGGTCATTGAAAATCATTGTATTCAAAGATACAGGATGGATCCAAATTTTAAGAGAAACCATTCGTATTATTAATATTAATCCCCTTATGAGGGTTGCATGTTTTCTTGTTGAGTTGAACCTTAAAAACTATTTTTATATTTTTTCTCGGTTAAAGTACGACTTGGGAAGTAACAAATGTTAAGCGATTTACAGCAATAGCACAAAATATCGATTTTTAAGCAATATGAATAAATATACCAATGGTCGTTACTGATTAACCATTAAAATAGATAAAAAATAAATATTAAAATAACAGAGAATGAAACAAATCGTATCATTTTAACTTAAGTACATTGTTTATCATAAGAATATGGATAATCAAATTAAGTAATTAAGCTTGAATATTAATGTGTGTATATTTTAAGCATTACTGCGTATAAGAACAATTTATATACCTGCCTAATATGTGTTTGTTACAAGGAGAAATCGACATAAAATGCTGGCAACACAAAACAGCAATACGGAAGCATACCAGAGAACATTTATAACTGATTTTTCTTCTAATTTACTCGTTTTTCCCATTAACAACAGATGAGACAGTGGAATATCCAGTTAGTCGTCAGCTGCTTAATTACACATAATATTTGCTTTTTTTACTTTTAATTAATCCTATCCGCTATACCTAGTCAACAAGACAAAATATGTATGTTGCTTATTTGGCGCGTTAATGGCTTAAATTGTCATTTTCATTTACATTCTGGCACATTTATAATATCAATATTTGTAATCTGATGCAAAAGACATTATGAGCTTTTACCATTAGGAAGAAATACCAACATATATATGTGTGAATAAATTTGCAATAATGCTTAGGTATAAAAATGTTTTTTTTCTGGGTTAAAGCTGTGACTTGATGATAAACTATAAATTCCACAAATATTAAATTTCAATTTTGTATCATGTATTTTATTAATTTATTCAAGAAAGGGCTATAAACAACGATGTAATGGATAGGTTAGCTCTAGAAGCAAAATATTAAATTGATATTACCTAGACTTCGTAGCGAAACAAACGGTAGTTTGTGTTGAATATTTGGGTTCTGTTATCTCTCTTAATTGGCAGATTTAACAAATTATGATTTTTTACCATTTGCGTAATATCTACATATATTATTTCTAATATAACAAAACGAACATGGATTAAGAAATTAAGTGTTTTCCGGGCTGTTATGCCGTGGTCCGGTCTGCTTCCTTCACTAGACTGCTGACATCCTCAGCAGATTTTTGCTGGTTTTGTTGCTTCTTTTGCTGAGACAGTCTCAGAGATCTACTGAGGTTGCCAGCAGTTGAGACTGGCGAAACGTCTGCTGAAGGATGAAGAAAGAACCATGGTAAACAGCCCGGAAAACACTTGGTTACCATAAGGACGCCGGCCGTGAAAGCCTACGATCATCATGGATTATAAAGTCTTTCAAATAATAAATTGGACGGAAATTACGTAGGGAAGATTGGAGAAAGACAATTATGTTGTTTAAAGTGGTAGTAATGAGTATATTATTTTATGGGGTGGAGATTTGGGGATAAGAAGAAAATATATAAATGGAAGGTATGTATAAAAAATATGTACAGAAAGATATGTAACGAAACAAGAAAAAGAGTAGTAAAATATGAAGAAAATTGGAAGAACGGGATATTAGAAAATAAATATGGGGATGGAGAACATTGTGAGTAGGGAAAAGCAACAGGTTTGTTCGAGACAAAAATAAAGTTATAAAAAATTTAAAATTAAAATAAATGGACAGACCAGTGCTGAAGCCTTTAAAAATAGTAAAAAGTTAAAAAAAAATTATAGTAGGATGAAACCTATTGGAAAAGGAAGAGAATATAACAGAAATGAAAGGAAAAATAATTTACGGGCGATCTGAGGTCGGGAAGGAGAAGGGGGTGAGTTTTTAAGGGTAAAAAACGGTTTACCTTGATTTCCGGAAAAACTACAAGTCTTATGGAAAAAAGTTAACTGGCAAAGTTGTAGATAATGAAAAGATCTACCTACAACTTTTGTATTTGCACTTTTGTCACATAACCTCAAAATTTATGTGAAAAATTCAAATAACCAAGTTTTTGGTTTTTTATTTTTATCTTTTACAAAAAATATTTTTTTTTTCACAAAATTTGGTGAAAAACACCCTAATTTTCAATCGAATTTTTCTCACGTCAAAATATCTGCTTTTTTAAAAACGTTGGTCGGCTTTTTCTTCGTTGTAATCTCTTCTTTCTGATGATGTGAAAAAAAATATACATTACTATGGTAAGTTTTCTCAGGAAATGCAAAAAATAGTTAAACAACTAAAATAGGACTCACCCCAAATTACCACTAATCTGTCAGTCTCGCGTTGATAATGCCCACGTTTGAAGTGGGCGAAACACGTGTCCGCGTTTTAAATTAATTAGTGGTAATTTGGGGTGAGTCCTATTTTAGTTGTTTATTCATTTACCACAGTCTCCTTTTTCTACTTTCAAAAAATAGTTGTTCTAAATATTAAAGATATGATTTTAAAAAGGGAATTTAATCTAAAAAATGTGACCGCTGCTATTTTTTTCAGTAAAAAAATTTATTTATTAAATTCTAATTATATTTATGTCATAGAAAATCTCATAATATATAAATATACATGTTAATCGTACTATTGAATTCACATACTTTATACTGATTACGATATTCATTATAATATTTTTTTCGTTTTTTTTGCATTTCCTGAGAAAACTTACCATAGTCATGTATTTTTTTTACACCATCAGAAAGTAAAGATTTCAACGAAGAAAAAGCCCACCAACGTTTTTAAAAAAGCAGATATTTTGACGTAAGAATTTTCGATTGAAAATTAGGGTGTTTTTTCGATATTAAGTAAAAATAAGGTGAAAAAATAAATATTTCAAATCAAAAAAATTACAGCGTGTTTGGGACATAAATAGGTAAGTTTTCACCAAATTGTGTGAAAAAAAAATTTTTATTAAAAGATAAAAATAAAAAGTAGAGAAAGGAGGGTAAAAATATTTGCGAAATGATGAGAAACAGGTGTAGCTGTATGGTAAGGGGGATGATTTAAAAAAATGGGAAATTAAGATATGCGGTAGAAAAAAGAGAAACTATGTGGACGTACTGACAAGGGGACTGGATAAATAATTCGAGGACCAATTTTAGTAATCTCTGCAAACAGCTGACAATTTTCCACTTTTTTTTTTAATATTCAAAGGCTCAAGCTCGATTTAGTTGCCGTGTTATTTCGACTTCCTAACTTAATTCGCTTTTAAAACGTAGCCTAAACAAAGTAATGCATTCGTCATGTCGTCTTCTAAAAGCACATTTATCTAAACATCCGCTGATCAAATTGTTTACAGATAGATTTCCTTCGTTTCTTCCGTATTTTTATTATCAGAGATTTAGCGATATCATGTGTTCCAATCAATAAGGTGAAACACCATATATTTTATGGTATACCAGGAGATCTACTTTTGAGGCTATTAAAATAGCTTACCCATCTGTCACCACCAAATATAAAGCTGATGGTATGATCCTTAAAAATTGTAATGATCCTAACTAACCCCACACAGCGGCTCTAAAGTTTGCGACAAGATTCAATATATTAAAAAAAGAAATGTCAATTGGCAGAATTATAAACATGTTGCAGACCCAACACATCAAAGACGTTATCGTAAACCCCACACTACAATGTTAAAATAGAGCTACTTAAATTTTTTTATTTGATGTTTTGCTTAGGTTGGGTTAGGTTAGGTTAGGTCTGGTAAATTGATGGATTAAGAATGTTATTGTTAATACTGGTAGTGCTTAGGTAATTGTGTAATCATTACCTTTTTATGTAAATTTGTAACAAATAGACTTACATGAGAGTATTTATCAAACGATATTCTCAATCCGTTTGACATTTCCCTCATTTGCTATGCAACCAACATGTTTCCTGTTGATGCAGATGCAGAACAAACGATGTTTACAACAAGAAGGTCGATCAGAAGCATAACTAAGCGATTATTGTTATCACTTCAACGTTTACTGTTTATTTTATTGTAGTCGTGTTGGATTACCGCTTTTACATTTACTCGCTTAATTATTCACTTAGGCGAAGAATCATTAATTTCCTCGCCGTTATTTTATGACGTCGTACATCACTTCTATACCTTTATCTGGTTTAGCACTCGGGGGAACATGCAAACATGTGCTTGCTAAAACAAATTAATGATAAATGTTTTCTGCATCTACACAACAACAACAAATACAACAATAACAACAACAACAACAGTTAATGGACATCACCACAAACGTCTTCGTTTAACTAAATACACTATGTGTATGATCAGGAATTGTTTAAGTAAATAGCTCTTCCTCTTCCTGGTATCACTTCCTGTTTTTTCGACGAGACTTTTATTATGCACCTATGTTATTAGATGCGTGACACGAAGAATTCTGCATAGGATTTCATCAAGACAAGACCAGAGTCTTGATTTTGACGCCCAACTCCTGTCTTTGCTCAACATCAAGAAAATGTTTTTTCTTGTCTTATGCCATTTCTTGGTCATAATTTTTTGTCTTGATTAAGAGCCTTGATATTTCTCCTCACAAAAAGAAATATATCTTAGGATTTAAAAGGATTCTGTAAATTTCAACGTTTAAATAAATTATCTTGTTAATAACAAAAAACTGAATAAAGATATCAACACTCTTGACAAAATTTGTTTATTTTATATATTCTCAACTTGATCTTGTCTCGATTTTTACATCGGCGCTCTTGGCTTGCTGTTGTTTTGAACCAAGAGAAGAATTCCTGAAAATCAAGAGTCTCAAAGAGCTCTAATTCTACAATTATTTTGGCAAAGGAATAAATAGCATCGTGAGTTATTTGTCATAAATAAAATAGTTCAGTTTAAATAGATGGCGATATACTGGCTCTATTAGATGTTATATTAACTTGCTTTTATATAGCGCAACTTCGGTTAAGTAAGTGATTTAGCAAAACTACTTGTAACTTGTAGTGTGAAAATGAGAACTATATGTTCGAAATAATGATGCACAACCTCAATAAGATTTTTAATTAGTGGGAGTAAGATCAAGCCATGAATCAAAGTCTGAAGCTTCACTTTTTATGACAAAGCTAAAAAACATTGTAAAATATTCGTGCAGTATATAAATATGGGAACCAAAAGACACATTAAAATTCACCAATAAAATCAAAAAAGTCATAACTATTGGATGAGTTAACAATAATAATAAAAATAAAAACAATTATTTCTCGTTGTTTCAACTTTTACTTTCAAATGTTTTGGTCAAGGTTATGGTGCAATAAACTTTTATTTGCAGCGGCACGCACATTCAGAGTAGAATCATGCATGTATTATGCTCAACCTGCATCGTAAAAACTAACTCACGGTCGTGTTTTATGGTTTATGTTCTTAAAAACATGCTACGCGAAGCTATTATAAGTTGTTCATTACTCTGTCAATTTTATGTACAACAACTGTCAGGTGAGTTAACGCAGGCGTAAACGAGTAAATGCTAATATTTAGTTGTATATTGGGCCAGGTCAGTACATTTGAACCTGTACTTTAACGATTATCTGTTGCGTTCTCATCCAAAATCCAGCAAAATAAAATATTTAGACGTTTTTCGAATATATGTATTAGATCCTACAGATACATGTGTTTATAATGTGATTTAAATTAAACTAAGGCCCTTTTTCGAGTTGTAAAAGATGTGGACAGCAAATTAAAATTGAAAAAAGTTTCAAGACGTATATTGTAACGAATATGCGAAATTTTTATGTTTTTTTTTTAATGATTTAATGAATTAAATGAACAACAATAAACTAATTATAAATATATATTAAAACTACTTGCCTAAATAATTATCGACTAGGGGTGTTGATAATGGCAGGGACTTTTAAAGGGGCATTAGGGTGAGTAATAGCGGTCACCCGTTACACCACCCTAACCCTTCTTACTTGCTTGCTTGACCTTACTCTTTTACTCTATTTTACTCTGATAACTAATTTATTTATACTTACCCACATAGTGCCCTTTTACCCCCAAATGGAACTTTGCAAGTTGGTCACGGCACACACAAAAATTTACAAAAAATCAACAGTAGTTTTATGTCATACAAAACAGAGAATTAACATAACACCTAACAATTCAAAATCAGGTGTTTATTTATTAAGTTGTTCTGACTGTGAGAAAGTTTATGTAGGTCAAACTGGGCGTTCGTTTTACATTAGAATTCGCGAACATTATAAGAGTGTCTTGAATAAAAAAAACAGACTCGGCGTACATAGAACATTTAATTACCAATGGTCAAAATTTTAATTAGGGTTTAAAATTTTACACATTCAAAATAACAGTAAAATGTTAGATTTACAAAAGAGTTTAGAAATTAATAGATACAATAAAAAAAATTAAATTATAAACGACCAATTGGATGTTAGAAGTTCTCCGTTATTAAACGTTAATGTCAAATCCCCCCCCCCCTTTAATGATGATAATAATATGTAGGTAGCTAATCACAAATTTTGTTATATCTTCACCTGAAGAAGCTTAAATTAAGCGAAACAGTTGTAGTGAAAATAAATATATGCCTTGAAACTTTGTTGTTTTTTTTAATTTTAAATTATGAACCAGTTTCAACAAGGGAAGGCTTCTACAATCAACAATATAGACAGATAGTACGTGCAAATCTTTATAAATAAAGAAACGACATAAAGAAAATTGAAACGGCAAACGTAGCGACAATTTTACAGATTTGTATGAAAGGCTGTCAACCGATTGAAATAAGAATAACCACTATTAGCTTCAATTTAAATACAAATATCCGTCTAGGGGAATCACTTTTGTGTTGGCATCACTTTTTTCTGTAATAACGTCATGAATCATCTGCAACTATTTTTGTTTTTCATTACTAATTGTACGTTCAAAGCAAATGAGTATCTAATTGTCTTTACCTCCAAGAAACATTCTTGTAAGTACATCTATTCCTTTGATTCGCACTCTACACTTCTGTATGTAATAATTCCGGCTGTCTTCGTTCTATATTTATCAAGAAGATGTCACGTACTTTAATCCGATTATTTTGTAGGTCATTACGGAATTTAAGTGTCATGTACTCATTTTAACGACACTGTCAACGAATCCGCTCGATTTTAATACGTGTACCCACATACACATGTGCACAGTATTTAATTCTTGATGGTGAGTTTAAGAGGTTCCTTAATCGGGTTTTCACATCTTTTATTTACTCATTGCATTCGTTTTATTACTTAAGCGTAAAATTACATCGTATTTTAATTACGTAATTGCAAAAATGTGTTCATTAAGGGGACTTTATGTCCATTTAAAAATCGTTGCGACCGTTGCTCAATTGATTATGGTATAAAAAATCAGTTTTAATGGCAAGTAGACGCGACTTAACTTTATTGAAATTATTGATAACGTAAGGGCTTGTAAATTTGTATCTCCTATTTTATTTATTTGTTAATATATAAAAGATATTAATAATATCGGCAAATTAAATTTTTCTTGAAAATTTTGTAGCAGCTTGTGTTAATGCCCGCAGCATCGCTCCCATTACTCGCAGAAGTAATATGTATGGTCGTGTTATGGTCCTTTAGATGTCCGATTTAATCTCATATTCTAGATTTATAATCAGATAATGTTCTCAGTACCCAACAATTTATGAGGGTTGTTTAACTCAATCGCCTGCTCTGAAATTGAATTTCCGTGTTGATAAATTAAATTAACGGTAACGCCCTTAACACTTATTATCGGAACGATTTGGAAATTGACCTCACTCGATTATTTCCGTGGGAAACTTTTAAATTTACATTTTATTATTACACACGTAGGTAGGTACTACACTGAAAAATATTTAAAGTACAGGCCAACAGAAATAGCTTGGCCCTTGCAATCTGAACGCCCACTGGTGCGCGATGGACACAGCTAATATTGAAGTGGGGACAGTCCATTTAGTCTTCGTACTTCGATGAAGCACATAGCGTTGTATGTAAACTCGCCCCGTATTATAAGAAAAAAACATTAAATCAGAAACTTCAACGATAGGGACAATTAATAATGATTTTCACCTAATTTAAAACAAAATACTTTTCATAATTGGTGAGACACTCTTAAAGGAAATCGGACAAATAAAATAAACACTTAGGAATATATATTTATTCTATAAACTTAATTAGTCAATGTTTCGTTTATTAGTTTATTATTATTATTATTATAAATATTTTAATATCAGTAATAGCTGAGTTGAATACCTCGAAGTATTTATTTATTTATTTATTATTTACATATTGATGTGCGTTTACAAGTATAATAATTATTTAATTTAATTACTTACTAAAATCAGTATTCTGAGGAAGAAGTGATTGTAGAAATAACAATACTGGGTACTAAATTAACCCCATTTAAATAATATTACATATTTAAAATACAAAATGGGAATTCTACTTCATTTAAAGTGCATTACCACTTTTCGTGTAAATATTACTAATACCATTAAGGCACCCTGGTGCGAGTTTACTTGTACAATACGGGCCCGATTTAAAACACGGTACAAACAGCGAGCGGTAAAATGCATTTTTTCCATTCCGAATGCGCTTTCTTTCTATCTTTTGCGCCGTTCGCTCGAAGTCTGAGGGGCCACCTTATTTATGTTAACCTGTACATATTCAGTATTCTCATTTTACACTGTGGTACATATATTTCTGAAACCCCAAAAAATTGTTTTACTAATTTAAAAAAATGTTCCAATGAGAATAGTTAAAGTTGAATAGAAGGGTTTTAATATATATATATATAGGTCATAGAAAATACTGTCAGGCAGGATAAGGATGAAAACAGTACCAAAACACTCATTGTTTTTGGAAAGTTTGAAATCTTTATTTCGATTTAATGCCTATTTTTGTCTTGAATTTTTGCTTCTAAATGTTTAAATCGTACTGTAATGGAATCAAGTCAACTCAATTAAAAGTAATAAGGATTTGACCGCCTCTCTTTTAATTCATACCTTCATTAAAAAAATTTAAAACAGAAAGGTAGCTTTTGGTTAGAATTCTCTCCAAATGGCCAAAAATGGAGCATTTAGGTTCCCATCAGCACGCCATCGATTGTTTTGACAGGAACAGAACACTAACTAACATACTTTCTCAACGCATATTTGAAGAAAATCAACGTAAAAGTAGTCCAAGAAAACATAATATTTTTAACATTAATTTTGTTATATAATGCTCATGTAAATACAGATATATTTATTTCATGAAGTAATACAGTTTTTTCTTTTTTCCAGGTATTTTAACGTTTAGTGGCCCAAATAAACTATTTTCCAAGCTACGCCTGTTTTATAAGGAAGGTAATATTGTCACTTTGTAAAGTTTATATATGTCCAGTCTAGAATAGTAATTAATAAAAGGTGGTTCTGAGTATGCAGTCAGGCTAAAGAAAATTTAAGAATTAAAGTGATAAATACAGGAAATTTTAACTAAATTAAATATACTTATCACCACGACTTTTGATTCTGTTTGCCTTGAACGGCTACCCATTTCACCATCCTAAATCACTTCCGGTTAGGTTTATTAATACCTATCGATTTATTCTGAGTTCTTTGGGAATCTCAATATGCATCTGATTATTAACCCTTCCATTTAAACGATGATTAATAAATTGACCTACTAACCCAGTGGGAGCTCTATGTTAATAAGTTCAAATATTTAATTTAAAATGATGTCGGATAATAATCAAATGGAATGTTATTATTTTACAGTAAACTAGAACAGCACATCCAGAACAACTAACTTAACTAACCATTCTTCTCATAGTTTATTGAAATATGCAAAGTGGCAAAACTTAATCAACCCTATAGGTTGAATAAATAAACGAGGACGGGAATACGTTAACAAATAAAAGTGATAACACATATAAAATGAGGTAATGTTTTTTTCCCTTTATTCTGCTTCCGTGTGTCCAATGACTAGCTTCCTCATTTGATAACGTTAGCTAATAAATTTTCCACAATCGGTTCCAGCTTCGGTTTTACTGTTTACTAGAACTTGTCTAAATCTCCATAAATTATGTAGACGTTTTCTCGAAAGTAGGGTCTATAGCAACTAGTTGGTACTGGAAGACAAGGCACCATACATGATTCAACATAGCTCAATGCATTTTTTGTTAACCTATTGTGACCTGTGTCAGTCGCTCTTAGGAGCAATAAATTATGCATCTCCGGCGAAGAAGTGGACGCCGCTAATGTTCCCAGCATTTGAATTAGAAAATGGGGAAATTTATAACAAAATCTGAACAAATCTACAACTTACTTTGTGGACACTGAATTATTTCGAAATTAATGAAAATCATTGAAACTATGGAGGACACAAGTTTCTTAAGATTATTTCTCGATAGTTTTGTTTTTGGAAAGTCAAAAGTTCTCGGATTAGAAACTCGTTAACTGAAATATTTTTGTCATTCGCATCCAAAAGTGAACTTTTTTCTTATTACCTTCAAGATATTTCCCCTTTCCTATTTTTTCGCGATTACCTTTTTGATGACAAATATTCAACATTTAAGGTGAGATTTAATCAAGTTATTAAATTTATAACCAATATTTGTACTTGACATTCCGTGTCTTTTGAGCACGACTGCTCCTGTGGATTTAAGAATCCATTTTTTTAACCTAAGAAACTGCTTACCGACTAACCGCTTGTGATTAAATTACATGATATCCTTGTATATTTCAAGGAATATCTTGATTTAAGGTTTAAGATGACCTCCAATATCTAGGTAAACCCGCATGTTTACTGGAATCTTTAATTAATTGATTTTCGATCGATTTTAGCGATAATGAGATATCAGAATCAAACTATAACAAAAGCTTTAGGTTTCCTGTAATTAGGATACAATAGTAATGGATTATGACTGCAGGAAATGAGCTAGTATTGAAGCTGTCATTGCTCAATTAAAAAGATTAGCACCTATAGTATTTTCCGTGTTAGTAGCTAATTAAGCATGTCTCATTTACATCTCAAAATACACAAAATATACCGCAATAATCGTTAGCATTCATTAGGTAATAAGAACTAAGTCAGCACATATAAATACTGTAACGAATCTTCTACTAAGTGGTTATAATTTAATTATACTAAAATCTTAATTTAATTATATTTAAATCTTTAATTTTTATAACACTAAGACACTGCATTTTCACTAAATATTACTTATTAGCTATGCCCGCGACTTCGTCCGCGTCGAATAGAGACTTTCGGCAGCATTTAAAATTTTCTGGGCCCTAAGCCTATTTGCCGACGTCATTACTCAAAACCTTTCATTCCTTATTTATGCCCCCTTTAGGATAAAATTTTTACAAACTTTAAATGTCGTATTTATGTCTAATCAAAAGCCTAAAAAATAAGTTTCAAGCCTCTAGCTTTATATCTACTTATCTATCTCTGTACCAAATTCTCATTTCAATCGGTTCAGTAGTTTGGGCGTGATTGCGTAACACACAGACAGACAGAGTTACTTTCGCATTTATAATATTATAGATTAATATAGTTTAATTCTAGTTTAAAATAGTTTATATAGCTTAGTATTCAACTACTTATATTGATCCAAATAAACAAAACATGTATAACTTTGTACACTAAATATTTTAATTTTCTGGGCCGTTAGCTTTTTGGACGACGTCATTACACAAAAACTTTCATCGGCTAATTTTATCCCCTTTAGAAAAAAATTTTCACAAACATTAATGTCCTATTTATTTATATCTAATCAAAGGCCTAAAAAATTAGTTTCAAGCTTCTATCTTTAAAAATTACGGAATTTCCGCACAGACTTTCCTATTTCAAGCCCTTACAAACTTTTTTTCGCATTAAAAAGTAGCCTATGTCCTTTCTCAGGCTCTAGACTATCTCTGTACCAAATTTCATTTAAATCGGTTCAGTAAATTTTAAGCGAGATTGTGTAGCATACAGACAGAGTTACTTTCACATTTATAATATTCCGCGAATTCATTTTCATCGATTTTCCCATGGGAATAAAATATTTTCCCGTAGTAAAACGTAGCCTATGTGTTAATCCAGGGTGTCAGCTAACTCCATACCAAATTTTATCAAAATCGCTCCAGCCGTTTAGACGTGAAGAAGTAACAAACATACACACTCAAACATTCACAAACTTTCGCCTTTATAATATTAGGGTGAAGTGTGATTTATCTGACACTGTATTTACTTACATTTTACACTGTTTATGTCACTTGTTCTTTTATCAGCTAACTTGATTAGTCCTGCACTGATCTTCAATTCATATTGTTATGTATCCTTCTAGAACTCTGTCCAAACTCGAATCTATATTTTTAAGTATTAAAGCATGGTGTCTTTAAATATAAGCAAGGTACAATAGTCAGTAGTAGTATTAAAATCTCACCCTTCAGGTAAATTCATTAAAAATATAATAAGAGTTTTTAATTGATTTGGGCTAATTACAATAAATAAAAATTGATGACAAACAAACAAACAATTAAATAGGTTAACTAAAACTGATAAATATTCAGTTATAACTTCTAATTAAGTGAGTTAAACCACATTGTCGACAAATAAATGATGCATTATACATTACGCACCTTTATTATAGTCTTTGTGACTATTGGAAATTTAAAAAAAATAATAATTGTTAGTCCTCCACTTACAAAAGGATATCCGACACAGTTAATGATAAATTACTTATTATTTATATAAGCAATAAAGCTGAATTCGTTAGAAATACGGAAAAGGAATATAAATTAACAAAACAAGTAGGTACATTAATCGTAGTTCATAACCGTAATGTAATTATTTTAGGCCCGCAGCTAAATGCTATAGATACTTATTGGAGAAAGGGTGCACACTGCACAGTTATGTTTGTAGGTACTTCTACAGGGAATAGGAAAAACCAATTTAATGTTACATAACTCAGAATTATTTTTTGAGGGATAATAATAGTCTCAAAAAAATATATAATAACTTATTTAACAACAGAAACCGTGTTGCAGTTGGAAATTTTTGAATTTAATGTTATTAGAATTATTTAAAATTGAGAAAGGGATCTTTAGTTTAAGTTAGACCAAAACATCCCTAAATTGAGGGGTAAGTTTCCTCTAAATTTTAAATTCTTCAGTCATTCTTTACAGATTACTTTATAAGTGTAAATTCCCAACTTCTTCGGCATATCTTTTTTAATTAGTAAACAATCAATAGTAATTAGTGGATTTTATAAAATGACGGTGTAAGATTTTATTATTTAATTTTAGCTATGTGTCGTTCATGATTTTGATTATTTCCATGTAAAAATTAAACTTCCTGTCAATCAAAGTGGTACATAGGTCTATGAACGCCATACTGGCAAAGTTCATGACCTGTTTACTGATAAATTTCTCATTTTATTTCTCTACGTGATTGAATAATGACTGTTTATAACGCTGACAAGTTTATAAATTTCCCATTTCCTGTAGCGCTCGAAAAAACATCCGTCTCGATTTTCGTGAATCTTGATGTAGTAAAATAGATAGTATGTCGGTTAGAGAGATGACAAAAGCAAAAGTAAATGCACACAGTTAATCGGCTGAGAAAATCTGTGTCCGCTGAGCTATTAAAGCCGATTGAAACGAGTTTCGATAATGCAGCTATTCACCTTCTTATCGTTTTGACATCTTGCAAAAAATGGTTCATTGGAATCCTGAGTGCAGTGCGAAAACAGTGAAAGTAATCCATTGTGGTGCCTTCAGTTCCTTTGTTCGAATTTCTAGCTGGGCCTTCCAAAGGTCCATTGGTTGCCATTTATTTCAATAGAATCACAATTTGTCAGGAATTACTGGCAATATCTACATCACTGCATTGACTCGTTCCGGCGGGCGTCAGAACATCGTTCGTCGTTAACAACTTTCGTTTGGAAACATTTTTACACTTTCTTCTTCAGAAAGAGTGAAATGAGAAATTTCTTTCGAACAATAGCACAAAAATCTTTAAACACCTCGAAATAGTATGACATCCTAGCTTATCCTTTCTCACAATACAAGTTGTGTACAAAATCGTAAAAATGATTCACGTGATGATTGTGACTTGATATTTTTATTATTTATTGCTATATTATCCTTGTTGTGTGGTATTTGTTCAGTGTTCCATGATTAACTTATATTTTTTTCAAATTACATTTACGTACAGTTTTATTTTTAAGTTATTTTTAAATATATCAAGTAACTGCCAATATGTCGCCATCTAGCGACAATTTACGAAGGTATCAATTTCTCAAATTCAACCGTGACGAAACAGGTTAAAATTGCTCAAGAGGAGCTACTATTTTTCATGTAAGGGTCAAAAATTGTCAGTTGTTTCTCGAAAACCTATTTCTGTTCGCTCATACGTTAAACAAAATATTACTGTATTGTGATAAATGAAAGTTGTATGACTGAAGTCGTTCAAAAATCCGGTTGCTTAGCGCCAAACTGATTAATCACAGTCAATAAAACCACGTGTTTGAAAGGCAACAGTCACAACATTTCTCATCTGAAGACGTTCTCGATACACTCAAAACATTAATCAAGTCTCAATCTACTGTATGTACTGATTGAGACGGTGTTAAAAGACGTTATGTTTAATACATCGAACTCTCTCTTATTTCCGACATTTTTTTTTCAACACATATTTTTAATCCTCAATGCCTCAACATTCGTGTTTGATGAATTCGCATTAATTTTGCTCCATTGAGAATATTATTATGTTAAGTAAATATGCTCCTTAAATTTCTCTATAAGCAAAAAAAAGACATTATTTGGAATATATGCAAATTGTTGAACCGCTTCTGTATAAGGAATATGTTAACGCAAAAATTTTATTACATTCATTAATATGGAACTTTCATTACATTTTACAATTTCGATATATCTGCTTTAGTGTTTACATTAATTTCTTTCAAATTCAACTTTTTGCGAACTTCCAGGTGCGGCCTGGGATTATAAAAGGTCTAGGAATTCTATAGGATTGGAGGGGCCCTTCAAGAAATTTAAATATTTCTCCAATTCACACATTTGTTTTTACCACGTTATTAGTCTCGGTTAATTACGAAACGAAATAGAAAGAGTGACGTAACTGTCCATTTTTTGTTTAAGAAAGAGGGTAGTTGACTGATATTAAACATTTATTTAGATATGTGTTATTATACGTAATATGATAACAGAATTTGGTCTCAAATTTCATAATTGGTATCATAAATAAAAAAGTTATAGCCCATTAAAGTTTTTTGTTTATCTCTTTCTTGCAAAACGAAGTATTCCCTGAAATTCATATGGCGGTACAAAATTGTGATGTCACAATTCATTATTTCTGTCTCTGCCTAATTGCGATCTTTAAATGTTCATACCTTTTTAATTTTTTTATGCCAGGTTATTTGTGGGATAAAAAGGCTTCAAAATGAATAATAAATAAAAACAATTATCAAATACCCAATTCCTATCTAAGTCATATGTTCCTTATTACAATGTTTACGCCTAAGAATCCAGCCTTATGTCATGAGGGACCGAAGGGGAAATCTCCCAAACTCCCTTATGATCAGTCCGCACCTACGAACTCCCTTATATGTAGAATTGTAGTTTCTAATCTAATAGTTCAAATTATAAATATTATTTATCAATATAGGTATGTACAAAAGATTGTTTATAAAATCAATCATGTATTAAGTTAATTTAAAATTATTTTCTGGTTTTTACTGTAGGGGTGGAATATAAAATGGAACATGTTCCTGTAGTGGTGTCCTGAATTTATTGGCTATTGACTAAGCTGTGTTATGAAGATAGAATTTAGACATGTGTTGTTATCAATGGTCTAAATAGAACATCTACATCTAATCAATTATCATAATTAAGTCAAGACATATTAATAAAACTTAATTTATGGGTTTGAAACCTTCTTAAGTACCTACCTCATTTATTTTGTGACATTTGCCGTTGTCATTCAAAACAGTACCTACCGCTTGTAAAAAGCAACAGTAAACATGTTGTAACCCTAAATTAATTTTAATAACAGTCTTCAAATTGAACCTAGGTAGTAGTTGGTTGGTACTCGTTTAGAGTCAATCTAATTTGGATAATTACAGTAAAACGGTCCGGTGCTGTTTTGAAACCGTGAGCACGACGTTGCAGAAAAGTTCTAAGTCATCGGAGACGTATAATTTAATTAATGGTGAACATAAATGAACCGTAATATTACCACGCGCGGAAAAATGTCGTGCACGACAAGTTGCGCCTTCTTGCTAATTAATCACTTTCACGCAATAATTGCCAACTTGAGGAATTACGGGGTACATTTCCTTCGCTCGTCTCGTGTAAATGAGATCTATGAATAAAATGACTGCTCCGAGAGGAAAATTTCCCTCCCTGCTAAAGGCATATTAAAATAACATCACAATTAGGTTCCTACGTTGATGAAGAATAAGAAAACACATAAATTATTCATATTAGATAAACTGTTAAAGAAGTTGGCACTATTGCTGCAGGGTGAAGGGAAAACACCTATGGAGTGTACCTACAGTCTTCAGGGAAACTATCAACGTTGATGGCGATGGTACTAAAAACTATTTTACAATACATATACAATCCAGTTATCACTTTCATTTATGAGAAATTGTTATTAAATTCATCAATATTGTTAACATCTCTTTTCAAGTTAAGGTTACACTGCCAAGTATTTCCAATTAATACACTAGCGTATTTTGGAATTGCACAATCGTGGCCGTTGCATAATGTGACTTAAAAATTGCGCAGGTGATTTATAAAATAACAGTTTGAGTGTCATAAAAAAGTTTTAAGTGTAACTTGTGTTCCTTTTTTTTAACGTCGTAATCGCGCCGAAAGGAATGTATAGGCAATTGACGGTGGAAGGAATGTTGACCATTCAAGTAAATCTTGAACAAAACAAACAGAGCCGAAGAATTTCGACTTGTTTTTCCACAGGTTTATTCCAGTGACACAAAAATTGCAAAAGAACCGCCACAACTTGTATGCAACCAGTTCGAAAAACCCGTCGCAATCGTACACTTGTCTGCCTCTTGTTGCACTCGTATGAGTATGCACCTATGCAATGACTCACATGAGTCTACAGCACCTCCCTGATCAATTTTTGTATGTTCTTTGAAATTAAACCCTTAAAATATAATTTAAAGGGTTACAATTTGGGATGGCTTTAGTTCATAATCACTGAAATTTGAAATGACCCCCCTTTCCCTTATATGAGATTTGATAAAATTCTGCTGGTCCCCCTTTTTTCCCATTTTAATAATTTTGTGTCTCCTGAAGTAATTTCAGAAATTGCCTTGGATGTCAGTGAGAAAAAGAAAAGAGGATATATAGAGGATATCATCTGAGATATAAAGGTTTATTTGGAGTTTGGAAATTAAATACTTAAAAATTCAAAATATGATTCGAAAAAATGAAATATGAGATGGTCTTGATTCATCATTGAAAACCAGAAATTATCAATGACTTCCCTACTTTTAAATGAGATTTGATAAGATTCTGCTGGTTCCCTTCTCCCCATTTTGAGCTCCTCTGAATTAATCTTAGGAATTGCTTTGGATGTCAATGAGACAAAGGAGAGATAGGTAATCAGGATTGGTACGATTATTTAAGACATGAAGGTTTAATTGGATATGTTATCATACTAGAATAAGAAATATGATTGAGATTGAGGCTCTAATTTTCAGTAAATGCGAAGATTGATTTAAAATCCCAACCAGTTTTTAGACTAAGGATCTTGCTATGATGATGATGATGATGAGGACGATATTATTTTAAAGAAGATAGACACATACACAGTAGTCTCATAACTTTTAAGGCACATATTTATTATAATAGCACAATTATTGAGGAATATATTTATTAAGCATTTATTTGTATTGTTGTCCCCAAGGCATTTACGCCTTTGAAATTTTAAAGCTATAATCACCAATTACGCAAGGGCCAGTTCAACATTTCCTGAGATTTTCGATGACTCTCCCTGCCTTTAAATGAGATTCGATGAGACCATTGACGCTTTGAATCTTAATTGTTATCAGAGGTTGGTTGGAATAATAACTTTTGGCAAAATTAATACTGTATCTATTTGATATTTATTTAGTGTTCATTATTTGTTTCATTTCTAGAAAGGTTTTTTCGTCATAATCTGAGCTTACTGACTCAACTAGGGTTGTCGGATCTTCAGAGGTGAATTCTGGCAGAAAGAAACAAATTCAATAATAAAACATAAAAAAATAGTAATTTAAGTGATTTTGAGTAGGGAAATTTTTTATTATTATTTTAAAGTACCTAATTACTACCAACGTGTTGATAAAAAAAATTTCTTACTCCGCAGAATTTCTGAAATAATTAATTTTGTAAATAAATACGCCCTATGGAAGAACCACTAAATAAACCATCTTTCTAGCATTCTGGTTAAACCAGAATAGAACAAAGTAAGAGGCTTTTATTAAATTTTAAAATACTGTCATAACAAGAATTTCCCAAATGGTGTAAATTTGTATAAACGAAATTAGGTGATCTTCCAACTTTGTATCGCATTCTGGACAAAACGTCTAGGTCTTGGTCACCTGACAACTCCCTAAAAAGATCCGATGCTTGAGATTTTGTAAGTTTATGATAATAGAAAGTATTCCATAAGGTGCCCTTGAAAAAAAATTTTATGACACTTTTAAATACACAAATACAAATAGATATTAGAATTCAGGAAACTACATAGATATACGATGTCCTTTTTGTATTTATCTAAATTATGTTCAGAATAAAATGTGTCTCATTGTAAATTTCCAAACAGTATCAGACAATTACTTAATATCTTATTATACTTATTTTTATACGAATGCTCTTATGCTCATCCACAGTTGTGTTAAAGTAAAGAACAAGTTTGAGTCGGTAATTTGTTTTTATGGCACACCGTTCGCAGTTATCGGAGGTGGTTAGCGCCAATCACAGTCGCCGCACAGTATCTATAAAACCTGCTTGTAAACTGCGTTATTAATGCGTTCGATTAGTATTCATCAAGTGCTTCTTCCAAGAACTTTCAGGATTATCTCGCTATGCTACGTCCGCATTTCCGCTGTCTGCCGGTTGACTCACAATCAAAGCAAACGAGCAAACCCCGAAGCTACCTACAACGATCTGCGACTATAAAACCTTGTCTTCTTTTATTCTTTTTTTTGTTTTTCATTTTTTTTTACCGACTTGTCGACATAATGTGATCAGCAGATGATATTCTTATAAGTAAAAGGTCTTCTATTTTAAACCACTATACACAATGTTCAGAGTAGAGATGAATTACTAAGTTAGTAATTTGTAAATTTATTTTAAAATTGTTGAGAAAACAACATTCCTAGTTAATGTCTTAGGGACCAAGACACAAAAGTAGACTGTATTTACTATTTTCAAATGGTACCATTACAAGTCCCTTGAACCATTTTTAAAAATCGTATTATCATCATCATTACAAAAATGTTTGCCTGAGGGCAACTTGGATACCTACGTCTATTCTGAACCAATCCTTGCATTGTATAGAAACTACTGCTTTGCCTCTCATAACTCCTGATTCTTTCTCCAATTAGTCCTTCATATACAATAAGGTTACTTACTATCATATTTATTCATTTCTTCATTTCATTTCCTGAAGAACCTGCTTATTTATAAGTCTCCCTTCCCCATCTGTCACCCCACATCTCAAATATTCATAAATTTTCCTTTCCGTAATGCCGATACCTAAATAGAGCAATTTTACCAATTATTTACTTTATAGTTGAGGCTATTTAGATCAATTAAGGCGACCGATTCCTTGATGCCATCCTAATAATGGAAATGTCTTAAAAGTAAATAATTGGGTTTTATTTATTTTAAGTGCTTCATCATGTCAATAAAACAGTTCCTGAATGTTATAGCAACTGTGTTGCACAAGTACAGCCTTGAGAAAAGGACAGAATTATCATAGTCAAACAAGGATTTGTGCCATCATTCTACAAACCTCATGCAGATGTGTTAATTAGTTGTATTTAGAATAGAGGTTTAGCTACGCACGTGCAACACACATATAACTACATAAGTTCTTCGAACTTAACAAAGATGTATGCGTTTCAGAATTTTAATACAAAGCTCGAGTTATGCAAATAAGAGATTCGGAAAGTTCTTTAAAACGTTCGCCATTAAGCTATGGAAAATTTCTCGATGATATGAATATCAATAAAATAAATAAGCCTTGTGAGTGTTTACAGAAGCATAAAATTAAACAAAAGTATTTAGCTGAATTGTCAACGGACTGTTTTTTTCATACTCACAAATTTCCAAGGCTAAAGGGCTAATAAAAGATAAAAAGACAACCTACTTAAAGGTCCTCATATTCATCTCTATATTCCTGCAAATATCTTTGATAACATCAGGTTTTACTTTTTTGTGGACTAACCGTATTCCAACTCTTCAAGACTCCAAGTCTTCAGCAGCAAAGGGATATTATATTTTATAGAATGCCACTTTCATGACTAATAGGGTCAATAAACTTAACACTGCAAGAATAATAAAAGCGCTAAATGTACACTTATAGTGTTTATCTTTTTAATTAAATTGCCTGCAAGGTGTTTCATTGTTAATATAGAGAATTGTATTTTTATCCGATCGTTAACCTCAATTATACACAATACGAACTTTATAATATTACGTTGTCTTAACATGTTTGCGTCTATAAAAAATAGCTCCAAAACGTGGAGTAGGTAAGCAAAGACACTTAATTTAAATTTTAAGAATCAGTTTAGACTACAGATTAAACTATGTATGGTGCAGTTGTGATTAAACATTTTAAATATATTTTAGAGAAATGAAGAAATTTACAGCTCGATGTTGGTGACTGTTACCCTTGGAATAACTAAATAACTAAAAATAATTTTTTTTGAGGTTTTTAATCCTTAAATACAAATCTTTAAAATAATGTAATTTTTGTTTTGATGGGAATAACAAGTTTTGATCCAAATCTAAACCCATCGTTATAAAAGGACTTTCTAAAAATGAACTTATCAAATTTTAATTAATACGATCTATTTAATCTGGGGAAAATCCTTTAAGTTTTTTTTCTAATTTTTTGGGAATATTTTTGTTTTTAGTTCTTTTTCTTTAACTTCTCGCTTGTTTTTGCTGTATCATTCAAATTTAAAAATCAAATATCGCCCACCCCTACATCGCCCCAGAATTATCTTTAATAAAAACAACACAATTTGAAAAGGGTAATCGTTGCACTAACATTTTCGTCTTACTTCTTTGGCTTTCCCTTTGCACCAAATTTTAATCGATTTTATTTTTAAGAAATAAAAGGGGGACTTTAATTTATTGGAAGGCGCGTTTTGTTGCCTAAGCCGGTTTCAAAAAACCAATTTAAAATGTTTTACTGGTTTTTACCCCACTTTGCAAGCTTTAGAACAAATTTCCAATTCCGAACCCTGAAAAGTTTGTTGGACAATTTTCCCAGTAAACCATAAATAAAGGGTGGTAAATTTGACAACTAAGAGTTTAAAACTACTAAACCCCCCAAGGGTTCAGTGAGATGATTTTAAAATTTTGTTTAAAATTTAAACCCTTTTTGTATGGAATATTCGGAAATATATTCCTTTTGACAAAACGGGGACCAAAAATTCCCAGCAAAAATGAGTTTTTTGAGTTTAGCTAGATACCCCTCGGTAAATCCCGGTTTGCAAAAAGGGTTTAGAGAAAAATTTTTTCCCAGAAGAATTCCGTTTCAAAAAACCCAGGTCCCTTTTATCCCCAAGGAAGAGCAACAGGATTTCAAAGGTTCAGGATCCCTAGGATCTTTAACAGGAGAAAAGGTTTATAGGTTCCGGGAAAAAAAGGACTGGGGTTCAACCTGATTTAATACTCTTAAAAATTCATCATATTTTAAGAAATTTTTATTAAATTTTTTTAAATAGTAAAATCCCTTTTAAATGGATCTTTGTTGACCCTTTAACCCCTGTTTTTCCCAGAGAACCATTTTAAAGTTTTGATTTTGCCCCTTGGTGGGTATGAAGTGCGAATTTAAAATTCCGGACATTAATTCTTTTTTATTTTAGACCGTTTTATTTAAAAATTTTTGAATTTCATTTTGCTCCAAATAAAAGGTTAAAAAACCAAAATTGGTCGTGTAACCAATCGTATAACTTTAAAACCGCCGTCTAGAAAAAAATCCCACATAAATCCAGCCCCCTGTAAATTGGAATACAAAGGTACTGACCAATTTCTAGATGAATTTGGGCTTTGGTTTTGTTAGGGGAAGCAAACAGGCAAAAATAAGATTTTTTTTAATTTTTATAATTTCGAGTAAATCTGTCTTTTATATTGAACGGTCCACAGAAATCAATCCCGACATTCGAAAATGGCCGAGCAGGTGTTACCCTGAATTCGGGTAAATTTCCCATCAAATATTTTGTTCCCGAAGCGTTAAATCGAAAACATTTTGAGCATTGTCGAACTACCTTTTTTAGTAAATTTCTTGCTGATAAGATCCAAAATCGTTCGCGAATTGATGCTAACATACTTTGGGGACCAGCGTGCAACAAACGAATGTGTTCGTGTTGCGCAATGAGTCGCGATAAAGTGTGCTTCGCAGGTAAAATAGCAGGGTGTTTTTTGTCATGGGAGAATTGGGAATGTTTTATTCTACCACCAACTCGCAATATTCCGTCGGTGTCTAGAAAAGGACTTAAATTTAAAATTTTGCTTTTTGGGTTGACTTCATTTTTTTCTGCTAAATAGTTTATTTCTCGACAGAATTCCTGTGTTTGAACCATTTTTATTAGTGCACGTAATGCAATATTTCTTTCTTCGACAGTTATTAGACCAGTGACGAGGCCCTTTGATTTTGAGAATTTGAGATTATTAAAAAACCTGAAGCAATAAGCAACAATTTTGATAAGTTTATTGAAATCTGAATACCTTTCGATAATATCGAAATCGTTTTTATCGATGGTAATAGTTAGATTGATTTGTTTTTTACGAAAGTCTGGAAAGTTATCAAGACTCTCAGAAGTTGAAAGTACTGGGCTAGAATTGCTAGGCCAGCTATCCTCAGGACCTAACAACCATGTAGGGCCCTTCCACCATAAATTATTTTCTGATAAGTCTGAAGGATAAACGCCCCTGGTTAACAAATCAGCCGGGTTTTCCTTCGTGTTTACGTAACGCCATGAGTTAATGTCCGTAATCGATTGTATCTGCGTTACTCTGTTGGAAACGAAAATTTTCCACAAGTGTGGTGGAGCCGTGATCCATGACAGTACTATGGTGGAATCACACCAGTAATAGCAAGTAGCATCAATGTCCAAAGCTCTTACCACCTTTTGGGTGAGCTCGGAGCATAAAAGTGCAGCACATAACTCCAGCCTTGGGATTGTGATAGTTTTGATTGGTGCAACACGTGTTTTTGCACACAGCAAATGAACATGAATTATTCCTGAATCGTCGATTGACCTGAGATACACGCAAGTTCCGTATGCGGATCCACTCGCATCACAGAAGGCGTGGATTTCCGTCGACACAGGGTTTTGACAAACAGCGTGTCTGGGAATTTTTAATGTATTGAATGCATAAAGATCGCTATGAAATCTTTTCCATGTTGTGTATAAATCTAAAGGGACTGACTCATCCCAGTCTGATTTAATGAGCCACAGTTTTTGAATGATTATTTTGGCAATTATAACAGTTGGAGCTAACAGACCCAATGGGTCGAATATTTGAGAGATGGTGGACAAAATGGAACGTTTAGATGTGATTCGCTTCTCATCACATGATCCGATTGAATAACCCAGAACGTCTTGTTTTGCGTCCCAAAGAAGGCCTAAAGTTTTTGATTGTTGCGAATCAGCAAAATAATGAGTCGTGTCTGATGGGTCATGATTATCATGGAGTACTTCGGAATTGTTAGAAAGGAATTTCCTCAAATTAAAACCCCCTAATTTTAGAACATTTATGATTTTATTTTTTATCTAAATGACTTCATCAACAGTTTGTCCACCTGTGACCAAGTCGTCCACATAAAAATCACGAGATATGATTGAACTGACTTTGGGTTCGTCAAGAGCACATAAATTTGATAGTTCCTTTATACAGCGTGTTGACAGGAAAGAAGCAGTGGCTGTACCGTACGTAAGAGTATTCAAGGAGAAATATTGTAAATCTGAAGAGGGGTTATCGCGCCAAAGAATCGTTTGTAGTTTTCGTTGTTCCTCTTGAATCAGAACCTGACGGTACATTTTTTCAATGTCACCTGTGAGGAGAATGTTGTGTTTTCTTGAGCGGACAATTATTGAAAATAAATCCTCCTGGACAGCAGGGCCTACCATTAAAATATCATTTAGAGAGTAGTTTGTAGATGTTTTTGAAGACGCGTCAAAGACAACACGCAACTTTGTAGTGGAGCTGGATTCTTTTATAACACAATGATGGGGTAAAAAATAGTATTCCTTTGTATTGTTTAGATCGATATTGATTTTAGACATGTGGTTTAAATTTTGGTACTCATGAATGAAATTGGAATATTCAAAAAACAGATCAGGGTTCTTTTGGAGTTTTCTTTCCAATGATAGAAATCGTCTGGTGGCTGTCTCTAATGAATCGCCCAAAACTTCTGGGGACATTTTAAATGGAAGGGTGACTATGAATTTACCGGAAGGATCGCGTATTGTATTGTTTTTGAATGATTCCTCACAACTTTTCTCTTCATGGGAAAGAGGCTGTTCAGAATGATCGCTTTCGATTTCCCAGAATTTCGTTAATTGTGAGTTCAGATCTGTGTGAGCAAAATTGCAAATAATTTCTCTTTCGCGTTGGATACATGTTGGTGGATGGACTGTTCCAGAAATGATCCAACCGAAACATGTTTTTTGAAGAGTTGGAAGATTTTTACCAAGTTTTATTTGTCCGGTACACAATAGTTCCCAAAATTTATCAACTCCTATTAGAATGTCTATCGGACCAGAATCATTGAATGTGGGATCAGCTAATACCAGATTTGGAGGTATTTTTAAATGGCTTACGTCAATAGAATGCGTGGGAAGATTGGAAGTGATTTTTG
Source organism: Agrilus mali (assembly GCA_029378335.1). Taxonomy (NCBI): domain Eukaryota; kingdom Metazoa; phylum Arthropoda; class Insecta; order Coleoptera; family Buprestidae; genus Agrilus; species Agrilus mali. The sequence continues at coordinate 20,076,060 of CM055659.1, forward strand.
GTACGACTAAACAATTTAATTGTAATTGAAAAGCGGTATTTCTGGCTTGTATTTTTACTGAAGCCTTGTTAAGCACCTTGATTACAGATTGACCTACCCCTGATACGGAAATGTCAACCTTTGATAACGGTAATTGTAGTTTTTTACACAACCTGTATGTAATGAATTCAGATTGACTACCACTGTCGAGTAGAATCCTAACATTGTGTATTTTACCAAACTTATCAACAACGTCTACTAATGCGGTTGATAAAAGTATTCCACCGGAAGAAATTGTTTTACAAATGTGAGATGTTGAAGTTTTAGTAGAATGATTTGTTGATGTATTTTTGATAGTAACACCGTTCGTGGAAGTATCGCCGGTTTGTTTATTATTTTCTTTTATAATAACGCGTTCTTTTGTTCGAGTATTTGCGTCCAAATGAAGGAGCGAATTGTGGCGTCCTTGACACTTGCGACACGAAGAAGAATTGCACTGCTCTACAGAGTGATTTTTTCGAAGACAATTTGAACAAAGCCCGATACGATTTGCTTCTTTAATTCTACTAGAAACGTTAAGTGCTAGAAACTTACTGCAATTGTATACAGTGTGACTCTCGTTGCAAAATGAACAGATTGGTCCATTTGAGTCTTTAATTGCTGAATGAACCTTGACTGATTTGAATTTTTCTTGTTTAATTTTGTTAAATGAATTTTCTTCGTTTAAACCTAATGTTTCCAGCAATTTGCACCTTTCTAGCAAGAAGTTAGTAAATAAAATTTGAGTCACGGCGGTTTTTGCGGATGAAAGTTTGTTGTATTCCATTTCCCATTCTCGTAGGGTAACACGATCTAATTTTGACGAAATTATGTGTATGATAAGAATGTCCCACGATTCTATGGGTTGACTGAGTGCTTCCAAAGCTCGCATGTGTCGCGTCATTCCGTCGACCAATTTTCGAAGTCCCGAGAATGATTCCCTTTTGACCGGTTCGATTTCAAAAATGGCTTTAATGTGATTGCGAATTAATATTTGAGTATTTTCATACCGATCAACTAGTAAAGACCAAGCTATTGCGTAATTGGCCGATGAACATTCTAGTGAACTTAATACGTCCATTGCTTCACCCTTTAGTGACAACCTCAAATAATGAAACTTCTGAACTGCGGGTATTATGTCGTTGTTGTGAATTAAAGAAATGAAAGTATCTTTAAAAAATAGCCATTGCTCGTAGTTGCCATCAAAAGTTGGCAATGGCATTGGAGGTAATTTAATGTTATTGTTGCTGCTTTCGAATATTGATACTGAATCCGAGGGCTTGACTGCTTGACCAGAGACCCGTATTCGGTTTTCAGATAAAAAGTGTTTTGCTCGAGATAAATTTTGAAAATACAAATCTTCAAATTCACAGCGTTCGTTTTGGTGTTCAATAAGAGCTGATATTGAATCATTGTCTTCAATTTCATCTTGAATTTTGTTGAAATTGTCCAACAATGACTCTGCTCTCGTTAAACGAAACTCAATCTCATTAATGTCTGGCGGAGTTGTTAATCTTAATCTTTCAAAAGCTGTTTGAAATCTTATTAAATTTGCTTTTATGTTTTCACGAGAATGCAATAACCTTTCAAGTTCGCCTTTGTCGGTCATTTTAAGAAATTATAATTTGAACTCAGGTTGAGCACGCACAGATAATGATAAGTTGATAAGGTTGAAAAATGATAGTTGGGCACTGACCTGATTGTTGATGATCGGAGTTCCCTTTGAATCCTGTTGTCTTGACAGCGTTAGTATCCCAATCACGGAGAAAGCCTTAATGATTAGCGAACACCCGAAGAAACAAGGATTTTGTGAATTGTAAGCACTGACTTGATTTTGTCGAAGTCGAAGCACTTTTTTGAGTCCTGTTTTAATGCACTAGTTTATATAGATCCGGCTCGAAGGACCATAAAATGTTACTGAATAGAGTAGTAACTAATATTTTTTGTGTTTATTAATACCTTAACATACAAACTTTAACAATGAACTGTAATTTTACGATATTTGATGGAAAGAACAAGTTGCGATCCAAATCTACCGAGAGTATAAACAGGACTGCCATAATAATGAACAAGTCATTGAAATATAATACAAAATATAAATCTGTAAAATGTTTAAGTTAGATAAATATGGGAATATGCGTCAGTTCTTTTTCTCAGCGCTCGCTTGTATTGTTTATGAGTTCAATAGCAAAAATCAACACTATCGACACCTTTGTCGCCACAGATTATCTTTAGTCAAAACAACACATACACAGGGTGATCGTTGCACTAACAGTGACGGTGATAAATTTGTACTCTTTGAAAATGACCCGTTGGCCTAACTAACTAAGTAACTAAAAACGCATCTACTGAGGTGTGGTTGTTTTAATGCAGGCTTTTTAATTTTAAATACAAATCAAAATATTAAATATAAATAATTTTTTGTTTTGTTATGCAATAACATTTTTTGTTAGAAGGGACTCTAACCTATTCTTTTATAAAATATTTTCTATCTGTATTACTTTATCAATTCTAATTAATTCGATCTTTATCTCGGAGATAAATCAGTTTTTCCTTTTAGTTTTGTTGTCTCCAATTTTTTTAGTGGATATTTTCGATTTATTTCCATTTATGTTGTTTTCAACTTCTCATTGCCAGATGCTAATATTGCTGTATCATCCCTCATTTTAATGATAATCATGTGAATCTCGCCCCCCATACATCTGCACTGTAACCTACCCTGTCTTTAATAATATTAATCATATTTTCTGTATTTTCTGTATATTAGAAAATGGTAATGGCAGTGTGCACTTTTATCATTGTCGTTCAATAAATTTACTTCTTTGTGTTGCTTATACTCAAATTCTGCAACTGCATGTTGCTATTTATAGAAATATAAAGGTTGCAAAAAGTGTACTTTCGAATATTATAAACTGCGTGTGCGTCTTTTTGTAACTTCCTAAAGCCAAAAGGGTTTCAGACAAAAACAATTTTAAAAAAATGTTTAACTTTTCTAAATTACCCTAACTTAAGTGTCAATGTTGAGTCACACTAAATCCTAGATTACGTACGTCTCTGAAAATTATGTTGGGCAATTTGGTAGTAAACCACATAAATAATAGTCTGGTCAAATTAGACAAAAAAATAAGAGTAAAGCTACATAAATTCCCACCAAGCTGAAAATCAGTGAGATTATTTAAAATATGATTAAAAATAAAATTTGAAAGTTCCTCATATTTCCCCTGTATGGAAAAAAAAATTATTCAAGGTTAAAGGTCCAAAAAATTAGTTTTTTGCGATTTTCAGCAAAACGGTAAGTTTTATCATAAAATTACCCCAGACAAAAATTGTAGATCATAAAATTATCTATAAAATATGTATCTCTAAAATACCCCAAAATAACCTATGTGACAAATAAATCCCCAAGAACTAGAAAATATTTAGTCCAAATAGAAAAAAGGTTGTAGAGGAAAATTTTTCCCCAGAAGAATTCCCCTGAAAATATATCCCCAAAAAATACCCCAGAGGAAAAAAATCCCCTCTTTTTAGGGGAAAATCCCCTAATCTGGCAACCCTGAGACTAACAGTATTTCATTTATTAGGCACACTGACATAAAGCAGGTATAAGACCCTAGCCACGCATACAATTGAACAGGAGACAGATGTTGTCTCGAGGTTACACTGGCGTATAAAATAAGGGACTGGGTTTCATTTTACCTGATATCTCAGAAACAGTAGCTCTTAGGAAAAAAATATTCATACATATTTTATAGATAATTTTATGATCTACAATTTTTATCTGGAGTATTTTTATGATAAAACTTACCGTTTTGCTGAAAATAGCGAAAAACTCATTTTTTTGACCTTTAACCTTGAATAAAATTTTTTCCATACAGGGGAAATTTCAAATTTTATTTTTAATCATATTTTAAACGATCTTACTGATTTTAAGCTTGGTGGGAATTTATGTAGCTTCGAATGTCTAAATTGACCGGACTATAATAATATTTGCATCCAAATTATTTTTGTCACCGTACTGTAACTATTTTAAGAATGTTTGATCAGATTTCTTTTTTCCAAAATAATGAATCGATGTAATTCTAAAATAACCAAATGTGGCATCAGTTGTCAACCAATCGTAGGTAAGTTGCTTATTACCGACCTTGTCAGTAGATAAAGAAATACCTATTCATAGTTCCATTGCCCACTTGTAGAATGAAACATACATGTACGTGTACCTATGTATGTATGTATGTTTATATATATGTAGATTGGTGTTTGGTTTGGTGTACGCGGCAATGCAAATTCTGTGTAGGAACTAATAATCAGATTCTGAAGTACATAGTTGTTGAATTCTTGTGGGATAGATAAATGTACGATAAGAGAACAAGAAAATTTTTAGGAAAGTTTGTGTACATGATATCGGAACATGCCATTCTCTATTTATGGTCAGTTGACGCAATCGATTAAGGTGTACAGAAAGTGTTCGTGTTCGCGTTCGCTTTCCTCGTTCGTGAGGAAGAATTATCGACGCACTTGTACCGACTGACGGACGAAACCTAAGTACGAAACGTGTAATAATACTTGAAACCCTTTTAACAGAGATCTTCGGGGAAAAGTTACAACTTTTACCTTGTAAGAAGGTGTTTATCGAAAATTGAAGTTTTATTGTAAACAAAAGTTTCAATTAATGTAAAAGTCGCTAATGATCTGGTGGATAATGCAACTACAAATTAATGGGACATAGTTCAAACACAAAAATTAAAAAAGAACAACAAAATTTCTATAAGCATTTAAAACAACTGGGTAAAAATCTTTGGAAAGACAAAATAGAAACAATTAATTTATGTAAAGTTTAAAAATTATATTCTAATACTTGCAGTGCAGTATGTAACGGACAGATACCGAAATGGTTTAAAAAAAGAACACGAAAAATTACAACGAGAAATTAATATTTACGAACAATATCAAGGACAACGAACATGAGTTTAATTTAAGGTAAAATTTCAAAATTTTGAACGACAAACAAAAGATAAAAAATTAGACAAATTAGTAACTTTAGAGATTAAAAAACATTAAAACGCACACACAATAATTTTAAAAAAGAATCGAAAACGTTCATAGTTTAACAATTTTAGGTAAGGTTGTTAAATTTCCCTCCCCCTCGGAGTATGTTTCAATATGTAGGGTGTCACTAACTCAAGTCATATAGTACAGGAAAAAATAAGGAATGCTTAATTTCGAATTAATTAATAATTTCTGAAACTATTTTGTTTTTCTTTGTTTCTGTTTGATCCTTGTATAAAAATAACTGTCGGCAGTTTTACAACTTTTTCACATAAAATCAATTAAGGAACTTGTTATGTGTAAAATAAAAAATGGAATAATATAATTTAGTTTTTATAACGTTATTTAACAAAATCTAGATTACGTATCGCCCTGATCAACAAATAATTTCAAATGCTCAATTTTTCCTGGATAAAATAGGCTTCTTCTTTAAAAGTTTTATCGATTTATTTTCTCGTATTTTCACTTGAATCAGGGAAATCCTTTACGTAAAGGTGATGTTTAAAACAGCCTATAGTAGCCCTTTTTTGAAGACACCCTCGAAGGGCGAAACAATTGTTAAGAATGAAATGAAGTCATAGTGGAAATTTATTTATCTGCAATATTCAATAGAAAAAAAAAACTGAAAACTGGACAGAATGGCCATGTTCGCTTTTGCTTTTATATGTATGTTGACCAGAGATTTATTACGCAAATAAAATTGTTTAAATCCAATAGGTATGATTAACCATACCCGTTTCATCATAATAATTTATCACATCCCCTGTTGCACATATTTGAAGACAAGGCTACAGGTTGTTCTTACGTGGTCTTCTCATTGTGCTGTTTTCTCGCATCAGAAACTCGATATTTTTTCGTCGTTTTTGCTTACATGAAATGAATATTATATATGAAGAGTCAATTGTGAATCCTACTCAAAGTGCGTATAGATATGTAAGTACGTAATACATGCATCATGTGCTGGCTTGAAATAAGAATAGATGATTAGCGACGTTGACCTTAACCGTAGGTACGACCTTATAAGAATGGTACTACGTACGTACCTATACACAGACTTTGGCCGATGACAGATGAAGCCGGAGAGGACACTGACCATTCTGCGACGACCTGGCTTGTAGTTGTGCTATTACGAGTTAATTCTTCCACCTGCCCTTTCTCAACTTACGCAAGGTTGACCGGTTTATATTCGTATCGATATCAACGATCGTGTTGTTCCTGTTCTCGTTAACAAAATCATTACAATACTACTCTCGGATACTCTTACACTTAATTAAACGTTTTTATGAGATAACAGGGAGAGAGGTTTTAGAGTGGATTTAATAAAACATTTCTATTTACTGGATACTTTTGACCTTTACTTAATGAAAATCAGTGTACTTTAAGTACGTATGTTGATAAGTGGATTCACAATGAGTAACCCATCTGAAGATTATATGAGTCCATTTATGTGAAACGTAAGGTAAAAAACTGTTTTGTCTCACTTGTATGCGGTTTAGCAACTTCCATATCTTCCTAGGAGGATAGTATGAGTAGGACGGAAGGAGTGTGGATAAGTTGTTCAAATTCCTGATTGAAGAATTTTTGGTCTTTCCATTCTTTTCATGAAAGTTTCGCCTATAATAAACAAGTCTTGGGATATGATTGCTTGTGGTGTTTCTGACAGGAGATCAAATTATAGGGTAGTTTAATTTAGTGCTTTAAGCTGAGCCTAACCTAACTTACGAATACTTTTATACTTTATGGAAATGTTTTGAGATATTGTCCCATTTTGCACAGTATAAGTCAATTAATTGTACGTTTTTTTTAATTATTTAGTTACTATGACCTTCATTACAGAACCCACTTGACTCACCAAATTTTTTGCGTTGTCTTTTATTCATTAATATACACATCAAATATTTTCTTATGACTTTATTTGCTTAGTATTTAATTTAATGATTTAATGAAGTGTCACGAAAATCGGTTGGAAAATTCATCTTTCATTGCACAAATCAAGGTATAATCTCCCAACTAGTTGATGAAAAGTGACAGAAATTTTTATGTATCAAACTGAAGTGTTCAGAATTTTGATAGAATTTCTTTCATGTGAAAATATTGATTAATGAAATAGGTATTAAAAAGTATATCGTATCATCCGTTTTCTAACGAGCTGTCATTGCCACTCATTTAAAAAGTATCTAATTTTATATTGACAGTTTTAGGTTGTGTGAAATGAAGAAGAATACAATATACATACTTATTATAAATATATAAAATTAATCAATCAAGCTGTTAACGTGAAAACTTAAGGCTACATTTTCAAATACTTTTTGATTATGCAATTTTCTTTTTGTCTCTTAATACATATATAAACTAACTAACAGCAATACTAGTCGTTGCCCGGGAAAGAATATATTACACATTTGATGGAACCATCTAAAATATTCGCGAATTTAGAACTATCCAGATCATCCTATAATGATTCAAAACATTTTCTAACTTTTTTTAACATTCTGAAACATTCTTGAATGATCTTCAAGATTCTGAAACATTCTTGAACATTGCAAAATCATTCTGAAATGTTATAATAAAACATTCTTTTACTTCTTAGAACATAGGTAGTTGACCTCCCTGTAACATTCTAAAAAAATCTGCTTCATTCTCATCCCCACTCCCTGCTGTTTGCTGGGTGAGTAGTGACATCAGTAGACGCCTGGCGGGGATGACTAATTGATTGATAATAATTGATCAGTTATCGACCACTGAGAGTTGAAAATTATTACAGTACTAATATCGCTATAAAAAATGGGGGTTGGTGGTAGAAATATATATATATATATATAAATATAAATATATATTTTTTACTTTTTAGTTATCGCTGGCTAGGTTTCTGAGTCTGTTCATCTCATTCAACGCATCATTGTTGCAACGTCGTTTGCCGGTTAATTTCGAACAGTCTAGCTCTTCAATATGGAGACCTAATGATTTTACCTACATAAGGCCACGTATGCTTGACCAGCAGCAGAGAGCTTTGAGCCTAAGTAAACAACGGCGTGGTCGACAGTACTACCCTGCATTTTGTGTATTGTGCAAGCCCAGCATAATACAATAATTAACAGCATATTTTTCTAATTATTCTAGGCAAGCCCCTTCATTTGATACCCATATTGCTGAAGTGCATAAAAAATAACTATCCGCCATCTTGAATGGTCCGCCATATATGATTAGAATGACGTCACACAGTTTATCGTGTATTGTCATCCAAACTAAACGTGTATACAAAATTTCAGCTCAATCGGTTGAAGATATCTGCTTCAAAATTGAGTAGCAAGATTCCACCCGAACAAACGTACATACATACATTGCATTGCAAGTTAAATAAAAGCTTAATAATATTAATGAACTATACATGTAGACATCGGCTATTGTTTTGATAAAAAGCTAAATTAATTATTATGACTAAATATAAATTGTTGATGCCTGTAAATTTCAGATGCAAAATATAAATTTGCTATAGTAATAAAACAGTTTAGTATAGGAAATTTAGAAATATTAAAACTTCCAAATTGGCACAAAAAGTTATCAGATTGCATTCAAAAGGTCATCTAGAATCGAAGCATGCAAAAAATATGTCTATTTAAATTTCGAGAATTCACACCTCCGACGAAGCAGTACTGCTTGGCTCTAGAATACATTTTACATTAAATATTTTTAAAGTTACGAGTTTGAGTTGAGTAGTTAGGTAGTTTGATATATCAGAATAAATGTTATATAACGACATGGTTAAGCATAAAACCGCTGCCATGTTGCCATTTTTTAGAGGCGAGAAGGAAACGCAGGTATCATAAAACATTCCTTCGCATATTCGGAGGCGACTTCGTTGCAATCGTACCAGCTAAGCGCGACACTAGCGCTAGCGATCTATAACGGAACTAAAAGATTTTTTTGTGAGTATGGGAGGGAGGTACTTTGTGGTCTCCAGACGAATTTTCGTTTTTTGGATCTAGATGACGTCTTAATACCAAAACCATCGAAAATATTGAAGGACGTTGTCGCCTCTGATTTCGGAGGAGACAACGTTATATATGAGGCGATAGCGATACCCCCATGTAGCGTTCCGGAGGTGACAAGATACCTTTGATATGTATATATATATATATAAAGTATTATCATAAAACAATAAAAATAAAACATTTTGTCCAAAAAATTTAAGAAAGTTAGGGGTGGACAACCCTTATCACTTAGGGGTATGAAAAATAGATAGTTACCGATTCTCAGACCTATTGAATATGCATAGGTATAAAATTTTATAAAATTCGGAGGAGTATGGTAACTAACATTGTGACACGAGAATTTTATGTCTTATTGTTAGATAAAATACAAATACCCACCAATTCGAGTGTATTTCATTTTAAATAAGAAATATATAAACTTATAGGCCTTATTATAACACAGAAACTGCTTCATTTTTAAAAGCGTTTTCTTTTTATTTCAGGTGAGTTTTCAATATCCAATTGCTAATTTGGTCGTGTGCATTTCCGCAGAGAGTAAGTATCTGAAGATTATCATTTATTTTAAAATGTCATGAGCTTTCACCTTCGGATGCGCAGATATAATCACGCCTGTTGATAGCCAAATGCAAGAGTATAAGCTCCAGTTCTTGTAAATCTTGCGCATTTAACAACTCACGTGGTCTCGCCACGCCTTACTTGGAGACACTTGAGTATGAGATCCTTAGTTTTATTTAGTCTCCTCTGGCTCAACTTAATTTATGCTGGCCCCACATTATTTCTAAATTCATTAAACTGTTTTAGTTTAATTTCATTTAACGTGGACGATTTTTTTGATTGGTACCACTGATTCTTTTCGGCTTAATGATAAGGTAAACAAAAGTCTGGTGATTTGGTGACTAGAAAAATTTCTTTTTTATATTTCTGTGACAGGCGGATTTCGTAATTCGTAAATGGTCCAGTTAGCAGTTAGTTAATCAATACGGTTCTAATATTTATTTTAAACAATAGAGTTCATAACCCAGAAATTATTGCACAAAAGAACGAATTAGGATCAACCGGAAAGATTCCTAAATAGATTATTCGCAATTAAGCCTCCAAATTAAAGTAAACATTATACAAGACGTAGCAAGCGTACGGCATTGTAATCGATTACATATTACAGTGATTGATTATAATATCGATCATCCTGAATCGCTAACTAAATTTGGACTAGTTTGGTTCGTTTTATTTGTGAGGCTACCACAGACATCATTATTAACCAATAAAGGGAATTAATTATTAAATTATTTAGTCCGTTTTTATAAACAACTATCTCTGAAGCTATTAGTCAGATCTATTTATAAAAATATTCAGAGTATTTTAATGTCATTTTGATAATTTTGTGACTTAATCTCAATATGTTTTGTGATTTTTGATGAAATAATTTACATTAATTGTTTTAATTTAAAACTGAATAACAGATAAATTTTTTAACATCAAAAGAATTAGATAATTCTTGATAAGTTTAGGCATTTTGAGTTCTTATTTTTAAGATTTGATCGATCGAAATGTAATAGTCGAACTTAAAACTACAAAAGAAAATATTTTTTGACAAGTACCCAAAAGTATTCATTAGTAGAAAGTACAGTTCCGCATCTTTTTTTCCAAATCTTAATATTGTTATTAGTGTTCTGCAGTCCAAAAGGAAAGCTAATGTAGAAAACTGGTTGTTACGACGCCAGCAGAATGCATTAATAGGTTCGGCAATTAGCAGAGACGTTCTACTAAAGGTAATGAAGAGCGTTCTAATTATATTCCTATAGTACACGTGCGGAATTTTAAATGTTATGTGTTTTGTGTTCTGCCATCGGCCTTCCTCTGTAGACCATGCTATACCATTAAATGAAACCAGATAACAAAGATTTCTACTTACTTATAAATAACTTACAATTAGTAGAAGTCGTTTGTTCAATAGTGAACTACTTATATACTGACACTTTTACGTGAAAATGTCGTCAACCAGCTTTATCGGTGAACGTTGACTATTTTTAAGTAGGTACATATGCATACTGTACAATTTCACGAATTAACTTTACCGTAAATGGTGAAATGTAAGGTAGATAAATATAAATGTCTTATATTTGTTTGTCACACTATAGTGAAAATTCAGCGGTCTCAACAAGAGCTCACGTTACAACTTATGGATAAAACAGATAATTAATTATGGTGTATTTATGTTATGATGAAATATAAAAAAACTACATTTAAAATTAAAGTACATAAGCGGTCTCATAGAGGGTAGCTAATCGAAAAATACAGACTATAGTTCATATTAACAACTTATTACAGTGGTAGATATTCATTTAAGATTTCTTGAAAATTTTCTCTTGTAGGTAATGAAATACCATTACCAACTAATTATTCTTATTTGTAAATTGCAGGCATATTTTTCCCTTTGTTCTGGTTGAAAAGAATTATATCAGTTCATAAAACTGAAAGTTCAATGCTGTCGCAAAAGATTTAATTCAATAATAAGGAAACCATTCATTCTTTCCACATTCCTTGTTTATCGTGAAACCTTATAAGTGTTTCAATAACTGCCTGATAAAGGCAAACTTTACTGCCTGAAAGAAACATAAATGTACCATGTACTTGTAAGTACGTGAAATCTATTCGTTGGACCCGCAACGATGAGATTTATCTTTAATAACATGAATAATATTGCCCTATTATATCATAATTAAGAAACATACCGAACAAATAAAACAATAATAATAACAACAGAACGTGTTAACAAGCAATTTTAATAATTTGTTCTAGAAATTAATTCCTCATAAACGCCGATCAATTCATTAAAATAAACCAGTTAATTACGCTCTGTATGATAATACAGCGTGATAACAGAGGTTGGAACAAAATTCATAACTTTCATAGTGAACAATTAAAAAAAAAAGCCGAGACGTCGCTTTTTTACAAAAGAAATTGTATTTAGAAATGAAACAAACGCAAATAATTAACAAAATGTAACGTTAATGTTCAAATTGTATCAACAACATTTGGTACTGACACTTTGCTCTAGTAGTTATGTTCCCGGGCAATGATATGAAAATATTTGATTTTAAGAAGATGGAGTTCCACCTCACTTTAGGGTAGAGGTTCGGCAATACCTTGATGATACTTTTACTGAAAAATGGATAAGGTGAAGAGGATTTCTTGAGGGCCCGTCTCATTCCCCTGATTTGAATCCTCTGGATGCTTTTTAAATCGCACATGAAAGTTATGAATTTTATTCCAAACTTTATCATCATGCTGGCTGTATGAACATTTTATTAGGAAATACCTATAAAATTTATTTTTGAGAATACATGATAATAATCCTAGCATAAATATTTGCTAAATTCTCTAAGGGTTGTCTTACTGATGACTTAGTGCAGTAAATAACTTACGGTAGTACGTTGACAACGACAAGGAAGACAGAGATTTACGCCCTCAATTAAATAAAACATCATTAAATTCGCTTTAAGTATAAGTTCAATTAGCGAAGTAATTAATTTGTTTGTTGCTTAACATTCGCGGCGTACGATTTGTGATCATTTAAATACGGTGTACAGCCATAACTTACACTGTAAAAGGTTAACAGTGTCGGTGATTGCGAAGGGAGTAGAGAGCAATAGGAATTACGCATTAATCGTGGTAGGTGGCTTTGACATGCGGTCGATTTTCCAAGGCTGTGAAAACCACGAACTGTTGCAGTTGACAAGCTCAAAATGCGTGGGTACATTTGTTTTATTGTTGTAATTATTCTTTTTCTTAACGTGTCCATTAAATTACGACAAATAATGGGAAACACAGTCACGGCTATCAAGCGAAATAGGTTAGATATATCTACAGTATCGTTAAATCGTTAAGAAGGGTTGTATAGATCGCTGTGTAAGCGCCGCGGGCTATAATCAACAGCAGTACGTTTGTAAATACTTCTATAGGCACATACGCAATTATGTCCGCGTAATACAAAACATTAGAAGAGTGTTCTGGAAGAGGTCCCGATCTTTCGGTAATAATATAAATAGGAAACTGATTTGAGACGAGATAAATCGGTTAACTGATATACGGAATTTGTGTGAATGTACAAAAAACTACGAAATACTGGGCGATAGAAATATAGTGTTAGGTAAATAAGCGTTTGTGACTATAAATAATTAGAAGTATGTAATTACTGCGAAATAGTATAACACTGTTATATAAATTAATTGTTAAGATTTGTTTAAAGAATTTCGTTACATTGTGATAAATACAATATAAAGAAAAGTGACATCTTAAAAGCTTTCCACTATTCATTTGTTTTGAATGCCTTGTGTCATTCTGTTCTATTTAGTTGAACATCCCTGGTATCCTCCCGCATGACAATTTTCCTTTGAGATAACAAAATTTAATCGTTAAAGCTACATTTAGTAAACTGAAAGGGTGATTTAGTGTGATGATAGAATTAACTGGTAGAATGTGCAGGCGACGACCATTGATTACCGTCTTCTGGTAAAAGGGATGTACAGTCTGTTTTCTCAATTTTAGGCTATTAAAATCATCAGGCCAGTGTGCAGTGAATTGACAATTGGGTACTACACGAGACCTTACACGTTTAGTATTTTCATTAAAACCAGAGTGAAGAGGTCGAAGGTTGTCTTGGTCTTTAATTGTTGCAGGATCTATTAACGATTCTTAAATAAACTGGAACCGTTAGGGAGCCATTAATTAATCACGTAAGGGTCTCCAGGGAGAGGGGTTAAGAAATATCGATGTGACCGAGCAGTGGAGGGGGCGAGGTATCAAAGCCATTCTTAGGTAATATTTTAGTACAATTCCACTGGAAGTTTATCCAACTGGCTCATCATTTCACTTTATACTTTAATTTTGTAATGTTTTCCGCAAATGTCTATTTTTTATTTAAGGAATAGTATACTCGTAGAATCCAAATCTATTAAATTAAAACCTTAATTTAATTTTTATCTTTTGATAAAAGAGGAATAATTTAGACTTGTATTAGTATTTATTAGGGAGGGAGGTACAGTAAATTGAGAATCGGATAGCACAAGAGACAAATATTCATTCAATATTTATATCAATACAAGAGATCGAAGATTATTATAACCTTAAACCATTGCTGTCTCTAGGATCTTTACTGAAACTCTTAATCTGCTTAGAAATTCATCAAAAATTTGTTGTCAACAGAAACAGTTGGGTAGGACGAATTAATTCCTGGCGAATTAATTTCTGGATGAATAAACGAATTTATTTCTCAGGAATTGTTTCGTTTTGAAAAAGCAAAACATCCACAAATTATTTCGCTTTGCAAATGAAACAATTCCTGAGAAATAAATTCGTTTGTTTCCGGTTTCCTTTCAAAACTCATTAAATGACTAACTACAATTAATATATCAACACAATAACACAACAAGAAAACACACCGGTAATTATTCTCGGGAGGGGGGGTAGGGTGGGTTACGTTAGGTTAGGTTAGGTTAGGTTAATTTTTTTTGTAAATTTATTTCTTTTATTGTTTTCCCCCGCTAGGGCAATCAATTTTACATTGCTTAAAAAAGCCTTTCAATCGCAAACAGTCATAGCGATGCATTCGTTTTTGTCTATTTACAAGAATTTCTAGAAATTGATTGACTGTAAATTGAGGAAACATTTCTAACAAGTTATTTCGTCTTTTAAAATTGATAAAATATTTCTAGAAATTATTTCGTCTTTTATATTTTCATCAGGAATTAATTCGCTCATTTACAGAAATTGGACCAGGAATAGTTTCGTTTTGAGAACGAATGAATTTCTCAGAAATTAATTCGTAAAAAAATCACAAATAGTTTCGCTTCCATTTTTTTCGGGCAAATTGCTCCAGGAATTAATTCGCAGTTGCCCCTCTAGATTCTTCTTTTACCAAATGATGACTGATTCATTGGTGGATTTCTTCACGTTGTTAAACCAGTGCTAATGGCCATCCATCACGTTAACCTAATCCTAGTTTGCATATTTATTGAGAAAACTGTCCCTATATGAATTTTAAGAGAATATTTGACTTGAAAATAATTTTTAGTAACTGTTTTTTCAGGATTTCTGAACATTCAAGACAATTTGACCAAATATTTGGTGCTTTTCTGGAAATACGTATTTTTTCAATTATCGACGAAAAGTAATAGAATTTGAGGCATGACACTTCACTCTAAAGTTATTAATTTCTAATATTTCTTATAATTATCTTCCAGCAATTGCCAAGTGTGATAAGAGTGATTATGTTATTCTGATATGCAAATTTCCAACTGTCTTGTTTAAGGTACCCTTTAGGCTTGTCAGATTTTTCTTTTTATTTTTACCTAATGAATATTTCAACAACAGATAACTTCCAATACACTATCGTAGAAAGGAAAAATAAAAATTAGCATCTTATCAAAGTATTATTGTATTCCAAAGAAACAAAAAAAAAATACTTTCTGGAAAGTTTCTTGACCTACGTTTTAAATCCTTAATAATCCATAAATTTCTGTCTACTTATGTAATTACTTCAAAGATTGAAGGATTTGATTAATTTAATTTTTTGCGGTATAACACTAACTAAGACCATATAAACTTACAAATAGTGCTCCTTTTCTCAATGTAATACTTACAAAAACAGGAGCGCTGTTCTCGTACACGTTATACCTAATTGTACAGGTATAATAAACTCTTAATAACCCAATCCAGTTAATAACTGAAGTAATCATAAAAATGTTATTAATGCATCGATACGGACGAAGATGAACCTTATACGAGTTTAAGGATTAACGGCGTTTTACCTAATTTATTAATGTAAAATTATAATCGCAAAATATATCTAATTAAACTGACACTATATTAGATCTTCCAAGAAAAGTAACTTCATTCATTAACAAATGATCCTAGTCATTTTAATTGCCACGCTTTCTTTACAGGCATTAAAAATTTTATGGTCACTAAAAAAACAAACAGTTAATTGCAATTACGAGCTGTTTTTTACTTAATAGCTGCCGGAACAAATGTTACAATTGATTTCGTAGTTAAGTCCATAAGAAGCCATTCACTGAGGCCACAAGCTTCATAAAATTTAAGCGAACCTTCTTCAAATATTTGCTTACACGACTTTCCTCAATTTTTTCCTATATAAAAGAAACCACTCAACGCACATGAATTACGTACGTACATTCTCGACTAGAAGATCACTAAATAATGAATGAATGAATTATTTTTAGGGAGAAATAAGGATATGTATTATGTATAAGTTTATCGGATGTGGAAGAAATTGCAAAGTTTTTTTTTTATATCGGTGTAGACTGTATTTTTTGCCGGAAGTATACTTTTAGTTGATTTATGATTTCAAAAGTTAAATAAAAAAGGGGGATACTTTAAAGACAAGAAGTTTCCCTTATCGACCCTACATTTGATTTTATTTTATCATAACCTTCTGAGAAGTAGATAGTGAAAGGTAAACAGATAAAGGGCTGAACTTTTAAATAACGTTAGAAAATCTAACTTACCCCGGGGGAAGTGTAAGGATGAGTTCACTGAGACAAATCCCTCGAGAAATCGATAGGATTTATAGGTACTCTTATTCTGTCATCATCTTTTAGCCCAAAAAACTGAAGAAGACTTATGAGCTATAACAGTGGTCAACTTTTAATAACCATAGCTAAAAAACAAACTCTGCACGATAGATTTATCCATTTATCCATACAAAACAAATTGAGCTTTTCCTGCTTTAAATATTCGGGATGATGCTTTTTGAAATAATATACCTACTTCTTTCGCGTTAGATTTTAGATGTAGATACATAAATATGTAAAATACACTGATGTAATTAAATCTTGACGCATAATTAAGTTACGTAAAGAAGAAACATCGTCTTGAAGACGGAAATGGTTGAAATGTCGCACACATTATAGATAAGAAAGAAATTTCGCAATGTGTCTGCTCAATTTTTGTAGGACAAACAGGTAAATACGTACATAATAGATTAAAGGAACATTTAGCTACCATAAAACGTCAACGTTGCTTGTGATAATAAAATACTTTTTATCTTCTCAATTGAACTCCAATTTAATGTGGACGATTAAATATACAAAATTATTTAAATCAGGGAAGCTTTCCTCTATTTATCATAGAAAACTTTTTAGATACACACGTGTTTGACCCATTTCTAATGTGGACATTATTAGTAGGTACCCACAAAATTATCAACTGATTAATCAGTAGTAGTTAGTGAAAGACTATGTAACATTAAGAAGAAAGCTACAAGAGAGAAGGGTTCAAAGGAAAACTTAAATTGTCCTTTAAGTAGGTCTCTGATTTAACAAAGTCATCTCCTCTAATTACAACCCCTGGCGATTCTGAAAGAAGCATCCGGGTACCTATTTTGAGTAATTCAATATCCTGTTTATAACAGCGAGTATCTAAGTATATCCCATAAAACTTATTCTCGCCTTCATTAACCACCCAACGTTGACGTTGCTTGGCGTGTATTAGATCTATGAATAATACATTTACATGCATTACTTTTTTATGCTATCTCGCACGATCGAAGATGCTAATCGAATACCTTCATTTGTGCCAGTGTCTCTTAACTGTTAGTGGTTCTTCGTACTCCGTTGTCGCCAGTGACACAACTCTGTAGGTGTTAATGTATACACACGTACCTACACATACACACACATAAGCCTGTTCCTTTTATAGTTGCTGTCAACTATTGCACGGTGTTTTTAACCGTAAGATTATGTAAGATTTCGCATATGTTATTCAAAAGAAGTACGATGACGATGAGGCGACGACCACGACGACTTCGGACTCTTATTATGAGAATCGAACAATGACTTATGGTTACAATATATAATAAGTACACATATAAACATCTGAGAGTGTTCTTCTGCGCCGAGGAAGAGCCCAGAGCCAGATAGTTCGAAGGCAAAAAGCACGACGTCAAGGGCAAAGGTGGTTGGTTGGATAGATGGATGCCATCACGATGATCATGCATTACGCGTGTCTCTACAGGATACGCAATGTAATTATGAAACCTCTGAATATGCAAAATCTTTACATGGACGTTTGTGTGCAAGTGTTCTGTTCTACCCACGAATCCGGCCGTTCGTTCTTTCATTATTCGTTCGTTGGATGGAATTTTAAATATTTTTTTTTTCCAATCGGATGTGCCGTTCTGTACAGTCATCTTCTTAAGGTTATTGTCATAAGTTACCCACAAAAGATAAAATTTGTACACCATTTCAACTTCGGAGATTATATTTAATACCTTTTTGTTGTGCTGGTGCAAGGGTAAAAAATTTATCAATAGAAATTGAATTATCAAAATACAACATTATACAGTAGAACTCCGGTTATCTGAGGTAATAGGGTAATTGAAAACTCGGATAAACAAGATTTATTTTTTATTCATTCAAACAATTTATGGTGGCTAAATTTCATTAATTTCCTTCCTGAGGATGAAGAGTCCTAATTTACGAGCCGCTTTTCTATTTTAATGAGGTATATTTTCCAATGTCGAACTGTAACCTCACCTACTCCCTAATCTAAACTGTAATTGACTCTCCTACTTCAATTTCTCTGATGCATTCGTATTATTACACTTAACCATCAGAACAAGTACTACTAAATTAATTATAATAGACATTTACCCAATTTTATATGGTAAAAGTGTCCAAATACCTAATATACATATACATATTTTAAAATGTCAGTTATTGTGGGCAATGGACGCGCATACCTCGGATAATAAGGATCATCGATTGGCTCGGTTAATTGCGACTCAATTGATATCGGGGTTCTACTCTATCAAGATCAACACGTTGAGTCAATACCATTAGCTCAAAATCTTGAATACGAGGGCGGATCAAATAATAGCCTTTTTAAATTGAGCGCCGGATAGTTGTTCAAAGCGCATACGGGCGTTAGTAACTTAAAGTGGGGATATTAGGTGACACGGAAACGACTCGTCGTATTGCTTGGTTAGTAGCTATCACAATGAGTGAGAAAGAGATGCATAGCAGCGTTGCGCAACGGATTATTCTTAAGTTTCTTACACGTGAAACCAGCTGAAATTTTGCGCAGATTGCTAGCAGAGTTCGGAAATGAAACGCTTTCGTGGCAACGGGTAAAAGTTTGGTGCAAAGAATTTAACGAAGGGTGGAATCATGTCGAAAATGTAAATCATCCTCGTCGCCCGCGCACCAGCATATCGCCGGTTAACATTGCACGCGTTAGAAATCTTATTGAAGGGGACCACCACGCCACTATGCTTCAGATATCTGTTGAATTCGGCATCAGCTATGAGAGTGTCCACACAATTATAACGAAAAACTGGGGATTCCGAAAAATTTCAGCTCGTTGTGTCCCAAAGTTGCTGATTGAAGACCAAAAAGCTGTTCGAGTTCGCATCGCAGCTTTAACTCAGGCCCAAATTAGTGAAATGCACTAGACTCATTCGGAGCACCATCCATATAGCCCAAACTTATCCCCTTGTGATTTCCACATGTTTGGACCCCTCAAAGAATCACTAGGAGGCGGGCGATTTCAGACTGATGAACATGTGGAGGCGTTTGTGCGCAACTGGATAGACTTCCGCCCTGCTTCTTTTTATGAAAACGAGATGAAAAAACTACCAATCCGTTGGGAAAAATGTATAATCAAACAAGGGCTCGTTTATATTTGATCCATCCTCGTATATACGTATAGTTCTCACCAGCACACTCAAGAGGATACCTGTTGCATTCCGGTATTGTCTGCTTTGTTGATTTTTTTTGTGATTTCCTTTGATCGTGTAGGCAAATGCTAGGGAAGTAATATTTCTGGATTAGTGGGGTTGTATACTCATGCTCACTATAGCTATCAAGTGAATTTCTAAAAGAGGACTACAAAGGGCCTTCTGCCCTAACCACCAGAGGGTGGGTCAGTGGGATATGTCATGGGCATTCACTGTAGCCATCAAAATGAAATACACTTATGCTATTTTATGGCATCTTTTCATTTCTCCTTCTGGTTTAGTTATTGTTTGAGATGTACGAAGGTAAAAACCAAACTGTGTACTTTAAAGAAACATTGTCCAACTTTCGAAATATTTACTGGTCAGGCAATAACCTTGTCTAGTGGTTTTCCTTATCGCCTTTACCAAAAGCTGAAACAAAAACTTGAACCATTTGATTAGCATCGGATGGTTTGTAGATTCCCATTTAATTTGCAACCTGGTGTCCTTTTATAGTTCGATGCAGGCCAACATTAGTGAGATATGGAAATCGGTTTCCACGTATCGTGTGTACGTACAGTACCTATCGTAGTAGGCGACCTGGCTCACACCTTGTCCATTCTTTGTTGTACCAGCAACAAAGGTCTATTTTTCATGAGAAGAACAGTTACTTAACCGTTGATTTTTCAGCGTTCACTCTGATTTACAAACGTGTGACATTTTTGGTCTTGCGCGCGCTCACGCACCTTAGCCCACCGCACAACACCCAAGTACCTACGGACAGTACCGACGTATGCCCACCATCATCAGGGTCAGACAGAATCGATTATTTTGACGAATGACATGCTACATACAGCACGACTGTAATAAAAGTCGCATTGTTACGATTTTGACGTAAATTATGCGCGTCTCGACGGCATTACAATGCCTGAAAAAACGTCGACTGTCACTCAGGTTTTTAATAGTCGGCATCTCTGTCGTTTTTCAAAGAATGGACGAATGTGCTGCGCTAGTTCATCAATGAACTGCTAACTGGGGTCGTTGACCCTTCAAGAACTCTTCTCACAACAGCGACTAGGTAGGTATGTAGAAAATACACACACACACACACTCATATAAACATACAAAAGTAAATATACGTACACATATTTCTTACATACACAGGTATATGTATTATAGGTACGTAGGTACTAACATTAATGCGTATATTTTATAGTATTGTGGTATGTATTGTTTCTGTTTGTTCAATTTGAAAGGCCTGAGATAAATGCCTATGGTGTGTACTAACAAGAGACGTAATCTATGGCTCTCTCGAACTCACTTTTCCACCTGTTATCTCAGCTACGTATCAAGTAAATCGTAAAATATATTTTAAATATCCATCCCTACTCGCGTTTACTGTGGTTAGTTTTATCCCCGTCTTCAGAGGAATTCGAGTAGAATCAGCTGATCAGAAAAGGATTATGATTGGTCAGGTGTCGAGACAATATAGAATCCTGAATAGTGATCACAAAAATCTCCTGAATAATGATATTGTCGTAGAAAATACCATATCGTCTTCTTTGTTTATTGTGAAGAATAGGGAAGATTTTAATAATTCATGGACACATTCAGAGAAAGTTTTGAATTTTATTACCGAATCCTAAACCTCAAACGCTTACATAAAATGCTTATTTAATTGGTTTGTTCACAAAAGGGCCTGAAGTAAAATTATTTTAAACATTTTTGAACACAAACCACCAAAGCTTTGGGGAGCTTTGAGCAACTTTTTCTGTGGATGATGAGGATTAGCATTGAAATTTTTACACATTTTCTTCAAATCTACAAATAGAATAGTTTTGACCCAAATGTCATAACCCAAACTTCCCAATAAATCTAAGCACGGAGGCACATAAGTGAAATACTCTTCTGATTTTGTTGCAATCTTACATTACAAGAATGATAATTTTACTATTATATAAACTATTTCGAATTTACTTCATATCGCACATGTTATAAATAAGAAATTTCACAAAGTTTTACTCGACTTTTCCACACAAACTACTAGATATGTAAATACAACACTTAAAGAACATTTGTATGCATTCTATATCATAGAGAACATTAATTTCAGGATAGTTTTACCAAGACAACATTAGTGCTGACCAATATTCCGTTAAATTATTATGCATGTGTGGCACAAGTACGTTAGAAATGATACTTATAACAAATAATACTAAAAAGTTAAGAAATATTTTGGCAATGATAACCCGTTTTCACTATACGTTTATTAAGTTTTTCTAAAACGTTTAGAAATAAAAATGAAATGCTTTGCAGTAGGTAGACACAATTTTCTTTAAAAGGCATTTAAAAAAATGTTATCTTGCTTCTCTTGTTATTAAGATTCACCCTCTCAAACAATTAATTTTGCCAGCAGACGACAAATTATGTACATATTGTTGAAAAATTTTCAAAAGTGAAATGCTGTATAATAAATAATAAATCTTCATGAATTGAAGTTTGAAAACTCAGCGTTAGTAAGTAAGTACATTCGTTTGTACGTATGTTATTAGGCAAACAAAAACATTAAAGAAGCTACAAAACCTTTTACGATATTACTTTTGTAAAAGTAAACAAAAACAAAAGTCCTGAGCCTTTCCACAACATGGAAAACGTTGGTAAACATTTTAGTGTTGTTTTACGAGTAATTTGCCACAAATTATGTGACAGTTAGGAGTTTCGACGTACTCATACGGCCCCACTGAATTGAAATACCCACATATTTTGCAACGTTTCAGCTAATTATGTAAACATACTAACTAAGTAGGTAGGTAGGTAGGTATCTGAAGTGAGTTTGCCGCGGTGTATGGCAATCGTACCAACTATTGCAAACGAGCAATTTACAAACTATAATATCTCGACTGTGTGGTACAGCGTACAGCAACTGTTGGTAGATATATTAGCATAATTGCGAAACATCTTATACAAGCGAAATATATGTGTAGTCCAACAACAGTTTGTTTACATCCAAGACGACGTGCCATTGACATTGTTACAAAATTTCTAACAATGAAAGTTGTGTCCTTGATTTCGATTTTTTTATTCGAACTCTGTAACCGGTGAGATTGGTCGTGTAGAACGAACCGAATCGCATTTTATTGTCTAATTAAGTCCAGGACAATAAAGCACTGGTTTCTAAATTAAACTTCGTTTCAACAACTCATCTTTAATTTTGTATTTTTTTTATCTAAACATTGAATGGCTCAAAAATATTTTTTTCTACGTATATACATCCATTAGATATCAGAAAAAGTTGATTATGTACCAATGCAAATCAGCAATAAAACCGAAGCTTCAAAAGGTATGAAATAATTTTTATAATTTGAATGAATTTTTGATTTAAAAAACTTTCAAAATTAAAACCACACACCGGCAAATTTAAAGGAATAACAAGCACAAATCTGTAAACATTGTACCTGACTCATCAACGTCCAGGCTAAAATTTTGCACAAATTTATTTTAGTTTCTGTACAGGGCATAAGAGAGGATATTTTAAAATTCAACCCCTAAGGAGGTAAAATGCTGTTGCTTACGTTTGTCAAACGATTGTATAATTTTTTTGTTTAGATGAATATGAAACTTCCGAGCTTATTTTTCAAGTCATGGGGGAAGTTTGAGAGATATTTATTATCGTCAATTTATTTTCAATGGTTAATGGAAATGATAAAGAGATGGGTACAACAATATCAGGAAAATACACTAAAAGTAAAAAAGGGCACAGTGTATTCAGTATCAGATTGTTAATTTGACACTGAACTCTATTTTAGAATAAAAAATGGCATGTTCGAAATCTCCATAGAAATATCCAATAATTAATTGCTTGAGATATTTTTTTTTTATTTAGTTCCTTTTCCGTTTGTCGGATTTGTTGAAATTTGCTGAAATCTCGTCACTTTTACGTGAAATTTTTACTTAATAGAGGAAAGGAAATTACAAGTTTTCTTCCAATTAAAAAGTTAATGTGAGATTCAACAACTGGACCCTTTCTCCCATTTTGAGCTCACGTAATTATTGAATGTCTCTTAACAATGCATTTTCATTGTACCACTCATTTCACTGCATAACTGGTAAAGGTAGTTATAAGGCAATGTATGTTCATTAATTCCAACGCGTGTGGTCGGCTAAAGAGAGTGGATGTAGTGTGTGTATTAGGAGCGTGTAACAGCGTACGTAGTTGATCAAAAAGTGTTTGGTGGTATGATGGTATATTTGTACGAATTTGATTTTAGGGTAAATAAAAAGCCTAAGAAAATGCTGTTGTGTTATTTTTCCTGGTGTTTTCTCTAACAATAAGGAGGTAAAATCTGTTGCGTTAAACCTTCGACCAGCCTACAATTTAAACGTTGCTATAATTCATGGATTTATTATAATGTCACTCCAATGTTTCGTTTTTCTTTAAAGATATGCGTCATTTTCATTTAAAATTACTTATTTGTTAAATCGTATGGAATTGAATAAGTTCGGTTGACAAAATTGAATTAACGTCGAAATAAGTGCATATTAATTAGTTAATTTGATGTGACAGTGACGTTCAATGACCGGAAGGAAACAGAGACCAATTAAAAATCGAGCAAAGCCGACCACGACGACACGGTACTTAATCAGATCGAAAAAATGAAAGTTCAAGGTGGAGAAATATATTTCCGTACTCGAAATGTCCATAAGATTCATACATACATATACAAACAATGAAATGGTGCCCTCTAATCGAGGAAAGGAAATAACCACTAATTAGTATCTTTCATCATATACTAGGATAAAACGACGTATGTAGTTATCGCAGCTTTCTTACTAGGTAACTCAGGTAGGTTAATGATCGAGAAAGTCATTGTATGCAAATGAAACAAGAAGGATACATTTTACTAATGATTGGCAGCTATTCAATTCGTTCGAATCTGTATTTAGCCATTACCTACTCCTCCACATATATCGTGTAGAGTTTGCTAATCAACAGGCTACCTGCGACGTTTATATTCGCCATTTTAGACTAAGTTATTCAGCTGGAGACGGAAGAGAAACTGAAATTTGATAAAAGAGTATATCTGAACGACCTCCATGACCAAAACAAGGAGCAGGAGAGACTACTTTTTCAACAGCTGATTCCAGCGACCGACTTGGGTCCGATTTATGAGTCGTTTGACCACATACATAGAGACTGTTTGTTTTCGCAACGACATGGAAATTCTATGAAATCGGCACAACAATTAGATTCCAGGGACGTGCCTTTTGAAATTTATGCCAAAATTGTGTAAGACGAGAGAAACTACAAAAAAAAAACGACAGAACTACTTATAGCGATACATACCTAAAGTAAATTAATCATTTTAACAATATCGTCAGGTCGACGGATGGATGGAAACTTACCTTCGCTCCTTCCTATCTTTAGTTAGTATTCATATTCTCCAAAAGTTTCCCTATTCCACCAAAAACATTTTCATGTGTAGCTTGGCCGTTTTATTTCACACACGATGAACGAATGCCTATGAAATCTTCGTAACGGTAGCAAAACGGCCAAGCATCACGTTTTGACTAAAATGTAGAGTATGTGAAGTTCGGCTTGGGAAAGTAAGGGCGCATAGTTCAAGAATCTTGGCTCTACATGAGATCTGACCACTTTTTCATAGATTTTGATTAAGGTGTAGTGTAGAGCTTGTAGGTTTGGAGCGTGTAATCTTTAGAGCTTGGCTTTATACGAGATCTGATAACTTTTTCACAGGGTAAGCTATGTAGACTCGTCTTGGCAACATTTTTACATGAAAATGTTTTTGGTGGGAATTGATTTATTTTTGTAAGTTGGTTAATGGACTTTTTTGAGTAATTTGGACCAGTAACTACTGTAACAAATAATACGAACGAATTATAGAATTATACGACTACGAAATTACGAATATGAAATGCAAATATTTCCTAACAATCGATCATCATTCGCAGTAGAAAAATGTCGATAGCGTATTTCAAAATACAGTCAGCGCCATCTAGTGACGTCGGCTGATGTCACCGTCACTATTATACCGTGTTTAAACTTTCACCCCATTTTTAAGAGTTAGGGGATGATTTTCAAAAAAATATGACGTTCATATTTTTTTATTTGTTATAAGTATTTTATAATTTTTTTCATACGATATATCTAGCTTTTCAATAGCTATTACTGCACGATTATGTAGTTAGTGTAAATGTAGTGCAAGTCTCATACAAACTTCCACCTTCTATTCCGAGGGGATAGGTTAGGTTAGGTTTGGTTTTTAAATTTTTTTGTTGTCTTTGTAGTAATATTAGCTTACATACCAAATTTCAGCCTTCTAGGACTTCAGGAAGTACCTTAAGAGTTTTGATGATCAGTGAGTCAGTCAGTGATGAAATCGGGGGTTTTTAGACATTAATAAAATCTAAAGTATAATAGCTACGACATTCAAACTTTGTATGTTTAATGATTGTACTGGTGTCATTATATCTTGAAATTTTTAACTATTTAGCATCATCCAAACCAAAGTTATGAGAGTTCAAAAAAACGACGAAACGTTTCGAGAAAAGATAGGTAGTGCCCTTGCGCTCCGCTCGTCTTGGCGGGGGCACTCCCGTGCCCCCAGATTTGCGAATAATAATCTAGTCTAGATCTTCCCTTTCTGTATTTAATATCTCTATGTTTTCACACCACAGAATGTGTCCTACCTTTTTATTGATTTCTGAAGAAGTCATTTAGGAGTTTTAAAATTTACGTGCATATCCATTTAGGTTTATGGTAAAATCGTTCTGGAAAACCTCTAGAGGTCATTATAAAATCTCCATGATACTTTAAATAAATGAGTTTTCTTTGGTGAGAAAGACCCAGAAATTATTTTGCTGGTTTGAGTCTGGTCTCAGTGTAATTATAATGGACCCATGGGAGGATCATTATGTTCCACTCTTTTACATACCTACTTTGTTTATTCCAAATACGATACAGTCAGGGTTGTGTAGATATAAAGTATGTAATTTAATTGGTATTTTATCGCCATGTTGGGCTAAAGTAACTTAGTATAAAATGCGTCACGGTTGAACAACTCCAGTTCCAAAAGAAGGTAAACGATTCCGAAAAAAAAAATTATTTACAGGCGAGTCACATACAGACACGGTTTTCACTACCTAATTGTCCCAGATCTGCGGAAGTGTCCGATTTCGGCCGATAATAGTGAGTGAAAGACAAGTAAATTCGGCATGATGAAAAAACTAGAGGTAGTGAAATTAATAAAATGAAACGCCGCGTGCGGTGACCTTAAACTGACCACATCTAAAAGGACACGTAAATGTCTCACGCACATGTGTTTTAACTTTCCGTCGCAATTACGGAACACATAACTAAAAATTTTATGTGATATGCGTATGGCTTAGCTAGTATTTTGTACGCACAATTTCGCCTTCTTGGTGCATAATATATTTATGAAAGGACATGCGTAACCACGTTTTATTTTTAACCTACTTGTACAAAGACCGTTTAGGTACATTGTAAAACACTTTCTTTACGCTCATAATGTGAATTACATATGCACATATTTAGATATTTACGTATATAGGTACTTTGTTTTTTGTTTCTTTTTTGTTTTGTGAAATTCTCTTCTGGTTTTCTATTTTAGTTGTCAGGTATATAAACTGTTTTTAACACGAAATTTTGAAACTTTACATTGACATAAAGGGACTAACTACTTTCTAAAAGTTGTTGTGTCTATTTATTTATTTATATTATTCATTTTAAAATGGGATACATTTTTCGAGTTTTTCAACACCTAGATTATCTAGTTATTGTGAAAATGAATTTCTAGTGCAGATTGATAAAATCAGTGTAAAAACTAAGTACTTGTTAAATGGTATAATAGGTCTGTACACAGTGGGCAAATTTGGACACTTAAAGGTAAAGTATTTTCTAGAGAATATGGGAAGAAATGATGTCAGTGTCTGCAGCTTAAGTTTTATGAGAAGTTTTTTGGTGCAATCCTTGTCACATTATTTATCACCATCTCAATGATACAAGGTGGTTTTGGAAAACATGCATTTTCAAAAATCCTCTATAACTTTTTTCATGACGAAAATTCTTTATGGGGTAAGGGTAATTGTTCTGAAATTAAAAGTTTAATTGTTAACAAAATAAAAATTAATTTCGCATATGGAACACCCTGTATATTTTCAAATAAATAAGAACTATCTTCAAGATATATCACTTTACAGGTTTCATATTCTTTAGTTTCAGCAAAAAGGCTTTGGACAGAAGCAATGTCTGAAGTTATTGTTACAATACAAAAAAACTGGATGGTTATTATTTAAAATTTACGTTAGCAATACAGTCCCTCAATGTCATATCAGTTTTAACAGCAATTAGAGCTAGTTATTCATAAAAATTGACACCGACATCTCATCTAAAGTACAGTTTACCTTTAAAAATCTCCAAATTGTCCCACCCATGCAATTGAAAATGCAATAATTGAGAGACAAAGTGCCGAGTCTTGTCGAAGGGGCTGAACGGGCTGAGGGGTAAGAAGATGATCAAAGAAGCGTTGCCCTACTCTATAAGACCGTCGTCCCATTTTGCCATTTACCCCATACCCGAACCAAACGATATTCACGTTAATATTTTTACCTCTAATTATATCTGACAGTTTGTGATGTACCATTTCGCAGAAAAACACCCGTTAATTACTGTGACGTGTTCAGTCACGGAAAACACAATTAACAAAACAAAAATAACTAATTTATTTAATTACTAAAGTTAATTTGACTACACTACAGTTATAAACAAGTCTACACAATTTATTTCACTGAAAAGTCTCTTTTCCCGCTCGCCTCTGTGTGAACACTATCTATCGCTCTGTATAATTTAGACACTATCTATCTATCGCCTGTTGTTCGCCTATCGATCGCTTCACTTCCAAACATCAGCTGTTCACTGTCAACTAACTCGGTGTGTGCGTCTCGCCTTTATATAGTCTTTTCAGCCTTTTTCTAGGGAATTCTACAGCCGTCTAGTAATCCAATTGTTTTCCCATTGATCTTTGCTGGTGTTTTCTAGATGTTTCAGGAAAGCCGAGAATATTCCTTATGTATTCAGGGAAGATGTTCGTTAATTATGCTCACACCAACTTAATTGGCAAGTACTCGTAACATTACGTTATCTCAAAACATGGAGAGAGAAGTCCAGAAAAATCTCATCAAATTTCTTTTAAGATAGGGAGATCATTGAAAATCATTGAAAATCTCACGCCACCCTCTCAATTTAATGAATTATTTGATTTCTTTTCTTCTTTTAATTAAAACTCATTAGAGGATGACTCTTACGTGAGGGCGATGTTCCTGCTCCACAACATCTTATTAAATTTCAATAAGGATGAAGGGATCAAAATATAAAATAGAAGCAGAACAGCTCACGCAATAAATGGATCTCCCTAAACCAAAAATTGAATAAGTTGTAAATATATTTATTTATAAATTCGTAATTTGAAATAATCTTAAAAGAAATTTAGCTATTGATTTGTTTTTTTATCAATAGCAGGTCTTATTTAAAGTATTCTTTGTTAATGTTATTAATTAGGTATGATAACAAATAACATAATAAATATGGTAAATAGGATCTAAAGAATTTTTAAAGGAATTTTAATATAATTAGGGTTTTGACTATTTTTTTATTTCCTTGTTTGATTCCCTAAAACTTTGGATGTTGGTTGAAATTTGAGTGTCTTAGAAATTAATAAAGATACTGATTCTGAGATCTGGATAACGTGCTGCTGCCCTAACGTAACTTAGGGAGGAGTTATCACTTTTCGTCTTAAATTAATACGACGAAATTCAATATTTTATTTTTAATTACAAGAATAAAAACAATCACTGTAGGAACAGTTTATTTAAAACGTAAATGTAAAACAATCACACAAAAAAAGCAACAAAGACGTAAAATACTGAGAACAACGATAACAAATCCAACAGAGAAAAAGAGCAAAAAAATACGAGATATGATGACCGAATGTCTTGACGAATGCAATCTAACTACTGCTTGTAGGGGGTGGCGGTGCCTTCAAAAATGGTCAAAATATGAATAGGTACCTTAATAAACATTCCAATGACATGTGTCGGCAGAGAGGCCTCTTTATTAGCTACAAAAAAGCAGATATCGAGGTACTACGACAATTGATAGACTCAACACGGTCGCCTTTCTACCTGAAGGGTAGCTGTATTCGTTAATTTCAGTAAATTTGAAATTTTGGTAAATAACTACAGATAAATAAATATTTTAAGTATGAAAAAGCTCAACAACTGAATTGTGTCAATTGTCCGTATCTTCATAATATCGTGCAAGAAAGACACAGAAATAAACAATATTAAAAAATTGTAAATATTATAATTTATATCCGATTTCAGAATTTTTATATTTTTCACTTAACCGATTAATATTTGAATTAGTGTCAACTGCCCTATTATATTCCTATTTTATTTTATAGATACGCTCAATTTTATCAGTGAATCTTATCAAATTGTGATTTATCGATCTCAGATGAAATATAAGTATATTTTGCTGTTGCAGCCTTTATCGGTTGACATTTCTTCATAATTCAGTACAATCTGCAAGGAAGTTGGCACCTGCGAGAAGATTTTATCTGATGAAATAAGAATGTAACTGGCTTCTGCCATTGCAACTGGTTTGTTGGTAACCTCGGGCCAGAAAACAACGATAATTATTTCTTCTTACTGCCATTAATCTGTTTAACGGTGGACAAAGGGTCCATAATTTTGCTTTGTTTCTAACATTTCGCCGTCGCGTCGCGATAAGGCCTAGGCAAGTAAGTGGTCGGGAATTTATTGGCTATTTTTTAGAATTCAAATTAATGACTTGATGCGGTCGTATAACGAAATCCAACGCCGACTACTGTCTTATCAATTGGCCTTTCTGCGTACCAAATGCTACGTACCAGATCAATCTGAGCAATTTACTTAATTATTGTGTTATTTATGGGCAGTTAATGTAAATTAAGTAGGTGCTACTGGCGCTGCTCCTTTTCTTTCTTCAATTACAACTATGGCTACAGGTCCCATAAACGTAACAAGCTATTTGAAAGACAACGTCGATTGTATCAGCCAGTAATAAACACATTTTGTACATGTATTTATTTGGAAGGGTTTCGCGCCTGGCCTGTTGTTGACATTTCCACTTTCTGACTTTAATTCACGCTCATATTGCCTAACTATAAATTTCGCAATTTATTCACGTAAGTACTATTAGTGTATTACACGATTATATAGAATAGTGTCACAAATAATAGTTTAAATTAAATGTAACAGCTATTTATAACAGTTTAAATGGCATGGGTGATCACCACAAATTAAAATAACATGAACTCGTTTATAATATTAATTAATGAAACTTTAGCGCTTTTGAAGTTTATTGATTAAAATATTAATTAATAAAAGAAAACACTAACCATAACAATTTATATACAAAATGAACAAAAACACGAAGCATATGACTAAATAAAAATATATAGGTACAATAGAAAAGTGGAAGATTATACAAGTGACAAAAATTCAAAAACCAGACAAAAGAAATAAAAACAACAAAGACAACAAAATAAATATGGACAATGTAGGTAAATTTATACTAGTGCTGGAGCAGATTGTAGACTATCTACAGACATGAAAAATAAAAAATAAAACTTTTGGGTGTTTCATTCCCACCAATGTTGGTGGGCGGGCTGTCGCTCCGGCATACACTCTAGTGCAAAATCGAAGGGTAGGGCGGAAGGCCCTCTTCAGCCTCTTTTAGGAATCGTGGGAATGGGTGGGTAGTGGTTGGAGGTAGATAGATGAGACGGACGAAATGAAGACAGAAGAGAAGTGAAAGATCATCTGTGGAATATTACTACCCCAGCATTTGCCTAAATGATCCAAGAAAATCACAGGCAGTCAGCCCCGGAATCAACAGTTGACTTCCCGAATGCTAAGCAATGATCTAGACGACTATAGACCGTGTCGCTCGGTCTATAAACAAGAAATTTACAGGCTATTTATGTGAATGAAAGGATTATTAATAAAACAGATGTGATAGAAAAAAAGTACTGAGAGTAAAGACGATGAGACTAGTTGGGAAAAAAGTAGAATTGAGCAGATAAGACAGTACAGAATTCAGGAGAAAGCAATTAAGGGTAAAACCAGCTATTAGTAAGGGATGCATGCAGGTACAGGTGAATGCGAAATTCTACGTAGAGGTAAGTGATAGTGATAGTGGAACAATAGTATTTACTTGCAAAGGAAACAAAGGCATTCACAAGATAAGAAGTCCAGAAGTCTACATTGAAATGGTATTTAACAAACATAATAAGACACAATTAGAAGGTTTAAAAAATAAATTTGAAGTAACATTTAAAAAGTATTTACAAAAATTGTACGTTTCCCGCCACCAAAGCTTGTGTTACATAACAATAGAACCTATTAGGTACCTACATTGATTTTTGACCTCCTAATTTCGAGTCTAATTTGGAGGAAAATTTCCTTGAGTATTCTTTCCAAAAAGATATTTTTATGGAGAAATATTGATTTTTATATAGGTACGTATAGAAAAGAAATTCAACCAAGAAGAGTGAGTTTTAAAATTGCTTTTTATTACTTACTTTTTTGTAAAAAATATCATAATAGAGAGCAAATCATTGGTCGCTGGGGCTTTACTTCAATAAATAATCTTACAATTCCCCCGTTTGACAACTTTTTTCTTATGTATTAATTCAGGGACACAAAAAGAAACTATTTATTTTTGTTTGTTTTTAAAACAGATATTTATGCAGACAGCTGAATAAGAAAAAAATCAACTTAGAGGGTTCTCTAACTGAGGTTCTTTTTTCAGTTTCTAGTCATGTAAAGGAATAAAAAGGGATAGAGAAGTTTTTAAAGAGAGAAATAATTCTTTTCGTCTGTAATTATTCACTGAAAATCGTACCAACATAACCTGTGGAAGTACCTACCTTCAGAAAACCGTGTTGGTGCATTATACTGAAAGTTATCCAGAATGTTTAATGTTTCTCTCTCTTGTAAGAAGGATATTGAGAAAATCACGTCCTTTTTAATTATTATATGTATGTATCTAATTAACTTAGATCTAATGTAAATTATTGGTGAAGTTATCATTTAAATAAATACGGTCATATTTATTTTATAATATATATGTTATGTTGAAAGATTTAAAAAGGTTATGGAATTTTCAGGAATTTTCAGGAAACTCTTAATTTTCTAGATTTTTTTATATTATGGCAGATAATCCAAAATGTTCTCGAAATTCCACTATCTACCATTATGTAAACTATTTTCTAATTGACTAGGTTGACAAAGGAAGTTACTTGGGGACAGTTTTATTGACTAAACTTAAGAATATTAGACAATACTTCTGTTAGTTATAAAGATCTAATTGGAGCACATATTGCTCTGATATGTTAAATTATGCTTTATTAGCACCTGGGAATAGAATTTTCTATTGGAAAGTAAATTTTACACCTTCAGGGTCCGAATTACATAACCAAGAAACCTACCTACACTCCAAGGTAACTGACCTTTTTCTTGAGTGATTCGTTTGATAACAGCCTCATCACGTGATTATAGCTGAAACACGTTACACGTCTAACGAGTAAACTAAGCATGCAAATACATGATAAGTTGTGACAATGTTACGTGTATATTATCTATGTGGGTACGCATAATGTGGCGAGCAATTTCCTTTGATCGGAGCGGTTTACCGTCGCGTCTGCACTCACTGTCGTACTCTTTTTGCAGTTTCTTATATCGAAGACCTAGGAGGCAGTAACAGGCAGTAGCAACTCGTCAGTGTTGCTTACATTATAAAACTCAAAAGACAGATGAAGTAAAATATTAGAATAAAAATAAACATAGAGTCAAAAGTAAGTTAGAAGTATTAGAACGAACAAATTGTGAAAAATCTCAAGAATTTTTCAATAACATTAATTTATTTCTGAAGGCATCATAAGTAATAAAAATTATACTTTTGGAAAGAAAACTGTTGATGACAGTCTAAAGTTCAACATTTTTAAAAGTGGTGGCTCAAGCAATAAAACTGCCACCAAATGATTGCCCTTGTTAACACCTAGCTGGAATTGTCTTTTATGGCACCTTTCAAACGAAATACGTTTTGCAAATATAACCTCACTTAGAATAGATCATTGACTCTCATCTATCGTTTGCAGTGTGTAAGGTTCGAACGATTTATTTTTTGGGTAGCAATGTTAATCATTTAACCTGTTTACAGTTATATCGCCTAAACCATCATTTTAAGGAAATTAGACAGTAGTTTTGATTCTTGAAAGGGAACGCGAGCCGCCACTGATGGCATATACTTCGTAAACATACGTGTACATCGATTGTCCGTGACAAATGCGGTTACGGCCGCTCTAACATATATTATTATTTTAATAGAGCTGCACTTGCCTCCGAGCTACCACCAGATACTTCCAATAATTTCCAAACACCTGTAGGTCTTCCGAGTGGGGGCGGCCCGGAATCCGGTAGACCTCCAGGTGTCTCTTGCTTTTCTAGACTCGCGCGCGCGATCTGTGGCTGTACTTCTTGCAGCCGCCATACACTCGTAACTTCGATCTGCAAAGAATCTCTCTTATGACTTAACCATCCTTACATAATTAGGTCCTAATAAGAATACTATGGGAAAAAGGACACTTCACTTTCTTTTAGATTAATTAATGGATTAGTATTTTCCGGGATGGATACAGAAGATGTCTCCCACAGTTGGAGACAAAACGTCTATAAATCTCCAAAATAATGGACCACGGCTAATCAGCCCGGAAAATACTACTCCATTAGTTGACGCCGGCCGTGAAAGCCTAAACTCTACATTCTTTTATATAGTTAGGGAACTATGCCTCTCTGACACAAACAGGCGAATTTTTGTGAAATACTGTAAATGGTAAATCTAAAAATAAATATTGCAATCAGAAAAATATGGGGATGTTGACGAAGGAGATGAAGAAGACAATTAATTAAATGTTATATACTCATTTAATTTCGTTTTTATTAGTAAAAAGTTTGGCCAGTTTGATTTACTTATGTATAGTTTATGTAACAATTTTAAAGCTGTTAAAGTCTTTTAAAGTTAGCGAATCCATGTATTACGTATTTATACTCATCGACACATATTTATTTTATTTGTAACATAGTTTAGTTTAAGTATTATATTGGTATGTTTCACTACCCGATGGATAGATACATGACTAAAATTAAGTAGATTTTAAATCTAATGAAAGGTTTTTAATTAAACCGCAATTTAAGAACAGTTACAAAATGAAAGTGTTTACTGGAAATAGTTTATTATTACTGTGTTATGTTACCTTACACTAATGTAAGTATTTTAAAAATCCTAATAAGGAAATTGTGTAATACTAAAGTCATAAATAAACTTTGGAATTTAATTACCTTTAAATCGGTTAATCAAAATTTATTGATAAACCAGAAAGACGAGTGTATTGTCTAATTTCTTTAATGTGGCTGCTCAGGCAATTAAACTTTCAAAGAGATTAGCTTAGTTAACCGAATGACATTAGACGTTAAGGATATTAAGGGCCCCAATAATTCTTAGTATGTTTATGCAGATTAAATTTAACACGTGTTGTTAAGGGTGTAGCTAGAATTTTGTCAAAAGGGGTGGGCGAATATGAAAATTATAATATATTATTCTTAAAATACATGAAATTGATACATATACAGTTCAATTTTTTATCCAGGAAAAAAATTAAAAGGATTTTACTATAAAAGAAACTTTTAGTAGGTACCTACTAACATTCAAGGATTTTGAAAAAATTGGCAGCTTAGGGGGGGCAGGGCTCTCTGTCCCTCCCTGAGTGTTATAGAACCTTTCAGGTATACTCGAAACTTCATAACTGGTAATTTCTCCCAAGATTTGTAACCGTTTATTGTTTATTTATTTGAAACAGCCCTATAAAAGCTTCAAACTATTTAAAGATTTACAGGCACAGGTGGTTAACAAATGCCAATTCGTGTTTCGTTTGAATAATGTCATGTCATGGTATACAATTCCAGAAGGATGTTGACAACGGCCGTTTTATTACCTAATCCACCACCTTAAGAAAATTAGACAATAAGTGTTTTTTCCCTCAATTTTAGTAATATCTTGTAAGTGTAATTCCCATTGTAAGGTTTGTAGATATTTCAATATCAGAAAAAAAAGCATTTTACTAGAAGAGTTTACTCTTGTGACCACCTCCTTTTGTTCAGTATATTCACAATTATTATAATTAATAGTCTAAATTCAAATTGCAATTTGTCAGATGTGTTATAGGCGGCTTTTATAAAAATGGTAGCTGTTGATGCCTGTGATTGATTTGAATCATTATAAAACCTAATTTACTTCCCTTTATAGTGTTTGAATCTACATAATGTTCAGTTACTTGATTTCTATGGCACTTCAGATGGTAGTGATAACTGCTTGTTCGTTTCTTTGGAACACACTCGCTCTTCAGCCGAGTGGTTTATGTTTGTGTATCTTTCTCACGGAATTATTATTAATTCACAAAACGAACTCTTGCAAAGTCACCGCGTAAAGGAATAAATACCGTATGAAAATGTATATAGCAATGTTCGGTTTCATAGGAATTGCACTGGCGATAAATTGTATGTGATCTAACAAATTCTTAAATTGTATTAAATTTTACTTTAATAATATACACTGTGAAACATCAATCTTAAAGTTTTATGGAGTGTTTTTATATTATTGCTTTGCAGGATTGTAAACCGAAATCACTTCAAAAGCTGTTAAGATTAAGTTCGGGTAGGATTAAGTTACTTTAGTTTCTTTTATTATAAGTCAATTTTTCAGTACCATCCCTTGTGCCTACACTCATCTACTGACACCTAAAAAATTCCATAAGGAGTTTTTCGTGCTATTCTGCTGATCTGCCAGTCGACATTCTGCTGCACAATAGATGCCGCCGGCATCGATCGCCCGCGTATACTTTCATGACAATACACTATTTGCAGTTTGTGGTGTTACGGTTTTAAAATTCCTTGACATTTCCGGAATTAAATCTGGCAAACTCCTTCGGAATCTTAAAAATCATAAGAGTTAAATTGTGGGGCGGTCAAACAAAGCGATGAGAATAATAACGGTAATTAGAGTTGGAGTTGTTTAGAAATAGAAGTTGAGAAATTAAGATAAGGTTTACAGATTTTCTGTACGCGTGCTAGTGTATTCGGACCATTACTTTCAGTTATGCCCTGCTTTTGTATCTGTATACAATTTACTTGCGACATCTGCATTGAATAATACAACTCTTCACTTGTTAGCATACGCATATCATTTCTTGTGATCTACGGTCGCCGCGGAAGAGATACACACCAAATGATAACGTACGTACTTAACTACAGTCGGTGGTACGAGCGGCATGTCTTAGTTACTTTTAAAATTCCACCGGAATACCATATATCGGACGATTATTCCGATAATGAACGAAGAATGAATCTTGGATCGTACAAACACAGAACTTATACAGATATGCGTTACAAAACTAAAGATCAAAGTGTTCTTTTACAAGGGAACTAATCTACTCTATAGTAAGTAGATCGATATTATTGACTCGAACCAAAATTAACATTTTAATATTGAAATTTTAGGGGTTGAATTGCCTCAAATTCTTATTTAGTAGTTGATTACTTTACTTCACAAATAGAACCTACTGTCAAATGTTTATATTTCTGTAGCTTTAGTGGTTTCAGCATGACAATGTGAACCAGTCAGCTTTTCATTAAAGTTTAATTAAAGTAGTTGAGTAATTACCTTAATGTTTTGAGTTTTTCAACAAATCTTGCAAATTTGGTTTGTAAACGCATTTAACTTGAAAAATATTAAGTGAAAAAATTGGAAACATCAAAGATAGTCACTTGTTGGCAGTTTTATTGTCTGAACCGCCACATTATATGCCTCAGACTATAGACTGCAGCGTTCGAGGCATTTTTAGAAGTATTGCTAGGGTTACGTTTAAAATTTCTGTAAGGTATAAAGTTTTTTTTCTAAAACGGGTCGGTTTATAATTTATTTGCTGTTAATGACTTTCTCTCTTGATAACATTTACTCAATGGAATTTAAGTGCATTGTCAAATAAAATTAATTGTAAATAACAGTGTTTTTCTCTTTTTTCCAGGTGAGTCCAGGCAATAAAACAACTTACTCTTCATTTCGTTGCATGAAAGGTAATTAATATTGACACCATACTTTCACTTATTTTGAGAGATTGATTTCTTTTTATCAATAAAACTTTCCGATGTTATATTTACGTAGTACATAAAACAGTAGTGTGTCATCAGAGAAACCCTTGTGATTAAAGTAAATTTATTTCTTATGGGTTTATTCGAAATTTACAGTAAAGTTCTTAAATTATACAACATTTCGGAATTAAATTCTTTTCTTTATAAGATGAAAAGTTCTGCATCTGTAACTTTTTAATGTGTTAAATAATACACTAACATAATAATATTTTATTGAAATTTTTGTTCTACTTTTCTACCAACTTTAGCATAATATTTACCTAGTTCCTACTGTAAAATTATACTAATTTGGCTATTTGGCATTATGTTTTGGATATTAAGGAAATTTTCAGCGCTAATTATTTTACGACAGGTTCTCCATAAGAATATGCTTTTTATAGCGCACATAAAATTTTAAACTTCGTTGGGCCCATTCTTTTCCATTTATGTTTATGTAAGTTTTATGTATTATATGACCGCAATCCTTTGGTTAAATAATACGGTTACGCGTTGATTTTTACGATAAAATACCTAATATTGAGATAGTAAGTACTTGAAGTTATACGGGTACATTGATTACAAAAAAATATGTACAGTTACTTTTGTGATAAGGTACCACAATGTTTGTAATATCGTACCAAAAAAATTGACTTTTTAATTTTGAATATCGGTCAATTCTGCAGGATATCGCTACCTATACCTTATTTCAAAAACATTCTATATTGACCTTTGGGCCGTTTCTATTGCTTAAGACACTTGCTATTTATATTTGTATCATACTGTATGCGTTTATCAATACTTCAATTACTCTATTATACAATCGCTTAATTGGCTATTACACTGATCACATTTATTTTATTATCTTACAATACATTTATACAATTGACTAAATGACGTATATCAAGCTAGCACAACAAAGTTATTTTTCCGATTTCTGACTTGGACTATAATTTGTCGCTAATTTGTTACCAAATACAAAAATTTGTCGTTCGTGCCGCTTAGCCATAATCAGCTGGTATGCTAGCTTGATATCAAGCTAGCACTACACATAGCGTATCTCGAAAAGGAAATGTCGTAGGGTATTACTGTAAAAAGTAAAGATCACAATTTGTAGGTAATTTGTCGCTAAAAGATGACCCATTCAACGAATTTGTCGCTAGTCTTATCTCCAGCTGATAAGTGAAAGACTGCTGAAAAACCATCAAACAATTAATCAAGGAGTTCTTTGTTACGTTTGTTTTAAGAGATCGGATTTATTTACCAAATTTTTCAAATTAGGCTTTCCCTGTTTTCCCCAAGTTGGGCAATACATTACCTTTCGAGAGTTTAATGGCTATCCAGCAGGTTTTTGCTTATCAATTAAAGATAAGATTAGCGACAAATTCGTTAAATGTGTCATCTTTCAGCGACAAATTACCTACAAATTGTGATCTTTACTTTTTACAGTAATACCCTACGACATTTCCTTTTCGAGATACGCTATGTGTAGTGCTAGCTCGATATCAAGCTAACATATCAGCTGATTATGGCTAAGCGGCACGAACGACAAATTTTTGTATTTGGTAACAAATTAGCGACAAATTATAGTGCAAGTCAGAAATCGGATAAATAACTTTGTTGTGTTAGCTTTATATACGTGACTAAATGGCACACTCCTCAGTTTTGTACTTTAATTATCCGAATCTTTTTCTTCA
The DNA here is from genome assembly GCA_029378335.1 of Agrilus mali. Taxonomy (NCBI): domain Eukaryota; kingdom Metazoa; phylum Arthropoda; class Insecta; order Coleoptera; family Buprestidae; genus Agrilus; species Agrilus mali. Next base: position 20,115,869 of record CM055659.1, read on the forward strand.
CCTCTTCCAGTACACTCCTCTAAGGTCTTCCAGTGCAACTTCCGTACCGAAGTTAATGTATTTATCGCCGACGTATGATTTCCTACTTTTTTAAATGAGTCCACGTACCCATACTGTCTTTAGCAGCATTAATCCTGTTCAGTTTTTTAAAGATAAAATTATTCTTAGGAAAGGATAATTATTAAAATCTTTATAATTTAGTGTGTTTAAGGTTTATTACTCGAATATTGTAATCCTGAAGTTATTCTTGATTACGCCCGGTCACTTGGGTCTCTTTAGCACCTAGCCTGCGTGCAACCTCTGGGGTGTTTCCTACTTCTAGGAACTACTTTGTAACCAATATCGGCATAATACCGAAATAAATGTATCCGTGTATTTCAACACGTGCATATATATATATATTTTTGTTATGTTAGAACACAGTCTTCATAACTTCATATACCTAGTTGTCATAGATTCGTTTAACAGTCAATACGCATTTTTTAAGTCTTATTTCATTTTCGTATATATTAATTTTACTCATTCAATTAGTTGTTAGTTTTGATATAGTATAATTTCACGATAGTTTTAGTTTTGTAGTTATTTTTACATATTCGTTATTTTTTAAGTAAATTAAACTCTTTAAATCGTCTACGAGTTGATTCATTTTAATTTAAATTTGATTACGTACTTTTCCTTACAAGTCCCATGTACCTAATCACATACGCAAGCTTGTTGCAGTACGAAATATAATATATATATGAGCTTTATTAAAAAAAACATAAAGTTATTTTTACATTTCAACTTACATTTTCAAAGAAAGACAACAAACAAAAAAACAAAAAAAAACACTAATCTCAAATCCTTATAACATTTTTCATTACACATTTAAACCAGAAAAAAAAAACAATAATAATAATAATAATAAATAAAAATACTACCCTTCCATCTCCCTCATAATAGATTTTATTTCCCTTCTGCATTTATTCTCCTCCCCTTACCGCCCGTCTTCTTTCTAGTATATGTTCAATTGATTAATTATTTTCTCCACATACTCTACACATTCTCTTTTTCTTTTCCATCCAAAACTTTTTCTCATTACATTCATTCCCCATTCTAAATCTAGCTATTATTTCTATATTTAACCCTTCTCTTAGATACCCCGGGACCTCATCCCCTTGCCAATCTTTCCATGTATACTCCTTCATTCCTTTCGCGTATCTTGATTCCCATATTTTTCTCAAATCCTCACCTCTTACTATTTCATTGCATCTTTTCCCCACCATCTTACTTACTTTCAATCCCTCTTCTCTCCATTCCTCCATTTGCTCTTTGTTTATTTTCATTTCTGTTCATGCTTTTTCCCTGTATGAAATATAATAATTACCTGCATTTCGCATACTTACGCAAATAGAAATTTTGTATTGGGTACATTCATTCGATATTATCACTTTGTTCGTACAAGTCTTTTGTTGTATAAAACGGAAATTCCAAAGCGCGAACGCGATCGGCTTTTGCAACGAAAAACGTAGGAGTACGTGACAAAAAGGCTCATGTGCATGGGTGTTTCGTGATGTCCACCGTATCTCCGTGGGAACGGTCTTTGGCTGGCCGAAGAAGTACCAAAGAATCACCTACAATATGTACCTTCCTATGGTATAGGTAGTAAAGTTATGTAGCCCCGTCTTATTTACCACCGCATCTCTTTATCGACACACCAAATTAAGATCGTCATAAATTGACAGGTGTGGGATATACGGTCACTTTTTCTCACGCGATCAAAACAACAAAGCGTAAACACGATCACCATTTTCAACTCCGCGACGTCGTCATGGTATTTATGTTAATTTCTGAAACGGGGTCCTTTATATTAGACTGTTAAATTAGTTCTAATAACGAAGATGATATAACGGTAGATCAGTGACATACATAATCAAGATTAGGAAGAACAAATAAAAGAAATATATAAGTATATATATATTCGTAAAAAAGACGTAATGTTCAATCATTCTTTAGAGAGATTGAGTAGTCAATTCTTATCGATTACTACTGGTTTGACCAAATATTGAATACTTACAGTAAATTATGTAATTTTTCTCATCACTTATCAGTAGTTTAGATTAGCCATAACTACGAAACAAATATAAGAAAAAATTGTCGAACGTATCACTCACGTTTCATTTGAAATGCAGAACAAAAGAAAAACAGCAGAGTAACTTCACTTACTGTAGATTTCAATTATAAAGCTCATTTTTGTAATGCCACTCTGGTTAAAGCGACACATGAGTAATTTTTGTCCTTTAGAATTCAAAGATATTCTCATGACTTCAATTGCAACAACATTCGAGTCAGAGCCTTCAAATTTGAATTGAAAGAGAATCACGAATTTCCGTTTTATAATTACCCTTCTATTTCAGTTTTTACAAAGCCAGAGACAGACGAGTGGTCAGAATGGTCATCTTTAATATGTAGATGGTGCAAAGGCCCAGTTCGATCTACGATTGGTACCTTTTTGTTATTTTACATTTTTTTAATGAACTATTAACTAAATAGTGCATTTAATAAGTCGTCGGCAAGCGATTGAAACTTGCACTTAATTAACTATTATTATTTTTGGTACTGACCTGGTAAATTGATTAAAGAGTTACAAATTTCTGTAACATGAACAACTTGCTAATATAAACATCGTGGACGTGGGTATCTGTAATTAATCGAGTTTTTAAGATTTATAACGCACAAATTACTTCCAGACGTAAATTTATGTTAAAAGCGAAATTTGTATGCAACTAATGCAGAACAACTTAGGGTAATAAATAACCTCACTGTTCGTTACACGTCCTTAATAAATCAAGTTAATTTGTTATTCCTTCTTTGTCAACCGCAATTAAATGGATAGAAGTTCCTGAAATAGCCTAGAATTTCGAATTCGCTACGTTAGTCGTTAAAAGTTGCTAATTACTTTCAGCTGAGATTTCGTGGAGCTAAGTATCATAAATTTGTTATATATTCTAGCTGCTTGTAAGTAGTTTGTTTAAAGCCACAATACCGTTATCAAAGAAAAACTAATTATACAGTTTTGATCATCAAATACCTGTATATTCAATATTTTATGACTTTACGGCCAGGTTGGAATCGGAATTTAATTTGAAATGGTTATTCAACAAAAAATCGTAAAAGCCTATAGGTAATTGAGATATTTATAAATGAATAATATGACACAGTAATGACCCCACTCCAATACAGAAATATAAATAAAATATCTCGTTAACTTGGTTTTGAAACCAACTTTAACATTCACAAACTTTTATTTTAATTATTTAATGATTTGTTACTCTTAAACTTCTGAAAATTTGGTATGGATGTGTATATTTCGAACTATTGATTTGTGTGTTTGGTTTTGCATTTCATAAGCAACATGTTTTGTAAAAATACAAATAAAAATGTAACTGTTTCTTTTATTTTACACTTCCTCTTCCCTGCTATTATTTTTTCTATTTCTGTTTAATATGCAATTACACTTAACAAAACAGGTAGCGCGTGGTAGGTAAACCACCAACGTGGCATTGATAAACTAGGGACGGACCCACCGTCCAAAACAAACGAGGCCTTTGATACCCTTTTTAAAAGAGTTTGTCATGTTATTTTTTGCCGTGACATTACCCTGCTGGTTTCAACAATAACGTTTCATCTGACCGTCTTCGCCCGACTCGTTTTTGGAACAGGTTAATGTCAATATCGGTCCGTTGAAGACATTTTTCTGAGAGATGGTCAATTCCGGTGATGTATTATATGATCTCCCGTCACATTATTGGACAGATATCCTGTGGTGAAGGAGATGACTTCTGAGCTGAAAAGTACAGGTAGAGTGGACTTCCCTGATGTAATGGTTCATTAGGTTTAGTGTTTTAAAAAATGAACCTGGAGCTGCTGGTCACCACAATAATGTTTGTCATGGTTCTTTACTTTCAGTTAAAGTAAGAATGCATGAAGAGAAAATTAATGTCGTTATATGGGATAATAATAGATTGACAAATAGGTAGTATGAATCTTACCTCAACGTAAATATATACTTACTGTTAAGTATGATTGTAAGGAATGTGACTTTTATTTATTATAAAATTATTGTTATTTAAAAAGCTCAAAATGCATCGGCTATGTATCTGCGCAAGATATGTACTTACTGGAAGCTGAATTGTGAATAAAAATCCATACAGTTTATACAAAGTTGCTGCAAATGTTATGAGCTTTAAATTTATTTGAATAAGAATCTTGTATACCGTTAGAAATGCTGTAGCTAGTTGACAGCAATTGTCTAGAAATGACAGCATATTGTCATTTTCTTGATGTTTATTCACCTTATTCGCATTAAGCAACTTCTGTTGGATTAGTGATTTACATTTATAAAAACCAATTAGTGCGCAATATTTATTAATTGTGAATGCAAAGATGAAGTTATTTCTGCTCTTTTATTTTATTTTAATTTTTTATCAATCTAATACGTATTATTAATGCAACATTTCAATTTGGAAAAAACAGTGCTAATTAAAGTGATTAACAATTCACGTTAACCAAAGTCCAGAAGTCCATGAAGTTACAGAGTGACGTGAATCAATTTTTTTCTTATTTTCAATTAACTTTGTAATCAGTTTATCTGCTGAATTAAAATCGTCATCATTATAATTAATTGGTGTCAAATTGTCAAATAAGATAAATAATAATTGGTTGGTAAGCTTTAAAAAACTGTTGTTAGAACCTCTGACGGTACGATGAGACTCTTAACAGTTTTTTTTTAACTTAACACCTTTTTGGTGTCCATATGTTCGTAATATATATGTTCATTCAATTTTGAAGGATCGCTTTATGATTTTAAATTAACAATAGGTATCTACTTCAATATATACAGATACATAATATATAACAGTTTAATAGAAACGCATTTGTAGGTAGATGAAAGGAGGACTTATGGAGCATTACAAAAGAATGTGTTCGTAAATCAATCAACTCCCCATTTGAAGTTGTAGCCTTAATAATAGACTACATAAAAAACGCTTTTTACTTAGAAAGATGCCACACCTTAACCTTTTGAATTTGACTACACATATTGTAATATTGTCTCCGAATGATATGAAATTAAATTTGTACCATACTGCACTTAAATACCTCCATTATTCTTAAATTATGTATTTTTTATGTAGGGTGCTGTAATATAGTTACAGTAGACTTCCGATTATCCGGATCCCGATTAACCGGAACGCTGCATTATCCGGAATGATATCGATTTTTAAATCCGCCGTTTTATCCGGAACTGGAGTGATGCGGCTCCCGTTTATCCGGAATTTTCCTAAACTAAACTGTCTACTAGTACATTTGGTTAATCCAAATGGTCAAAAGAATGTGCCTCGGTATACAATATCCTCTGAAGGACATCTTTCAGATGGTGTTGCTCGGTGCCGCCCTACTGGACCGCACCCGACCCGTTAGTTGATAACGGCATATCTTATGTCTGTTTATGTTAGGCACAAGTGCAACACATGCGGCCGTAATCTTTTATCTTTTTAATTGACCATAGAAACTATGTCTTCTGCTGATTTTGCTGTTGCTAGAAAGCTAGTGGCTAGGTAAAGAGCTTAGTGCAGGGCTGCAAGTTGCACAGATTATTTACATATGTAATAATAAATGTTCTTCAATAAGGTCTCATAGTTTCCGTCTCCCGATTCCGATTATCCGGAAAATTCGGTCATCCGGAATAGGTCCGGTCCACATTATTCCGGATAATCGGGAGTCTACTGTATATACACTTTATCTTTTTTTTTTTTTTTATGTTTTCGTGGAAGAGGGGAAATCTTCATAGACACCCAGCCGTCCGTACGACTGGGTAGTGTCGGATTCCCGAGGAAGGAGTCCTCGGACCTACCGACTAAAACCCCTCTACCTCAGGCCGTTATAGGACCTAGCGGTCCTCTTCAGCCAACACTTTATCTTTCAATTTTTTAAAAAGTTGTACATTTCTTAATAAAACTTAGAGAGTTGGTGGTGTATTCGTTGTGAAACATAATTAATTTAATAAAATAAGAAATGAATACAAAAACACTTTTGGATAAGATTCACTAATATATTTTTAAATTTCTTAACAAATTTGTTTCGACAGTTACGTCATTTTCAAAAGATACATTAAATTGTATTCATTTCTTATTTTATGTTGTACATTTCACTTAAGATGTTTTTGTAGTACCTACACATAAAAAGTAAAATCTCACAGTTACAGTTTGGTTCATTGAAGTCTTTCTATTTGGGCCTCATAGAAAGATCCCTATAAATACTCTGTCCTGTTAAGTAACACAACCACTTAAGAAGCATGATATTTAAAAAATAATCAGGCATTTATAACAAGCCCTCATCAAAATTCACTTTACCATAAAAGGAATTGAAGGCATTTCAAACCATTTTGTTGTCTAAATTTAATATACATGTGACGTGACATGAAAAGCATTGTTATGTTTTTTATTTGCAATAAATAACTTGCCCAAAAATCGAGGATTTTTGAAGTTTATTAAAAATTTAATAGTATTTTAGATGTTTAACTACTTAATAAGAAGTATTAAACTCTTTTTCATCAGTCATACACTGTTAGAAATTTCTATGGTAATTTTGCAAAACAATTGTTGGAAGTTGTGACGCACCACGATATAGTAAAAGTAAAATCCAGTTTTGTAAATTTACTACACAATTAATTCCAATTAAATTTTGGAAAATTACAAAACGTTTGTAGTAATTTTACTAAAGAGTTACCTATAATCTGTTTAGTAAAATTACAATACAAATATTCTAATTTTGTTAAACAAATTATAGTGAAATTGTTTATTAATTTCAGTATACTTTATTGTAATTATACTACATAATGCATTTCAACTAAGTTTAGGAATATTACAAAATATTCGTAGCAATTTTACTACAGTTACCAATAATCTAGTTAGTAATATAAAAATACAAATATTGTAGTGTTATTAAAGTTATAGTCTTCAAACAATATGTAAAAACATATGTAAAAAACACACTTGGAACATTTGTTTCACTATAGTGATCACAGCCCAATGGTTAGATTATAAAGTTATACTTCGTAATTTCAGTATGTTTAGAAGTCGAGAAAACGCGAGTGACAAATTCAAAGAAAACAATGGCATGTTTGGACCATCAAGGAAAAACGTTAATTGATACACCTAATGTTAAGAAAGAGTAGAAAGATATTCCTAAGAAGTTAAGCATGATATGATATATCAACACTCACCGTTGAGGTGCCTTTATTTATTAACTACCCGGGTTTTTTTTTTGTTTTTTGTTTATATTTGCCTCGAGAAGGGAAAACCTTACATAGGCACCCCCAATTAGGGGGTAGTGTCAGATTCCTACCCGGGGTTGATATCTTTGGCTTCATAAATATTGGAATACAAATGTCCTGCAAACATGGGCGATAGCGCCATCTGGCGGCCACTGATTAAACTCATGTTATATGCAAAAAGACAAGAAATAACACGAGCGTTTCTAATAACTTCGTTTGTGATGTGAACAGATAATCATAGAAAGGGTGGTTCAATGGATGTATTAATTTTGAATTTCGATTTATTATTTTTTTCTTGTTATTGATTATTTTTATATAGTGTCTCAAAAATTCATCACATTTCCAGAATGTGTAAAAAAAATATTGATGATTTAGTTCTGCTACAGCAGATTTATGTTTAGTAAAAGTACAATACACTATGGAATCCTATAATCAAGACTGTAAAAATAAGAAAAAGAATTTTAAACTTTCATTGACTTCATTGTAATTTCAATATATTTTGTTTTGTAATTTTTCTTATAATTGTAATAAATCAAATTACAAACAATGTTTGTAAATTCGAAATGCTTTCTATTGTAAGTTGATAGACGGTTCAGTAAAATCACAATATATGTAGAATTTATACATGCAGATTGTAAAATTGCAACTGGTATTAGTAGATTTCTTCATGTATCTTAGAAGATTACTTAAATTGTATTGTAATTTTGTATTGCCATACACTGATTTGTAATTTTACTTTTCTTTTGTTTTATAAAACAATTGTAATTTTACTAAAATTTTTAACAGTGTATCGAAAATAGAATGCTGTTCTCAAAGTTTTGTTTCTCATCAGCACATCATAAGTAGTAGCTTTATTTGTATTTTACAATACCTCTTCCAATCACGTTGCTGTGTTTCTAGTAGATACAAATTCTACGTAGCATGTTACATATATTTTATAAAAAAAACAAACAAACAAAAATACAAGTAGAAATAACAACGATTACTTTTGCCTTTCACTTGCACTTTCTGTAGTTTGCATACACATACTCTTAGGCGACAATTATAATCACGCATGAGACATAAAATTATCTTTCAAGTCACAAACACTTAACATTGAATACAATTTTCAAGACGTGATGAAGTTTAATGATGCCTGAAAGGTACATATCAAGCTATGGCTAATAGTGATGTCTTATTGAAATATGGCCTGCGCATATGTTTACACAATTAGTTTTCAAAATATGGTGGAAATGGAGAAGGATAGAGGAAATTGGACGACCACGTAAAACACTTTTCAATATTGACTTGGTAACATGGCTGTGACAGTGTTGGGAAATCTGTTTTGGAAGATACAACAAATTAAGGAATTTAATACAGACTTTAAGTTAAATTAGAAGACTTTTTACAAAAATATTTAACAAAATTTTACAATCATTAAAACTTTTGGCAAAGCATTTAAATTTTTACCTTCCAAGCTTCTTCTACTACATTATTCTCATGACAAATGCACCCAAAGGGAAATATCTTCTCACTAAAAAAAGTACATACAATTTAGTTATCTTACAAGTGAATTAGGGAATAAAACTGCCATCAAGTTTTAGATTTTGTAAACTAGTTGTGCCTATAAAACTCAAAATAGTTTGAAAGTTTTTACAGAGCTAACATAAGTAATAAGGTTGTAAATCTTTGGGCCAATTACTATATACGTTTCAGGTCTTTGAAAGGTTTAATAAACCTATTAAATCTCAACTCCAACGATAAACACAAAAAAGATTAGTGTCCTATAACATTTTCACTACCGTAAATAAGGTTCGCATCGTTCTCTCTTTGAGTGGTGATTTCAGTCATTCAACCAAGTAAAATGGTAAATTATTTGACAGATTTATGGCCTGAGCTGTCAGTTTACAAAAATTAGACTATAGTGTTCAAAGCCTTTACTATACATAAAATTCTATACATATATCCTGTAGCTTTCGTAGATGCCTTAATATAGTGACGCGGTTTTACTATGTACTTAATGAGTTAAAATATAATTTTTTTATATTAGAAAAGTGTGCAATGTACATATGTGCCGCTTAAACTGCTCAATCGAATCCCCCAGCCCCCCAGCTCCATCAGGGTTATATGGTATTGTAGCCTTCTATTTCTTATCCATGAAGGTTTCGGTTTACAGATGCAGAGGTTGGTTACGTTACGTTAGTGCTTTATATGAGAAAATAAAATCAAATTTTTCTGAATGTTCTAAAATTTCGAGAATGTTCTTTAAATTTCCGGAATGTTCGACGATGTTCTAGAAATCATTGGAGAGTAATAGGTAATCTATAGAAAGTTCTAGAATCTAAAAAATTGAGTATTCCAGAAAATTTCATGATGTTCTTGAATGTTACAGAAAATACCACACTGATAGAAAAAATAACTTTTATGAAAATAATCTATCATTGAATGAAATGATAACTGTGAATGATTTTTAAGTATTTAAGTACAGAACCTAATAGAAATCCGCTGACTTTTCCCGATTGAAACGGGAATAATTTGGCTAGTAAAAACTAACCTTAAAGTTAATCTGACAAAGTGGAGAGTTCTTTGCTGTTAACTGCCTACATCTGGATTTAGCTTACCTTAAAATGCGGAAATAATAACACACCTTGAGAATATAAGCAGTAGGGAGATAATTTTGTAAATTCCTGCAGTTCTATCATCAATCCGTTCTACATACTTTCAAAACTACATATTTATTCTACCGTAGAAATTAATATTCGTGCTGACAACAGTGTAAACACATTTTGTACATAACAAATGACATTTTCTGCATACGATCATTAGATTTCTATTTCAGTATTTTTGCCAAGTCGTTGTTGACTGACTGATTTTTGAGTGTAATAGTTGTTTGTCTTGCATTTCATCCATCAATTTATTATATACATACATATAGGCAATAAGTGGTAAGAAACAAAAACGTAATTGAGCCCATTAATATTTCAGCGATAAGAGAGTGACTTTCTAATGGGTGAGATATAATTAATTGCTGCTGCGTTTGCTTGTCATTCACGGACCATGATTCGGTGATCACAATATTTGTTTCTCAGTGCGTGGATAAAGTGCACTGTTATAAGTACACTTGCACGCGTCCAGGCGTATGTTTGTGTACATTTCTGCGAGCATATGTTAATGTCACTACCATACGTCAACAACATTGCTACGTGTGCATTTTATGCACCGGAATGCAAAAAAAGACAATTACACACTTGCTATATCTTAGGCACCAGCTTTGCAACTGCAAATTGTAAATTTTTATGTTTATATAAATAAGTAAATGGTAAGGGACATGAACCCGCATAATTCTTCGATGTTACACCTTATTTTACAACAATCCTCCCTTTGTGTCAGGGAGAAATCATTTATTAATTGTAACGAGTTTAAGTTTCTTAAAGATTTCGAAATATCTAAAAATATAATGTTTTTTAAATTTCAGCTCTTAATATTGTTAAATTTTAACTCGATATCCCTTCAATCAAACTTTTAAATAGGAAAATGTTTTAATTGTTTGGAATTAAACTGTATCTATATCTCGCAAGCGACCTAACTCACTGTATTGGGGCTTAAGCACTTAAAAAAAAATTTCATACTCTACAGATAGTATCCTATTAAATATTAATACAGCAGTAGTCGTTTTTATTATATCAACCCTTGAACATCAAACTGTTTAAAAATGTTGTAGCCTTGTAGAGTTGCCTCAGGGTGTCTTCACCCCTACCCGTAATAGAATTGACTCATCACATATAAATGTTGTTTATCATGAATTATGACTTTAATTTCAATGAACATAAAAATATTTCCGATAAATTCCAAATTGAGACAATTTTAAATAGTTTATTATAGTGTTTAAACAATTCAATGTTTGTGGGTTGATAACATAGAAACGACTAGTGTTATATGAAGATTCAGTTAGACACTTTATATAAACCATAAAATTTCCTTCCAAACTACGCTGGTCCCAATACTGTAAGTTTATTCATTCGCCAAATACCAAATAAAAATTTTTTTTAATTCCGAAAAATCGACCTCAACTTAAAGTCGAAAAGTTTATTTTGAATGCCCGTAAAATCCGCCTTAAAAATAAACAAAGAAGAGAAAACGGAGATTTCAATCTGACATTCTACGGCACAGCATATTTTAGAAAACTGCTTTTACAACGTCAGATCAACCTGAGGGTATCGGCGAGAAACTTGTAATCTTGTGTAATTGTCGAGCGTATGCATTGGACGAAGAGATCAACAAACATGTAGCGCTCGGGGCCGTAATGGCTGCTAATGAGTATTTACTCTAATTTACTTACATTTGTATCAGGAACACCCCATCCATGCCATTGACTGCCACCTTATGTGTGCTTTTGAAGATGTGCGGTAAAAATTGTCTGCAGTCCATGTAACTGCTTCATTAACACTTCTACCTTCGAGGTTTATTCACTCGCATCGGGAACAAATTACTTAAACCATAAGGAAACACACTTGTTTGTCTTTAGTCTTAGAGACCAGCAGGTAAGTGTCTTCAAGCGCGAAATCAGTAAACAAAAAGTCCGAAAGCTTGTAATTTGTTACACACCCACCAGGTACACTCAAAAAATTTGTTTTTTCTTTTTATTTCTTCATCTGGAAAGTAAAAGGACAATGATGACTTAAAACTATTTATCAAAACAAGTGATTGAATTTTAAACGAAATCTGAAAAAGATTAAATGCACTTAGGAATTGCTCGTATCAAGTTAAAAAAACAACATATTCTACTCAAAGTTCAGAAGAAAAGCATATTCAACATTTTTTTAAGAAAATTGTATTCTATAGTATGTCAACTTAATAAAGTTGTTGAAGTTGTTAGGTACTGAAAGTTTAAAAGAAAAACGTGCTCAATAATTTTTTTTTAACACAATTCATAATTGTATTTTATTATGTGTACATAAGATTAGTAACACTAATAGGAAATCTTTTGGAAAAGCAAAAATAAGAAAATAATTTTGAAATAAATTACATAAACGTAGGAATTACTCGTACCTTATTAAAAAAAATATTTAATTAAAGTTCAGAAGAAAGATATCTTCTGGCAAACCATAAAAGAAAAAGAATTATGAAATAGGTTAAATAAACTTATGAATTACTCGTAGTTCATTAGTAAAAATCGATTTGTTTTTTTCAAAGTTTAGAAAAGAAAAAAATGTTCAATATTTTTTTAAAGAGAATTTGAATTGTGTTCTATTGTATGTATCATTTGGGTAGCACTTTTAAAGTTGTACCAGTCGTTCTGTTGGGCAATCTTCTGAGAAACCAAAAGTAAGAAAATAATTTTGACATTATAAACAACATAAACCTAGAAATTACTCGTACCTCATTTGAAAAATTGATTTATTTCACTCAAAGTTTAGAAGAGACATGTTTAATAATTTTTTATGAATTTTTGACAAGTGTAAGAGGAAAGAAATTATAACATAATTAAAATATATTTAGGTATTGCTCATATTTCATAAATAAAATTCGTTTTGGTTTTTCAAAGTTTAGAAGCAAAATATGCTCAGTAATACTTAAGAAAATATCATGTTTGTATTTTGTTGTGTGTACTATTTAGTTATGAACATTAAAACAAAATTTCTGGTAAAAAATCATCCGGGAAACCAAAAATTAGGAGTTTGTTATTAATTAATTAAATAATCTTCAAAATTTTTATACCTACCTTATTAAAAAAAATCAAAATTTATTTAATATACAAAGCTCGGATGAAAAGCATGTTAAATAGATTTTTAAGAACTTTAACAAAACCACAACAAAAAAAAATTGAAATAGACTAAATAAAATTTGGAATTTTTTCATATCTAATTAAAAAGACACTTTGTTTTACTGTATTGGATGTTTAGAAGAAAAGCATGTTTAATAGATTTCTATGAAAATTCATAATCACATACCTACTGTGAACGTTGAAGAGAATTTTCTGTTAAAAAATCTTCTGGCAAAAAATTCGTACTGATGAGCATACTAGATATGTACGAGTAAGTAGGTACATGCCTCACATACCTACCCTTTTTTTAAAATTTGTTTGCTAATTATAAACTTATTACAATTGTTTATCACAACGCACGACTGATTAAAACAAGCAAAACGATAAGTAGGTAATTGTAGTGGTTATTATACGGCAGATGATTTATGAAACTGTTAAGTTTAATAATGCGATGTTTTGTAAAAAGTGAAGAGGCTGCATCTCTCATTATTCCGCTTTCGGAGCACACGCACTGGGTGGTCGGTCGATTCGATCCAGATAAACCAAACCTATGTCACAGTATTCATTATATATACGTATTATTGATTAAAGATAGTAACAAACCTGCCACCGCTTAAAAATTGACGTTAAAATTAATAATTGATCTCACTATCGTTGGCAAAACAAATGAATTATTAAGGCCACGGTATTTTTTACCTGTTTCATTTACAATTTCAAATGACACACCACAAACAGCTAAAGCTTTTGATGCAATTATTTATGTACTGGAGTTGTAATTTAAATAGTATTCACTTAAAGGGTGAGAAAGGGTGGCAATTGCCAAGGAAAATATTTTAAAACTCCGTATGAGATAACAATTATTTAATACTAGTTTTTTTTTTATTTCCTGGGGAAGACCCTTGAACCGCTCTTATTATTTCATGTAGGGCTATTCCAAATCTCCCAAACCTTCAGTAAGCCCTACCACCCCAGTGAAGCATTATTATTTCACTCTGTTTTCAACAGTTTATTCGTTTATTAGTTAGAGGACACTTTTATGTACCTACTTACAAGAAGTGAAGAAAGTTGTATACATCACCTGAAAGTTCAAACATGTTTTGGTGGAAATTAGTATCTATGACAGTGGCGTAACAAAAGGGTGGCAGGGCTGGCAAAATGCCACGGGCCCTCGACCCAAGAGGGCACGAGTTCAAAAATATTTTTTTACATTGTACCTGTGTATTTTATTTTATTTGGAAAGTATATTTTTAAGTTCTGCTTAAAATCCAAAGTAAGGCAACTAAAAACCATAATACAAATTCAAGTTAATAACATTAAAAACATTAAACCCTACTAGATGGGCACGACGTTATGATGCCGTTTTTGCTTTAAAAGTTCGGTTTGTTGAAGTCCAAAAAGCGCTAACGAAAACAATTCTGTTAAATTGCAAATCAGATGAAAGAAATGAAGCTGTTTCGCTCAAAAAGAAGATCGAAAACTACAATTTTATTATGTAATTGGTTTTCCATTGCAAGAGCCTACTTACTATCAATGCAGCCTCTAAAGTACTTCAGTCTAAAGCCACCGATCTTTCAAATGCCTTAAAACGTTTGAGAATTTGTCTAGAAGAATTAGAAAGGTATCGACATGAATTTGAAAATTTAAAAATGAAAGCAAATAGTGTAGCAGAAAAATGGTCCATCACACCTGAATTTTCTAAAACTCGTTAGAGGAAGGTAAAACGCCATTTTGATGAGCTTTGCGAAGATGAGCGTCTCCAAGATCCGGAAAGTTTGTCCAAAGTGAACATATTTTATCGAGTATTAGACATCATTATAAACCAACTGAAATCGCGTTTCCTTCCAATGAATGAAATTGTTTCAAATTTCAGTGTTTTGCAGCCTTCCACTTTAAAAGTTTTAAATGACACTGATCTATTAAAAAAAGCTCTAGAATTTGTTGAGTTATATAAAAAAGACATATCTGAATCATTTTCCAGAGAAATTCTCAGTTTTCGATCCACTTTCAGAGACGAAATAGAAAAATCTTCGTGTATTAGAGACCTTGCTGATTTATTAATAATAAAAAAATAATTTTATGTCCTGCAGCTTTCCTGAAGTATGCACTGCATTAATGTTATTTATTACAAGTCCTGTGACTACAGCTAGTGCTGAACGATCATTTTCAAAACTAAAATTGATAAAAACCTATTTAAGAAACTCTATGAGGCAAGACATTATGGGTTATGTAACTTGGCTATTCTGTCTATTGAAAATTCTATGGCCCGATCTTTAAACTTTGATGATGTTATAGACACTTTTGCGTAACAGAAAGCTCAAAAAAAATATTTTTCTTAATAAATATCTTATTGAAATTAAATTGTTGTTTTTATTTCATTGTAAATGTATGCAGGTTTCATTACGATGTTGTTCCTTCACCTAAAAGCTAGCGAATAGATGATAAATGCATTGAGATATTATGGATGAATGTGAAGTCTCCAATACGCATTGAGGGTAGCGTGGGGACTACAGAAGTACAGACCATTCCCTCTCGCCTAAGAGAGGATGCCTATGACCATTAGTGGGACATATACTCAACGTGTAATTGAGTACGCTGAAAATCTCGAAGTTTATTAAAATTAAACTGAGTACAACGTGACGATTTTTACTGATAGGGCCCTATCAAAAGAATTTGCCACGGGCCCCAGATGGTATAGTTACGCCACTGATCTATGAAGAATAAAAATAATCACTTTCTCGATTAAAAAAAAAATTTAAAAATTCATTAGATGGTAATCCTTTATAACTTTGAAGTTCATTAGCCTTCGAGAGAACCTAATAGTATATTTCTATTTCGTAGTAGGTAGGTAATAGTATTCTCGACATAGTTCAGATTTACTACATTCTTTCACCGGTCATATTACATAAAAGTTTACTTCCTCGATATTTACGGCTTCTTAAATTTTAACGTCTTTTGCTGCATATCTTCGTACGTACGTGGAAAGATATGCACGCGTCTCGGCAAACAAAGCTTGCAATTATAAATTACTGCCGAGAATCGTGGACATATTTCATGTTGCAGCCAGCGTCTGGGTGTCCACTGCAAAGCAACAGCTTACAAATCAATGTTTAAAAAGGACGAGAAGTCCGTGCAATGCATCATTTCCAGCAAATTAGAGTTAACACTTCGATTTATACTTCAAAATAGAAGATACTTTGGTACGTACGTATATCTTTCACCAGGATAATTTCATATATCATCGGAGGGATCGTCACTAGGAGGGAGTATTTATTATGACTGTTTGTCCTGTTGTATATAAATTTTCGAACGTGTCGAAACATTCGCTTATAAATAATAAGTAATAATAATTCGTGATGCACGAATTTTGTTAGATAGGTGTTTTAGAACTTCGTGACAAGTAAGGTGTTGAGAATAATTAAAAAGTTACATCAGGAAAAGTACTTTATTTATAGTAATGTCAAAAATGAAGTTTAAGTAAGTATCTATTAATAATCTACGGAGAAAGTGGCAATTTTTCTCACAATTCAGTTACATGCTTGTTAAGTAAATCAGTATTTATAACTTTTCTGTTATTGTTAAATTCTTTGTTAATGGATCTTTCAGCTTGTCCAATGCAGATTTCGTTGCAGTTCATTCACGTTAATAGGAAAAACATTATTTAAAACTGATTTTACTATTCCCATAAAGTATTAGTCTGTTATTTTATTACAAATTAAAATTGAATAAATATAAAGTTTAAGAAGATAAAAGAGAAATCGTAGACATACTTAATCAAGGCAAACAAAATCGAATTCTTCAGAAAAACTTGCGTAATAACGTCAACTTAAATGACGAATAATATACACATTTACACTACAACAAAATAGTACATTAATTATCAAGTATATACCTATTTATTCATCGACATATTTTAATGATAAATTCACTCGAAAAAGAAAACAACAGAAAAGTGCATTGTAAAATTACCTACAAATTTTATGTAATCTAGTGTGACAACCCCAGAATATAGAAAAAAATAATAGCAATTATTGCAAAAATTGGAACAAAATATAATACAAATTCCGCAAAGGAGGTGGGTACAATTCCAATTTTAATTGTCTTTTTATTACATTTATTTATTTATTTATTTACTTTTATAGGTATTTAGATTAAATTGATAAGAAAAAAAATAGAAAGTCAAACTTAGGATATTTCTTATATTTTTGCTATTTTCGACGTTTTTTCGATCTTTATTAATTAATGCACCATAATATTTTTTATCTCTCTTTTTCAACATTAGAATTAGTAGTCTTGTAAACTAGCGTTTATTTTGGTGTACTGAGCGCATATTATATATTTTTTAGAAATAATCGTTGTAAAAACGTCAAAAATGGCAAAACCTCAAGAAATATTCCAAGCTTGATGTTTTTTTTTTTCATAGACTTGCTATTTTTTTTATCAACTTAATTAAAAAATAAAGGTAAATACTTGAATTTTGTATAAATTTAATATAAAAGAAAGCGTTGATTACAATTTTGAAATTTCATGATTATGTTGAGCGAAAATTACTAGGAATTTAACCCACCTTGTACTATGCAGTTTAGTACCTTTTATCATAACGATAAGTTGACACCCGATTGCCAAATGTATAATTTTTTTCCCAAAATTTGTAGGTAAAAATTATATCTAACTCACTCCTATTGGTAGTTATGTACACAGAGTACAAGTCATATTTAAATAAGTACAATACATTTCGTTTATAACGACGATGAAAGGACCATTAAATTACGTGTATAAAAAGAAAGAGGGAAAGAATGAAAGAAGAAAATTAGGCAAGAAAAGTAACTACCCAGTAACTGATTTTTAGATTAAACTTTATCAACCTTAACATTTATAAAGAATTACTAAGTACGACTGCTGACTATCTGTGAATGTAAACAAAAGATAAAAAAGTTTTGTGTTTAGACTCGGTCGCAATATCAGTCAGTATGAGATTTCTAGCATCTTGTAATTAATAGTTCATTAAAATTAGTCGCTAAAACCGAAATCGACGTTACATCCGAAGTCGTTACAGCCAAATTTTCTTCTTAAATTACTTCTTAATTTCAAGGGACTTATGTGTTATGTCGTTATAACCAAAAGATCGTTACAACTGAAGTCGTTATAAATGAAGTCCACTGTATACAATAGATATTACCATGCATTGTTGCCTTCATTGGTCTGGACGCAAAGTTTCAAACAGCGAACAGCAACGACAAATAGATCAAACCTTCTATTAAATTATTAATTGACCATTATCTCTGGATAGTTAGTTTTAGAAAGAGTTTTGTTTTTTCTTTTTTGCTGAATGAATATTTGAATAGAATGATGCTCAGGATCATTCTTTAGGTTGTCTAGTTTCATATTGTAATTGTCTAGTTATATTTTGTGAAATAATCTATACAATTTTTAAGATAAAATGTCTTATTTAAAGACAAATATCTCTTGTTGAATGGGAACGATGAAGAAAGTAATATGGTGTGTTAATTGTTAGGATAATTTGTTGCCTCGTTGCATGGTTGGTCATATACGGAAAGAATGGAATCCGTTGAAAATCATTTAATTATTAGTCAAAGTGATTGCCTTATCAAATGTGTTGTGATTCGGGATTAATAGGTATCCTTTAAAGACGTCCAGCACGATCATTAATTTTACCTTTTGATTTATCGTGAACTTAATTTATTCGGCAGGGAATAAAGAGAGAAAGACGGCACTTTGTCCGGTTCTGCAAGTCCTGCCGACGACGTGAAATTATTATCGATTAACTCGGAAGAATTAGCAGTGCCTGTTTCATCTCAAGTATGAGAAATAACAGTTTTGCGTATTAATATATGAAATCTTTTATAATGAGAGCGTTTCACTCGAGAGGCCATTTATTAAAACCCTATTTTTGTACTTTTTGTTTATGTCGAGCGATTACGATGCCGGAGAAGGATTCCCTACTGACCTTATAAAACGGGTTTGCATCCACCGACTGTCCGTCTCATTCAACGATGATATACGCATCGAAACACATTATGTAGGTTATATTGTAAAATATTACGGCTTAATTACCGCAAACCGATTGCCTTTTCGAGATTTAACCAACGACCTGCTCATACTTCACTCGTTAACTTTTAACCGTCCGTAATATCGTAATCAACAAGCGGATAATTAAAAATCCTGACCCTACTGATCTTCATCTAAATCAGGGATGACCTGCCATCCTTTTGGGTTTACTGGGCCACATCGATGAAATAAGGAAAGGTATCTTTTGTAACAGAACAACACGCCAATATACGTGGATAATTTATGCTTTCACGTTCTTCAAAAATGCAGGACTTTTTACATATAATAAAATTGAACAGTTATAAGTATTTCAAAATCTCATGAATCGTGAGCCTATGCTCAAATACGAATTCATAATCGACAAAGTTATCTCTGCACAACCTTTAGGTAAAGGTTTACGAGATTTGAAGCACCTCTATTAACAATAAGTGCTTATATAATTTGGTTTATTTAAAAATTACATTCAATTATTAAAATAATTATAGTCTCCTCAGATTGAATTTATTACACTAGATAATTTATTGATTAACAACGTTCTGAATGATAGCTTGTATGTGATCATTACGTTGTTCTTATTACAAAAGTGAAATGTTGAGTAAAAGCAACACATACATTTATTAATCTCTATCCAAACATAAAGCTGAGTATAGTTATTATTGAGTACATTTATTGCAACCTTATATTTATTAATATGTCTATAATTTTAATACGATTTTAATTGACCTATCTACATAACTGATCTTTTAGTAATATTATACGGAAATAATATATTGTTCATGATTTTTAATATCTGGATGACAAAGCTCGTGCAAAAGTATTTTTTTAAGACTATTCTGTATTTTATGGAAATTTAAATTCTTATTATACTCCAAGTGAAAACCATATAATTCACTTTAATTAATAATTAAAAGTCATCAGAGTTCCTGAGAATTTTAAAATGAATTAGCTCCTAAATAAATAACACCCCAATTTCGTACAAATTGTTACAAAAATTCTCATTTATGTGGTAGAAAAATATTGACATCAACGTTACAACCACGTCAGCGATGTTTTCGTGCCCTCGTACTGCAAGAACGATATACTTCTGTCCCTATTTATTTTTCAGTAAGCTTTAAAAGATGACTCAAAATGACTTAGAAAAATTTCTGGCTTGCAATTGTCTTATGACTTATATCTTCCCTGTTTAATGTATTTTTTTGAAAATTTCTCATTATATATTTTCTAATTTTCAACAATTAGGGTCAGGTAGGATAATTGTAAAAGCGAGGTAATTGTAAACAGGCTCTTTATTTCGATGAAGTAGGACTCTTGATTATTTCAACTAATGGGAATTATAGACTGTGGTGTTGACTTTTGACGGTTGGATGCTTTAGCAGCAGAAGAAGAGTGTCGCAATATTTTATGTTAAACAGTGAAAATATTTCTATATAATATATAATTTTTAGGGGAAATGGAAACATGGCTTTATAAATATAATTTTCATTGGAATTCACATTTGAAACCGAATTATTCACTTTTGCCCCATTAAAAACCTTTATAAAGCCAGTAAAAACAAGATGATTGTTCACATTTACCCTTAAGTTTTCGACTGCGTTAATAAGTAAACGGGTAATTGTAAACTTAAGTTTTTTTGCAAAAAATATCCGAATTTGCATATTTAATAACAGAAATTCACTTAAAAACAAACAAAGGCCTAAATTAATCATATACCTAGTCGCCTAAATTTGTTCTTCATCTAAGATACATCGAGCTTCAAAAGTCAAATTTCCAAATTCGTTCACAATTACGTTATCTTATGGGATCATTTAAACACCTAATCTAATAATGAACCGAGTTAATGGTCAGAAAATTTATCCTTAACGCTCATTCTCTTTTATTTTTCAATTACGTATAGGTAACTTACAGGAGAACGTTACCACCGCAAACGAATTCAATATCAAACGACATTAGTTTGTTGTAAAACGTCGTCGTCTAGAATCAGGCGGTCAAATAAGTAACATGCTGCCATGTGGTACCGTGATTTCTATAGTTGTTTAACGTGACTTTTGCCTCCTGTGTTCGCCTTCTTGTTCGTTTCATTCGTTGTTCTTGTCCTCGACTGCTTTTGTCGTTAATTAAACAGAAAATTACACACACTTGGTCTCTTTTTGTTTTAAAGGCAGGGATATATATATATATATATATATATACCTAAGTATGGTTAAGAACAGGGTCGGACTGGGAAATATAGGAACACTGCACAGTTCCTCCTCAATGTAACAAGAAAAATGGGGTCGTGTAACATAATTTAATTTAAAAGAAACATACGATGCGATATTAATTTAAATAATTTGGTAATAATTCCATCAGAGAAATTAAAATACAGAAATTCATTAATTTAATTCTTTTTAGGTTTGATTGTTTTTAGCGAATGGTGCACATGTGGGGACATGTGAGACAATGAGACATTTGAGCAGGAGAATGTTCACTGTCTCATAGAAAACAAAAATTTGAGACTTCTGAACATATTTTATCTACATACTATTTGTGCCCAACTTTAATGTTGTTATGAGGGTGCTCATAGGAAATAATTTATAATTTCCGTTTAATAAACGACCCTGTTAATGAGGATGCCCTTATGTTTTTCTTATATATGGTACTAAATTTTCATTTATATACAATTCTAAAAATGATACCTACGTCAAAGGTTCTGATCAGTGTAATTGCTTTTACAGAATTCTAATTAAATTACTGTATCCATCAAAAATGTATATTGACAGTATCATATCACAGTTAATTTAATAATACTCATATGGGTATCTGTCTCTAATTTCATTTTTTTTGCACTGTTTCTATTACTCGAGAAAGTTAACATATCACGCCGCTGTACTGTTTATTCGTCTCTTTTTTTTAATCAGGCATTGATATGAAACCAGGTTTCTCTAATGGAATGGCATAATCTCTATCAGTTTTTTATGTAATTTGACACCATGCAAAAAGTGTGCTCCGGAATTTTAATTTCTCTTTTTTTCTCTCGTTACAGAATAAAGTCTTGGAAGCGCCTTTCGCACCTCGGGGATGGCCCCTGTCATTGGGCGCGTCAGGAGTAGTTATCCATTTGGGGCCACTGAGCGCGACTCTGATACGCAACCGAGACTGTTATTTGTGCATTAGAAACCGGAGCGCGCCCGGACTTGAGCTAGCCTTGGTCTGGCGAAAGTCTGCCCGGATCCATTGCCAAACTCTCGCCGAGTTCAAAGACCCTTTCAAGACGGACGGCATCTCCGGAAACGCCGACATCATCAACATGTGCTCCACTCTATCCACGCCGATAGACATTGAAAATTGCGTTCTCAGCCTCCCAGACGGACCGGAGACTGAACTACCGGAGCTTCTTCAAAACCTCCTGGTAAGTATCAAATCACTTTACATTCACATTCAAAACATTCCGTCAGAAAATTAAACCAAATGTTTTGGTGTCAATATTGAGCATTTGGATATGCGCAGTACTCGCCCTCATACAAAGATGGTTCCATAAGAGTTCACCTTGTGGAAACTTTTTTAATGACAGTTAATCAAATAAAATAATACTGGCACCACACCACATCAGTGGTGGTGACGTTGTTGTAACGGCTTTTTTCCAAAATTTGATTGCACTGTCCAAGGATTTACCAAGACAACAATCTTAATCTCGATGTCCAATTGTTGTCTTCAGTATTTTCATGTTTCCAAAATATATTCAAAATTTGTGAAAATCAAGAATCAGGAAGAAGCGTCTGATGCTGTGCGTTGCTACAAAAAAAATTATTAAAACTCTAGGATACTTCAAGATCCTTTTTGGGTACTCATTATTATGGCTCTATTATGGACCGATTTGAACAATTCATGCACCAATTATTAAAACAGATAAAAAATGAAATCCTGTTTTTCATTTTGAAAGTTTCAAATGTGATTAAATTTTATAATCTTAACACTGAACGATTAACTTCATAACCAAACATTCATAATTTTTCTTATGCTTCTCTAAGCCACTCTGGACCAACGGCTGGCGAAGCCGTTGGTGTTGGTAATGGAATTCAAACAATTTTTATGAACTCCCCTTTACACTACAGCTGTAAAGCATAAGTATCCTAATGAGGGGTAAGACACTAAACTATGAGAATGCGTGCTAACCTGATAACTTCAGTGTCCTTATATTAATGTCAAATGCAATATGACCATCTGGTTGATCGTTTAGTTGTTCGCTAACGAAAATTGATGTTTTCTTGGTTGTTTATTTCTTATTTGTATCTGAAAATGTCGAATTGTACAGATCTACATTATCTCGATTTCTTGTGAGAAAGTTCTTTAACACGAAATTCCTGTTAATGTTTTATACCGCACCTGACAATTCAAACCGCTCGAAGTTTCAGTTTCGCTGGTCAATAATATCGACAAAAGTGCACGTATTCTTGCCATAGCCGAAGGGAAACTTTTCATTCGATCTTTCACATTATGTCGGAGAGCTGATTAATGGTTTCCTTTTTTTGAATGCAGGGAGGTCTCCTGTCTATTCAAACAGAAATACCTTGCAAAGATAACGAAACCATTCGAACGTTGACCGCTATTTTGTTGTTTGGGAAATGGAATTCCATTCTGTACACACTACAAGCGTATCATACAACAAGGACATGCGTAAGCTGTCTGAGTTACCAAATTAATTCAGTATTATCGCAAGACAGAGAGACCACTTGAGTGTTTTTATGTGAAGCATTAATGAAAGTACGAGTTAAGTTACTAACAAAAGGAAAATTAACGGTTTATTTATCGGCAAATAATTAAGAACCACTTTAGCCGAATTCATTCAGCTTCTCTGGAATCCTTTAGTAAAATAAAATTTATTCTTAATTATTGTAATTACTTGCCATTATCTTTTATATTTTCTTATCAGCAGTAGAATGCTATTGGCTCATTATAGGCCAGTATCTGGACTCATGGTAAACTTGGCTGTTTAAAAATTCCAATGTTCGCTCTTTATGGATAGTTATTTAAATAAAATGCCACCGCACAAAGTTTAGTATAAAGAAACATTTTTGTTTTATTTATTCAACATTTATATGTAATTTTTTGCAGGTATCGGTTGAGCACGCAATTGAAAGGGTACCTCTTGATGATTTGGCAATGCCCTGTCCACACTGCCTAATGTATTTACCACTAGAGAGACAGGAAGATACCCCGGATGGTGTGACGTGTTCCTGTCAATGTTCCTGTTTCGTACAAGAAGGATCACTACCTTCAATTGTCAAAAAGAAAGACACGTCGATTCAAACGAGTCCCATGTTCGAATTTGCCGGATCAATTCCACATATAGACAGTGACGACGATGACGAGAGGGATTTGGACAAAAATGGTAAGTGAAACAATTATTTTTTTCACAATATTTACAACGAAGGATGTTGTTGCTGACAAAAGCAGATCGATGACGAAAATTTTAGTACTTATTGTTAGTGTATCGACATGATTTCCATTGAAAACGGTAATCAATATTAAATTCGACATCATCATCACTCATTTCTCTGTATGACTTCAGCGAAAAGAGAAATTATTGTGCCACAAAGAAACCGACATAATTGCATTTATTGTTAGCCAACAAGTAACAATTTACAGGTGATTACTTCTCAAAGGTACTTTTTATTTTGTTTTGATTTTTCGATAACTACGACAATCAATTAAATGTTGAATGGTCTCTCATATTAGTAAAAGTGAGAAGAAAAGAAGTTAACGTTGTTATGTGTTATACAGTGGCAGTCTTACTGTCGATACCCTTCGCATTTTTGTATTATGCTTACTCATATTTCCATTGCTTTGGGACTTGCACTGGGTTGTTATCCTGCACAGTGGCGACTCTTGAAATGTTATTTTTTAAAAGGGTTAATTAATTCCTACTCTTCTTCATAAATGTTTCTCATTCTGAGGAAAAGGGCCTTAGATGCTTTTAAAATTTATATAACCAGGGAAAAATGGTTAAGGGAAAGGAGAGACTTTGTATAACGCCATTCAAGTATTTCTTTTTCTGAAGGGCACAGGACTGAAAATTTTAAAATAGGGTAAATCGTAATTGCGAAAGGGGGAGGGAACCAAAAGGGGTTGTTAAATAGGAACATAAGGGTAGGGTTCAGAGGATGAAAATAAAAAAAATATAACAACTTCGTTCAAAGAATGTTTTTATTTGACTAACTAGCAAGCAGATCTTTAAATTGAAGATAAATCATAACTTAATTAATATCTGTCAGTAAAATTTCATCAAACCAGTTTTTAAATAATTTAAACCGGAAAGTGTACTACACTCGATTATAATTATTGCAATTCGCCGAGGAAATGATTACCATTTTTGTAATTATTTTCATAACAATGTTTCCCACGTTGTTAACCAGTTGTGATGAAGACTGAGTGCATCATGTAACATTTACTATGTTCATTTTTGTGTCTGCAATTAAGTTAATTTCCAACTGCGTCAGCGATGATCAGCTCGCCTCACATGGCGACGCACAGTGGAACAAATTGATAAAAGGCGCAACTTTAAAAATGTTAAATCTTTTTCACACACAACCTTGCATTAATTACCTTTGGGATTATATTTTGAAAATATGATTAAAACATGAAAAAGTAAAAACAGTTTATTAAATGTTAAACAATCTTATACTAACCTGAGCTTTAAAATCATTATGACTTCGATTTTGAAGAGCAATACATTTATGGGATTAAATGTCATGATGTAAAGGGTAGACGGTTGTATATTGCTAGGTTATTCTCAGGCCACAAAGTGTAAAAAAACACATAAAGAATAAATATTAAATTATTTAATAATGTCGATGCGTTGGGAATAATTATGCTGCAATTTGAGCTTTATTAAGTTTTGTTGCGTGAAAATAATCAACTATCTTTCAAGAAAAAACTATATGATATCTCAAAAAATGAGAAAGAAAGAGTCACTTTTTAGACTTAGATTTCTAGCAGATGCGTCTGGTATTTTAAAAACTTTTAATAATTGGGTAAGACCGAAATTTCTGTGAATTTCTCGTTTTGATTTGAAATAAAATAATTTTAATATTTTATACTTTGATTATTTGCCAATTGAGTAAAATAACGAAAAAATCAAGTGTAGTGTTTTCGATTATTAACTTAAAGTTTTTTAGTTGTGACTTCAAGGTTGGTTGTACTGTGTAAGATTCGTGAAGAAGTCTGTCAGGTACCGGGGCGAAAATTTGTCGGATCCTGTAAGTCGTGAGCCCCAGAAGGGACTCGGAATAAACGAACGGGTCATCGCCGGCAATCTCACAGATCCAACGCGGCGTGGCGCGACGTGGTACAGCCACTTGTTCATATACCTATGTGGTTTGCTCCACTTACCAGACTTATCCTTTTGTTCATTTTCTGCAATTACGTGCCATACTGTTTTATTACCTACAAACACATATCGCCAAAGAAGGAAACGAAGAATTCCAATTAAAATAATTGTTGGTTTTATGCTTGTCGATTGGAACATGTTTACC
Source organism: Agrilus mali (assembly GCA_029378335.1). Classification (NCBI taxonomy): domain Eukaryota; kingdom Metazoa; phylum Arthropoda; class Insecta; order Coleoptera; family Buprestidae; genus Agrilus; species Agrilus mali. The sequence goes on from CM055659.1 coordinate 20,142,504, forward strand.
ATTGTTGACATGGCATGTGGATGGTTCGATTTTTTCTGAAGGCAAGACCCTGCCTTTCACAATCGAAATGCGTATTGATAACGGTCTCCAAAGTACTAGGTACTTAACGATTTATTGACTTTTCAACTCATTCATTAAAACCCGGCAAGCAAATGGCGAAATTGGTTTCTTTTTGTCTCAAAGTTAGAAAAGTGTTTTCGAATTTCTTTTTACATTTTTCTTATAAAGACTTCAAAAAATAGGTAGTTGTTGGAGTTTTTGTATTCCCATATATCGTTATGTAGAGCATTATAAGGCTGCTCTTATAAAACAATTTTAAGTTTCTATTTACAATAATTAGTAAAGTCGCTAAATATAGAATACCATTTTTGTTTATTAAAAAATAAGTTATAAAAAATAATTTCAAATACATAGTTTTCTACATATAAATTACTTAGACTATTTCTCAAGCAGACATAAGTGTATATTAGTAGTACAGCAATTTTTATAAAACAACTGCCTTTTTGAAAGTCGAATTTTTGGTACCCTAATGTGGAATAACTCGGAACCTTTAAGTGGTATAGCAAATACATTTATGTTTTAAGGAACAAAACAGGATATTTTATAACAATCAGCGTTTATTTAAATGTAAAGGCAGAATTGTTAGGGAATCAGCTAAATTTTATTATTCTCCTCCTCTACAAAAATCGCAGACATAAACCTCAGCCTCGGCTCCCGTGCATTCTTCATGAGCCCAGCATTGGCACAAGACACACATAACCCAAATTTCCCCTCGCCTGTCGTTCGAAAACTTTCCGTCGCAAAAAATGCAAGTAGCATCAGTTGTGGGATTCTGTAGGGAGAATATTTCTTCCTCTGTAGAATCATGGACGCTAAAAGAAGATGCTTCAGAGCTTGAAGAAGAACGGCCTCTTTGGTCTTCTTGTAATTTTTTAGCAACACGATTAGACCGAACCTTATTTTAACCTGCCTCTATGGAGTTCCCTAAAGTGGAATATTTGCACATGCAGCCCTATTCCACAATAGGTCACCTCAGAGATATAACAAAATCTAATCACAAAAGTAACAAGAAAAATTCCAGCTATCGAACTGACTTCAGAAAATCAGAATACAATAACACAATCCTTATGCTACCTTACCTGATATTTGGCACACCTAAACGGCTTTAAGCAAATGCTAAACTAAAACTTTTGTACTCACCTGTAAAAATCTCATGGACACACAACCATGCTTTCGACACGTTTCTGGGGTTATGATGGAAATTATTATTCTGTTATATATCGCACCAATTCTTAAGTCTAGAAACATAGATACTTTTACCTTTAAATTGTAGATACCGCTTGCAGTTCTCTTAAGACACGAGTATACCACATTAAGAGACTATGTCACATTCATCGACTTTACTTATTTTGAAATATCATTCTATATATTATAGTATGTGACACCTTTTCCAATTTTTCAGTTACGAATGTGAATTGTTTAATTCAATCTTTTGAAATTATTCTAAAAAAACTAATAAGTCCTTTTGCTCCAAAATCCCGAATTAATGCACATTTATCCAGACTGCATCTTCAGAAAAATAATAAAGTTGAAAAAATTTGTCCGGTACTAATGTTGATGATGTTAAATATTGATCACTGTTTTTGCCAATTCGGACTAACCTTAAGGTACAATTATTTTTACTCACCGCAATTAATCGGAGACAATAAAATTAAACTGACGAGCTTTCGAAGTGGACCAGGTGACCAGGTTAAATAAGTATGCAACTAAATAATACTACCTGTATTTACCTACTTTCTTGTTTCACCAGTTCCTATGTTGTAGGTATCATTACTTATCTTCGAAAAGTAAAGGTTCATGAAATTTTTATGAAGAGTTAACTTCTTTTTAACGTTACTTGTGTCATTTTGTGATCCTCAAATCTCTGCATAGGTATTATGAACTACATTGTTAAGTTTTTAATTGTTACTCGGTTATAAAAATTGCATTAATTATGGCCAATTTCAATATATGTAGTTTCTATTTAAGCTTCACGTAGGTAAGAGCTATTATGATTAATAAAATTGACATCACCCAAAAATCGAATAAATCCAATGTTAAATATTGTTTAGTACTGTTTGTCACAGGTATATTTTTACTCACTTGGTCTAGTACCATACAATTAAATTAGAACCAAAGTTCTATTTTATCAGCTATTTACCTGCCAACAGCTCTGCCAATGGGACAATGTAATCCAACTAAGGTTTCAGGTGAACTTTGAACCGTTTTCTCCAAGGTTTAAATCAAAGAATTATTTACAAGAAACAGGTCTTTGTTACCTCTATAATAATACATACATCAGTATCTATCAAATAAAGTGCTAGTGAGGCTAAAACTCCCCCTTTTATTTTAGCTTCAAGCGAAAACAGTGAAGCCAAATAAAAACACATCTGGTGTTAATTAATAAAACTTGCCTAATACTTCCATCGTTAAAACTCATACAAACACCTTATGATATAGGGATCTGATAGATCTGTAAAAGCATTTTTATGTCTAGTGTCATTAAAAATAGATATACAATAGGCTGGCGATAATTAAGGCTCGAAGTTTCCAAGAATATGAGTCTGAGTCATGAGCATAAAGAGGAACCCATTATATTCTCCTATGCATTGCTGCATCATTATATAATTTCGAATAAATTAAAATAATTATAATAATCAATTGCGAATCTAATTTACACCACCTGGTACATTTTTACATTTCATTAAAGTGTCTGATGTTTTTATTGGGAACTTTATAGTTTATTACAGGTCATGTGAGTATATAACTGATACCATAGCCATTTTTACACAAGGCCAAATAGTCACACAGATTAAAAAAAAGAATTGGAACACTATTTCTTGTTTTATGAAGACTTAAAAAAAATGATATTGTGAAAATTTAATCATAAAATAAACGGAAGAATACCTTGTAAGGGCTTGATTAAGATTATGTCAGGGGGAGACAAGTTTGAAAACAGGGTAACAGTGAATTTATCTCAAAAAAAGTATTGTAGGTTGATAGAAAACTAAATTGATGAATATAGTTCAAATTTTTATTCAGAGTATATTAAAAAAAAATCTTAATAGTTATAATGCAAAAATTCTAGAATGTTGAGATAATAGTCAGTTTAGGCTCCTACTAATTTTATAAACGTATAATAAATAATATAACGTACGACCAGTGACGGATATACTTATTTGCTGTCAATAGGCTATTCAAATTTTGCCGCCTTATCGACCTCTACAATTCAATAATCTACTTCACAATCATTTTAATTGCAATTTTTTTATTTAATTAAATTGTAACTTTATGATTTGTGAACTATAGTCCTAATTATACCACCTTTTTCCCCGTAATTGGTGTTATTGTGAACGAGGGTATCGGTATGTCAGTTACTAAATTATTTTTACAACCCAACGATTTAGTTAAAATTGTATACGAAACCGTTTCTAGGTGTACTTCTGAGCTAATAAAAGCTCAAATATGTACTACTAATAATATGGTATAAGGTATGCCTTGAATACTTTTTCTTTCGGTAAACGTTATTAAATAATAATTTTTTATTGTGCTTACGGTTTAAAAACAACAAATTTAATTATCTGTAAAAAGTCCGAGTGATAACAATGAAATTCAATTAATTAGCTCATGAAAGTTTTTTGTGCGATTTTCTATTCGCAAAAACATCAATTATATCATAGTATGAATTCTTATCTAATAGTTCTGATTCTGTGCACAAAAGGGCCGAGACGTTTGGTTTTTCCAGACTTAAGGTAGATCTAGGAAAATTTTTCACCCGGTTTAAGCAAGAAAACGTTCTTCTCACCCGAACAACTTGGTACATAATTGGTGAAACATATTACATGTTAAATTTTTTTGTGTGGCTCTACTAATATTAAGTCTGGGTATAAATATGAATCTTTATAAATTCTATAAGATATAGGAAAAATTTTAGCCCCAAATTTACCGCCCCTGAAATCCGCCGCCCTAGACTCCAGCCTACTCAGCCTGATGGTAAATCCGCCACTGCGTACGACACAACTCGACCTTCTCTCTCATTGTAACGTATTATAAAGTTTATAATAATTTCACCTCCCACTAGGTTATAGTATTCACAATAAATGCACCAAAGAAAGATTCAAGTTTTTTTTGCTGATTATTCCATCACCAAACTGAACTAAAAATATTTGCACACCGTAACAGCGGCATTGCTACAATGGGTATTTCCAGTTCTTTTTGTACTCATTAATGATTTTATTTAGTAAAAAAATTACATTCATTACGAAGTAAGCATTTACTTTAATATAATTTATTAATGTACATGTACCTGTTGAACTAATACAATGAATTATGGCAAGTAAGGGCGAGTTCACTTACGATATACGTATGTACACATACATATGTGTCTGCATGTATGGTGTGTGTATATATAAAGAACTGGAGGGCAATTTCGAGCAACAGGGAGTAGGCAGTACCGTTGGTTGTTAAACAAATAGAGAAAAATCTTAAACGCACTTTTTAGAATCGCCGCGAGTAATGTTGTTTTACGGGCACGGAACGAGCCCTCCGTTGTTTGCATGTTAACGCAATAAAATCTATACCTTATGCCCAGACAAGCAATTAGGCAGTAATGAATATCGGCCTTTTTTCGCTTCCACAAACGGCAACAAACCATAAACAAAACCATAAGCAGCGCGTATAAAGGAAGTACCGTACGCGCTTCACACAGTTAGATCCGTAATAATAAGTTATTAATTTATCCCACCACCGGTCGTCATATCTGCCCACAGATGCGTTATTGTTAATTGCAAGATCATTTACAGCAACTGTAAACAAGTGGTTGGCATTCAGATGGGACCGAGTAACTTTTTAGTTCTCATAATTACTTACACGCCCCATAACATACCAAACATAAAAAGAAGCTCATGGGTGTAATATACCTACAGCCAATGCAAAGTACAAATAAAATGCATCACTAAGGTGTCTTATATTTGTAATATTGAAAGCATCACCGTCATATGGTCGTCAGTTCGAAAATTGGAATTTGAGGCAATATTCTAATTTTCCTGAAAGTAGAATATCCCACACTTCTCACTATTTGTGAATTATAATCTCATCTAGATCTACGTCTGCACCACTTTCCTCCTAATACTGCTTTTAATATGACCCTTCATGACTCCATAAATTCTTCCTACCTTGAGTAAATCTTTCCATGTTCCTAAAACTAGAACATTCCACATTCTTACTATTGGTGAACAGCAGTCCAATCCAGATCTACACATGAACCACTTCTATCCTGTTCCTACTTCTTATAAGTCTGATTAGTTCTTCTTGACTCGAAGACTTGATGGATAAGCATTTCCATTATTTCCTGTTTAACGGCAATCCTTACATTTCTCTAAAACTAGATTTCCCTCATCCCTCACTATTAATAAATACCTGGAACTAGAGCAGTCAACATCCCTCGCTATCGATGACTAATCTACCGTGACTCCACAAAAACGGGATGGACACGCACCGCCCCTCTTTCCATCTTGGATCAATTTTTCTCTAACACTAAAACATCCCACATCCCTCACTATTTATGAACAGAAATATTATTTAGGTACAATCATCTTTCTACCTTTTTCCTCCTAATTCTGCTTTCAACAGGACTGTGGCTAACCTCATTCCTGACCCTGAAGAATGGATTGACATACATCTCCACTCTTTTCTATCTTGAGTCAATTTTCGTAAATACTTGGAATTCAAGCATTTCACATCCCTCTGCAACTCTTTCCTCCTGTTACAGCTTCTAATATGACTTTAACTAATACTTCTTCACTTTAAATACTGGATGAACACACATCTCCACTCTTAATATCCTGAGTTAATCTTCACATTCCCATAAAACTAGTACATTCCACGTTTTACACTATTGGTTAACAGCATTCTCATCCAGATCTATCCCTGTGCCTCTTTCCTTTTACTACTGCTTTTAATATGACTCTGACTAATTCTTCCTTACTCCGAAAAGTGGATGGACATTCACCTCCATTCTTTTCTATCTTAAGTCAATTTTCGCATATACCTGGAACTTGAATAGTCCACATCCCTCGCAATTGACGCCTCTTTTTTCCTAATATGTTTCTGATTGAACCCTCTTGACTTCGAAGTTGTCCTATCGTCCTACTTCTCATTTTCTTATCTTTGCTTTTCAACTTTTTCTAATACCTCCTCATTCCTAACTTTTTCTATCCACGCTTGTATATCGCGTAAATAAATCTCTATAGAACTGGCAGTTAACATACGAGGGGATCTTTTATTTACTGAAACTGTCCCTATTAAACTGTAGGTAGCTTCACAAATATTTACACGCCCTAGATTTGAACCCCACCTCATAAAGTCATGTTTCAGCTCAGACATTTTAAAAGATTAGATGAATTCTGAATATAACTAAAATTTATTTTTGAATTTAATTTAAGAAGCCACATTTGCCCTTGTGTTCGTATCAATCACTAACCAGTAGATATTAAGGGAAGCTAATGCGTAGTTGACACCCAGAGGAGACTTCAAAGAACCTTCTAAATATGTAGCTCTCCGTATCATCATTGATGATTGCATTAAAGAATTGTTGCTAAAATGAACACAGTTAACATAAACAGTTATGTGTTATTAAACGGCCTCACAAACGTAGGTATAATGTGCTCTCATATAAGTACACTTATTTATTTGATATAGGTATCTTATAGGCGTATAATATTCTGCAAACAAGTGTCATAAACTTCCTTATACGTTTGATTGATTTATGGCGAACACATCCCATTCTAATTAAATTACCATTTCTTACACGTTATTAATAACAGCTTAATTGAAGTCACCATTTTAACGGTCTTTCCTGCAAGTTCATCATGTAATTCCGCTTCCTTGTAGCAGAACTACATTCTGTATCTCAATCATCATCGTCGTTTATTTCATCATAGATTCCATGCTTTTATGGGGTAAATCAGTGGCGATTCTGTAAAGAGAGCAAGTGAGCAATAGCACTTTTTTTAGGTCAGGGTACAAATTGATGTAACAGTTCTTCGTATATGTCACGCATATTAAATAATTTAAAGTTACGTAAATCAGAAATGTTAAAAGATGGTCAGTGCAGCAGTACGCGGTATTTTTTAGTGCCACCCGAGGAATTACCAAAGAAGAAATAGGAAAGGTTTTATACTGCGCAAGTTAGTGCTATTTAAATAAATAGAGTGTGACGTCCATATTTGAGAAGTCTTGGTTTGTAATAAGGTGTTGAAATTGCAAAATGTATCTATAATACCCGCATTTAAAAATGTCAAATGTTGGTTCGTTTATGGGTACCCACCTTTTTCCATATTCGAGTGTAGCATTTATAATAATTTCCCACATTTGCTTTCATTTTCCTTTTTCTTATAAGTATGCTATAAATCTGTATCATTTTTTAAAGAATACCAAATAAAGGTAAAGATACAGTATGTATAATAAGAAACTATTGGCTTACTTTATTGTAAACATTTATGGTATTACTCTTTCATTTTCCTTCAATAACAAAGAAATTTCTAAAGGCTTGTTAGAATTCCACTAATATTTGGTAAAACAAATTTTTATAATGACGAAGTCCTTTGTTGTTGGAAAAAAGAAATTGAGAGAAATCAAAATTTTTATATTTACATTCATCTACAAAGATTTTCGCAAATTTAAAACTAGAAACTTAAAGTTATTTCCTTGTTCTTTCTTATTATTCCTAAGATTGAGATATATTGGAATCTAAAGAGTTTTCATCTCGACAAATTACTTATTTTTAGAGCCTGCGTTGTACCTTCTCATTATTTTCAATTACTCATTACTAGATCCCTGTTGGATTCTCTTTACATTTTACATTTCTGTTCATGCTTCTAAGTATTTATTCAAACTATCGCTGACAAAAATAAAGTTTTGATATTTCAACCTTTGTGATGGTGTTGAATACAAAATGCAAGGCATTATGTGTGATGTGAGAAATCTCGACTAGTCACGTTTTCAAACGAATTTATATTGAAGATTGAATGGTTGCTGGAAAAGCCAACAGCGTAAACGGAATTGTGAAATGTATAGACTACAAAGTGTATTATAATTCCCATGAATTTAATTGTAATTATTATATAATTGTACCTATAATACGAACAGTACGACCCACTAAATATAATTCGACGTAAATTCGAACAATAATTAATAATTAATTGTTAAAATTACATTACTAATCTCATTTTAGAGAATATAGGTAACTACACACATCATTAATCTTTTATTATTTTTTTTTTATTGTAATTGACATAAAAAAAGTTAGTGGAACTTCCGAGGGTAAATATTCTAGAGTTTTTGACAAAATTTTGGAACGACTGGAATTTAAGGGAAAATATAATGAAGCAATGAAAAATTTCCATTGACATTGTTGTATTCCATTTTCTTTGTTGTTAAATGTCTTATAGATGTTCACCCTTAAAAATTTAAATTATATCTAGAACTGAATGAACTGCATGTTCGGATTCTAACCACCACACCATATGGAGATATTGGTGGGTGGATCATAGGTGCGTCAGAAGTGTTAAATGTTTCGTTTCTTAAGATACGGGAACTTCAATGTCAAAAAAATCCCATATCGAAAACGTAAAGTTCCTTAAGACTACCCTTGTCTTAAGAGTCGAAATGTCGAACACTTGATGCATCATAGAAATTTTATGGGGTTAGAATTCGAGTTTCTTCAGGCGACAGTCATGAAAGCCTCAATCAATTTATATCTAGTATTAAGGGTTAGAATTCGAAAATGTAGTTTTTTAAGGAATAAAACTTCAGAAAGTAGATTTTCACAAATTTTTTTATTAGTTAACAACGTAACATGTTTTCTACTCACTGTCCGAAGAAGCAAAATTTTTTGGCGAAACATGTTACATTGTTAAGTAATAAAAAATTTGTGAAAATCTACTTTGTGAAGTTTTATTCCTGTATTATGAATCAAGTTAAGGTCGAAACTATTCAATAGTTTCTTCAGGCGAGAGTCATGAAAGCCTCAATCAATTTATATCTGGAGTTTAACAAAAAAAATCTGGAAAAAAGAAACTTTTATTGAATAGCCTTATTAGTGAGCCTATTCTGCAAAATTATTATCTAAACATTTCTGGACTTCTTTTGATAAGGCAACCTGATATGAAAAGCTCCTTAGGAGCCGTTTTCGAATATTTTCGCTAATTATTTATTCAAACGAATAGTTAGCATTCCAAATTAATGAACCCTATTTTTTTAATACCTTGTTTTCCAACTACGGGAATGGCACACCGTGGGTGCCTTACTTAATTACCCAACGACATTGACTACCTATCGGCTTGTTAACGAAGTCTAGTGGGTACAGTTACTCTAACGACACCATCGTACGTTCGTATGTTGATTTTCCTCAAGCTCGAAGTACTCTAATTTGTCCGTACATGTGTAAAGTAAAAGTTTTCCAATTTATGGTCAGTAATTGCAATGGTCAATCGAATCGGTGAAACCACGCGGGAAAAAATTTATTTGTTGTGTGATCCAATTCCATGTAAGCATAATAACAGTTACAAAACAGAGTTTATGATTTGAGTAAAGTACGAAGCTAATGGTCTGAAGCAAAATTCCAGAAATGCACTCTCTTTAACGGTTGTAATAAAAAAAATATTAAGTGATTCAAGTCAGAATCGTTTACATAAAAATTATAGGCATGCAAAAATGTATTTATACACCGAAAGTTGTATTCTTTTTGGTCATTCCCTTTAAAACAATCTCCCTTTGACCGATAGGTCAATTTTCAAGTTCGTCGAACATATTTTGTGGAAATTCTGTAATGAAAAAAATTAGGTAAGCATTTTCTCAAAATTTTCAATCCACACAGTTCAAAAATTAGTTTTAAATATCACAAGTAATTTATTTACTTAAAGAAGTTTCATTTGTATTCAGACATTTGGTCCTTGAAATTTGTTATTGCCTATAAATAATTTTTTTTCGAATCAATGCGGAAATAATTTGCATGTGAATGTTTATTGGCAATTTGAATAGATATTTACGACCAAAAGACAAAGATGGAAATATTACCGATAAATTATTGCCAAATTGCATTCATTATTTGGTCGTAACTACATGTAGACAGACGTACCATTACATTTTTGAAAGATAGAAGTGTAAGTACTTATAGTACATATTAAAGTAGTTTTCTTATGATTTTCCCGGAAAATGTATAAAATTTTGTTGTGAAATAAAAACTTGAACTCAAAATCCGATGTTGAAAAGAAAGAATCTCAGTAAAAAAGTTCCTTTTTATTTTTTATATTGAATTTGTTAGGGCATTTAGATTCTAGAATTTATAAAAATATTTGTCCTGAAAACTTTATTGCATAAACGCTTGTTAAGCCCACATAATACGCAACATAATTACGTTGAATGAATTGTGTAATATTATTTTTATAATATTAAGTTTCTGATATTAGCTATAAAATTAAGTATCTCAGATCAAAAAATGAGGACAAACGTCAATTTTTAAATTTTATCGTCAAATAAAGCCATTTCATAAACAATCAAGAAAGAGAATTTTATTGTCAAAACGGTTTAGACCTTCAATAGAATTTAAACAATATATATTATTGTGTCGGAAAAGTAATCGTTGTTAACAAGAATCTGGCTTACTACGACCTACGTACGCACCCGCTCATTTACATATGTTAAATACCATCGAGTGGGCCATGTCTTTCCGTGAAATACTTTCGCCTAGTAATGATGAATGAAATTGGCATCTGCTAATAAAAAACTCAAAAGTTAATAATAGAGTTTTGCTCAGGTAATGCAAATTTGATTTTGCAAGACCGTTCCCTACGTACCTATCTTTTTTACTTTACAATTAGTCAAAGCGCAGGCAAAACCGTTTCTTCAGGGTGATTGGTAAAGTGTCTCAAGTGTAAAATTTATAAATAGCTATACTACGCAATCACTTCTCGAATATTAACTTTACATCAATACACCATGTGTGTAGGCTTCCTTTATGCCGCAAATATCCACTGAAGTTTTGGTGGTAAGTAGCCCTCGGTCTCCTAGTGATGTAGGAGAGCTTTGTAACAGTATTTTTGCATAACTGAGAGTGGGTGGTGAAATTTATCCTTTTATTACTTAAAATTAAAGCCAAAGTAAGATAAGGGTTTAATTTTTCCTTTAGAAGTCCAAATATATTCTGGATATTCTACTTAGTAGCGAAGTGCAGTACTGAAGAGTGAAACAACTTTAGAGAAATTTCAAAAATTCTCTGGTATTGCAGAACCATTTAACATTTTGCAGAAACTCAGATGTTCCTAAAATTTGTTATGAATGTTCGAAATTTTGTAGAAACTTCAGGAATGTTCAAAAATGCTTTTGAAAATTCTACTAGTTCGCATAAAACTATGAAATTCTTGCGAAGTCAGATGTATTTTAATTTTACTCTAGGAATTTATAGAACTTTCAAAATTTTGTAAAATCTTTAGTTCAAATTTATGGAAAATTCTGGAATGTTTGTAATGCTTTTGAAAGAACTACTACATACTTCCTACAACACTGCGAAATATCTGCAATATTCGAAATTAAATGTATTGGAATATTGTAGATATTTATGAAACATTGCAGAAACCTTAAAAATTTTCTATCATTTCCTAAAAAATTACAGATGTTCTAAATCTTGTGGAAATTTTTGTTCAAAAATGCTCTACATCCTGTAGCATTTTGAAACACTTGCGGAATTTCCTCAAAATTCGAAATCAAATATAGGTATGCGAAAGCTGTAGAAATTTACGGAACTATTCATAAATATCCATCATTTGCTTATTATTATTATTTATTTACTCAAAATTTGTCTCACTACCTCTTGTAAAACTTGGATATTCTCGCGAAGGGATCTGTCTTCTAAATCAAATGTATTTTGTAGGAAGTTATAGAACACTGCAGAATTTTCTAGAACTTCGTATAAAATTACAGATATTCGAAATTTCGTCTATACATCTGCAATGTTCCAAGAAGCATTTGCTTCATATGGACGCCTTGTAAAAATTCCTCAAACGTTACGGAAAAATGCTGCACTTACAAATTTATAAAACTTTTCAGAAAAATTTAAAATTTTCTGTAGCGTTATTGAGAATTATTTTGATGACCTCATTGCTTCCTATAATACTCGAATATTTTCACGAAATATCTTCAATCTTCGAAATCAACTAAAGACTTCCGGAAGTTTCTAAAAATTTATACCTAAGACATTTCAAATGCTTCAAATTTTACAAAAAAAGTAAAATATACCGAAATTTTTCAAAAGATCCTCAATCTTCAAAGTCAAAAAGGTAACATTTCCATATTATACAAACTTATAAACCTTTATAGAAACTTCCAGATCTTTATAAATCTTCAAAATTTTGTCGCGAATTCTGGAATGTTTTATGATGATTCCGAAACTTCAACTTCTTTATTTAATGTTTCTAAATTATCGAGAAATTGAGAGCTTTTAGCCAGCTTTAACGATCGTATTTATTTGTTTTTTTTTTGTCAATCAAATTCTCACATTTTCTCGTTCTTCTTAAAACTGTAAAATACAGATTATATTACGCCTATTTAAAGAATTTATGGGCGTATGCGCCTTTGAATACCCTTTAAAGGACTGGATTATCTCTTCGGAATTAATTGATGTAGTAACTTTTGCCATATTTGCCACCTTCATCAAAACACATCAATTATAAATAAATAATTTCCGACATAATTTAGTTACGCAAATTATGAATCTGTAGCTATATATGCATATAACTATAATTACCATCAATAGAAGTAGGAACTATATAACGAATTCCACAAACGTATACATGTATCTATTACTCATGTGAATGATAAGGTGTTCTGGGAGAGATACGATCGTTTTCCTTTTAGGAGCTAGCATGCAATAAAGTCTAAACTAATTATGGGTGTCACTAGAATATCAATTTCACGTTCGAAACACCTAATGAATGAACCGGAGAAATTAAAAAGAAAGTAGAAACAGGTTCATTCCGTCCGTCTGTCCGTCGGCTTTTTTTAATGTTGTCAAAAGTGAAATTACGTAACAGATTTTATGTGTTCACTCTCATAAGAAATGTTTTTACTAATTTTGGTGACAGTCATTAAGGAAAGTCAAATATCCTCTCAGTTAACACACAGTGACCACCTACTTTTGCTAAAAAGATACCTTCAAATTGAAAAATATTGATATAAAATTAATTTTTTGCAGAAATATATTGGAATGGGATGTTTATCGATTCTATAGCTAAGGTGTAGGTAGTCAATTCTATTTTGACTATTTAGTATAATTCTGATTGAAAAGTCGATCATCACAGATTCTAACATGCTTAAAAAGAGTATTTATGGATTTTATTTAATAAAACGCTGATTAAAAGTAAAAAAAATGTATTTTGTTAATGAGGAAATCGAAATATTTCAAAATATATGAGATATTCGACTTGAATTGGAAAACTTCCCCTTCTTCCTCTTCTTAGGGATGCCCCTAAGTAAAGTACGAAGAGTTGAGTATTGAATAATGGCAATTGATGGTGAGTATATCAGTTTAAAAGATAGTTACTATCAGATCATTACAAGAAGGTTCATGTAAGATGACCATCCAGCTGTAAATCATTAGAATGTTATACAAGCAATGTGATAGCAAAGATCCAGTTTCGTCGGCGCTACCGTGTGGAAGTTTTATATTACGGCAGATGAAAGTAGGTATACGTACTTACTAATGAACCTTTTCAGTGATTTTGTACTTTACTATAGCTAATAATGTTTTTACTTCGTGGTTGTAAATTGGTTGTGGTATGAATGAATTCAATAATATAATAATAAAAAATAAAGGGTGTTCTATAAATATTTTTCTAACAAAATGTAATGATGACATTGGTGTTTTGAAAGACTAAAAATTTGTGAGTTCTACGATTACCTGGATTAATATTCTTCAAAATTGGACGAAATATTCTACCAAGTGGGTGATCAAGGTTTGATGGAAATAAATAGTAAGTGATTGAACAAAACATACCCAGGTAGCTACAGCTGGAAACTTGAACAATTTCGCAGCGTGGACTTGTGTTTAGTAGGTTAGTTGTACCCCATCAATATCTAACGAAAATTGCAGAAGTCTGAATGCCTACACCCTAATATTAAACCATTGATAATGTAAAGTCAATTAATGTTATATAAAGAAGCTCTTTTATCGGATTCTAATCGCGTATGTTGTTGAAATCTTCATGGTGGATCATGGGGGCGTCATGTGTTCAACGTTTCGTCATCTCTCGCAAGGAAGGAACTTCACTATAAATAGTTCAGCAATAGCATTGGAGAGCCTGTATCGACTACATTAAGTTCCTGAAGATGTCCCTTGCGACAGGAGACGAAACGACGAACAATTTTGACGCCCCCATGATCCACCATGAGAATTTCAACAACACACGCAATTAGAATCTGACTATACAGTTTCTTCAGATGACAGTTGTGAAAGTCTAAATCAACTTCTATGAATGTAATATACTCTTTTAAAAATGTTGGTAAATTTTGTATTTTTAATAAAAGTGACTAGAGCATAATAAACGAAGGGTCAAAAGTCACTTAACTTTATATAATCTCTAATATATAAAATTCTCGTGTCACGGTATTTGTAATTAAACTCCTCGGAAATGGCTCGACCGATTTTCGTGAAATTTTGTGTGCATATCGGTTAGGTCTGCGAATCGGCCAACATTTATTTTTTATCGCCCTAAATATTAGGGGGGAGTCTACCCCTAAATTTTTTTTTTATTTTTTAGACAAAATTTTTTGTTTTTATTTTTTTATGATACACCATACAAAACTACATATAACCCTTAATTTTCACCCCTCTACGATCAACCCTCATTTTTTAACTGTAATAATCTTCAATTCTCAGTGGTCGATAACTAATCAATTATTATCAATCGACTAGTCATCCCCGCCAGGCGTCTACTGATGTCACTACTCACCCAGCAAACAGCACACGGAGTGGGGATGAGAATGAAGCAGATTTTTTTAGAATGTTACAGGGAGTTCAAATATGTTCTAAGAAGTAAAAGAATGTTTTATTAGAACATTTCAGAATGATTTGGCAATGTTCAAGAATGTTCCAGAATCTTGAAGATCATTCAAGAATGTTTCAGAATGTTAAAAAAGTTAGAAAATGTATTGAATCATTATGGGATGTTCTGGATAGTTCTAAATTCGCGAATATTCTAGAATGTTCCATCAAACGTGTAATATATTACCCGGGCAACGCCGGGTATTGCTGCTAGTTATTATATAAGATACCCATAAACCGCCACCATTTTCTCTTAAGAGGTTCACCTTAAGCAACATTACTTTATACCTAATCCCTTCCATAACTGCAGCAATCTGCTTATTTAAAAAGTAGTAATTCTGGAAAATAGTAATTTTACCTGAAACGGTGACCTTTGAAACGTTTCTAGTCAAATCTTTAGATACTGATCATAGACACGACGAAAAGCCTTAGAAAAAGAGAAGAGATTGTAGATTGGGAAAAAATGTGACCAGGATTTTTTGTTAAATGTTTTTTGCAAACTATTGGAACTTTTATGTATGTGCAAATTGAATCTACATTTGGCCAATTGTTTTTATTTTCAAATCCCGTTCTGTGTCATTTGAATACTTACTTGTAGTAAATTCGTTAAATGTTTAATGAAACAAGTTAGCGAGTTGTAAAAGGCAATGGGATTTTAATTTGTACCTACGTAGCTTGAGAAAATGAAATAAATGTGCTTCATTGTCGGCTAAATAAATGCAGTTTGTTAATGATTTTCATAGCCCGTAATAGCTCGCTGTCCGTATTTGGTAGCAAGCTTTAATGGAAGATTATGTATGTATGGACGTAGTCGGAGCCGTCGCCGATTATAAAATATAGGAAACTGCATCAGCCATTTACAGCGGCCAGCCGGTGCACTTACGGATGCAAATAAGAAAAGGCCGGCGAATAATAATTTGTATCTTGATAAATGTACGGTTCGTTACAGAAAACCAGATTTTTATAATCGCACCTGCCGCACTTTTCTCAAATGCATTGTAGCTATAGGTATTACTTGCCCGTGTAACGGAGCGCGGTAATTTCGAGAACCACTTCCTTCTTCTCGATATTTTCATGTTGGTACATTACTTGTAGTTGTAGTACACAATTGTTATTGTTACAAAATGGAACAATACCGACAGATATGAATTCATTTCGAATATGAGAAACACAATTATATGCACCACACAGTAAGTACATACTAATACAGTATCTATTGTTTGCTTTTTAAAACGAACGAATTGAGGACAGTTGGGGTATTATATAACTATATTTGAAAATGGATTCAGCTTTATCTTTTACTGGATCAATATTGAACACTTTTAAGGTTTCACAAGGATAAAAGTCTTGATCTAGACGTCTAACACTTATCTTAAATTGAAAATAAACATCAAGAGTCATTTTTATCATCGTGTCCAATCCTTGTTTCTTATTTTTATTCAAAAGTCACAATTTTTCTTGATATAGGGAGGAACATGTCTTAGGATAAAAAAGGATACTGTAAACTGTAAAGTCTCAACAAACATTAATGTTAATAATAAAAACGCGAAATACATACGTACATATTAGACTGTGTAAATATGACAAGACTTTCGGAAAAACTTCTTGACTTTTCGGCGGGATTCTGAACCAGGACAGAATTCTTTAAATTAAAGAATTTCGTGAAACCCTAATTCAGGTATATACTGTATAATACTATAATACTGCAAAATATTGTGTCCTGAAATACGTGAGAACACCTAATGGCGAAACTTATACTCAGGCGTGTGATTATAATAGGGCGGAGTTATGTCTTTACCTACCCCAATATTGATGCTCATGAGATTCTTAAGTAATTAATTAATAATGCTTGAGTTCTTCTGTTGTAGCGGTCAAAACCACATTAAAAATTAGTCTAATTTATCACTTAACATTTTACTTAAATTTGATTTTCCATAGATATAATAACAAATTAAGGAAAACACAGAAAGGAAAATTAAGGAATAAGCGGAACAATGTACAAAGGGGTGACTGTTGATTTTTCTATCGAAATACTTTTTTTCAGAGAACGTGTAATACGCCTCTGTAGTATTCAGATAAATAAATAATCATTTATATTTCCCTAAACTAATGAAACAGTCGTCTTTATTAAATGACATTTGTTTACATTTGTCTGTAGTAGTAGTAGCAGCAGTAAAGCTTTATTAAAACAAAAAGTCATGTTTACATTTCTACATACACTTTCCTTCCTTTTCCCTAATATTCTATTTTCCTGTATTTTCCCTCCTCCCCTTTCTACACCTCTTCTTTTTAAAAGTTGCTTCTATAAGGCCAGACCACTACCATCCGCATTTATTATCCTTCCAAGTTCTTCCCTCTCATTCTTCCCCATTACTTCTTCTAATACATGCTCCATTGATTCACTTCTCTCCACATACTCTACACAATCTCTTACTTTCTTCCATCCAAAACTTATTTTCATTACATTCATTTCCCATTATGAATCTAGATATTATCTCTATACTCTTTCCTTCTCTTAGATACCCCGGTACCCCATCCCCTTGCCATTCTACCCATATAAACTCCCTCATACCTTTCGCGTATCTGGATTCCCAAATTTTTCTCAGATCCTCACCTCTTACTATTTCATTACATCTTTTCCCCACCATCCTCCTATCATTCAATCCCTTTTCTCTCCACTCTTCCATTTGTTCTTATTGCAATTTCTGTTAAGGCTTTATCCCTTTCCATATCATATTTATTTTTTGTCCCGATCCCCAATACCTTTTTCCTCCATATCTCTTTTCTTATGTCCCCTTCCGGTAATTCTCCCAATTTTTCTTCATATTTTACAACCCTTCTTCTTGTATCTTCCACCGTTTTCCCACATTTTGTTTCCCTTCTTAAAATGTAGTTTGGGGTACTTTTTTCTAAGCGCAACGCCCATTTAATAAATCTTTTGTAAATATTTTCTACTATTCCTTACTCTTTCCATCCCCATATCTCGACTCCATAAAAGACAATACTTTTTACTAATTTTTTAAAAAGTACCTACTACCCTTCTTTGCCCGTTATTTCTGCACAATTTTTGTCCTATTCCCCATATTTTCCCCCAGCAATGCATTTGCTTTAGCTGTTTGGTTACTTATGTGCACATCGTCTTTGTTTGTCTGTCTGTAGTAGGTAATTCCTGTACCTAAAGTTTTCAGAACGTTTTGAGAGAAAACTTAGCTTTATTAATTGATGGTGTAGCTACTAATGTCAGCTTCCTAATTTGGAATCTAAACCCATTTTCCACATGTAAACATTGCTAACTTTCTTCAATAACTACAGCTTAATGTCAAATAATACGGCCCGCGACTTACTTCATTAGTCATTTGCACAGTACTTAATTAATGCTTTTGTGTTAATGTGTAGGTACCTACTTATATTTGTCGCTTGGTTGTAAGTACATTTCCTTGTTAATTCGAGGAATAATTTCCACAAACAACGGTGTTAATAGACACATGGACTTTCTAGAATTTTAACCATCTTCACTAATTTTTCTTAGGTAGGTACGGTACATATCAGACATCTAATTAATCGTTTTATTATTTTTTATTAAATGCATTATCATAGCAAATTAAGTTGTATCCATTATTTTAGTCATTTAAACAACTAAACGCCTTTTAAGTCTATGAATAATTACTGGTTACATTATAAGTTAATAACAAATGCAAATTTTGTGTTTAATTGATAAATATTGCTGTTAAGGCAGTAAAAAGAAATTATCCCCTGAAGTTGGCCATCCGCCAAGGCCAGAACCGAACATATATAAATTTTTACAAATTGTGATGATTTATAACAATTTTGTGTTAGTTATGGCTTTAAAGGGTGAAGGGTTGAGGTTGTATCATTTGTATAAGATGACGACCATTTAAAACATGGGGTAATAAGCTAATTTTGGTACACACTTGATGAAACATGATAAATATTTCAAATAAACAAAATGTTTTGTTGAAACTTTTGGTTGATTTTTTATTATTAAACATGGGGTAGTTTTTGTTTAGTTTAACTCCTAACACCCCTTTAAGGAGATTTCGTGAGATGTGCATGAAACTATTCTTCACTCCCAGAGGAAAGGAGAGTGTAACAGTGACAGACAGATTTGATGAGATTTTGCCGACGCTCCTCCATTTTGCGATTACGTAATTACTAAATATATCCTCTGCATGAAATACAAATTGGTCGAATATTTTCATTAAAACACAAAATCAAAATTTTCAATACCAACTAGTCTAATTTCGCTTGGGTCAGCACTTCACGAAATTCGAATCCTACTACGTAGTCATCTTCTTTTTTATAAAATAAAAACTATATCAATTTTCAGTCAAGTCTTGGACGTATCAATACATTAGATGTATCGATTAGAAATTACCACAGTCCCTTCTACTGGGTAATATCTGATTAAAAATAAGGTAAAACTGAGTTGCATTACTCGCGAAGATGTTGAATGGTCTTTAATTAATTTCAAATTAATCGATTGGCAACAGAATTGAAATAAATGAGCGCTTAATAGCTCCTTTTGCACCGGATCTTATGAACACACCAGGAAACTTCTCTCTTCACCCCTTATATGTGCGCCATTGCAAAGCGAGCAAATTAAAACAAGCAGAGAATAAGGCATTTTACATGCATATTTGCTTATGAAACGCACGCTTTCCATTTTGCAATTTATCATTCGTCAAATCCACAACCCGGCGACGTATTCAGATTAATCTAGATGTCCTGCAGCGAATCGCCGCATAGAATAATTTTCTTGTCGGAGAAGCAATCATTGTTCAACGATATAATTAACTTTATTCAGTTACAGTAAATTTATAAAATGCACAACATTAAGTCCGTTCAGCTTCGGTTGCACACGGTGCGCGGTGGTTATTGCTAACAGATCAACTAAGTAGTTTACGGTAGGTGCGTTATTGAAAACCAATGGCGCTCTTAATTGTTCTTAAGCGAGGAAGCGGAAAGATAGCAGTTAATTATGATGGCTTGAATTGTTGATAAACTGCTCGAAATAATAAGCCTATTAACGAATCCTGTTCATGGGAAACTGCACATTCACTCAACACCGCAAGACTTAATCAACTCAATAATGTCTCGATCTGCACTTCTGGCAAACCATTAAATTGTCTAATATGTAAATGTAATGATGTTCTTATTGTTGTACATAACTTTAACAAAAAATTAAAGATAATCACAAAAAGTAGTGTGAGACGAGTTTAATCGTCGGTTTATCATATAATAGTCTTGGTCTTTCTTATCGACAATACATACTTTTGGTCTTAGTCATTTTCATTCATTAAAAAAAATGGACTAATGGTAAAAACAGCATTAAATCAAATAAAATATTATCAACAAATTTATTTTATGAAACGAATACCGGAAGTGACTAAAGTTTGCATATGTTAGTCTTGCTTTCGATCTTGATCTTGCTCAGTTAGTCTTGCTCTTGTCTTGCAAACTAAGTTAGTAAATGTACAAGACTAAGATAATTTTTGTTCGTCTTAGTATCTGAACCCTAATTAGATCAAGTACAATTCCTGTTGCTTAATAAATCAAAACTAAATAGCTTTTGAGGGGCAAAAGATGTTTATTAATCTAAAACCAAGACCATAAATATTTTACTCCTTTGAACAGCTTTGAGTTTTGATTTTTAAGATCAACTAGGCCAAAAAAAATTTTCAAAGTTCAACTCAGTTTCCCCCTTTAAGGAAGTTTTAATTGGACTTTTTTAAATTTGTTGGATCTCCTTCCTCTCCCTCAAATGAGATTTGCCTTATAACTATTTTTTAAATTAAAAAAAAAAATTATAACAATTCTTTGATTAAAAAGTTCATATGGGATTTTCAGTGACACCCTTCTATTAAATGAGTTTTAATACAATTTTAGTGGGATCCTTTCCCCATTTTGAAATAATGGATATTCTCTTAATAAAAATTTGTTCGATTTAAACTGAGTAGAATAAAATTATGTTATTAAATCTAATCTAATCTAAATACATATATAAAATGATAATGTTCGTACCTAAAGAACAAGGGTTTTCTCATCCTTTTACCTAATCCAATTTAAACTTCCTGTGGGTCCTTTCCCCAAAAAGGTATGGAGTAAGGGAGTTTGGTCGAAGTGGATGGAAGTGGGTGGTTGTAGGTGGCAAAAAGGGGAAAAGAAATATTTCTGTTTTTTCCCGTTTTTAAAATCATAAGAACTTCCGGAAAGATCTCAAAATTTCTAAAATTTATCTAAAAAAATTTTAAAATGAGCGCAAAATGATTTTACTAGAATGTTCGAGAAAGTTCTAAAAATTTCTTGAATAATCTAGAAAGTTTCAAAAAGTGTACATCTACGTTTCAAAGTCATGTACATACATTCTAAATATTCTAGTGTTCTGGTACTAGGAATATTTGATGTTCGAAGATATATAAATCAACATTCAGTGACTTTTTTCAATTAAAATTGTGTTTGCAGTCCAGTGAAGATCAATTGGAAACAAAACGAACAGTGAAAAAAAAAAAATTTTAAATGATTTTGACAAATGAAAAAGAACAGACTACTTTTAATGTTCTAGAGTGTTCTAATACTAGAAATTTAGATGTCTCATGGTATATAAACCGAAATTCAGTGACTTTTCGTCAATGTTATCATCGTAACAATCAAGAGATTAATTGAATGATTTGGCAATGTTCAAGAATGTTCCAGAATCTTGAAGATCATTCAACAATGTTTCAGAGTGTTAAAAAAAGTTAGAAAATGTTTTGAATGCTTATGTGATGTTCTGGATAGTTTTAAATTCACGAATATTCTAGAATGTTCCATCAAACGTGTAATTTATTCTTACCCGGGCAACGCCGGGTATTGCTGCTAGTTAGTTCTAAAATATGAACCTGTAAAGTATATTCGGCGTTGTATACTAACCTATATAATAATGTTGACATGGGGTAGAAGTTAATTAAATGCCTGCTATATTATCTTCGATTGGTCTTATCGTTAGATTTAATCTGTGTCGCAATCTAATGTTCGTGTACCGATAGATAACGTCTGTCGTGTTGTTGATTCTCGGTATCATAATCGAGAAAAGTAGTACTTTAAATGCGTCATGGAGTCGATGGTGTTTTTACATTAAAACAGGTACCATTCATTTACCAGCAAACTGTTATTACTTCTTCAGTTAAGCCTTGTATGGGATACAAAAACCGCGAGACCGGGTACTAAACTTATTGATTTAAATGCTAGAACGTCCTATGTAGGATGCCCATTTTTCCAGACGACTAGCGAATTAACTGTAGCGTTTCATGACGCTTCCTTCTTGCACAGCTATAAAACCTAAATGACTATTTACAGGGTGTCTGATGAGAAATTGTGAATTCATTGAATTGATTAATTGACAAATAATTTTCTCGCATCCCTGGTAGGTACTTTTTCTTTACTTTTAGCAATTCAAAGGCTAGGAAATTTTACCCTAAATGAGAAATTAAGAGTTTTTGATTTTTTTTAAGCTTTACTTTGATGCCAATAAATTTCAAAATTTTAGCCCTAAGACGTTCATAATTTGTCCATGGTTCCACAGTTGGATAAAAAACTGATTCTAAATACATAAAAATCTTCCATAGAATTCTAAAGGTAGACTATTGAAGAGCAAACCAGTTCTTGAATTTTTAACCATTGAATAATTATTTAAAAAATGTAACTTACCACCAAAAAGTTGAAGTTTTTGACCATGAGAAGTGTTAGGTTGTCTTCTCGCAGTCCCTTGAGTAGATACGCTCATGGTTTTACCTAATAGTTTTATGTATATACAAATGTACATCTAGATTCCACCAGGTCTATTTATTGTAGTGCTTATCGATTAGAAAAGACACTTTATGGCCTCATAAACAGAATTTTTTCGCTTTGACACAATTCAATTGACACCCTGTGTACTTAAGAGCGTGGAGACGAAGAAATAACGTCTTCTCGCGTTACTATCCTATATCACGGCAACACCAACGCCGTCTGTA
Organism: Agrilus mali; assembly: GCA_029378335.1. Classification (NCBI taxonomy): domain Eukaryota; kingdom Metazoa; phylum Arthropoda; class Insecta; order Coleoptera; family Buprestidae; genus Agrilus; species Agrilus mali. Next base: position 20,165,652 of record CM055659.1, read on the forward strand.
GTTAGTGTAAAGTTTCCCCATAGGTACAAAAGAGATCAAGGAAATGAAGTTGTGTGGTGTGTGTTGTGTCATAGCCCAATATATGGATCTTTGTGTCAATGTTATAAGATTTATCGCGCCCAATTCTGTGTATAAAGATTTTTAGGGAAAATTAACGAGCAGCATTTACAGCAGGACTGTTACGTATACACTCACATTATAGGTACATACGTATGTGCAGTGACCGACATTTAAACTTGCATATATTCACATACAACTATGGCTAAATGCATTTAAGTTTTATAGGGAAAAAATGATAAACATGAAATCGATAACCCCTCTCACCTTCCTCACTCGAAACAACAAACAACTGGTTCATTTACGTAACACAATGCAATGCTTGATGTTTGATAAGAATGTATGAATGCATAGTATGAATATATTCTCAGAACATAAAGACAAATTTAGTTAACCTATTATACAGTAGCGTCACAGGAGGAATCAACTTCAGAAAATATTAATCAACTCATAATACTAGTGGAAATCAATAGCGCGTATTTGGCTTTCTGAGGTTGTTTATAAATCTTATTATCATTAAGCAGAAGTTTAGGTTTGTGACAGTCTGTGAGAACCGTGTAAAGAACTAGACATACTCGTACATACAGACGATGAGGAACAAACAACTTCAAAAACAGAATTCTAACCACCTGCTACCTCACCACCTACCCTATATCTATGGTTGACCCTAGGTCTACTATGTATTGTTTTTATAAAATTACTTAAGTAGAGTATCTTCAGTAGTTTTAGAATTAAATCTGTACAAGTAAAAAATTAACACCAATTTTGATTTAGTAAGCATAGATACAACCAAACAGTATATTATTTCTTTTAATAATTAAATTAAACAAAAACACTTGGTATTTACTTTTCTCACAATCTTTATTTAAAATTCTGACCATTATCAGTTTAATTATTTATTCATGTTTAAACTGCATTTCGTTGATATTTCTTTTACATAAATATTTTCTTTGTACATTGTAGACACTAATATTTTGCTGATTTTTCGGTTAGTTCTCAGTACATCTCACTTTAAAATTGTACCTAATACCCAATATGCTGAAATATGTAAATACGTTTTAATTATTTATTTACAGCCCTTAAAAAATTAATAAATGTTTAATGAATACTTGTTGTTAACTTCACACGTGCCATATACGCCCATGGTTTTTAGTTTCAAATGAAATTTTTGTAAGGATCTATTGACTTCAATACTTACTTAATTACAGTAAAAAATAATTTAAAAGTACACAATACTGAGAATATGAGAATAATGTACAATAATTGGTTTATCAAAAGTACTCTGGGCTAAAATGTATTGTTCTAAGTAATCTAATTTTAATTGCTTACTTATCAGTTTACTTACTTATCATTGGTCTTAATTGAGTAAATTATTTCGGTTGCAATACTTGTATGAAATGGTTTGGTGACATAAATTTAACTGAAAGACAAAAGCACATTAATGGAGGAACAAAAACCATTTAATTCGTTGTTAATTTCATGTGGGGCGTATGGGAGGGGGGTCCTACAACATCATTTCAGATCTTATTGAAACAGAAGAAGGGGTTGAGACTAAAAGGAAACCAGTCCAATTCTTTAGTACGTGGTTCCCCCGATGAGTTTCCATTTGTCAATATGTTTAATTTTATTAAAAACATCTTCATTTAAATTTAAGAATTAAAATAAAAAATAAAATCCCTAATTAAAATGGTCAAATTAGTGCTAGATTATAAATTGTGTTATCTATTTCCACAGTTTTTCTTAGGTGTTAGGTGTTATTTAGTCGATTTGTGATCTGTTATATAATCAAGCGTCTTGCCTATATTATTTTATTAATTTATGTTATCTAATTCAAGATAAATTCAGGAAAGTTCTGAGTGCATTTACTAAATGTCGGATACCGTTGACAATATAACATGTACAATTTTAATATCACGTAAAGTGTAGCTAAAAGTAAAAGCAAAGGACAACTGCAGTTATTTAAGAAATTAGAATCAGAATATTATTTGGAATTTTGGATTACATTAACGTACCTACTAAGGGACGTCCTTCAAAAGTTTATCTTTAATTTTGATCCCTCCATCTCCTTTAGTGATATTTGGTAAGATGTGGTGGGATCTCACGAAAGATCTGCTCTAATTTCAAGTACAATTAATTTTCAATTAAAAGAGGAAAGAAAACAACAATTTTTCGAATTAAAACACTGACATGAGATTGTTTGTTGAATATTTACTGGACCTTTTTGCCCATTTTCAAGCTCACGCAATTAACAGTCGTCTTCTTGGGTATCAATTAATTATTTTTTGGTTATTTGGGTTCCTTTTACGAATTAGTCAGATATCATTATTTTTCTACTAATTATTAAAAATTAGTATCATCTTGAATTTATTATAGTTGGTTCTTCTTAATTTCTATGTGAAACGGTTGTTGCATTTATTTTCTTTGGCGTTTACGTGAAAATGTCATGCACATGTTCGAAGAATTCTATTGATAGGAGGGACTGCGTGCACGTTGCATACGCACATAACAGAATATAATTAAATTTCTAATTAATGACGATATGGGAGATGAAAAATGGCGACGTTAATTCCTAGAAAATCGATAGTATTTGCGACCGAGCACAATTTTCGATTAATCGGCTAATTTAATTACGTTACGGATGTGAGTTTAAAATTATAAGTAAATGCAAATCCTTAATTATCCTATTAAATTTATAATTTAATGTTTTGCTGCTCGTAATTGCTTGCATATAAATTCAGGCTCGTAATTTAAATTTTCTATTATCTCAGACTACGACATTTTTATTTTGCCACAGAAACATGATTTTCACACCAATGCGTAGTATAAGTCGAATTTTAACAATGAATACATAAATTAAATAAATAACCGAAGGTTACCGATCCAAAGTGTCAACCCCAAAGTCTTGTAAACATTTAGGGTATCAAGATTTAATTATTCCCAAGAGTAGATGTTATTGATTGGGGTAGCCAACATTCTCCCTCCCTTACGCTCCTGGTATCCATTGTGGTTAATTTTTATAATGAGTAACGGTTATAAAAAATAAAACGTCAAAGAAACACTTTTGGTGAGAACACCACTAAACAAAAGCCTGCCGACTGAAGGGTTTAATCGTTGTATATGCGAGGTAATTTAGTTCCAGACGCTTATAACCGTTTTACTTTCTGCAATGGATCCGATCAATCGAGCCCATGAGTGCATCAAGAACAGCTGTTCGGTTTCTGAAGGCCCTTCAGCGTATAACGGGTCATGATTAAAAGTGTTTGTTCTTTAAAGGCCCGACAAAATGCATTATTTTGAAAACAGATCGTTAAGTTTCTCTCCGCCAACTAAACGATATCGATACACGTCAACTAGGCCCTTCGGTACGTTTTTACTACTCTGTAGTCGTATCTAAAGCAAGAAAATTGAAACACTGTATATATTCGTAGTCTTCTATTAGGTATCCTCATCGTCATGTTATATCTTTTAGTCGTGAAACGGTAGCAAAATTTAGTGTGTTTATTTAAACAAGGGACTGAAGGCCTCTTATGAGGGGAATAGGTGATGTTCATACAGCGGTCCTGATCATCATCAAGTGACGTACTCTGTCTGCATAGTACAGGCAACCAATAGAAACAAGGCATCGGTTACTTCATGTATTTTTCTTTGGAAGATTTTATCCCCTAAATATTTATCAAGTTCTACTTATTGTAAATATCAAACTTGAACCGGATATTTAATACGTTATCTAATCACTATTCTATTATGGAACTAAAAAATTGATAAAACCTTAATAATGCCTCCAACCAAAATATTTTCATTATTGTGTAATAAATTCTTCCGCAGATTAAAACATTGTATTGTTATTTTGGACCCTAAATTTAAAGTTCTTAATTAGTCAGCTGCACTTATTTTAATAAGTAGACAATATTTCTGTTTTAGATATTCTATTCTGCACTCTATATTATTCACCCCCATACTTTGGTTTTTCTTATTCTGTTAACTTTCTACAAAGGACAATATAAAGTGGGGATGAATTTTATGGTGGATATATTTAAACTTCACTTATTTTTGTGTTAATCAGTAAACGTTAAACAAGTATCAGAAGGAAAAATATTAAAGTAATTATTATAATAAAAAAATTAATTGTATTTTAGTTGAATATTCAGATACGTCTTTTAAACATTTTAAACGTTGTTTCTCCAACTTTCCAATGAGTCATGAGAGCCAATATTTTAATTAGGAGCGGCTCATGATAAACTAAAGTGGATGTTGCCTGTTCTGCACTGAGTGCAGCTCCTTTAAAATCATGGTAGAAAACATGGGTCTAAACGAAAACGATCACAGTTCTGTAGACCAGTTCAAGAGAATTCACATGCAACTTTTTCGACCGTCTTTAACTACTTATACATTTTAAATTAAAAACACAAAACAAGAATGTTCCAATTGTTATTTTTTATTAACAATATTTCAAATTTAGTAGCTAAATAAACCCTGTGTTTTTCAAATATTTCGAACTTGTGACTTTATTGATTTGCTTAAAAACACGATATGGTAGGAAAAGTGGATCATACTGGAGCAGTTGAACGAATTAATGTGCACCCACATAGACCCAACTACACGTTGACGAACGCTGAGAGCCTCTTCAGACTCAAATACCAGCACGAACTCCTCGACGTTTCTCATTCATATGACGTCAATTAATAAAACTAATTTACGCTTTCAAGCGGGGCTCTTTGAGGCTGATAAATCAGTCTCGCCCGAAACGTCTACCATCATGCCTCCTTTTGATGCGCTAACCGACTTGTTTTTGATGTAGTTACAGCTTGTACTTACACGAGCGTGTTGTGAATAGCTGCTTTTTCTTTGTACTTCGATCCTGTTGATAAATTTGCGAACAATGAAAGGAAAAGTTAAGTATGACATTATCGCACTCCGAAATTTTGATTAATACGGGACCGGTTGCATTCTTGAAGTGGAAAACGTAAACAAGCATAAAAAATTGTTTTGACAATATTAAACCTTAAACCATTCCGAGAGCTGAACAACTAATTTTCTTATTAATTTATTTGGAAAAGTTGTGCCAAATGTATTGATGCATCAAGGAAAAATCATCATTACGCAAGTTAGATCCTTAAGTTTTCCTTTTTATTGATGGCGTAAAGGGATACGTGAGCTCAAGATAGAGGGTAGGGGGACCAAGAAAACCTCCTCAAATCTCACTTATAGCAAGGTGGTCTCCTTGAAATTTTCACGTTAACTTTCTATTTCAAAGGATTGTTGTAACATTCTTTCCTCTTTTAATTACACACATTGTAGGGAATTAGGGGGAGGGGCTTCCACCAAAAATAAAAAAGGCACCTTCTGTAGGTAGAAATGTTTTATACTTTGGTGTAATAAAACAAAACATTCAGTTAATCTACATAAGTAAACGTTTATTTCAAGTAAATAATTTTTTCAAAGTAAAATTAAAACTTTCTTGGCGGAAATAATTAAAAAAAAAAAAACGTATTATTTTAGGTAATTTTATTATTTCAATAAAAATTTACCCATTTTCTATTTTTTTAATTGAAAAGGTCAGTTTCTAATATTTTTTTCAGTCTATCTTCTCAAAAACTTAATGTTTCGGGTCTTATTCCAATCTTTTTCAGAACAGTGTCTACCTAATAATTAGTCTACATATTTTTAACACAATAAAGCGGAGGAAGTAATATTTAAAAGAAAAATTATATATAATTTCAAAACTTAAATTTCATTGAAGGTTATCATTCTGAATATAAAATGAGAACATGTATTTCTTCTGCGATCTATTTTCGTAGAGAATTTCACAAATTGTGGGAATATTTTATTTTGGTGAAGGTTCTTGGCATCACACTTTAACAGTGAATAAAATCGTGCAACAGTGAATCAAAATTACTCTGAACTTCAAGATTCAACAAAGAACAAGTCTCAATTACAAAAATGTTATCAATTAACAATTTCCTAAATTAGTTTCGGTGAGAATTTTTTAAAAAACGCAATATGATTTGGTGATGATGTTTTTTAAACTAAATGACATAAATGGATATTTTAAAATTCGGGATTTTATATTGAATATTTTACTATTTTGTGATTATCAACTAAAGGTACCCAAATGGAAGGAACATTACAAATGTTTTAGATGAAACTAAGACTGATCATACGAGACTAATATTAAAGACACTTATAAAATGTCAAAAGCAAAACTAAGACCAAGGGTAAAACGCCGTTTTAGTCTTAATCTTGCTTCGACTTATTCATACATTCAAGCAATAAAATCTTGGAATTTGTGGTAGATTGGAAAACCTCAACAGGAACTCAAATTTAATACTATGGTAGAGATAATAATGGTCGTTTTCGTCCCTCTCTGAGCTTAAAGAGGCATATGCCAAAGTAGAGATGACTTTTTTCTTTATAATAATTAAAAATACATAGTTCTATACCTCAGATACATTGTACTTTTTATACTTCTCCTTACAACAATTTCATATTTAAAGGAATTGTTACCCTCATCGATGATACATAGTATTTACATTATTTTTGTTTATAACGATCTCAAGGAAATTTTACGTAATTACGCAACCTACTACACACCTTACGTAGAGAGCTCCTCCTACTTTTTTGCAATTACTTAGTTCCAACTATTGTCGATTTTTAAATATGAAATGAAATTTACAATAAGTCCCCTGCTTTTCGTATTAAAAAGATTTTTTTGTCGTTTTTTTTTTTTATAATTGAAAAACTAACTACATTTTCTTCTCTCAGATAAGAGGTTACTATATTAATTTTGGTCTCTGACGTAAAAGAATAGTCAGGTATAATTATTATCCCAAAATTTTTGTTCGGTCATGACTTCTTGACTAATTTACAGCATACCTCCTGATGTAAGCATTTTAGTAATTTGAGTGGTGTTTGTACCTCAACAGGCAGTGTTAAATTTTAGAGATCTTGTTTCTTCATATACTCTACAAACAGTTCTTAATTCATTTAATACATTTTTACAATACGGACCTGAGATTTTTCAGGAAAGGTTCTCCTGTGAATAAATTTTTTTGACTACCTGTGGTTAAGGTCTCATGAAAATATAACATCATTTGGAACATAACTGCACTATATCTTTGGGACAGCTATACTAACAAAAAATATGTTAAAAAATATATGTATACTAAATTGGTAGTTGAATATCGATCCTCCTCTTTTTTAAAATTGCTTGGTAAAGTCGAAACGAGCTAAAAATCGTCGTGCCACATTCACAACTGTAAACCGTAAATGCATTTCGATTTTCGCAAAAGCGCCACGGTTCTGGTTTATACTTGAAGTAAGTACATTCATTGCCTGTCACGAACCTATATTTACGGGTGGAGCTTCAAACGCATACATCATTGTAACCTATGCAGCGTTTTCCCATGAATCTTCTTCGATTGCAGCTTACGGCAGTGAAACACTGTCGGGTGTGGAACGGTCGCTAACTGCGATCATTTCAACGGTACACCACCGTGAGGCCAAAGTGAAGACGCCTTTATACGATGATGATAAAAGCCCTAACCGATCTCTGGACAGCTTTTAGAAATTAATGTTATGTACTCGAGTTATTTACTTACTCAGCTCGCGCATATAATGTGCAAATGGACGTATGTAAATACGCATAGCACACGCACCTTATTGCAACTAACACAGACAAGAAGCGACACACTTCCGCATTATTATAGGACTTATACATATACATGTAGGATGTCCCCTAACAAGGACATAATTTTTCCTCTACGTATGAGATGCTCGCAAGGGTTGAACATTAAAACTTTTTGAAAAATGGTACTTCTAGTCCATCACGGGTAGAGGACTTGTGCGGTTTAATAATTTTTTTTAATAGTGAACGATTTTTATTATCTACAATATATATTAATTTATGTGCTCCTGCTACAGATATTCTCATGTCTACAATTAAAGAATCCATTGGGCATTCTCATTCTCATGGTTTGTAGCTTTTAAAATTGAATCAACGTTTGTTTGGTGCAAAATCCATTTCCGTTCCATGTGTTTGGCAAACTCTCAAAAAATAACCGCTTTTCATAAAAACGGATGCTGATGCGAATGTGCGAGCGAGTGTCAGCAAAAATTCTCAACAAAAATGATGGAATTGATTTAATGGTGTGCTATCAAAATATTTACAAAGTACACACAATAGGAGGCTGCACCCAATCGTGGGAAATAAAGGAGTCCTTGACCAAACACACTGTCATCGAACAGCTGATTTCGAAACGTAAGTTCGCCGTTTCGGGTCAATAACTATTCGGCGGATATGTTGCCAATTACTCTTATTCTCTCACTATATCACATTAAACAGCGAAGGATTAGATTGAAGAATTATGATGCTAATTTGTACTTTTTGTTTAGTCAAATTTGAATAATCTTAAAATGGGGGGAGGAAGGGAAGCAAAATCTCATCAAATCTCATTTAAAGGGAGGAATGGTCATTGCAAATCTCACGTTAACGTTTAATTCAAAGAAATGTTATACTTTTAATTAAAACCTCGTTATGAGGTAAATCTCACATGAGGAGGATAAAGGGGGGTTTTATTATATTTTTCCAAATCTTTTAGATAATACTCTATTCTATGTAGGAAGATAATTTTTTTTTTAATGGCCTTAAAGCACAAGAAAGCAAAAGCTCAGCAACTTTTATAAGAAATCATCACGAAGTGTATGTGCAAGTGAAATTTTTTCTTAGAATCATTTTTAAAATGTAGTAAAACATTGTAAAAATACTTTGACAAATATTATGTCGGTAGGTTTTTGATATTGTAAATTAAAGAATATGTATAATTTAGATGACTGTACAAAGTGTAATTGGCAACATTGAAATCACCGTGCGGTGAATTCCGCAGACTGTGTGAAGGCACTGACATTGTAATATATTCTAAACTCACGGTAAACCCAGCACGCTACGATGACAAGATAGCTTTTATTTTTAGTGGGCATTTGTAAACGAACAACACTGTAAACACAAATACATAAAAGGAAAGACAGACAGAGACAGAGATAATCTAGTATGTTACATAACGAACTGAAACACAATAACAACGAAAATTAATACTATCAGATAAAACGGTCCCAGGTGTATGAAATACAGATAGATAGATGAAGCTTTGAAGCAACGAGCAACGCCCTCATTGTAAATTATTCGTTTTTCATATATGTTGAGCTATTTACCATTAATTTGCTCTATTGATGCCAAATAGACGTATCGTAACGGCTGAACATGACTGCTCAGAAATTGTCAACATGTTTCTAAACGTAGGATGAGATTAATGCCTCAAAAACCTCTATTTTTGTCATTATCATTGTCACCTGATACTAAAAATAAACTGATGTGCTGTTTATGACTTGACTTGGCAAACTTAATGGAATTAAACAAATGATAGGAGTTAAAATTTGTGATGTAGAACCCTGCATGCCCGTGTTATCTCAGACAACTCGGGCCTAGTGGACGTGCAGTAATTATCTACAATCGGGATTTTACTTTTAATATGGACCCTCCCCCATCAGTAAGATTTAGTAATATATAATGAGATTCCCCTTCCTCCCACCTGGAATTAATCCTAGAATGAGTTTTTGATTGGAAAAGAAAAGGGAATCGTAAATTCCTTAAATTAAAAAATTGACGTGTGACCTCTTTCCCATTCAGAGATTTGATCATATTTTGGTGAAGTTTCTACCCCCTTCCCATTTTGAGTTTAAGTGTTTAATTGATGAGCTCTTAGCTGTAAAACTCTCCCTTCTCTCATCTCAGATGAGTTGATGATTAAAAGAGGAAAAGGGATTCATTATTAGGATTCTTTAAATTAAAAATTTTGGGTGAGCCCTTCCAGTGAACCCCTCTCCCATTTAATAAGATCTTGCTAAACCCGTTCCTCCTTGTTAAGCTAAAGTAATTAATTAATGAACCCCTAGCATTAAAACTGAGATACGCCCTTAAATGAATTTTTGACTAAAAAGGGAAAGGGATTCGTAAGAATTCCTTAAATCAAAAGATGATGTGAGATCTTTTTCTGGACATTCTCTCCCGTTTCTAGCCTACGCAATTAATAAATGGGCCCTTAGTTTTCAAACTCATCTGACATTCACCCTAAAATTAATGTTTGATTAGAAGAGGGAAGAAAATCAGAAGGATTCTTCAAATTGGATAATTGATGTGAGGTTTTTAACGACTCCCCTTGAGCTTCCATAATTATTAAACGCTCCTTAACATTCAAAACTTTATTATTTTGTATTTATTTATAAAAAAAATTGTATCTATATTTTTATCATTATGTTCTGCATAAAAGTTAAAAAATCATTTTTCCCACCGAAATATTTGCCAAAAGCCCGAAAAAATATCGTAGGTGGAAAAAACGTTATAAAGTATTTAGAATCATAACACGAGGATAGTAGGTTGACTTTACCGTTACCGTCAAGTTTTGCATAAATAACCTAATGTTTATCTTCTAAATGGTATACTGAGCTTATTTGTGTTTAATGTTTGTTCTTCTTTGTAATTTTGGTTGTTAGCATATGTATACTAGCCGACTTATTAAATAAAAAGAAAGGCTAAGAACACCTTTACTCATCCGTGCTCCCACAAACACAAAACTGAAGATGACCTGGTGTAAATTATAAATACACGTGTATAACTCGTTCGAGTAATGAATAGCGCAACTATTTGAATACCTACCAAAATGTTTGGCGACATTTACATTTTCACCGTTTTACAATGGCAGGGGCAATGCTAAATGGCACTAACATTTTATGTAACACCATATTTATATTTTCATGGAATTGTCGCTGTTAAAACGAATGGAAATATACAACAGGAATTTAATACAGTAAATTAAAAAAAGTACAATAAATAAAATAGCGAATGCAGTTACTAGATAACTGTGGGATTAAGAAACAACAGCAGACAGCTCTCTAAATGACATCTGTGGAGCTTTTTTACTACTTACACCTTTTTGAATGATACGAAGGCGTGGATTAATTAACATGACCGACTTTAGGTTGCAAATTTAAAATATTTGGCATTTAATGACTGATTTTTGGAAAATGCTGCAAAAAAATCCTTTTGTAAAGAATTTTCCAGTTAAAAAAAATATTTAACCACTATTATTTTTTATTATAACAATTTGTGCACATGAACAGTTAATTTTATATATATACATATATTTCGGTTTAAAACGTGCGACGACGTTGTCCGATGTCTAGATTCCATTGTTTCCGATCCTCCCTTTGTCCCGTTTGTAAGTTTCGATCGCTCATTGCTTTTCGTATTCCTTCCATCCAGTTCTTTCTTGGTCTTCCTCTTCGTCTCCTAATATTTGGTATCCACTCCATTGTTTGTTTCGGCAGTCGTGTTTGTCCCATCCGTTGAACATGTCCATACCAGCTCAGCTGTTTTCTCTCTATATCATCCATGATTGTGCCTTCTATTCCCATTTGGTTACGTATTTCTTCGTTTCTTATTCTTTGAATTCTTGATATTCTAGCTGATCTCCTCAACGCATCCATTTCTGCAGCTTCCACCCTTCTCTTATTTCTTTCTGTTAATCTTCATGTCTCAGATCCATACGTTAACTGGCTTTTGATCATTGTATTGTAGATCTTTAACTGTCGTGATCTAGTTATGCTTTTGCTCCATAATATTCCATTTAAACAGCCAATCATTTTTCTTGCCTCTGTTACTCTTGATCTTATCTCGTTGTTATCTGTACCGCTTGTATCGAACTTCACTAGCGTGAACAGTTGATAACTACTTAAAATATTTATCTGACAAACAACAATTCACCTTATTTATTATATTACTCTGTCGTCTTAAGGCGACTGCTTACATTCACCATTCACCTGTCGAACTTACTAGAAAAGTACTGGAAGGATTCTCGAATTTTCTAAAAGAAATTATTCGCCTTTATATGATACCGTGTGGCTTGTCACTCACGGAAGATTTTTTACCGGTAAAAACTGAATCAAAGGACGCCACCGTTAAAGGGGATCGATTTTTTGCACAAATGCATAGTTTACTTGCTGATTACTAAGTAATCAGGTAATCGTATTAATTCAATTGTAATGAGCAAACTCTCGCCTTTGATGTTACATCCTTTATTTTATACTAGTGCGTGCATTCTGTGGGTGTCAATAAATAATTTATTAGATGAAGTAAAGTGTGATTTACGTACTTTACTTACATTAACCCAGTAGGTATCTAATGAGAGGAGTAGTAAAATGTATCCCATTGAGGTTAAAAGTATTATCTTCAATGTTGTTTTGTCACGCCCTATTTCCGTTTTTCTCAATAATCCTTTTGGAAAACGTGCCCGAACACATACCTCGTATGGGTATAATTAACTTACTTTTGATAACTACTAAACGATTCCGGTAATATGAAGAAGATAAGATAGCATTTCATTTACCAAACGGAGTTGAGAAAGTAAAATTTGTATTATACTTACAATGGCGCATTTCAAACACGAAACGTTTGCATTGAAAGTTTCACGTTCGAGTGCATGCATATATGCACTCTCTTGAATTCGTTCGTTTTGCATTTTCCATGTCGTTATCACACTTTACTACTCACTTATATATGAAGTAGGCCGTTCGTGCTTGCGACAGCGTGCAATCTTAACCCCAAAGGAGTTTAGGTTCATTCGGTTCGACGAACAACAATAATTATAATATTTACGCTCATATTCGAGACATTGGAATTAGGTCGAGACACAGAAATGGTGCACATTGGGACAGATTCACAAACTAAAAGATTTAGTAGGTATATTAAAATCAATTGCTAATTTAAAGTAATATCTTCCGAATAATGGCCACTGAAAATTGTATAAATGTTTCATCGATTACAAATATGAGTATCAACCAAGATGTTGACTGCTACTATCTTCAAAATGTTTTAAGCATTTGGTTGTTTGGATGTTACAAAATTGACATATAATTAATGTCAGCATCCTCTTCCTTACAAATAACTCTTTAAAAACAGGCGATTAAGTATATGACCGGTATCAAGCATAGACATTCCATTACGCTAGAGGATAATGAATCAAGTGATCATGGCCTTTTATTAAAAAAACTTATCGTGGCAATGCTTTTTTTAAGCTTAATGTCAATTCTACATTCTACATATATACATAATCGTCTTTTTCCCACCCTTATATTAGCAAATTCATATAACCTAAAAGTAAAAGCATTTATTTATTTATCCATTGTATTCCCATCCATCCTTTCTTTCTTTTCATAATTATTTCCTTTAATAGGACCAGATCATCTTCTCTTTTACCTAGTATCCTCTTACATTAATTCGTTTCTTTTCTTTAATCACATCCCCTACCATATGAATTAACATTTCTTCCCTCACTCTCATATAGTGTTCATGTTTTTCCAAAATAATATTTCCTTTTAATTGTTTTTCATTTCATGAATTACATTTGTTTTAACTTAAATATGCAACGTATTGATTGACAAGGAACCGCCACACGGAACTTCAATTTAATTGCACGGCAAATGTGGGCCGTGACCAACTTACAAAGTTCCGTTTTGGGGGTAAAAGAGCACCATGTGGGTCAGTATAAAAGAATTAGTTTTGTAAAGAATGAGGTAAAAGTGAAGAAGATCGAGCCAGCGAGTCAGAAAGGTTAGCGGGGTGTAGCGGGTTGCCGCTATCATTCACCCCAATCCCCGATTAAAAGTCCCTGCCATTATCAACGCCCCTAGTTGATAATGATGTAGGCAAGTAGTTTTAATATATATTTATAATTATTTTTAAGTGTTATTTGTTTTTATAACATTTTTGCATTAAATCTTTAAAATACATCATAAAAATTCCGCTTATTCGTTATACTCTCACGTTTTCTACATACTCTATCTTTATCTCTCATCCAATACTTACACCCTTTGCCCAAATTTCCCGATCTAAATCTATTTTGCTGGTAAATTATATCTTTCTTGCCACTCAAATGTTGTCTCCCACAGTCCCCTTGCCAATGTGGCCATAGTAAAGCCTTTATACTTTTCACATATCGCGACTTATCGAATTTTCTTAAATTATTCCCTGTTATCGTATCATCTCATTACATCTTAACTTCGCCATTTTCTCGACATACATTTCTAATCTATCCCATTCATCAATTGTTCCCGATTCAAACCTAACTCATTACCGTGTAGTCCCGTTCTCTATCTTATGCCTCCGTCTCTTAAATTTTCCAATTTTCTCTCGTATTTCACTAGTTTTCAGGTTTCCTCTACTATATTTTTTATCTCTGTTTAAAGTACGTACTCAATTGCAAAAGGTGGTTTCAAGTTTGAGTTGTCCACGCAATAATCAATTTTATATACCTAGTATACATGCTTAAAAATAATTAGTTTTAATTACACTTTAAAGCTGATTAATGCAATGGTCGATTTGACATCGAAATAATTAACTATTAACGTCACATAAAAAAAGAAACTTAAGATTTTAAGAAAATTAATCGTAGCCCTCTGTTTATTTATTTGTTTGTTGAAATACATAAGTACTTTTAATAGTTTTGGCCTATATTTCCAATATTCATTATATGTCTACAATAAATTCTTAAGCATTGATTTATTTAAATAAGGCGGTCAGCTTCTTTTATTTGATGTTTTTGGCACAAAAAAAGGAGCTGTAATATCCTCTCAGTGAATAAAACTCATTCTAACGATAAATATATTTGATGTTCTTGTATCGTTTTTGTATTTTATTTGACTTTCATTGAAAGTGGTTGAGTTAAGTTTGTCAATTCTCACAATCAGTAGTAAATATATTCGCATGTATGTACGTGTATGTGTATGTACAATAATACATACATAGGCACGTAAATGTATTACCACATACTCCCTTAGTTTAGTGCCCACTGAAAGCTTATCTTTGTTGTCGTAGGAACCCTATGCCGTGAGTTCCCATACTAATCTAGCTCGGTTGAATTGCGATTTTTGTTGGTATTTGCTGGCGTGCAATAGTGCAGGTGTTCTTTACGATCGTTTATTACCCAGTAAAGTTCACGATACAATACAGCTTTGTTTTTAAAATTTTACTTAAAAGGGATGCTTTGCCGCACGGTGGAACAATCAAGAACGAAAATGAATCATTAATAATCTCAGCAACATCAAAAAAGAATGTTGTAAAAACACTTTTACAAACTTTAAATGTCGTATTTTTATCTAATCAAAAGCCTAAAAAGTCAGTTTCAAGCCTCTAGCTTTATATCTATCTATCATTGTACTAAATTCTCATTTAAATCGGTTCAGTAGTTTGGGCGTGATTGCGTAACACACAGACAGACAGAGTTACTTTCACATTTATAATATTCCGCGCATTCATTTTCATCGATTTTCCCATGGGAATAAGATATTTTCTCGCAGTAAAACGTAGCCTATGTGTTAATCCAGGGTGTCAGCTAACTCCATACCAAATTTTATTAAAATCTCTCCAGCCGTTTAGACGTAAAGAAGTAACAAACATACAAACTCGCACACAAACTTTCGCCTTTATAATATTAGTGTGATAAATCTATAAAGCAACCTACAGTAACGTCGTGAACAAAGGACCTAATAGCAACTCCGTCAAAAAAACTTAATTAGATTCACCCCCAGACTTACGAATATAGTTCCAAAAAAGAAACTAATTGGGTGTAAACGATGACAGCTGGTGCCTGTATTCTATTGGTTACTCCTAGTCGTACCTACTGCGCACGCTTAATGCGTCATTACGATCTAACTCTGCAATTTTCTGACGATCATCAGCTGATGCAAAGGCGCAGTCAATAAAATCCAGGCACCAGGGTTTGGACTACTCCTTTCGCCCTTTGAATATCTTCACACTTCTTGTCTATAATACGTTTTTGTGGTTTATTCTTGTATTCCTGTGTCTACGAATTCATATAATCCTGGCCATGAAACACTAAACAGATAAACCAAAACGTATGTTACGCATCATACAAAATTAGTTACGACTTATGTTCACCTTACTTGACTACCCTAAAGAGTGAGTTCTGTAACTGTTACTAAAAGGATTGGTTTGTACAACCTCATTTGATGATTCAAACGCAATGTTTTAATGATTTTGTATATTTGTGCCTTCTTCTGCTTCCTCTTTACAAACTGAGTCTTATCTATAATTTCCTGATGGTGTTATAGCTGTGAAAATTGTTGACTTTAATAAATCTTTCCTCGGTCCATAAATCCCATTTAATGATCATAGAGTAAAAATAGTTTGGTAATTGTTTTTCTTATGTAGCCTTTTATCTATGTTTACTGTGCAAAAGATAGGCATCTAAACCACTTAACGGAGGTCAAATATACATCCTCTGAAGTAACAATTTTCTGCGCAACTATCTCCATTATTATCTCTATTGTGTGTAAATTGTAGCCTTTAAGAAAATATACGACCGTGTCGCTTGGTGTCATAAGATCCTTTTTTTTTTTGTTTTTTAAAAATTTTTGCTAATTGTGATTTATTGTTGAGGTGAAATATTCTTTTTTCTCACGTAATATACCGCGATGAGAACAGGATAAGGAGCAAGGTTTACGGTTTTATGTTTTTAAGGTAATTTACTACCACAAATAATTTATTTAGTTGGTAATTTTGTAACTTACCTCATTCAATAAGAAAGATACTGTGCAACATGAATATGATAATTTTGTATTAGTAATAATGTTTTGTTTATTAAGGCTAATCCATAAATAATTTTAATAATTAATATACGAGTACGTGTTGGGTTTTTGTAGAATTAATAAGAGCTATGTGCTACCGTAGCAAAGTTTCTAGTTATAATTTATCGAATTTCAAATTTTTGTTCCACTTAAAAGGCTGTAAAGTTCTGAATGATATTTTTACCGTTTAAATCACTCTTAATCCTTCTCAGAAATTTATCAATTGCAGATACTTACTATTATTTTGTAAAATTTTAATTTGATATATTTTGTTTCAGGTTCTTCTAATAAGAAGCCGGTAGAAATTCAAACTCCTAAACGTATTACAGATCTTCCAGAGAAACTTCTTATGTCTGGAATCAACTTACCTGGTAAGTTAAATATTATAATCCTCACTAACAATGCTTTTGCACCCTATTTGTTTATTTTTTTATTTATGGTGTACATTTTGAAAATTCCAAATTAAACGAGAAATTTTTAATTGCTGCAGTTTTTTATTTTTATTTCCTACTTGTATGGCAAATATATTAGATTATTTTATGAGGGTTATTAATTTATCATTTTTGAAATTGTTCAACTTTCGAATTAGGAAAATTACTGTTTCAGTTGCTTATAATTCACTAACTCGTAGAAACATAATTTAAACTAAATAAGGAGCTTTAAATAAAACTGTAACATAAATTTGAATATTTAACAAAGTTGTTATCATTAAAACTATTGTATAGGATATTAAATAACTTCTGAACAAAGTAGAGTACATTTTCCTATAATTATACTTTGGATTTCCATCAAGTAAGTCAGATCAGTTAATTATTTAAATATTTCAGTTAAAATATCTTAAATGAATAAAGATTACTTTTGAAACATTTTTGTAGTCAAATTCTTCCAAATATTTACCTGAAGTTCCACAAGAATGTATTAAGTAGGGTAAGCCTATTGAAGAGACCACACGTTTGATATTATTGTTGTACCTGTTTTATATGTGTATTTACTTTTTATTGACTGGTGACTGCATCAACTCCCATTTCTTATGCAGATTAGGAAAAGCTCTGAGTTCTAGATGGCGTGATTTTATGTAGGGAGTAGTGATATAAATTGTCGCACCAACAAGTACATAATATAAGTTAATGAGACAAGACTAAATGCCGTAATGCATCACGTAATAACACTTCAGGAAGCCATAAATGTATGCTACATATACGGTGGGCGATGAAAAAAACTAACAGGGAGAATATACATACATAGGTACCAACATTATTATTTAAATAACCTATGATTAAACGTCCTTTGCGATAAAATATTACAATGAAAATTAAAATAAACATTGAATAGTCGATAGTTTAAGTTCTTATAATTTACTTTTAATCTTAATCGTAAATCGTCAACAGTTTCATTTAATCTTGTAAAAAAATTAATTTATGTATTAACGTTCTCTATTGATTGCAACGTCTTAAAGTTTTGAATTGGTGTAGAACAATATCATTCACATTTCTAATTAGCGGAAGTGGTCAAAAATATTTTAAAATTGTTAAAATCCCAGATTTTTAAACTTTTGTTGGTTGGATACAATCTCAAAAATTTTTCCTATCCGGAGTCAATCTTCATAGTTATTTCCCAAAGACTGAATCAATCTACATCCCTGACGATGTGAATATTATACGGAAATCAATTTAGAGTTTTCTCAATCCCTTTGTCTCGTAGCTATTGTTTCCAATATGTCTCTAATTAGCCCTTCATTTATTTATGTATTAAAAGTAGGAAGGGTAACATTTCGATATTCTTTTTCGAAAGATTCATACTTGGAAATTTTTATTTTCTCAAGGCAAGTTTGATACAATTTCACAATCTTAATCTGAACCAATTTTCACATTTCCAAAAACTACGTGAACCTACGTTTCTGACCTCTGACGATGTGCATACAGTAATCCTCCATCGTTTTTTTACTTCAGCTTCTTCTTCTAATATCTCTCTCTAACTAGCCCTTTATCAAGTAAGCAGGGGCACATTTACGATTTCAATTTCTAAACCCTCAATTTTGTATACACTTTTTCTCTGAAGACAGGTTGGATATAGCCTTACCTTTCTTATCTTCACTGTTCCCCAAAAATAAAAGTAAGTAGGTACATATAGTAATATACTCAGGATTTTCCTCTATCCCTTTTTAAAATAGATCTTTTAAAAATAGTAAGTCACATTTAGAATTGAGTTTCTAAAATACCAGACTGTTTTTTCTAAATCTTTGACGTTGTGCATAACGTAATTTAGTTAAGGTCTTTCTTTTTCACACCTTTTTACTCCATCTTTTGATTTCCGTTGTTAAGTCGTTAACTAGCCCTTCGTGAATTAAAAATATAAAAACTAGTTGCACATAATCTCACATTTTTTCTTGACTTGCATTCAGTATTTTATTTTGCCCCTTTTTATTCCAGATTTTGCTTCTAATATGTCTCTGACTATAAATCTGATTGTATTAAAAGTAGAAAGGATTACATTTCGAGAGCCATTTTCTATTTAAACTCATTTTCCCTGGAGATACAACCTCCCACTTCTTCTTATTCTGAACTAATCTTCACATTTCCCAGTTATATACTGAGCTTTTGCTTCTAATATGTTACTAGCTAGCTCTTTATGTAGGTATTAAAACCATAAAGGGTCACATATGATATCTTAAATAACCGGATTTGTAAATTCTTATTTTCTGATATCTTCTCCCATAAAATCTCACACTTCCTCTTATCCTCAGTCTACCTTAACATTCCCCAAAGGCTAAATCAACTCTTTGACGAAGAGTATGCTGTAATCTTTTTAGTCATCTTTCACCTTTTTCAACCCAGCTTCTACTTCTTATGTCTCCAACTAGTCTTTCATATCTAAAAAAGTGTCCTATCACTCTACCTCGCCTATTCTATATTACTTCCACAGTTACTTCTCTTCTTTAAGAGTTTCCTACTTTTCTAAAATTTCTCTATTTTTACCTTTTTATATTCAACATCCTCCGATTACTCCATACTTCAAACTTCCCCCCCTCCAACTTTCTTATTTGTACAAAACCATCCTCTAAACATTAGTTTCCTGGAGGTTTGTAACCTTTTTAGGGTTCCGCACCTCAAAAGGAAAAAGCGGAACCCTTATAGGATCACTTCGTTGTCCGTTCGTCCGTCCGTCTGTCAAGACCCTTTTTCTCAGGAACGCGTGGAGGTATCAAGCTAAAATTTATACCAAATACTCAGGTCTATTGTCCCTTGGAGCTGTGAAAAAATCAAACTTCTAAGCCAACGCAATCAAAAGATACAGCCGTTTATGCCGCAAATTTCCGCAAATTTTCGAATCAAAACCTACAGGGTACTTCCCGTGAACTCAGAATCTTGAAATTTGGTACGAAGCAACGTCTTACAGCACAGATACAGGAAAAAACCGTAAATTTTTAGTTACATCATATAATAAATTTTTTAATAATTTCAAAGTTACTACCCCTTTCCTCATGAACGCGTAGAGGTATTAAATTGAAATTCATATCAAATACTCAGGTCTATAATACCTTTAAGCTCTAACAAAATCAAACTTCTATGTCAACGCAATCAAAAGAAACAGCAATTTAAGCCGCATATTTTCAAACTCGCAACTACTCGCAAGGGAATCAAAACCTAAAGGGTACTTCCAGTCGATATAGAATCTTGAAATTTGGCATGAAGCAATGTTTTATAGCACATATAAAGGAAAAATTCCGAAAATCTTAAATTTTTAGTTAGATCGCATATATACAGCTTTGTACGGAACCCTCGGTGCGCGAGTTCGACTCGCACTTGGCCGGTATTTTTTTTAATTAAAACGATTATTTTATTAAAAACAAGTAAAATGTTTAAAAAATTTCCATATTTATTGTACATATACTTACATAAAAAGGCGATTTCTATTAAAAAACATAGTTTTAATTACCTAATTTCCTTAGTAAGCATCTACCTACTTAACAACTTTTACGATTGATTATTTAATTGGATTAGTTAGTGGTCACTACTTATGTAAAATAGGCCATTTCTCCCTTCAAATACACACATTTTTCCTCATTCTATAAAAGGCGTTTCTTATACATATATGAAAAGTACCTCTTGATTAAATTTCGTTCTGACCTAGATCAGGCTTTTGAACATCAATAAAATTTATTATACAAGGTGGGTATTTGTGAGCGTTATATCAAATGTCATTTTTATTATTATTACGAATAGGCTTCATTTTAATTTAGGAGAAATTTTATATGAGAGTGGAATTGTTAATAATTTCAAATTATAAAAGGTACCGCTTCGAACATTTAATGTGGAATATAAACTAACTTGATTCATGGTAACGGGACGGGCTAGACCATCGGTATCTTTTCTTTAATGTAGATACCTAGTTAGTAATAAACTTAAACTTTTTTTTTACTGTTTCAATATATGGTTGACAACAGACTTTAATATGTAAAAGGTATTAATTTAATGGAATATACTTGTTTATATTTTTATGGTGCAATTTTTTAATTGGGTTCTGATAAAGTTCATTTCCTGACTGACAACGATAATACTGTTGTCTGTGCTCAGCAGTTCAAAGTTTTCTCAATTAACATTATCTTTACAACAGTGCTTACAGTTTTACAATAAAAATATATGAAATTATGAAAAATGAGTTACTTACTTGCCCAGCTTTGATGTGCTAAACAGTTTAATTTAAACTTTAAAACCGAAATTCACGGTGTTAATGTTACTAAAGACACTTTTCAATTATGCTAATTAAGTCATTCCAAAGTGAAGCCCTGAAAATGGAAATAATAAATAAATTTCCCAATAAGTCTTGTGCTACTTCATTTGATGAATTTTTATTTGCAATAATATTACCTACAACAAAAGCCATAAAAATTGGAGTTTCCTGTAATCATCGCTTAAACTCTGCACCATAGGATAGAAAAAGAAAAATTAAGATAAAATACCCTTTGGTATATTTTGATGAAGTAAATTTACGTTATTTAGTGTGTGCCATGTGCATGGTGAAAAATTAGACACCCCGTATATTAAATTCTTTTTATTCTATTCATTTTCTTTTAATACATGGTTTCTCCAAGATAATAAAGTCTAAATGACGGACATTACGATTATGGTAAGGTTCATATTCACACACCCAATGAATAATGTTCGTGAACCATGCATCAGAAAAGAATAAGTACGGATGGAAAAAATGATTTTCAAATACTTCGAATTAAAGTCTTTTTAGGGTTTTATTTTGTGTTGAGTTCAAAAATTACGAATTGATTCATTATGTTGCACTAGCTTCACACAATGCTGTCACAACTACATTGACTAGTGTTTTGAATATCTTTGATAGTTTATGAGTCTTTAATTTTTGAAGTTACCACCAGTTTACTCCCTAAAAGGCCTTTAATTTCGAAAATCATTTTTCTCACCTTATTTTGCTACATTCATATAAATTATTCTTTTTTCTTTATCCAGGTAGAAGTTATCTAGAGTTGGGTAAAGTTTTGAAGCCAGTCCTTTCAAGCCTTAGGAGCACTGTTTTTTAAGCCCTTGCGTGATTAAATAGTTGGGTCTTGATAAGCAAGCAACGTTAAAAAAGTACTTTATAGGGCATGAAGTTCTTTCAAGATGCTTCAAGCTTATTCAGTGTGTTCGAAGTCTCTTTAAAGTGATTGAAACTCTTACAAAGTGTCCTCTTTGAATTCAAATTATACAAAGAAGTATCAAATGGTGTACTTAAAGCCCCTTTCACAAGTTCTTTAAGCATTTCTGTACATTTGAAGCTGTTTTGGTTTATTTTAAAACCTCAGATGTACCTACTCTCAAAAACTACCCCATATGTGCTTAAGGCTTTGAAATTAATTACGTTTCTATCTAATTGGTAACTGAAACCTTTTGGATTTTAAAATATAGGCCATTTTTTTGCTGATACAAACAGTAATTTGATTGTTTTTTCGCCTTTTAATAAGTAATACGTCTGATTTTATAAAATTTAAACAAACCATAAATTTACATTACCTTTTGCTTGCACCAGTTTAAGTTTCCCTGGTGCAGAGATGCAGACCTACCTACCAGGTATTGCAAGAGAAATTGTAGAGTATGTAATATTTTTTTAGACGGTAAATATTTTATTATGTATTTGCTTAATTAAGTTTCTGTCTTCTACCAGTCTTCTTGGCAAAGGTTGAAGTCAAAGTCATTAAATTGAGGTATTATCTACTTATACCTGTTTACGCTTGCGTGTAATTTAAGTTTCTTCAGTACATCTTCGTTTACACGCACACGTATTGTTTAACTATTTATACGGTGATTGACGCCACTGTTACGTTTTTAGCATAATTAATAAGGTGCTTTGTTAATTAGACTCGCTCTCATCTCCCAGTGTAATGACCACTTATGCTTATTGCCGAGTTTGTTGAGCTGATTACTATCGCGGTATCCTTGAACGATGTTGTTTACGTATCAGACGACTGTATCAGAAGAAGCATGCCATTGAGGTTTTATTACAATTAGCGTGCGCTTCAAATGGATACCCTGATAATTACTTACTTACCGTCTCACATAGTAAATCAGTTTTTACTGTTTCGTGCTTTTTACCTAAAAAAATATTACCAGGCTCCTCTATGCCGGCCCATAAATTATCTACACTTTATTTGAAAAAGTAATTTGCCTACCTGTAACTCAACTATATACGTACCTACAGTAAATGCATTTTTGTGCCTAAAGCTCTTTGAAACCAAAAAGTCCTTTCGAAAATTACCCACTCGGTATAATTGTAACAGAAGAAGAATAACAAAACAAACCCAGGAATGTGGGCTATTATTGTAAGAGACCTGTCTCGCCGTCTGCAAAGTACCGTACCAAAATGTCTCACATCAGAAAGAACTAACTTTTATAACAATACAATTTTATACTACCAACATAATAGAAATTATTTTAACTTTTAACGTATTAAATCAAATCCTAACTACCTAATAGATAAAGGAATCTGAAATGTCCACGAAAGCGTGTGCGTCTGTTTATAAAATGAGACAAGAGGGGATAGAAATACAGCTGATTGTATAATTGTGCTTACGCTCAAGCATTTGGTTCCCTTAAGGGATTATGACTCTATAAGGTGAAATCTCATGATATATTGAAATGTCGAGGGGAAGGGAAGATGCTTAGAAAATGATTACGGAGTTTCCATGCCGGCCAATCAATTATCTACAACAGGGGTGAGCAACCTTTTTAATCAACGGGCCAATTTAAAATTTAAAATTTTTTGGCGAGCCGCACATAAAGTAACACTTTCGTGCATCACTCAGTCTTGATCTTGATAAACTAATGTTTGAAATAAAATTTATTTTATCAGGAAATGCTATTTCTACAACAGCAGTCATTCTTTTATCATCTCTCCGTCCGCAAAGATTTTCTTTTTTTTGCCAGTATTTGATTAAACTTATCTATACGGAGTTGTCCTGTTACGTTTTTATATTATTGTTCATGTTTTGTATCGTAATGCCTTTTTATGTTATATTCTTTTAATGTCGACACAGTCTCTGAACATATTAAGCATACAGCTTTATCTTTGACGAAAGTGAAATAATAATCAAATTTCCACTTTTCTTGGAAATGCCTGTGCTCATCTGCAACCTTCCGTTGTTTTGTTTGCATTTCCGATGTGCTATTATGTATTACAAATTTGAAAGTTTAAAAAAATTGTAGGAAAACCTAACCGTAACATAAAATTGTTTCGGTTTATAGTCTGTACTACAATTTTATTTTAATTAATTTTATAACAATATAGTGATGGGAGAAAGTGGATAAAATAAATTCAATTTTAGAAATGCTTGGCGGGCCGCATAAACAAGTTTAACGGGCCGCAAGCGGCCCGCGGGCCGCGTGTTGCTCATCCCTGATCTACAGTCTACTTGAAATAAAAATATTAAAAGTAAGTCAACTATAGTTAAAGCATTATTGTTCCTAAAACCCTTTGATATCAAATAATTCATTTGATAATTTCTCACTCAGTAAAGTTTAGTTGAGGAATAATAAAATCAATATTTCGCATTAAAGAAAACTACTTTTCATCACAATTGCTTAATATAACTTTATAAAGTCTTGAAAATTATTTTAACGTTTCAGGGCTGGGAAGAGCTGTTATGTTCTTCAAACTCTTTCGGGATTTAGAAGAACAGTATATCAAGCCCTTTCTCAAGGAAGTAGTTGAGTTTGACAATAAAATTATTTTATAAAAATGTTAAAAGGTTTTTATTTAAAAAATGGGCTTCAACACTTTCTAATTCTTTCAAAGCCCTTTCAAAGTGCTTAAAGTCCTATTAAAGTTCTTGAAGCCCTTAGAGTGAGTTGAAGCCCTTTAAAAGTCCTTAACAAAGCAAAGCCATCAAAAGCCTTTTGATGTAATTTAAATCCTTATAATACCCAGGACTTTGAACAAAGCACTTTAGGTAAAGACTATAGGTTTAATGTTTCAAATCCTATTGTGATATTCAGATATGTAACTTTTAATGTATTAAATTAAATCCTTACTAGTAAATAGGGGAATACCGAAAGAATTTGGAATGTCCTCAAATGCGTGTGCGCCTGTTTATAGAAAGAAGCAAGAGGGAAAGACAGGAAAGTAATGCTATGAAGGTGTTCACAGCATCAAACGTCTTCAAAGGAGGCTGTCGGGGGTGGCGTATTCATATGAGGCCATCATCTGCACGGCTAGCCTTTATTATCAAATCTTTTTGGCTTCAAATTTCAATTGACTACAAACTACATACATACCTACATACAACTGAAAATATCTCATATATTTTTTATATAAACATTATTTTCTTTTCTTTCCCCCATCTTATTCTAAAAATTATGTATATAACGTTCCGTTATAATATCTACGTACCTACATAAAATCAAAACCAACTACAAAGTAAACAATAAAACTACTGTGGTATAAACAATGTTGGATATTAATTTTTGCTTTACTCCAATAACAACGTGAATAATTGAAGATGAGGTTTGAATCAACTGAGCCTTCACTTTACCGATAAATACAATATGAAAGTAATTCTTAGTAGTCGTAAAAACCGTTTTTTTTTAATGTTTAATGTAATAATAAAACAAAGTAAAAAGTTAAGAATAGGATGATTTACTGTATGTAAGCAATAGTATATTTTTAAAAAGTAATAGGAGCGTAAGAAATATCGTAGGCAGTTTCGATTTCATTAAGGTAAACGCATTCTATTTACCTTCAGGAAAAATGTGGGCGACTAACCTTTAATAAGACTAGTATCGAAAGCTTATGTATCGGCTTTCATAACTTTCCTTGTCGAATTAATTTAGAATCACTTTCAATTCCGGTCATGATCAAGTTACATACACTCATCTGGAACTATTTCTTTCGATCTTGACCTTGGTAATGAAACTGTTGTGTTAAAAATATATTAAAAATCTAATTAATTGAGATTCAAACGTCTTTAACACTTTTTCCTTAAAAACAAAAGAAATAGTTACGTTTCACCAATTTATTTATTTAGCCTAATTCAAAAAAAAACATTTTAACATATAACAAAATCCAAAAATGGTATCATGTAAGCAGGTAGGTACTTATTGTAATAATTATTTACTTTCAAAAATTTGCTGGTATTTCAATCACCTTCATCACCTTATTGTTGATATTTTTTATTTAAGGGATAAAATTAATACTTGAGTTTAGGGGTTTTTTTTTTCACTTAAGTTCGAAAAAATGCATGAGGGAAAAACAGAGTAGTAAACTCTTTTTATTAGAATGCTTAGGTGTTTACGAAAAATATTGAAAATTCGTACTTCCCAAAAGTGGATTTTTGACACAGGTACAGTTTTTTTTTTAACTTTAAAAACAAACTGAAGAAATGAAAAGACTTTTCATTTTCTGTACCATTCATACTCAGTCTTTCTTAACTGCAACTTCATTTCATTGTGTTTTTTTTTTGTAGTAGGAAAAAAGTCAAAAGCTCTAAGTTATTATATTGCTAAAAATTTCAAGAACATATTGTAATTTATCTTAAAAACCCCGTCTATTACTTCACGATCGTTTTCCCATTTTCTTATGTATACCTTATAAGAAAATCACTAGCAACCAAATAATTTGTAGACTAAAATACAAAATCTTTTTAGTTGGAGTCAGTTAAAAAATATAATATGGTATTAATTAAAGTACATATATTTATATACAAAAATTGCCTAAAAGTTTTTCCTATTATCTTTTTATTGCTGCATTCAGATATGTATTAATTAATATCTATTTATAAGACGAACACACTTATTTATCAGATGGACATTGCCATCATAATTGGTTTTTGTGCATTTAGAAATACTTACAACACACTTTATGACTTCTGGTGTTGAATAACAAATTTAGTAGGTAATTAATGTAAATCGTTTTAGGAAAGAATGCAAATTTACTAGAAACGTTTATTAATAGCGGAGGTGGAATACATGACATGACCTGAAAATTTAGTGGAACTGTCATGTTTTTCGCACAGTTTATCTGTATTTTATGCAGATGTGGTAACATTATGTAATTTATACCGTGTATATATGGAATTCACATTGGCTTAGAGTATTTTATTAGCATAAACCATTTAAATTTAAAACCATTACCACATTTGTTTTTTTTTATGATACAACATACTAAATAATTGTTTCTTAAATGTATAAAATAAACCGTTACTTCCAATTCACTTCCTGTAGTCAGTAAAGAAAAATACAGATTTTCGATAATGTCCACAGAAGTACTTTATTTTATTGAATAAATTACTTTTTATAAATCAGAGTAAAAAGCAACCGTATGTTAAGTGCTGCAGAGTCGCAGAACCATGTAAAGAAATAAACAAAAATGCATTTTAAGATTTATAATGCTTATTCATTTAATAATTCACATTCGTTATTCATCTACACTTACAATTATCTTCCTATTGTAATTTTAGTATCAGTGTTATTGCAGTTACGTTACAGGCAAATTAGAACGATAACATAAAGGTCACATCCTATATTAAAATGTTTAAATTTCTTATTATACCTATTTACATTAATAATTACCAATTGTTACTGTTTTAATACTGATAATAACAAATTTTCAGTTTAATAAATTTTATATCAATTTTGTTTTATGATTAGTTATATCAAAATAAGGCACAATATTGACCCATATTGTACTCTAAAAAGTAAGTACACAACATACTCACTTGGAAATAGTGTTGAACAAAAAGGATAGTACTTGCCTTAGCTATTGGTATCTGATTTATTGCAAGCTCTGTTTAGTAGTACAGGCGAGTTAAACCTTGATGCTTTGTACTTGAAAATGTGCTCTCAGCCCATCAGAACTTGAGTACACTGTGTTAGAAACCCCTTCAAAATAAAAATTTGTCAGAAACCCCCTCACTTTGTTTTCCAGTGTGTTTCTTGTAATTGCTCTAAATTGTACTAGGAATTTCAAGGATCAAAGCACTTTCAAAAAGGACTCTTAGCTTTGGTATAGACTTCGCTCAACTCCTCCAACATCATAATCATTAACTAAATGGCATATATTTAACTTCTAACCATTTCCACTCTATTGAACTGCACCTTCATGTAACCACTACAGATAAAAATGATCCCATTTCCACATCCAAGCCCTTGCAAATGGTCTATAAGGTTAAAACAAACAGATTGTAACACACTATCGAGTAAAAATGTTGCACATGCAAAGTACTGATGTTAAACCACATAAATTGGAATATAATAACAATTATTTAATAAGACTAAAAATTGTAATGAGTAAAAGATAACCTTAGTTTATCAATGCAGGTAGCTTAACAGAAAATATGACTGCGAAGAAAATTTCTTAGTATTATGGTGAGTTTTAAGTATGAAGAGGATTATTACCTTAACAAGTCCTGCAAATAAAAGGCAATGTTTAGCAATGACATGCTATCGTTTGCCCTTTAAAAACTTGTGCCTGAAGGTAAAAATTATCTAAAATATGACTTGGTGTATGTATATGTACGATAGCATTTTATTAGTATTTTGATGGAAACATCCATAATACTCCTTGGTCGGTCTTCTTCTGGAACTTGGCTATCAATTAAAATAATTCAGACGCTGCATCTTTTCATTTTCTAATAATTTCTTATTTAAAGAACAATAAAAGTAATCAGTTCTTTCATGTTCACGCTGATGTTGTGGAGGTAAAGTTCACAATTGTCAAACCGAAATGTTCGTAATTATGTTCTATCAATTTCAAACCTTTTGATAAATGTCTCAACTAAAATCGATAGCCAATTATTCCGAAATTGGATAGATTTAATTTAAAAACATTATTTTTTAATATCATTTTATAAACAACTACGTAATTTAATTATAAAACACGCCCCCTTATGATAGTACAATTCAACCGGTGACGTGGGAGATAATCGGAAGAAATACATATAAAGTCACTAAAAAAGACAAAAATAAGGTGTACATATCAATTAATTTCATCAAAGAGTATTGTTGAAAGTATTCAACATACGTTCCTTATATCAATTTTTTAAGTTTTATTTTAATGATTTATAAGATTATAAATTATTTCCGTCAACAACTACCACTAGCGTTTATAGCGCCACTACTTACCAATTTGCTCGTCGCGCGAAAATTTTCCCGCCATGACCCACACCTCTTTATGCTCTCCTAATACAAAATCGCCAAAACTTGAATTTTACGTTACAATGAATTTTATGGACTAAGGGGAATTGAATAGAAGACCCGGCGAGCATATGTGTTAGAAGGGTTGCATATCCAAATTAATTTTGAAAAAAGGACTTCAGAATCTTCAATTTTATTATTCCACTTTTGTTATTGTTATTGTTTCTATTTTCTTTTAGTAATTTAACAGTAATTGTTTTTATTGAAAATTATGACTATTTCTGTTATTAAAACCACCATATACTTATAATTTTATTTAGTATAATTTTGATCTTACATAAATATACATAAATTTTTATGGTACAAACAACTTCTGGCGATTTCTTTAAGTTTGATTTTTCTAATTTCATTTAATTTACTTTTTAGTAACACCTACTGTAGGTCATATTTCTTAAATATAATAAAGTTCTATTTATATAATATTTTATGTGGGATGTAGTTATTGATATAATCCGTCAGATAGCTTTTAAAATTAAATCAATATCATTTGCTATTAATATAACATCAATTACATTGCAGTAGGTACTAATCTACAATACAAACCTATTTAGGTAATTTTTACTTCACTATAAACAGTCGTTCTTAGTTAATTATTAAAGTAATTATTATTTATGTCAGAGCTTTACCAAATTAAATTTGTTATATTTGCAAATCTGCCTCCAATTTTCCCAGAAACAAGAATTCCTTTTCATAGACAATATAGTAGTATGTGGTACGATTTTTCAACTCCATTATTTGTCGTATAATTTCGAATTCATTTGGAAGGGCACTTGTTTATGCATAGGGCAGAAGGGTTGAATTTCCTAAAACAAGATTTTGAGAGTTAAAAAGACCAAATTCATAAAAACGTATTTCACCTCTCTGTGCCACAACTCCATCATTTGTCGTATAATTTCGAATTCGTTTGGACAGCTCGAAAAGGCGCATGTTGTAGCAATGGGTAGAAGAATTTTCTGAAAAAATATTTTCACAGTTAAAAATCCAAGTTCATGAAAACATATTTCACCTCTCTGTGCCACAGCTCCATCCTTTGTCATTTAATCTCAAATTCGTTTCGAAGGGTACTTGTTGAAGCATAGGGCAGAAGGGTTGAATTTCCTAAAATAAGATTTTGATCTACAAAAAGACCAAGTTCATAATTTGTCATTTAATCTCAAATTCGTTTGGAAGGGCACTTGTTGAAGCATAGTGCAGAAGGGTTCATTTTCCTAAAACAAGATTTTGAGAGTTAAAAAGATCAAGTTCATAATAACATATTTCAGCTCTCATTGCCACAACTCAATCATTTTTCGTATAATTCCGAATTCGTTTGGACAGCTCAAAAGGGCTAATGTTGAAGCATAGGGCTGAAGTATTAGACTTCCTGAAAAGAAATTGAGAGTCGCTTTTTAGTGATATAGATTGATAATTGTAGTTTAATTTCAAATTTTTCAAAAAGTGTTTCCTCGTTATTAATTATTAAATGAAAAGAAATAAAAATATATCTTTGTAATGTCAGTATTGAAAAACACAATATTTTTTATTATATTGCGTACAGTAGTTCAGTTATAAAATATTGATTTAACATGAGCAAAGTAAATAACAAATTTTCAGTTAAATAAATTTTATATTAATACTCATTTGAATTCCTACATAATTTAAAAAGTATTCTATAAAACATAATTTGTGTAATATTGTAAATTACAAAATGATCAACGTTTTATTGTTTATATTCGATTAATTTGTATGTATATTTATGTCTAATTTAGGTATAATGAAACGGTTTCAAGGAGACATCTGAATCATATTTATGTTTTGAGTAAATAGTGAAAAACCAAAAGTATTTTTTTTCTCAAGAACGGTTTAACTAATTTGAGTGAATTTTGGACACAATACACAAGTATATATAAAGCCTATACTAGGAAAAAATAACAACTTATTATGTTCATAATAAACAAAGAAAAAAGGTTTTTTGAGTAATAATTTTTTTATAAATCAACGTAATAATTTACCACTTTAACTTTTCTTTTTAACAATTAATTTTCTAGGGGAAAGTTATAAAAGTTTTAAACATTTGTCATCCGTAACTTAAAAAAAACACATTATTAAAATACACAGTAGCAGAGCTACCTGATGGAATTATGCATTGAAATGTGTTATTTACTAATTTAGTATATCTAATTTGGCAAGTCGTATTTAAGAAAAATAATATGCAGGTTTAACGCATCTCATAGATCATCAGTATCAACACACACTAAAAACTAATTCAGATATCTGTCTGGGGCAGATTCACTATACTTATCATGTCACAGCCATTGTTACTTGTGATCTGCAAAAATTTAATACATTAAAATCCTTATAAACAATACACTTAATATGATACAATACTAACGTGTTAAATTTAGTTGTTTTATAATTAGTTATATCACAATAAGGCACAATATTGACCCATATTGTACTCTAAAAAGTAAGTACACAACATACTCACTTGGAAATAGTGTTGAACAAAAAGGATAGTACTTGCCTTAGTTATTGGTATCTGATTTATTGCAAGCTCTGTTTAGTAGTACAGGCGAGTTAAACCTAGATGCTTTGTACTTGAAAATGTGCTCTCAGCCCATCAGAACTTGAGTACACTGTGTTAGAAACCCCTTCAAAATAAAAATTTGTCAGAAACCCCCTCACTTTGTTTTCCAGTGTGTCTTTTGTAATTCCCTTAAATTGTACTAGGAATTTCAAGGATCAAAGCACTTTCAAAAAGGACTCTAAACTTTTAGCTTTGGTATGGACTTCGCTCAACTCCTCCAACATCATAGTCATTAACTAAATGGCATAGATTTAACTTTTGACCATTTCCACTCTATTGAACTGCACCTTCATGTAACCACTACAGATAAAAATGATCCCATTTCCAAGCCCTTGCAAATGATCTAAAATGTTAAAATAAACAGATTGTAACACACTATCGAGTAAAAATGTTGCACATGCAAAGTACTGATGTTAAACCACATAAATTGGAATATAATAACAATTATTTAATAAGACTAAAAATTGTAATGAGTAAAAGATAACCTTAGTTTATCAATGCAGGTAGCTTAACAGAAAATATGACTGCGAAGAAAATTTCTTAGTATTATGGTGAGTTTTAAGTATGAAGAGGATTATTACCTTAACAAGTCCTGCAAATAAAAGGAAATATCTAGCAATGACATGCGATCATTTGCCCTTTAAAAACTTGTGCCTGAAGGTAAAGATCATCTAAAATATGACTTGGTGTATGTATATGTACTATAGCATTTTATTAGTATTTTGATGGAAACATCCATAATACGTACTCCTTGGTCGGTCTTCGCAAAATACGTATTCTTGCTTTGCAGAATCCAACATCTATGCGATTATACAGAAAATAAGCACTGAAATTTTGCTGTTTTTATAGGTTAATAATCTGATGATTGTGTGTTTCCTGAAGGTTTCCGTGGACTTCTGGAACTTGGCTACCAATTAAAATAATTCAGAAACTGCATCTTTCCATTTTCTAATACATAATTTCTTATTTAAAGAACAATAAAAGTAATCAGTGCTTTCATGTTCACGCTGTTGTGGTGGAGGTTAAGTTCACAATTGTCAAACCGAAATGTTCGTAATTATGTTCTATCGATTTCAAGCCCTTTGACTAAATCGATAGCCAATAATTCCGAAATTGAATAGATTTAATTTTAAAACATTATTTTTTTAAATCATTTTATAAACAACTACATAATTTAATTATAAAACACGCCCCCTTATGATAGTAGAATTCAACCGGTGACATGAGAAATAATCGAAAGAAATACATATTAAGTCACTAAGAAAGACCAAAATAAGATGCACATATCAATTAAATTATTAGCCATTTAAGAGGAAAGTTAGAATTATCAATAATACGTTCCTAATATCCATTTTTTAAGTTTTATTTTAATGATTTATAAGATTATAAATTATTTCCGTCAACAACTACCACTAGCGTTTTTGCGCCACTACTTACCAATTTGCTCGTCGCGCGAAAATTTTCCCGCCATGACCCACACCTCTTTATGCTCTCCTAATACAAAATCGCCAAAACTTGAATTTTACAGTATAATGAATTTTATGGCCTAAGGGGAATTGAGTCGACCACCCGGCGAATAAAGGTGTTAGAAGGGTTGCATATTTAAATTAATTTTGAAAAAAGGACTTTTCAGAATCTTCAATTTAATTATTCCACTTTTGTTATTGTTATTAACTTTATTGTTTCTCTTTTCTTTTAGTAATTCAATAGTAATTGTTTTTATTGAAAATTATTAGTATTTGTATAATTAAAACCACCATATACTTATAATTTTATTTAGTATAATTTTGATCTTACATAAATATACATAAATTTTTATGGTACAAACAACTTCTGGCGATTTCTTTAAGTTTGATTTTTCTAATTTCATTTTATTTACTTTTTAGTAACACCTACTGTAGGTCATATTTCTTAAATATAATAAAGTTATTTTATATAGTATTTTTATGTGGGATATAGTTGTTGATATAATCCATCAGATAGATAGCTTTTAAATTTAAATCAATATCATTTGCTATTAATATAACATCAATCACATTGCAGTAGGTACTAAACTACTAATCTACAATACAAACATATTTAGGTAATTTTTACTTTACTATAAACAGTCGTTCTTAGTTAATTAATAAAGTATTAATTATTTATGACAGAGCTTTACAAAATTAAATTTATTATATTTGCAAATCTGCCTCCAGTTTTCTTAGAAACAGGAATTCCTCTTCATGGACAATATAGTAGTATGAGGTACGATTTTTCAACTTCATTATTTGTCGTATAATTTCAAATTCGTTTGGAAGGGCACTCGTTGAAGCATAGGGCAGAAGGGTTGAATTACCTAAAACAATATTTTAAGAGTTAAAAAGATCAAGTTTATAATAACATATTTCACCTCTCAGTGCCACAACTCAATCATTTGTCGTATAATGCCGAATTCGTTTGGACAGCTCAAAAGGGCAAATGTTGTTGAAGCATAGGGCTGAAGTATTGGACTTCCTGAAAAGAAATTGAGAGTCGCTTTTTAGTGATATAGATTGATAATTGTATTTAATTTCAAATTTTTTAAAAAGTGTTTCCTCGTTATTATTAAATGAAAAGAAATAAAAATATATCTTTGTAATGTCAGTATAGAAAAACACCATATTTTTTATTATATTGCGTACCTACAGTAATTCAGTTATAAAATATTCATTTAACATGAGCAAAGTAAATCACAAATTTTCTGTTAAATAAACTTTATATTAATACTCATTTGAATTCCTACAAAGTATTCTATAAAACCTATTTTGTTTAATATTATAAATTACAAAATGATAAACGTTTTATTGTTTATATTGGATTAATTTGTATGTATTAAAGTATAATGAAACGGTTTCAAGGAGACATCTGAATCATATTTATGTTTTGGGTAAATAGTGAAAAACCAAAAGTATTTTTTTTCTCAAGAACGGTTTAACTAATTTGAGTGAATTTTGGACACAATACACATATATATATATATATAAAGCCTATACTAGGAAAAAATAACAACTTATTATGTTCATAATAAACAAAGAAAAAAGGTTTTTTGAATAATAATTTTTTTGTAGATCAACGTAATAATTTACCACTTTAACTTTTCTTTTTAACAATTAATTTTCTAGGGGAAAGTTATAAAAGTTTTAAACATTTGTCATCCGTAACTTAAAAAAAGACATTATTAAAATACACAGTAGCAGAGCTACCTGATGGAATTATGCATTGAAATGTGTTATTTCTAATTTAGTATGATATCTAATTTGGCAAGTCGTTTTTAAGAAAAATAATTTGCAGGTTCAACTCATCTCATACATCATTAGTATCAACACACACTAAAAACTAATTCAGATATCTGTCTGGGGCAGATTCACTATACTTATCATGTCACAGCCATTGTTACTTGTGATCTGCAAAAATTTAATACATTAAAATCCTTATAAACAATACACTTAATATGATACAATACTAACGTGTTAAATTTAGTTGTTTTATAATTAGTTATATCACAATAAGGCACAATATTGACCCATATTGTACTCTAAAAAGTAAGTACACAACATACTCACTAGTGTTGAACAAAAGGATAGTACTTGCCTTAGCTATTGGTATCTGATTTATTGCAAGCTCTGTTTAGTAGTACAGGCGAGTTAAACCTTGATGCTTTGTACTTGAAAATGTGCTCTCAGCCCATCAGAACTTGAGTACACTGTGTTAGAAACCCCTTCAAAATAAAAATTTGTCAGAAACCCCCTCACTTTGTTTTCCAGTGTGTCTTTTGTAATCCCTCTAAATTGTACTAGGAATTTCAAGGATCAAAGCACTTTCAAAAAGGACTCTAAACTTTTAGCTTTGGTATGGACTTTGCTCAACTCCCTCAACATCATAGTCATTAACTAAATGGCATAGATTTAACTTTTGACCATTTCCACTCTATTAACTGCACCTTCATGTAACCACTACAGATAAAAATGATCCCATTTCCACATCCAAGCCTTGCAAATGATCTAAAATGTTAAAATAAACAGATTGTAACACACTATTGAGTAAAAATATTGCACATGCAAAGTACTGATGTTGTTAAACCACCTAAATTGGAATATAATAACAATTCTTTAATAAGACTCAAAATTGTAATGAGTAAAATATAACCTTAGTATATCAATGCAGGTAGCTTAACATAGAAAATATGACTGCGAAGAAAATTTCTTAGTATTATGGTGAGTTTTAAGTATGAAGAGGATTCTTACCTTAACAAGTCCTGCAAATAAAAGGAAATATCTAGCAATGACATGCTATCATTTGCCCTTTAACAACTTGTGCCTAAAGGTAAAAATTATCTAAAATATGACTTGGTGTATGTATATGTACGATAGCATTTTATTAGTATTTTGATGGAAACATCCATAATACGTACTCCTTGGTCGGTCTTCGCAAAATAAGTATTCTTGCTTTGCAGAATCCAACATCTATGCGATTATACAGAAAATAAGCACTGAAATTTTGCTGTTTTTATAGGTTAATAATCTGATGATTGTGTGTTTCCTGAAGGTTTCCGTGGACTTCTGGAACTTGGCTACCAATTAAAATAATTCAGAAGCTGCATCTTTCCATTTTCTAATAATTTCTTATTTAAATGACAATAAGAATAATCAGTGCTTTCATGTTCACGCTGATGTGGTGGAGGTTAAGTTCACAATTGTCAAACCGAAATGTTCGCAATTTAGTTCTATCGATTTCAAGCACTTTGATAAATGTCTCAACTAAAATCGATTGCCAATTATTCCGAAATTGAATAGATTTAATGTAAAAACATTATTTTTTGATATCATTTTATAAACAACTACGTAATTTAATTATAAAACACGCCCCCTTATGATAGTAGAATTCAACCGGTGACGTGGAAGATAATCAAAAGAAATACATATTATGTCACTAAAAAAGACAAAAATAAGGTGTACATATCAATTAATTTATTTGCCATTAAAGAGGAAAGTTAGAATTATTAATAATACGTTCCTAATATCCATTTTTTAAGTTTTATTTTAATGATTTATAAGATTGTAAATTATTTCCGTCAACAACTACCACTAGCGTTTATAGCGCCACTACTTACCAATTTGCTCGTCGCGCGAAAATTTTCCCGCCATGACCCACACCTCTTTATGCTCTCCTAATACAAAATCGCCAAAACTTGAATTTTACGTTACAATGAATTTTATGGACTAAGGGGAATTGAATAGAAGACCCGGCGAGCATTGGTGTTAGAAGGGTTGCATATCTAAATTAATTTTGAAAAAAGGACTTTTCAGAATCTTCAATTTAATTATTCCACTTTTGTTATTGTTACTTACTTTATTGTTTCTATTTTCTTTTAGTAATTTAATAGTAATTGTTTTTATTGAAAATAATGACTATTTGTGTAATTAAAACCACCATATAATAATTTTATTTAGTATATTTTTGCTCTTACA
The DNA here is from genome assembly GCA_029378335.1 of Agrilus mali. Classification (NCBI taxonomy): domain Eukaryota; kingdom Metazoa; phylum Arthropoda; class Insecta; order Coleoptera; family Buprestidae; genus Agrilus; species Agrilus mali. Next base: position 20,203,148 of record CM055659.1, read on the forward strand.
TAAATATACATAAAAGTTTATAGTACGAACAATTATTGGCGATTTCTTTAAGTTTTATTTTTTTAATTTCACTTTATTTACTTTTTAGTAACACCTACTGTAGATCATATTTCTTAAATATAATAGAGTTCTATTTAGGTATACAGTATTTTTATGTGGGATATAGGTATTGATATCACCATTAGATAGCTTTTAAATTTAAATCAATATCATTTGCTATTAATATAACATCAATTACATTGCAGTAGGTACTAATCTACAATACAAACCTATTTAGGTAATTTTTACTTCTCTATAAACAGTCGTTCTTAGTTAATTAATAAAGTATTTATTATTTATGTCAGAGCTTTACCAAATTAAATTTGTTCTATTTGCAAATCTGCCTCCAGTTTTCTCAGAAACAAGAATTCCTTTTCATGGATAATATAGTAGTATGTGGTACGATTTTTCAACTCCATTATTTGTCATATAATTTCGAATTCATTTGAAAGGGCACTTGTTGAAGCATAGGGCAGAAAGGTTGAATTTCCTAAAACAAAATTTTGAGAGTTAAAAAGACCAAATTCATAAAAACATATTTCACCTCTCTGTGCCACAACTCCATCATTTTTCGTATAATTTCGAATTCGTTTGGACAGCTCGAAAAGGCGCATGTTGAAGCAATGGGTAGAAGAATTTTCTGAAAAAATATTTTCACAGTTAAAAAATCCAAGTTCATGAAAACATATTTCACCTCTCTGTGCCACAGCTCCATCCTTTGTCATTTAATCTCAAATTCGTTTCGAAAGGTAGTTGTTGAAGAATAGGGTAGAAGGGTTGAATTTCCTAAAACATGATTTTGAGAGTTAAAAAGGCCAAGTTCATAAAAACATATTTCACCTTTCAGTGCCACAACTGCATCCTTTGTCGTATAATTTAAATTCGTTTGAACAGCTCGAAAAGGTGCATTTTGAAGCATAAGGAAGAAGATATTTCTGAAAAAAGGTTTTGAGAGTTAAGAAGACCAAGTTCATAAAAACATATTTCGCCTTTCAGTGCCATAACTCTACATTTGTCGTATAATTTTGAATTGGTATGCAAAGTTCGAAGGGGCGCATATTGAAGCATAGGGTAGAAGAATTTTCTGAAAAAAGCTTTTGAGAGTTAAGAAGTCCAAGTACATAAAAACGTATTTCATCTTTCAGTGCCATAACTCCATCATTTGCCGTATAATTTTGAATTGGTTTGCACAGTTCGAAAGGGCGCATATTGAAGCATAGGGTAGAAGAATTTTCTGAAAAAAGCTTTTGAGAGTTAAGAAGTCCAAGTACATAAAAACGTATTTCATCTTTCAGTGCCATAACTCCATCATTTGCCGTATAATTTTGAATTGGTTTGCACAGTTCGAAAGGGCGCATATTGAAGCATAGGGTAGAAGAATTTTCTGAAAAAAGCTTTTGAGAGTTAAGAAGTCCAAGTACATAAAAACGTATTTCATCTTTCAGTGCCATAACTCCATCATTTGCCGTATAATTTTGAATTGGTTTGCACAGTTCGAAAGGGCGCATATTGAAGCATAGGGTAGAAGGAATTGGACTTCCTGAAAAAAAGTTTTGAGAGTTAAGAAGTCGCTTATTAGTGACATAAAAACGTATTTCACCTTTCAGTGCCATAACTCCATCATTTGCCGTATAATTTTGATTTGGTTTGCACAGTTCGAAAAGGCGCATATTGAAGCATGGGTAAAAGAATTTTCTGAAAAAAGCTTTTGAGAGTTAAGAAGTCCAAGTACATAAAAACGTATTTCATCTTTCAGTGCCATAACTCCATCATTTGCCGTATAATTTTGAATTGGTTTGCACAGTTCGAAAGGGCGCATATTGAAGCATAGGGTAGAAGAATTTTCTGAAAAAAGCTTTTGAGAGTTAAGAAGTCCAAGTACATAAAAACGTATTTCACCTTTCAGTGCTACAACTCCATCATTTGTCATTTAATCTTAAATTCGTTTGGAAGGGCACTTGTTGAAGTATAGGGCAGAAGGGTTGAATTTCCTAAAACAAGGTTTTGAGTTAAAAAGACCAAATTTATAAAAACATATTTCACCTCTCTGTGCCACAACTCCATAATTTGTCGTTTAATTTCGAATTCGTTTGGACAGCTCAAAAGAACAAATGTTGAAGCATAGGGCTTAAGGATTGGACTTCCTGAAAAAAAGTTGAGTGTCGCTTTTTAGTGACATAGATTGATAATTGTAGTTTAAATTCAATTATTTCAAAAAGTGTTTCCTCGTTATTAATTATTAAATGAAAAGAAATCAAAATATGTCTCTGTAATGTCAGTATATAAAAACACAATATTTTTTATTATATTGCGTACAGTAATTCAGTTATAAAATATTAATTTAACATGAGCAAAGTAATGAACAAGTTGTTTCCACACCAAAATTTCTTTTACGTAATGTAAGTTGGCCATTGTATTACAACCGCTGTAAGTACATGCACATATATTTCGCGATCTCTAGTGTAGGTATATAAATTTTCATTTATAAGTAAGTAAATATGATTATGGGTTTGTCGAGTTATCGCAAAATCTAATCTCGAGTTTGTCTGGGTACCTATAACGCTCCCGGTTAAGATTACTCAAACCTGAGAAGAATCATAAATAAGCATTGCCCAACTTTCCGACCGCGTATATCCGCATCGGACGTTATGTCGAAGAAGGCTAAGCCATTTTGAAATCAATTATTAGAATTGATAATGTTCGTGTGTCACGCCCTTGCAGTCGTGAGGGCATTGTTTGCTGTTCGTTAAACGTTTACTTTCGCGAACTAAGATTTTCAATCAATCCCATCTGCTTTGTCCCACACTTTTCCAAACGCTCACCATTATCTGTTAGAAAAAAATACCGGATAGGGTGCCTAAAATGAGTTATCATTATTACTAGCAATACTCTAAAATTTTCAGAATGTATAAGTGCATGATTATCAAAAAGACTCATCTCCTACCTAAGAAAAACTGAGAAATACAGAGGACTACGATCTGGGAGAGATCGACATAACTTCTATCATTATTATAGATCTATATGAAGACTGGAAGTATCTTCGTCATTTTTATTTATTAAACATATGTAACGATTTTCTGTATTTCAATCATTTGGTCAAAGTTTGTTCATTGAAGTAACTTATCCATTTAACAATTCTATCCCATGGTGATTTGTGTTTCACTTTGTATCGTATATACATAGATACGTATGCGGTAGGTAGAGATGTAAGTGCTAGAACAACTGATGACTTAATAATTATCTTAATAAGTGGCGGTGAAGGAGTATGGATGTGTATAGTATGTGAGCTTGTTCGAGAAGAAGCATAGGCATCGTTAACCTTCAACTAAAAGGATGTAAGAACATCTACAAGTAGTAGACGGCTGTTGCCAATAGGAAGCTATTACCTACTACCACTGTGAGAAATGATTGTAAACGATGCGCAAAAGGATTACATTCCCATAAGAGAACAGATGATAATGATGATGGTGTGGAAGCCGTGGTGGCTCAATGTTCATCATCAATTTTCTAAAACAACTTCAATTATTGTTGTACTTCTGCATATTAATGTGCATAATATAAGTACAATAGTGCCCAAAAGTTAACATACTGCAATAAATGGAAACTGTAAACATAATAAATGTTACTTAATAACTGAACTGAAATACTGACAGGAATTGTCAGACGTCCAAGTTGCTCTGGAATAGAAATGTGTCCTGGCTCCTGGAATTTTTAAAGAGATCCCGACAGAACTATATTCGCATTTCAAACAATACTCTCAGACTATTGATGGTAGAAGCTGTCACTTGTTGAAACTTATCCATAATGTGATGAATTTGTAATAATAACAACTCAGTTTCAAGAAATTTTTTATTGTAACACTAGAATTGTTTCACTACACAGTAGCTTCATCAGGTGATGAATTAATTGATTAATTAATTGGTTAATTCATCACCTGATGAAGCTACTGTGTAGTGAAACAATTGTAGTGTTACAATAAAAATTTTCTTGAAACTGAGTTGTTATTATTACAAATTCATCACATAATACTCTCAAAGTTGTTAATGTTTAATTTGCGGTCTTCAACATCCGAAAATCTCAGTTTAGGCATATGCCGAAATTGTTTTAGACGAAGAGTGGTCAAAATACAACACCTTTTTTACCCCTTTTATAGATCTCGCGAATTTTAATCCAAAGTGATCTAAATATATCAAGCACTATTGCTCAACATCTTTGATTAATTGGTATTTTCATACTGAGAGTGTAAATGGATTTAAGCTTACTCAGACAACTTGCTTGATAAAATGCGATGATACATTCAGAATGAATGAAATATTTTATATGAAAAATAATGTACTTCTGTATTTGAAAACTTTGAACGTAATGAACGAGATTTCTAATAATATTAAATTCTGAATCCTGGAAGCATAGGGTCGACTTGAAATTTTACCTATATTAAGGTTTCATCATGAGCTATTGTTTAGAGTTTAGAGACTACAGGAAAAAGCACAGTTACACTGGTGCTGACGCATATGCGCTCTTGACAGACGAATAGCGCGCAAACTGACAGCTCGCCCGCGCTTTCAAAACTTCTACCTATGCTTCTAACAGTTTCTAGCCTCAAATTATATAGGATTCTGAGCGAGCGATTTATGAGATTTGTTTGGTGAAATGCATGTGCATTTGTACAATATTCCAGTAAAAATGAAAAAGCAAGAATTTTTTGTTATTCAAAGTAAAAATTAATTTAATTATTGTTACAAGAATAAAAATTTATCCATATTGGTATTGTGTTGGCATTATAATTTTCAATTAAAATTTAATCTACTATCAATTTATAGATGTAGGTTATGGTGAAGGTACCTATATAGATAACAGTGTTGGTGTAGGTATGTCTTTAAAATTTATATAATTTTAATAAAAAAAAAAAAAATAAAAAGTCCGTCTAAATAGAAGCTAAAGTAATTATTTTTTAATGAAAACATAATTTCTAACAAAAACGTTTGTTTTTTTTTTCTCAGTTTTTATAGTTTTATTGTAATACATAACATTAACGCAAAACAAATAATTAAAGGCAAAGTGTAGGCTATACAAAAAATTAGTATAAAACTAGGTATAACTTTTGTAACAATTATTCTTTTCTATAATGGCTTCCGATGACAAGACCTAATGTTTTTGTTAGAAATTAGGTTTTCATTAAAAAATAATTACTTAAGCTTCTATTTAGACGGACTTTTTATTTTTTTATTAAAATTATATACATATTAAAAACATACCTACACCATCACCATTATCTACATATACCTTCACCATTACCTTTATGGATAAATTTTTATTCTTGTAACAATAATTAAATTAAACCTCACAAATCCTGAGTCTGGAAACAAAATGAAGTAGAAGAGACTTTTACTTTGAATAACAAAAAATTAAATGTACTCTTGAACGTTTCTTAGTAGGAAAGTATTCTTGCTTTTCAATTTTTCCTGGAATATTGCACAAATGCACATACATTTCACCAAACAAATCTCATAAATCGCTCGTCTATCAAGAGCGCATGTGCGTCAGCACCAATGTAACTGTGCTTTTTCCTGTAGTCTATTGTTTAGATCAACTTTGGACTTAATGAAAACTTAAACAACTGCGAAATTTTGGATACTGAACTTAGCTGATTGAGGAATGTTAATGATACCATTTTAGAAGCAAGACATGGGTAGAATATTCAGATAAAGAAAATTGTTCAAACCTTGGATGCATATTTTTGTACAGTCTATCTACATCTGTACAAGTCAGCAATGATTATTGAAAGCGTCCGTCCATGGAGCTTGTGAAGATCACAAGTCTATACGAGAATCAGTTTTAGTTTGTCTGGTTTTGAATTCGTCATAATGTTGAGTGTATTGTAGAAGGCCACATAACCTCCCAAATTTTAGAAATACTGAAAAATATATTTAATTATGATGAATAAAGATATATGTTTAGGTCTTCACGATTGGTGTTATTTTTGTCCAAAGATTCACCCTTATAAAGTAGGTTTGGCAACCCTAGGCTCTGAGCCCTGGCAAATCAAAATTCAAAAATCTGAAATATTGGTACGAATCTTGGTCATAAAAGGTTATGACACAAATGTAGACCTAGAATTTCGAATTTTTTTTTGGATTAAGGAAAACGCAGTAGTACCTAATGTGCTTCTTCAAATTTTCTTTTAAAGGGTTATTGAAAAGGTCCGTTTCAATGGAAGAGTGAGCAAAGATCCATAGCCAACGAATTAGCATTGGATACTCAAGGCAAAAGTGAACTAATTTAGAAATAACCAATTTCCTTTTAAAATTTATAGCTGAAAACATTTTTTTTTCTTTTAAATATCGTTTTTTCATTTATCTCCCATCAAGTTAATTTTTTCAGTAAATTTTCGGCCTACCTAAAAATTTCATACCTCCTTGGTGTGTGTTCATTTCTTTTAAATTAATTTTAATTTTTTATAATTACCCCATTACTTACAAAAAACTGAAATTGACAATTACAAACGCCAATGTCGAAGCAAATTAGTTGGCAATAGCATCAACTATGAGAAATACGTGTAATTTTTACGTGATGACTCGAACTCTCGAACTTCTATTACTCGAATTTTATGCCTGAAGTGAGGCAGTTCAGTTTCTACGATTTTGTTTGTTATTAAAACGTGTACTTTAAAAATTGACTTCTTATAAACAAGTGGAAACTGGTGTACAGAAAAAAGATTTCACCTATATCTGTATATCTATCATTTAACAACTTCAAATTTCAACACCTCAAAGTTTTTTTACGTCACATGATTCAAGTTACCGAAGTTCGACTATATTTCAAATTGGTTGTCTAATGTATCCAAGATCTCTGCTACCACCACACGAAGGGATTGTTGCATCTTTCTAGTAACCCTGTATAAAGGTATTAATATTAAGAAATTATAAATCCTATTGCAGAAATTAGGTACTCTCCTGAATCCTTCACAATAAAATGAGATTTTGAAAGATCAGATAATGACTGCTTTTAGACGGCAATGCCCCAATGGACTTGAGCAACATATGTATATCCATGGCAAGTTACTCTTGTTTTCATTGTGGGTTTCACTTCTAGTCGGCTCGTAAAAAAAATGCAACATGCACATCGTGCACCACGTTAAATGAACGCGGAAACGGTTACTAATGTGAGAAAGACCACCACATATCAACCATATTAAAAGAAGGAAGCGAGATCACCGTGAATTTATAGTCGCTAATAAGAGACTGCCTTCATATTGAAATGATTAAGTGCTAATTAAAGACGTTACTTGTAATGATGCTTTCCATGTCCCCGTTTTGTAGGCAAATGTCATAGTCGTTTTGCTCCATGTACTTTATACTGAGGTCATCTTCTAAAACACAGATTTCATGAAAGGATTGATGAGTTATTCGTAAATTCTAAGCATGGAGTTTAGACCATCAGCAGATTGATGCATACTATTATTTATAACCGGAAACATAATGGAAAATAGTACTTAGTATCAGATCTGATTCTTCTTTGGAGGAATGAACAAAAGGTCAAATACAAGCTCACAAAAATTCGAGCTACATACTTAAAAAATAGTTTATCACATGTTTGAAAATGTGTCGTGGGGTATCTACTACTTGGGTGAGGTTTATAGATTACGCAAAGTATGTCGCCGCTTTCTTATTACTTAAAGTAGTCCAAACTCTCATGAGCTTTTGCCTAGGGGAGTGCAGAGTCACATAGACATAACCCCTTACAGGGCTTCAGCTCGTTTCTTGCGAATCTTGAGTATTTTACATTTCACGTTGTTTCGTGGAACCTCTGAGAATCTTCGATGGGAGAATTTTCGACAGAAATAAGGAACATTAAGTGTTATTTATAAAATTGTACAGTGTACCATAACATTCTAAAACATTTTGTCGTATTCTCATATTCAAATCATTCATCTATTGGTTCACTTTGCTTATCAGTCAATGAGTCTATTCCAATAGAAATTCAAAATTCCCATGAAAAATGAGAAGCCAGTATCTGAGGAAATGATTATTTTTGATAGGAGACTAAAGGGACTATTATATTAACCACTCACTATAATTTTTCATTTCAAATTATTCTGCAAAGTGTTCCATCGACTTTTCGCCATTTGTTTTTTTTTTTTGTAACTACCCAAATATTAAATTTTTATTTCTCGATTAAGGTCATTTATTAACTATTTATCTTTAATTTATACTTAACCATGCAAATCGCAAGATATATCACTATTCATTTTGCATTAAAAGAATTGTGTAGCAAACATCTCATGGAGCTATGAGCCCAAGATGGTAGATCAAAACTGCGTTGTATTTTCTCTCGAACAAAGTAACAATAATAATCGGCCACTCCGTTATATGATTACTTGCAATGGGCTTAAAAGAATAATCAAGAAAAATAAATGTAAGTACACAATATTGTATGGTTTTGCAGAATGAAAATTGAAGAATAGTAGGTACCTACGTATACAGTTAGCGGTTAAATTTAAACAATCTTATTGCGAAGGAATTTCAATTAACTTCTAAAACGCACGGATATTATTTGGTACGTAGAGAATTATTCAACTATTCAGTGTCCATATCGGGCATATTCCAATCAAAGGAAACCGATGAAGAGATTTATCCGTTTGCAAAACGATGACGGCGACGACGACCATTGGGATGGTTCATGGTTGTGAGGAGCGAGAGAATCAAAACGAATGCGGCGGTGCAACTCTTATTATAGATGATATGCCCATTTCTATCGTAACATACACATTTAACTTGAAAACGAGTATTATTCGAATGCAACGTTGTGGTCAAATGATAATTTGTATATTGAATTGTGGTTTTAGGTTACACCGTTACGAACGGGCAGGTTCTCGATTGAAAGAACATTTACAATGAAAAATAGACCTAATAACCTTAAATTAAGGCTTGCGATAAATAAATTTGTTAGTTTTTCATTTGAAGCCTTCTACAGTCGTGATACTTTGTTTCTATACAGTACAACGGTTGAATGGCAAAAATATGTGGATATTAAAAAAGTAATTTTTAATAATTACTTAACTATAAAGAAAAAAATTTGGTTTACATTCTACAATCACCAAGAGATAATTAATTACATATTTTTTTTAATGTTACGTTAATAAGAACAATACAATGCCGTTGGTTGATGCAACTGAACTGCCTGCTGCAGCTGCTGAACGTTGAAAGTACGGCCCTGAACTGAGCGCAATTGCATTCTATATTTTATTATAATTATTATTGTTTACTGTGGTATCAGTAATGTAGGTCAGTGGTATCACTAAAGTCAATAGCATGAGATCGGAAACTTTAATTAATGCGACGGCGGTACCGTCGTCTCGTCGTCGGCGACTGTATTCGTTCTGGGTGTGGGTGAACTTTGACACCGAGGCCTTCCGCATTGCAAACAGCCACATGGCAGTAGTAGGCAGGTAAATGGTATATATAGTATAGGTATAAGTATATATGCATAGCGCCATCTAAATCGTCATCAACGGCGCTCTTCTTAGATATACACCGACAGCTGATTGATGGAAGCCGGTCTTATGGCGCCCCGTTGGAATTTCTTGGCGATGGAATAAGGGCAACGTTAAAAAAAATTACTTTTGAATAAATCTTACGAATTCCGGTCGAAAATTAGCAGTAAACTGATTTATTAATTCTTTTATAATAACCCACCTGGTGACATTATTGACATAATTAAATTCTGTGCAGCACGAATGAATCATTGGGCCGAAAATTACGCATATCTTCTATTTTAATGACCTTACAAATTTAAAGTGTATCTATAATGAATATATAACTTTTTGTACCTACCACATAACTCAGAAGATAATACCTTACCAAACATTTTTTTTTATAACTTGTATAATCACACTAATATTATAAAGGCGACGCGACAGTTTGTGAGTGTGTGAGTGTGTATGTTTCTTACTTCTTTACGTCTAAACGGCTGAAGCGATTTCAATAAAATTTGATATGAAGTTAGCTGACACCCTGGATTAACACATAGGCTACGTTTTACGGCGGGAAAATATCTTACTCCCATGGAAAAATCGATGAAAATGACTTCGCGGAATATTACAAATATGAAAGTAACTCTGTCTGTATGCTACACAATCTCGCCTAAAATTTACTGAACCGATTCAAATGAAATTTGGAACAGAGAAAGTCTAGAGCCTGAGAAAGGGCATAGGCTACTTTTTAATGCGAAAAAAGGGTTGTAAGGGGTTCAAATAGGAAAGTTTTGTGCGGAAATTCCGTGATTTGTGGATGCTACAGCAAGCTAAAAAATAAATAGGTACCTAATTTTTCATAGATCAATAATTCTTTTCACACATCAAATCAAATATCTTAACAAGAAATCATACAAACACTATTTAGCTTTTTAAATCCTCCTGTTATACCTAGATAGAAGCTTGAAACTTATTTTTTAGGCTTCTGATTAGATATAAATACGACATTTAAAGTTTGTTCAAATTTTACCCTAAAGGGGATAAAATTAGCCGATGAAAGTTTTTGTGTAATGACGTCGTCCAAAAAGCTTACGGCCCAGAAAATGAAAATATTAAGTGTAAAAAGTTATAGAGGTTTTGTTTATTTGGATCAATAAAAGTAGTTGAATACTAAGCTATATAAACTATTTTAAACTATAATTACACTATATTAATCTATAATATTCTAAATGCGAAAGTAACTGTCTGTCTGTGTTACGCAATCATGCCCTAACTATTGAACCGATTTAAATGAAAATTTGGTACAGAGATAGATAAGTAGATATAAAGCTGGAGGCTTGAAACTTATTTTTTAGGCTTTTAATTAGATATAAATACGACATTTAAAGTTTTTAAAAATTTTACCCTAAACGGGGCAAAAATAAGGAATGACAGTTTTTGTGTAATGACGTCGGCAAAACGGCTTACGGCCAAGAAAATAAAAATATAGAAGAAATAAATTTTAAATGCTGCCGAAAGTCACTTTTCCACGCGGACGAAGTCGCGAGCATAGCTAGTAGATCATAAAATGAAATTGGTTTTACTTGTGTAAATCAAATTGTTTCCAAAATCTTATGGGGAAAATTCCGAAGGAATCCTATAAATACTATACCTCTCAGTCTGTATCTGCTCATCAAACAATGTTTTATGATAGTAGGTAGAATCTATCGAGCTGTGTTGATGAAAATCACTGTGGTCTACATCGAGATCCACGTTTAGCATTTTGAATTTTTTGAATCACCTTTTGTTGGATATATCTGTTCTCTCTAGGTCTTGGTATAAGTTACTTAAGGTTAATCCATAATCAAGCTTACATTGCACACAGCTAGTGTCTTTTTTTATCTAGTTCTATTAAGTACAGATTATTCCGCTTGTTCTTTTGGACGACTTGGAAAATACAATAAATAAGGAGAGTACCTACATTATCTAGAATTTATTCAACGTCACATACGTCTCTGGTTTGAATAAAACATACAATTTCAACTTCATCTCATTTTAACATGTTGAAAAGGTGTTGTCTAAAGGTGCAATTTAATTTCCAACCATGGGAATCTGAAATATCGGTTTAAACACCGGTTTCTCAGGATAGGTGAACGAAAAAATCATACAACCTAATTCGAGAACACTTCTTACGTATGCTTTCACCGCAATTATTATACTCGTTTTTCATTAAAGATTGCACGTATGAGTTCATCGTTTACGCTGCAATTAGACGGCTGCTAGTGTTTTTAGTATTCACACCTCATTAATCGCCAAAGTTTAAAGAAACTTCCACACCAACATTCTATATCGCGATGTAAATACATTACGATAGAAGTGGTTCAAATGATATTTCCCTTACTAGAGCATATTATGAAAAACTTTTTCATGTCTAGTGGTAAGGGAGTAGTTGCCATCCTCAGAATTTTAATGTCAAATAGAAAAAAACTTTTAAAAAAGTTAACAACTAATTGGGTTCTTTAAAATTTTCTGTAGGCTGCACCACTCCGGTTAAAAATGTCAAGAATTAATCGAAACAAATTTTCATTTATAGAATAATATATCAACATTTTTCAGAAAAATCTAAAATCCTATTAAGTACTTATTCTTCCATCCCCATTTATTCACCTACTCTTTACATTCTTCCCATAATTTGTTTTCTTCATATTTTTCTAACACATGCCTCAAGCATTGTATCTCCCTGTCACACACCCTACATTTTCTGTTCTCTTCTGTTCTTCAATGTTTGTATTCCCTACACTCATTCCCTGTTCGAAAATCTAGCTAATATGATTATATACTTTCCTATTTCGAAGTACTTTATCATCCATTTCCCTTACCAGCCCCTCCACATAATTTCTTTTAGTGCTGCCGCATATCTTCTTTTTAAATCATCTCCTTTTATTATCTCCTTGCATGTTTTTCTTACCATTTCCCAAATATTTCACCCTCCCTTCTCCACTCTACCACCTGTTCTTGATAAATTTTTAAATCCTGCAGAGCCTTAATTCTCTCTATAATACGTGTTGTTTTTTTACTATTTCTAATATCCTCCCCCTAACCTTTCTTCATATTTAACTACCCTTCTTATTATTTCCTCCCACATCTTCCCATATTCAGTTTTCTTCCTTATTACGTATCTAATTTGGCGTGCTTTCCTCGAATTGTAAAATCCACTTCTTTATGTATTTTTTGTGTATCTCCATCCCATTAAATGCAATACTTCTCAATACCACATTAAACAACATTATTCTCCTTCTCCAATTCTCCTTAAATGGTTTCTTAATTGCTGCACCCTTCGCTATTTACAATCTCTTCCCTCTGCAATTCTTCTACATTTACTTCTTCCTCCCTTCCTTCAATCACCCCATACTTTACCTTTATCCTTTCTCCACTCTCCTTTAACATTCTTTTAAAGTGCTCCAACCACTATATTCCTTTAATATTTTCGCTTATTTTTATTATTAAATTAAGTTTTACTAAATTCTTATTAAAGGAGCAAAATACAGCCCAACAACTTATTTTTGTGTTAAATATCAAGTGTTATAAAGTTCTGTTGTGTGCACCTAGCCTTAAATTGTATGGTCTGTGTGTGCTCATGCAAAACATTTGCTGTGAATATAAATACACATTCACTCCAGAATAGTACAATTAAAATGTATATATCAGCCAATATAATAACCATTGTTGTTATAATTTAATTTCTAATCAAGTTTTCCTAGTATTACCTATCTAATGGCAGGGTAATAGATAATGTGTTAATGGTGTGTAGTCTTATATGGGAATTAGTAGTTTGTATGTTATAATGTAACGTAGCAATTACATAGAAAATTATAGACTTTTTGAAACCTATTAGTTGGTATGTTTTATTAGAGGAATTATTACTTTTACTAGATCTCTTATCGCTTTTCTAAAATATTTATGAGAATATGTCTGTTTCCTAATGTTTTGTTAGGTTCGATTAATTCAATAATAATTATCTATACTTTTTGTTGTTCTTTCAAGTTTAGAAGATACTTACCAATAGAAAAAGTACTTAAAGCTTACAAGACTATTCACACATTCATTTGTATTTTTTTTTTCTAAAGCAGTGACCAAAACAGCTTAGAAATGTAGGTATTGTAGACAACAGTAAGAAAAGTTGATACTGATATTTTCACGAGGTGGAATAAATACCCCCAAGAATTAAATACCCCTGTGTGTTTGAGAAAATTAAGCAAGAACTAAAATTTTACTGTTGCTAAAGTTTATTAATAGCCTTTAGAAAAACTATAAAAAAGATCATCCTAATAGGTATTTTTCATCTTTTACTTCACAAGAAGAAGGTACCTACCTATACAGTGTTGTTTTTTTTTTAGTCGATTAAGCTTTGAACATGTAAATATTTGCATTTATATGGTAAAAAAACAATTTGTTAACAAGACCCGATGATAGTAAATCCAATAATATTTAACCATAAAAATACGAAGCATCTATTCCAATTTTCTTTTCTAATTTATGTATGCACATCGTTATGATTTTTTACGAAAATGAAAGTTTTATTGCAATGTTTTTCATGCTAATTTGGAAAATTTTAGTGAAATCACGTTTGTTATTATTTGTGTACCTAATGAAAATAATTTCACTTTCCTGCTTCTATTTATAAATTCCACTACCTGTTCCTTTCTTGTTATTACTTATTAACAGCTAGATGATGTCTCACAATAAATTACAAAAAGCTGTAGGATTAGAGATTGAGGACACTATCTTCTAGCTATTTAAGATTAAGTTATACCTACCGAATAATTGTACGTAAATGTAAGCTATTATACAATGGATTTGTAGCCACTACCTTTGATCGTATAAGTAGTTGATTTTTTCAGATAACACAATAAACGATTAAGTAACATTAAGTAATTTAGATAAGATTTATTTATAGAATGGATATTACATAAGATCGTAAGACGACGAAAGGTATCACCCCAAAGAAGTTTCGGATTAAAACCATCGCCTATTTTTAGTATTGTCAACAGAATACTATGAAAATTACATACATTACTGTAGGGCTTCACGAAATCCTTGACTTTTAAGAGTTCTTGTCTTGGTTTAATCTAATATATAAAATTTTCGTGTCACGATGTTTGTAATTAAACTCCTCCTACACGGCTCAACCGATTTTCCTGAAATTTTGTGTGCATATCGGTTAGGTCTGCGAATCGGCCAAAATTTATTTTTTATCCCCTTAAATGTTAAGGGTGGTCCACCCCTAAATTGTTTTTAATTTTTTAGACAAAATGTTTTGTTTTTATTTTTTTTATGATACAGCGTACAAAAATACATACAGCCCTAAATTTTCACCCTTCTACCACCAACCCCCAATTTTTTATAGCGATATTAGTACTGTAATAATCTTCAACTCTCAGTGATCGATAACTGATCAATTATTATCAATCGATTAGTCAACCCCGTCAGGCGTCTACAGATGTCACTACTCACCCAGCAAACAGCACGGAGTGGGGATAAGAATGAATCAGATTTTTTTAGAATGTTACAGCGAGTTCAAATAAGTTCTAAGAAGTAAAATAATGTTTTATTGTAACATTTCAGAATGATTTGGCAATGTTTAAGAATTTTCCAGAATCATTTCAAAAATGATTCAGAATGTTAAAAAAAGTTAGAAAATGTTTTGAGTCATTATGGGATGTTCTGGATAGTTCTAAATTCGCGAATATTCTAGAATGTTCCATCAAACATGTAATATAATCTTACCCAGGTATTGCTGCTAGTACTTATGTAAAAATCAACCTAAGAACATGAGAACCAGTTGGAAAATTTTATAGGTTAATAAATTTGGCCATTTTAAAAAACTCTTAATCTCTAAAATCTTAATTTTCGAACCAATACAAAAATTGCTCGTCGAGATCAAGTCTCTTATAAAATAAAAGTATAATTTATTATTGTAAAGTTTCATGAGACTCTTGACTTTCAAGAACTCTTGTCCATATCTTGTCTTGACTCTAAACAATAACAAGGCAAGTGTATTGATGTAACAATAGAGAAACGGCCATAAAAATTAGATCGAAACTTTTGAGATTTAAAAATTTTGTCATCCCTAATAATAAATTTTTGATCTCGATTTTCAAGCCAAGACAAGAGTTGCTCGTACTCTTGCATACCTACTATTGTAACCTTTGACGTTCAAAACTCGCAATTCCCTGATAGGCCATAATATTCATTACAAATTATGAAAAAATGGTAGAAATCTATGGTTTATGAGAATTTTTTTCTTCGAGAAAACTTTCATTAAATATGTATTTAATGCATCATAATAGCAGGTGTCACTTTTTATTGTTGACCATTGGACAAAAATTCTGTTTGTCTAGTCAACTTTTAGCCAAACGTGCAAACATTAATTATTTGACTAACTTCCAAACAAGTCGAAAAAAATTGGAAACAAATGAAATCGATACTTGTATCACTTAACTGTAAACTTTCTGTATTTGGATAACGGCAATTCGCGTGGAGAAATGTTGGTCACCAGCATCACTTAATATAAATTTCACAAGCGCATTGTTGGCATATAACAAACGAGTCATTTGAACAAAAGGTTGAAATGTCATAAAGACAATTACTGCAGTTTTCCTATTTGGAAAATGCTAACAATATGCTACGATGCGTACATGAAGAGAAATATGGCATCTACTTAATAATAATAATTGTTACAATGCATAAATGATTTTTTAACAAATTCAAAATAGGCTCAAGAGATAAAATCTGCTTACCGCATTGCAGTTTGATGCACTTTCCAATACATACATGTATTGCAACATGTTGAGATCTTCTAGCAAATCCAAAACAGTAGTTAACTATTTCTCTGGAAAGCAAAAAGAAATATATTATAAGCGAAAATTGATATACCTAAGCTAAAAAAAATATAAGAAAAATATTATTTGATGGAGTATTAACAAAAGTCGAAAAAAGAATCAAAGAACAAAATTCAATCTAGGATGCGAGTAAAAAGCGAAAAAGAGAAAACTAGGATAAGTATGTTATATGTACAAAAAAAAAGAGCTGCAGCTATTGCAGCACATTTGAGAGATTTACGAAGTAACAGCAATCAGAACAAAAAAGAAACAGAGCAAATTATTATGGATCTAAATAGACGGTGCCCTGCTCAATTGGATAAGGTTTCGATATATTAGGTATGCAACCGTTTCTATCTTGAAATGACAAAATGTAGTATAACTCCTAAAAACTGACTGCTTTTATTTTTGACTATAATTTCTTAGAAGAAAAATTGGACATCATTGAATTGTGACTTGTGTCCTTATAATGCTTAAACCACAATTATAATCTAATCTAAATCTAAATACATATATAAAATGCTAATGTTCGTACTTAAAGACAGGGTTTTCTCTATCTCTACCTACTCCAATCAACTTCCTGTTGGGGTGGTAAATACCCCTTGGTCTCCAGGAGGGAGTAAGAGAGTTTGGTCGCGGTGTGTGGAAGTCATAAGTCATAAGGACTTCCGGAAAGATCTCAAAATTTCTGAAATGATCTAAAAAATTCTAAAATCAGCGCAAACTGTTATTATCGACTTAGAATGTTCGAGAAAGTTCTAAATATCTCTTGAATGATCTAGAAGGTTTCAAAAAGTATACATCTACGTTTCAAAGTGATGTAGGTACATCTAAATATTCTAGAGTGTTCTGGTACTAGGAGTTTCGATGTCTGATGGTATATAAACCAAAATTCAGTGAGTTTTCGTCAGTTAAATTGTGTTTGCAGTCGACTGAAGATCAATTGGAAACAAGAGCGGACAGTGACCAAAAAAATTGAAATGTTTAATGGCCGAAAAAGTCTTTCAATATCTACGTTATCTATAATATAAATCTATAATATTTACGTTAAAAAATAGATCCCTATATATTTTTTATACCATTAAACATGTGATGTATTTTAACCCGAGCAACGCCGGGTTTCACTGCTAGTTTGTTATTATATCCAAAATTATCAAGCTTACAATTTATGATTATTACTTTTTACCCTTGACTCCATATTTTCTTATAACACCCAAAAATTATTCTTTTGAAAATCTAATTTTTACTCTGATACCTACTCCTATAGTCTTTTAGAGATCGGGCTTTTAAATTGTCATACTCTTATGGAAGATACATCTTCTTCAAATTCCAACTACCCCTAAATGGTGCTTCTTGTACCTATTTTTGATAATGACTCATTAATTGTCTAGAAGAAAAGTTGTATTTTCCAAATCCGTTGATAACAATGTTGACTTGTTTCTTTGCTTTTTCCATTTTATTAGTATGATGATACCCAAAAGCAAAATAGCTGTTGCAAATACATTATTAAACAAAATTCATGAAGTAGAAAAACAAAGGAAAAGTTGGACCATATGGCCCTTTATTTGTTACTCTCTTGTGGTGGTGTACAATTGTTTACCTGTAATACTTTAGACAAAGAAGTAAACTTTATTGGACTATATGATTCTCTTTCTTGCAGAGCGTATGTTTCTTACAACTTCAAAAAGAGTTTCTTTTACAGTTTATAATTTTTACCCTTTACTATCATTCTTTGGAAGCTATACACTTTTTTATGAAAGATATATCCGAGAAAGAAGTAGACTTTCACCAACTTCAGAATTCATTAAATTTTCTAATTTGGTGTAATCTGCCCCTGAATACTGCTCGTTAGTCTTTTTGAGAAAGAATTAGACCTTCACCAGATTCACAACTTAGTGAAATTCTGGATCCATCCCTAAATATTATATTGCTTATTCAATTTATAACCTTGATTGACTTTTTTGAAAAGTGTATAGGTATTTATTAAAACTTCAAAAATTATTTTTGTAGGGTTTATGATTTTTACAGCTTACTATAATCCTTTGGTGATTATGCTCATGAGGTGTCACTTTCTTTTAGAAGATATTGCAACTCCAAAAAGCTGTTCTTTCAATTTATGATTTTGACTCTCTAATCCTTTAAATGAAGAACTACTTACCACTTTTAGAATTTATTAGGATTTTGTAACTCGTGTGTATAGGAAAAATTAGACATTTTATGCAGGATCAATTACCAATCTTCAGAAATACCTTGCTGTAAAAAGAGTATACCGACCTACTTATTAGAGGTATACTTACATAAATGCAATTAAACAACAATTTAGAGCACTACTGCTCAAACGGTGGGAATAGAAACTGAAGACATTGGGTGTACCTACTTATAGAGGCAGGTACTCTACATATGGGTAATTAAGTATTATTCCAAATAGGAACGAGCGACGGTAGTGAGTATATAAGGTATATATCTGACTTTCACCTAAATTTAAAGCTTGGCAAATGCCTAGATATATATATACCTATTATAAGTAGGTAGGTAAAGGAACAACCAATTTTCATGTTCAAAAGGTTAGGGCAGACAACGGACAGGTCACAGCGAATGTGTGCAGTTCGTAGACAGGAAAAATAATTGTTATACGGAACGGCGCGACGCGGCGCGTTGTCTTAGGTTGTGTATACCAAGCCAAGTGCATATAAACATCGAAGAAGGAGTGAAGGAGGCCGAGGTTCTTTGCTGGGCACATGCACACAATGTGGCAGCTTGCTCGCCATCGCCTGTGGGCATTTATGTCGCCCGTCGCAGTCGTCGTTCGCCACACCGTCAGATTGATCTATGGTAATGAGAAGGGTCAGGCGTCAGCAGGCCGTGAGAAGGAGTCGCGCGTGTGCTGCCTTCTCAAGAAATGTCACAATACCACCGACAACTTAGGCACCCATGGGCACCATTGGCAGCTGTTACTTCCCCTTCATATACAAGTAGAAAAATCACTCCAATGCAGGGGTATCCTTAAATAGAGTTTCATTTAAACGATTTTCGATTCCCATGGCTAGTTTTTCTGTCAAGGGGTGCCAAAGGATGATATACTTTCAATGTTTCTCACTAAAAAGCATGAAAAATGTTTTTTTAGTACGTTAGTATATATAGAAATCGACTTTCCATTCTTAAACTTAGCTAATACCAATGTGGCCAACTTTGGTACACTCTGATTGAAAAACTACCATGAAATAAAGAAACGTTCTACTCAAACTCTATAAATATAGAGATACTCTCTTTATTCATTTTCCGGAATGTCCATCTGGAAAGACAAATTTGCATTTGCATTACAATGATTTTTCTTTATTAACTCATTTGGTTAAAATTGATCATGTGTTTGACTAATGAACAGAAGACTAAAGAATTTTCAGCAACATTTACTTTATTATAATTAACTGACTACATTTACAGGGTGGAATTTCGTAGTAAATAAAATTTTAGCGTTTCTAATTTCCACAAATTTTATTGACACTTGACGTACGCTTTGCTATGTTGTAGCTTCTTCAGAAAATAATAATTTACTTCCTACAGTACAATATCGATAATCCGAATTAACTATTGCAAGGGTTTATTCGAAATATCAATTGTTTATTAAAAAAAAATATATTAACACAAATCTATACGTTTAACTTTGAGTTTAATGTGTAACCAGGTAATAATTACGTTTGATACGTAAAAAGTTGGTAATGTTTTTCTGTTTTAAATTCGCCGCTTCACCACTCAGCCAATTTTTTCATTTCTTTCAGAAGAAAAATAAGATCAATAAATTAAGAATTTTTTTCTGTCCATTGTAAATAAATTTTGAAACTTATGACTGCTTCCCTGGTCGGATTATTGTAGGTTATACTGTAATTCTTTCTTTTAGTTTCCATTTCTTCCTTTTATTTTAGTATATATTGTAGTGTAACTTACCTAGGCCAACGTGATCGTCAAAAACTTCTTACCTTTCGTTGTGTTGAAAAGCCAGGTCTTGCCAAAAATGACAAATTGTACTCTGGTACGGGTTTACCATTAGAGGAACAAGGTTAAATAAAAGACAGTGAATTCATTCCTACTGTTTAATTCAAAATCAAAATCAAATGTAAATTTGGAAATGAGAGTGTCAGACTCTGCCTGTGGATAGCGTGGAAAAAGAGCCTGACAGAGAAAACCACGATCTAAGCCACTCAATGATTTAAAAACAAATTCAAATAAACATAAAAATCAAAATATCAAATTCCAGTAAATCACACATAAATCAAATATCCAATGAAAAAAATAAATTCAGATAAAACACAAATATATAAAAATATCGAATATAAATAATAAGTTCCAGTGAAACACATGTAAATCAAAATATCAAAACACAAAAAGTATCTTCAAATAAAACACATTAAAATCAAAATATCCAATGTAAAAATCAATTCAAGTAAAACAGGTAAATCAAATTCCAATACAATTGTAAATCAAAATATCAATGCAAAAATCAATTCAAGTAAAACAGGTAAATCAAAATATTAAATTCAAATAAAATGGTAAATCCAAATATCAGTGCAAAAATAAACTCAAGAAAAACACAAGTAAATCAAAATGTCAAATCCAAGTAAAATAGTAAATCAAAATATCCAGGTAAAATAAGTTACAGTGTAACACATGTAAATCAAAAAAATATCCAATGCAAAAAAATAAAATCAAGTAGAACACATAAAAATCAAAATATCCAGTGCAAAAATAAAATCAGGTAAAACAAGTAATTGCAGGGTAAAAACAACACAAAATAAAATGCACATAAAAATAATCAATCAATAAAAAAATTCAATAAAACACATATAAATCAGGGGACAAAAATACACATAAAAGGGTAAAAACAAAGTAAGACAAAAACCAAATAAAATGTAGGGAAATAATCAATAAGAAATTGTTGTAAATATAATTAAAAATTCTCAAATAAAATGAAATCAAAGACAAGTTGAAAAAGATAAATTCAAATTTTGTAGTTCTCAGGCTCAACAAAAATGAACAATAATTTGTGTAATACAATTTAGAAAAACTTATGAAAAATTCACAAACTGTAAACACAACCCAATTTCCCGAAAGTTTGATAAATTTTGACACAATTTGAAATTCAATCCCTACAAACAGCAGCACATTTTAAAACCAAAAACATATTTGTTAGTTAATTTAGGGGTCTGGAGTCCCTAAGGAAGCAATCCAGATAACGATGATCGTTGGAACGTATCGGGCTACACGACTAATATTTGTTTGCATTTTCTATCTAGTCTATACATCTTTCTCGTTGAGCAAGACATCATCGATAAAACTCTCAATATAACAAAAGCCCCTGTTATACTCCCATCAATGTCCACACGGGAGAAAATATTAGTACTTACAACAAGGCATTTCATACTTAGATTGAACCACAAAATGTTTTACCCCTTTCGAAAATATACACAAATTATTATAAATTGAAAAAATGAAATATTAATGTTAAGCCTGAAAAACTTTTTAAGTGAAATAATTTTTAAAATATAATTTAGTAAGATTTACCTGAATTGAAGTTATTTTAAAAATGTAATTTATTTAATTTAGTGAAATTTACCTGAATTGAAATTATTTTAAAATTGTTAATTATTTAATTTAGTGAAATTTACCTGAATTAAAATTAGTTTAAAAATGTGAATTATTTAATTTAATGAGATTTACCGGAATTGAAATATTCTGAAAAATGTAGTTTATTTAAATTAGTGATTTACCTGAAGTGAAAATATTTTAAAAATGTAAATTACTTAATTTAATGAGATTTATCTGAATTGAAAATAATTTAAAATTTATAAACAATTGAACAGAATTTCTAGTTATAAAAAAAAATAATAAAAAGTGCAATTAAATTTGAAACAATTAAAATTATAAAAATCATAAAAAAAAATGATAAACAAAATAATATTAATTTAAAATAATAAAATAATTATCGTACCTGTTAGAAATGTAAGTAATTAATCCAAATTGAAACAAAAACTCAAAACAGAAAATACACAAATACACAAAATAAAAATAAAAACACAAGACAAATTTTAAACTCGAATTTCAAAATCTGAATCAGAATTGAATATGAACCAGTATTGAATTGAATGGATCGAATCGAATTAAATTATAAAACAGAATTGAATATAAACCAGAATTGAATTGAATAAATCTAATTGAATTGAATTGAATTGAATTGAATCTGAACGAGGATTGAAATGCCTTAAAAATCACCTCGCAGCCCTTTTAAAGACTCGTACTAATACGTCATCAAAACTAATCGAACCCACGCCGCATCTAAGAAAAATTCCCACAGGAAATCGATCTACGAGACAAGTAACAAAAATTTTATCGAAAAGAGGACATGTCTCACGTCAGCTCAAGAGTATTTATGATTATTACACCCCATGTGTGCGAAACACTAGAACACCAACAGAAATGAGGCAGACCACACAAAAAAAAAACATGTGGTTGTTTAGTTTATTTTACTCACTTAAAATGCAAGTAAATATTCAGAAAGTTATCAGGAAATTTGATAAATAATTTTGTAATACCATGATCGAGAAACTATATAAAGTTTTTTTTTTTTTTTTTAATGAAGCGTGCATAAAATATTTAAAGGATTAAAGATGACCATCGGATACCACAGAACGCCCCTTTGAAGATTGGTTTGGAGATGCAGATGTTAATCTGTCAGTGAGAAACCGGTCTTCAATTTTGAGATTAGCACGGGCAACAGAAAAGGGTAATTTTGGCTACCGGAAAAGAAACAGTTACAGAGGGGTGGAAAACAAAACAAAAGGTCGATATTGTTGATAATAGCCAATGATGGTATCTTTTTAAGACTTCTGGTAGAACCAATTTGGGGAATTTTTGTAGAAGATGTATGAAAACTAAAATGTTGTCAAATGATTGAAGGTGTGCTAACGCATTTGTCTGGAAATGATCTAGGACAGTGCAATTTCATTGAAGTGAGAAAATCAATGGTTGAAGAAAAGAGTTTGTTGATTTGATGTTCACGAATGTTTTTGAAAGAAGTACGTAAATTGTTGAGATTCGAAAAATCCAGCTATATAATCAGAAGTAAGAGGCATTACACTTGGTAGATTGTCGGAAATTAAAGAAGTATCAATTAAACCAGGAGAGAAACGGGACAAAGTATCAGCAACGATGTTATCACGACCTCGGACATGTTCGGATACCACAATATTTCTTGAGTCAATATTAATATGTACCCAACGTTTTGGTGTAACGTTTTATTTACGTAGGTAAGATTCTGATTAATCTAAGCCAATCATTCGTATCTTTTCGAATCTTTTACAGTAAAAGGTAGGACATTAGATCATGGTTGTTGCTTTGCGAAATAAACCCTTTTTAACTATTCTAGCGTAGGTTTCTTAAAATTGTTTTCGTTAAGTACCAGTCCGATTGATATCTATTTATTATGAATAAATCTCCTTGTATGAATCAGCTTCAATTAGATGGGTCAGATTCACTTAAAGTGTAGAAAGTTTAACATCGCAATCTTTTAATTTATAGACTCCATAAAATTGTAACCAAGAACTGAAACATCAATGCTCTTTTTATGTGACATGTTGAAAATTTGAAAACTAAAAAAAGAAAAAAAACATTGGAAATTGAAAATCCAGGCTCTTCTTTGATAATAATTCAAAATATTCTTATTTGAATATTATTTGATACTCATTAGATTAATAAAGAAAAATCTGAAGATATTTTGTAATTCAACATTTGTCTCAAAAAAGAGACAATAATCAAGGTATAGGTAGGTACTATGGTTACTTTAGGAAGATATACCTAAGTGTCTTTTGAAAATCAAGGATGACATGTAGGCGTGAATCAGTGTGCTAATATTTATTGACGTGAATGAACCTGCTTTCTTTCTGCATTCCAACACTTGATTAAGTACATTACGAGGTGATTGATTGCGGTTGTGTTGACAAACAGCAAACAAACAACCTGTTTTCTTTCTACATAATTTGTATTTTGTTACGAAAATATTTATTATCTATAACTCAATTTTTTTGTACAATTTATTCACAACTAAACACAAAAATATAATCTTTAAAAAAGAATATGCCATTTAATTTAATATGTGTCCTGCGCTTTCACCAAAAATGTCTACTAACACAATTTAAAACTATTACTTAAATATTATTAATGACAATTATCAGATTTGTATAATAAATCAATTAATTTCCAGGCTATTACAATTAACAAAACATGTAATATGTAATCTATAATATTTTGACAGGATTTCTTTTTGAATCAATGAGTAAGAGTTTGAGTTAATTACCGATAAATAAAATAAAAATTATTTTAGGTATTTGAAGCCGCTCCCTTTAAATTTAGCGGCATTAACATTATCATTAGACCGAAAAGGCGTCCAATTGTCGCTCGTTGGACATTGTCTCGGATTTGTGACAAAAAGTTTTGCTATCGTTTGCTTGGAGTCTCAAGAACCGTTCACATCATTGTTACAATTTAAATACATATTCTTTTGATATTAACTGTATCAAAATCTTGGTTTTACTTTCTTTAAAGACAAGAAAAGATAGAATTGCCTTCTTCAGCCTTCATCAAAATCCATTAATATCTTGAAGATTATTCATACATTCCAAAAAAAATCGAATTCAGATCATCTTTTTGTAATTTAGCCCTGTAAACACTGACGAACTTTAGATTGATTTTTGTGAGGTCTATTGTTAAATTTTCCAACGTTAATAGTACCTATTTAAAATCTCTTTAGTTACAAAACAAAACACATTGTTTTATTGTAAACGTTAAGCTTGCGAGACTTGGTCTTTTAATTAAGTCACTGGTGGTCTGAAGAGTTGTGCTGTTGGCTGCACATCTTGTTTACAAACAACCGTTGTGGGTGGATTCATTACTAAAACAAATTGTTTCCATTGAGAACTGATCGTAGTTCCTGTTAAACAAACGAGCAGGGCCCTTTTTATTAGTTTCCGCCAACGCGCTTAGATTACATTGCGGTCACTGCAACAACAGCCGCGGCTTCCTGTGCTCACAATTACGCATAAAAATAACACGTACGGTACACTACTATACACACAATAGGTGAGCTGTGATATTAGAAAATGAAAACAATTATTTATACTCACTTTAATAGGCAATTTAAGCTATGTGTAGCACTAATACGCAAAACTAACAATAATTAATTAACAATGTTCACCAGTTCGTTTTCCATTTGCAGTTTCATAATTAACTTGTGAACGAGGGGGAAAATATTGAAGGTGATAGATTAGTAATAATTGTTATTGTTATATATATATAGATATATATTGGGAAAGGTATAAAAAGAGACAGTAAAAATTTTGAATAAAAAAAAAGGATATAAAATTTAAAGGAAATGGTCTGACGAGGCTCTTGGTTTTCAAAAATTCTTGTCTTGATCAAGAGTAAAAAGACCGGAGTAAGAATTGATACAAGATCAAGAGAATCATGTCGGGAATTTTCAAGAAAATTATACAAAGACAAAAATAAGTTAGATTAACTGTGTGTTCGTTAAGTTCTTGGAGAAACATGTTGAAAAAATTAATAAATTAAAATGTCAATAATTAAACACTTGGTTTTGTCAACGAAATTCGAGATGAACGAAATTCGTTGACAATGAACCGAAAGGTTCGAAAAATATGTCCGGTATTTTGAATAAAAATTTTAGTGAAACAAAAACCAAGTGTTTAATTTTTGACATTTTAATTTATTAGCAAGAATAGGTACCTACTTCATACTAAATTTTGAATAAAGAAAAAGGTTATACATTGATATCGATACTATTTTATTGGTAAAATCCTAATTGAAGTATAAACTAAAAAATAAAAGACACAATTCTGCAGAGAATATTAACAAGAAAGCTAACAGATTAAAATATAAAAATTAAGTGGAAAGCTTAAACTAACAATGAAAAGTGTAAAACATTTATGAATATCTTGCGATTGTATTTTAACATCAAGAATGCTAAAACTAAACTCCTTTTTTTGTAATTTTTTTCGGATATACATACATTATATTTATTTATGGATGGCATAAATATTACAAAAATTTACATTGGTTGTTTATAAAATTCTGTAAAAAATCGATATTGTCAAAAAAAATTAATAACGTTTAATCTCTTATGTAAGACTGCAACAAAATTAAACGCTTAGCTTGCAACATTCAACTAAGGATGATATATTTCAGCATTTACATAAAATTAATGTAAAGCTATTTTTAGATTACTTAGTAATTTTCACCAGGTATTTCTTGTTTAAGTAATGAGATTGTTGCAAAATATATTTCTAAAAATACATCTTGAAGTAAATGCGTACATTAATTATTATTATATTCATATAAGTCACTTGCACCATTTTGCCTTTCCTCAATAAATAGTGCGGATAATCATTTAGTAACTAGAATAATTACAAACTAAAATAATTAAACCATTTGGAATTTATGCTAAAGGTATTACAAAATCCTATAAACCAAGATTAAAGCTCATGAGATTCTGAAAAACTATGCTTCCTTGGTCCTTACCGATGACTAAATATCGGTTTCATTTTGTAAATAGAAAATACGCGATACATATTTATTAAGTAGGTTTGTGTTGTTTGTTAGGCAAATTAGGCCAAATGAGTCATTAAATTTTCATTACTTTTCCTCGGTCTTCTAATTAAAATCAAGTTGTAAAAGTTGCATCATGCAATAATAAAAATGTCCGGTTGCTATTCATGCCAATTGCTGTTGTAAGGATTAATGTTTCTAATGAAGTGTTGGCTGACTTTATCGGCTTGTAAATCAAAAGGTGGTAAAATGAACTGATATTTAAGTCGGGCCGGTTGCGCGCTCCCAAGACATTTATATTATTACTAATACGGGTAAAAATGTTATGGTAATTTTAAGGCTTAAGAAGCTCTCGCTGTTCAGACCAGCCGATTGCACGACGCTATAAACCAATCCCGCTGTGAGTGAATCGAAAGAATGGCTCTATTTGAAAGCGTCTTCGTTTTACAACGTTCAGTGGCGTAGTTAAATGGTCAAGGACCCAGGAAGAAAATGCTTATTACCCTTACAAGGCGACCCTGAAAGAAAAAATGAAATTTGTATGTGTCAGGATCTGCAAGTTGCCAAAATGAATTTACTCTTGATAATGGGCAATGTCCGAAACATATGTCGAGTATATTAATAAATTGGTGAACATTTTTCGTTTGTTTTATTTGAATTTGAGAACGCCAAAGAGGATATTTATAGGCTAATTTTATGGCAGGACCAAAAAGTAGAAATTTCAAAAATATTGCAGGGTTGGTTTAATGAGGGCCGTTTGCAGTTTATTCATTGGTCCTTAATCACTTGACTATGCCACTAAAAGAATCTTTAGGGCTAATAAACTGACAAATTTTTAACATGAAGTTTCCTAAAGTTTTTACATTTTCTTACTTGTAATTTGAACTAAATGCAGATAAAAGAGATACCTAAATAAAATTAATTAAAATTGCAATTTATTCACTCGACCTGTTAGAAATAGACTTTTTATTTATTTAAACGATTTCGCCAAGTGTTTTTATTAACATTATCCTGATTAACTCCATAGTTACGCCTCTGATGAAACGTTCCATCAATGAGTTGGGTTTTATGTATCTGCCCGTAATAGTATATAAATTCCCTTTCAATCAGAAAAGATAATTACGTAATAAATTTCATTCACTTTTTTCAACTTTTACTACCGGAGGGACTTTTCCGCCGTATCTATGTACTATCATTGAAGTGAGGACTAGATACATAAAAAGGAACCTGTAGTGAAAAATTGAGATGAATCCAGATAGAAAATAAAGTCGTAAAAGCAATTCAGTTAAGGAACAGTGTAGTGGCTAATAAAGTTTATGACAGATACAATGTTTTGTTTATTATACACCCATACCCTACTTTAAAATTAATCCTCATAATTGTGACTTCACGTAGAAATAGTTCGTGTTTGTTTGTATATTATTATATGGAACATTTTCAATAGTTGTGAAACATTTTTAAAAAAATTTTACAAAAACTTACTGAGTGACAAAAAACACTGGGTTTAGTTTAACAAAACATGTCTTGTCTCATTAATATTGTTTCAACCTTCGCGGGTCATGAGAAGCAATTTAAACACCTTGAATTGTTTTACTTTATTTCACTTAAAAAAAAAAATTCACGAAATAAAATCAGGAAAAACATTAACGACTATTAATTATACAATGATCACAATTCCCGCATAGGATAGTTTCTAAAATATAAAAGATTCTGCCCAAATTTTGTTTTACAATATCTCTGTTACAGTCACAATTGGACGATAAATATGTATTTATGATTTTCCATTCTAATTACTTGTTATTTTCACTATCTTAACATTAATAGTTATTATAATTATATGAATTAATAGTTTGGTATTGAGCATGTTAAAAAATGTGTTTTCTTCTTGTTACAGGAACTGTGGATGTTAATGGAAGGCCTATCATCTTATGTTATTCGGAATGTATTGCTAGAGCTGGTCTCAACAAATATGAAATTGCAAAATTGCTTCTATATTACACATCAATACCAAGGTATGTGATAACGATAATTAATATTTTATCTTCTTCTTATATTAACTACGAGCCACAATTAATAAATGCCCTAATTGGCCAACATTATTAAGATTATGTCAGATTTTTTTTGTTTTCATTCAATCAAAATGTATCAGGACAAAGTTGTTTCTAAACATGAAAATTTATAACTGTTCGAAAAAAACACAGCTGTAAAAATCATAGATAGATAACATTAATAAATTATTAAGTATTCCAAATTCCATCAAACGTTTCTTTTCTTTCCTAGTTAAAATATGATTTGATTTGTTACGTTTGTAAACAATTTTTACGTTTACAAATACAAATAAAGCACCAAGTTTTAAGTTACAACAATGATCATCCACTGGCTTCCTTAGGTGGAAGAATACCCTTGATATCATTGTGGTGAATAAATTATTTTTGTAACTTAAAACTTGTGTTTTATTTGTATTTGCGAATATGGAGCTTCCTCGATTCAGAATGTAATGGGTAAAAACTGTATTGAGTTTCAAGAAGTTTCGCCTTTTTTATATTAGTATATAAAAATTTTACAAAGGCAGCATTAATTACGTAAGCAGTATTTCTTTTAATTTGGTTTCTTCCCAACCCCTTAAGTGAGACTTGAAAAGATGATGAAATCCTACTCACGTGAAATTTAATGTGATTTTAATTAAAAATGAAACGGAAATTATTAAAAAAATTGTTGGACAATTTTCAATTAGTCCTCTACATCTAGTTTAATAAGAAATTTATTTTACTAAACCCTCTCACCACATTTGGAGCTCAAGTGTTCAATGGATGCCCCTTAAAAAATATTTTCTTAAATTGAGTTAACAGCACTGAAACAATATATTGTTAATACATTAAATTGATTTAACCAGGAAAGGTAGTAGTTTCTAGCATATTAATGTTTTCGTGGCGAATATGGTCCCAGCACCTTCGCCATATTTTTCCCTCAGCTCATGCATTACCTTTTAAATTACTTACAAAACTAATATATAGAAATATTATTATAAAGTACTTGCAGAACAAAGGTCATGAACTTGCAGATGAACAAGCAATAATAAAAAAGTCCTTAAAATTAATTTTAATTCAAATTAATATGGTACCTACAGTTAGAAGTAGTCTATCTAGCAATTTCAAGTTATTTGGAAGTGAAATGCTGTACTTAGGTACTTGTACTAATAAATCTGTTTACTAAATTTTAGTGAAAGCAAGTTATTTTTCTTAATTAAAACCAATTTCTCAACTTGTGATAAACGAATTCTTGTGAAAAATTTCCTTTTAAGATCCCACAAAAATTCATAATTAACATAATATAAAATTGTTAAATCTGACTTATATAAGACTTCACCAAAATTAGAGGTTTAATTTATTATACTCATTTGTATCACTATATCGTTGCTAAATTAATTTTATACTACATATTTTTGGATAACATCATTTGTTAGTGTTCATTAATTCGGTAATCCTAATAATGTCGCAAAATTAATAGCAGCTACTAACAAATTTGATTCTACGTATATATAAATATTTCGTGTAATAAATAACGTGTAATTAAATGGCGCCATGAATTTTTTTTTCTAATTTTGGGTCAAGACTGCGAATCAAATCTGTGTTTGAATAATAGGTTTGTCAAACTCACTCACTTTCAAATAAATTTAATGCTCGAATAATTAAAAGAAACTATTTATACTTAGACACATATTATTTATGAAATATTTAACGCAATTAATCCCAGTTTTAAATGCCAGATAATATCAACGTTTTCTATTATTTTGTATTATGTTTTGAGGGCTACTTGTGTTTTGTAAATTAAAACTTCTTTGCAGTGTCCTTCAGATCATAGGATTTAGAAATACTGCAAATTAGTATTTTTAACGTTGAAATTGAAACAGCACTTTAATGATTTAATATCCCGTTATAGTCCCATCCCCTAAAACAAGACTACCCTAAAGGGTTGTACAATCTATAGGTATTATAAGTTCATAACTGACTTTCTTTATAAAATAGTCCTATCTAAGTTGACAATTGCATATTCATGTTATGTTTAAATATGTGTACATAATTGTATAATTGTTTTACATTGTTACAGTGCGGAGGATATTGCCAAAGGATTTACAATTCTTTTATTAGCCGAAACTTGTGAACCCAAAGTGGCAGACACTTTGGTTAAATCAGTGGCCCTTATTAGCAATAATTTGCGACTAGAACAATTTATCATATGGAGTCCTGGAGGAAAGGCTATCAAACCAAACACAAATAAAGTTAAGGTAAGTGATTAGGGTTACTAATTAAAATTTCTCCTAATATCAACCAAGTATTCGCCAGTGGAGTTAGAATAGTTAGAAAAGAATGATAGAAAAGGGTAGAAAGGTACAGAAAGTAATTAAAAAAATTGAATATGAATATCAACAAGTGTAAAGAACGTTAACTTTTTATCAGCAAATTATAGAAACTACCAGAGGTGTGAATGGCGATTTCGAATATAAATTTAAGTTCTGGAGTACCTACAAGGTTAACAAAAAACATATTGTAACTAAATTATGACAGAGAAAAATTCAATATACAATATATTTATTCGAAATTTCAGATTCTATTTGCAGTTTGAAGATTTTTCTTATCATCTGAACCACATAAGTTCTATAACTTAGTACAATAAAAATACTTTTTTTTGTCAAAAATGAACTGATAAATTGTTTATCTGTGTTTTTTTATTGTTTTAAGGTCGTTGTCGTATCCGAAGAATCTGATTTGGAAAGGTACATTAGTAAATATCAAGCTCCAGCAAGTTGTGGTGGATCAATCAACCACGACCAACTGGAATGGGTGGAATTCTTCCGACAGTACGAGCCTTTCCTGGCTTCCTGCAGGACTTCAGGCCACGCATTGTTATCAGCCCTATCGATGCTAAGGAACGAAGAAGTGCCTGTTCAAGTAACAAGGAGATTCCTTAATCACCAATGCAGGTAATAGTTATATATTAGGTATATAATATAAATTAAGATTTATATTTTCTTTTAAACGTATAAATATCAAAAGAATTAGAAGAGTTAAATGAAGATAAATAATAATAATAATAAAAATAACGAAATGTCTTGATATGCCTATAGGAAGTTATATAACTCAAGAATGTTAAAAAAAGTATCAAAACTAAATATTGTTGGTGATGTTAGTGAAGCACCTACTGAGACGTATATCAAGCTAACACGACAGTTATTTTTCCGATTTCTGACTTGCATTATAATTTGTCGCTAATTTGTTACCAAATCCAAAAATTCGTCGCTCGTGCCGTTTAGCCATAATTAGCTGGTATGCTAACTTGATATCAAGCTAGCACTACACATAGCGTAGGTATCTCGAAAAGGAAATATCGTATGATATTACTGTAAAGACCATAATTTGTCGCTGAAAGATGACACATTCAACGAATTTGTCGCTTGTCTTGTCTTCAACTGATAAGCAAAAAACTACTGGAAAGCCATCAAACTCTCGAAAGGTAACGTGCTGCCCAACTTGGGGGAAACAAGAAAACCAAATTTAAAAAATTTAGTAAATAAATCCGATCTGTTAAAACAGATATAACAAAGAACTTATTGATTAATTGTTTGATGGTTTTCCAGCAGTTTTTCGCTTATCAGCTGGAAATAAGACTTGCGACAAATTCGTTGAATGCGTCATCTTTCAGCGACAAATTATGGTCTTTACAGTAATATCCTACAACATTTCGAGACACGCTATGTGTAGTGCTAGCTTGATATCAAGTTAGCATACCAGCTGATTATGGCTAAACGGCACGAGCGACAAATTTTTGGATTTGGTAACAAATTAGCGACAAATTATAGTGCAAGTTAGAAATCGGAAAAATAACTTTGTCGTGCTAGCTTGATATACGTTCTATCGAGGAAGGGTTGCTTACTTCTATTAATAGGATAATAAAGATAAGGTGTTCATTTAATTTAATTTTTATGACAATTCACCAAATTTTGTACTCTTCCTTATTACATAAAGATGTATGCTTACACATTTTATATTTTTTAATTATATAAATTCAAACCAAAACGTTCTCTTCTCTTGGTTCATAATTCCTTCTCGAATATCTGTGAATCAAGTGGATGAATGTACCTAACTAATAACTTTCATTCATTCGTTGGTGCATTTTATTTTAACGACCCTTTTCGTTTTCAAAACATCTCTCGTCACAGTTGTACCGTTTATTAAATGTTCATCTCAAACCAGTCTACGCTCAGGTACTTTTTAATTAGCACCTTAATTAAATATTATTTATCGATGTTTATCAGATTGTTAGATACCGACCATGCTGTCTACGAGGTAAAATAAATCTGGGGATATTCTATCCGAGCAACTTAAGATCCGAGATCGTTTTTAAATTTTAAATCCTTTGGTAATAATAACATCTTGATTAAGTATACGGGATGGTGTAGTTGTTACTTCTTGTGGAAGATTCTAATCTGTAACGCTTCCTCATTGTGACACTATACAAATTTACTACAGTATGTACGTAGAAATAAATAAATAAATGTTTTTAGGTACTTTTGGGACTGCAAAAAACTTTTCTATAAATACTTTGTAAATTATAACGAGTGCATAAAGGTTATTAGTAATAAATTCTGAGATTATTTCAAAAATGAATAGAGGTGATATCCCTACATTTCAATAGAACGTTTTTCAATTTAATTATTAATTTTTCCTCCAGGAGATGTTAAAATTTACCAATCTGTTTTTGGATGTTGTGACTAACTTAAGAAAAAGTTGGTCAACTTTTGGCATCTTCTAGAGGAATGACAAGCCATGGAAAATGATAACCAACCAAAAGCGTCTCCTTAAAATTCCTAGTGTTTTTCATCATGTTTTTTCTTCAATAAAACCATGACTTTGGCAAGATTTGTTATCCCTGTATTTTATACGTACCTATTCCTGTTGAAAACCGAAAACTTGTTGCATTAAAAACTTCTTTTGATACTTACTGTTAACAGTCTAAAATTGGAAATACTTCTGAAAAATAATCACAAGGATAATTTACCTAACACGTTTCTTCTTTTACTTTCTAGGCAAATATCAAAAGCTCTTCAACTGGACTCGGTTCAAAAGGTACGAAAAGAAGGCAACAACATTTTGTCAAGTTTGGAGGAAAGAGCACAATGGTTGTCTGGTAATAGAGACGTTAAAAGATGTGCTACTATGGCCCAAAATACATACAACAGCGTCGACCAGGTTACGAAGAGACTGGAGTCTTTGGCACTACAGAGAAGAGAACGATTCAAAGAGTTGGCCAGGTTGAAAACTCTACAGGACGAAGCTGAAGAGGTATGCAAAAATATAATATAATAATTTTGTTTGTTTTCTGAATGATTTCGATCTGTATTTGTACCTAATAATTTATAAGCAAAAATCTTTTTTTTTTTGTTTATTTGGGGGTTCGAAAAATTTCATAAAGCAATCACCACAGCCTTTGATTTAATTAACACTCAAAAGTGGTCAGGTATATGGAAAATCCCTATAGTTGTAAAAGTGAAAATGATATCATTTTTGAACTCACCATATTCAAATGTCATTCAGTTTTTGAAGCTGATCTGAAAAGAAAAAAAACATTATAAATTCGATTATACAGTTATACAGGTACATACAGTTTCAAAAATTTTATACAGCATTATGTTTGCTAGACGATTTTATTCCTTGCTCCCAAAGAACCGTGATTTCAATAAATATACAAATAAAAAACATTATGTATGTTTTATATACTCCACTAAATAATGAGCAACTAATAAATAGGAAAGCATTGAAAATACATACTTAGAATTTAGTACCATCTAAAATAGTTGTTTATTTTCGTCATGAAAATAGTCAAAGTATTGCGAGGAATCCTTTTGAAACCTGCAATTTCCTCTGGTTATTTTTGTTACTAGCACGTCTAATTTAAACTGAACTTTGCATGGTTTGCTTAATTCTATGACCTAAATATTTGCGACAAAATGGGACTCATCTATTCGCCACTTATCTTAATGCAAACATGTTAATTTTGTAGCAGGCTACTGCTACAATAATTAAGAGATAGATATAAAATTCAACAGGACCGAACTCAGGACACCAACAAATTAACTACTTCTACCCCCCATCTAGATACTAACAAATATTATAGTTTAGCACATTCATTAAGAGGTTTTCGTCATCAATAAAAAACTAAGAGGTTTTGTACCTTTTTTTTAATAAAATTGGAAATTAAACATTTTCCGCCCTAAAAGCCCCTTCATTGCTCTTAAAACATGATGTGGAAACTGAATTTTTCAGGAAACCAATGTATACTTGCGCATCTTTTAGATTTGAAATTTAAATTTTAACACACTTTGAAACACACCCTATTTAGTAGATTTTCAGGTAAAATTATATTCTCACAGTTTCTAAATTGTGTGATTGAAAAAAGTTATATTATACAAAATCCTCACAACTTATAGGTATTTATAGGAATAAAGAAACGGTTTGGGGGGAGAGAGATAAAGTAATTGGTGCCTAAATTCTATTGATTAACCACATTACGTATTGAATTGGACGTTGGCTTAGTTATGATTCGCTCATGTAGAAGAACAGCCAATAGAATCTACGTAAATAGCACCCTCTTTCTTAAGAGGATTCAGTTTCCTTATCTACTTAGACACTATATTACTATATCAATCAGCCTCCAAAGGATGAAGCTAACGTCGTCAACATCGCTGATTTTCGGAAAGCTTTGGCAATTTCGCAAATATTATTGATGCTGCTACTGTTATTATTTTATATCTGGTAATATCGCACTGAGTTTATGGTTTCAAAGTAAGAATTTGTTTAAGAAGATCTTCAAAGTTTTAAGTCAATTTCCCCCATTAGCATTTCACAAAATCAATGATAAGTAAGTTTGACTTTATCTTCTGGTGTTAAAAATATGTGAATTGTAAATGGAATTCAACTTCGAAGTAAGCTATAGCAGGTCTTTTCTCCTAAAAATATTTGTAGTATTGTTTACAATAAATTTACTAGGTACTTCTAACTCAAAAGTGTGTAAAAAATCTGAGGTGGTTTCAGAATAAGAAGTCGTTTAGGAAGATCTTCTAAAGTGATTACTTTTACGATTCAACTCGAGTTGTTTCCTTATGATTTCATAATATGGCTTAATCTTGTGGTAGTAAAAATATTTGAAAATCTTCTGAATTCGACTCTGAAGTAAGCAAATATTGCAGATCACTCCTCTTGAATTATTTGTAATATTATTTACAATAAATTTAGTACTTCTTGATTAAAGTAGAGAAAATATGAGGTGGAAGACAAAATATTAGAGCACGTATGTTCCTAATTAAAATTCCAAACCGTAACAGTTCACCTGTAGGTTTGTATGTTTAAAGTGGCACTAAAGTATTTGCAAACAATCAGGAATAGAGTTCAGTTTCCCGGTTTAATTTCTACACTGGACAGGTCATTAATTCAATACAAACGAAATATGTCCTGTTTGCAACAACTTCTTCTTCATGCGCATGATTCAGTCGTGTATAGATAGTCGAGCTAAATAAGATAACTGACCCTGTTTTAAGACTTTTTACCTACCTTAGAAAACTGCCGACTCTTAGATAATATCACGATCAGTTAGACATTACACGACAATGCGGTGGTTGTCCTTTTATAGAACTTTGCAACTAGATCTCCATTTACTAATTTGTGCTGTAGTTTTTCAACTTGTGACTCAGTGAAACATCGCGGACCGACATTATTAAGTCTCATGTGCATTTACAGTACATATTTGCTGTGAATGCAATTTTAAACGTTTTTCTGTGTTTGACACTTCTTAGTAAAACTAAGTATAGGTACAAAGGTACATATAAAGTAAGATAAAACTATGTGACTTAATGTTAATGTTATTAAAATTAAGTGAAAATTATTTAACACAGCAAAATCTTTGGAGGAACTCATTTACCTCCTTCTAATATGTAAGTTAATTTTTTATAGTATTTTCTATCGAAAACAATGCCTGAATTTTAAAATAAATGTATATTAACTCTAACTTAGATTATTATTGTATATATTAAGGACCTATTTTTTAATACATAGTTATTGTATTTTTTCTAATTAAAATTTTCTTCACTTTCTTTACTAGAAAAATAATAAATTAACTATTGTAAAACGCTGCACGAATCAGAAACACTAAAAAACACTCATTGTTTATAACTTTTCTATTGTTATAATAAAACAATTGATGTACCTACTGAATAATATTGTCTTTAGATCGGATTGTTTTAATTAAACGGTAGTGCCAAAAGGCACCCACAATATCAAGAAAAGTTAGTATGTACATAATAAGTAAAAGACAGTGTTCAGAATCGTGTGTGACAATATAAAGTTATTATTTTTATAAGTTTAATGGATATTACATTATTGAAAAAGCGGGTCTTTAATGCAATTAAAGAAAGTGATTATTCTTCTTTGAGTTTTAAATTTAGTCACATTAAAACGTACGTAGGTAAGTAGTTAAGTGTTTTATGGAGAGACATTAAATTATGGAAAAGGTCAGTCAATTGAACAAGAAATTACCACACACTATGAGCTTTAAGATCTTATGTAATTCACACCCATGAATTTCTTTTCAATGTAGGGTAACAATGCCAAAGGCCCTGAATTCAATTTATTTTTTTGAACGAAAGTACTGTCTAATTTTTATTAAATGGTAGCTTAGACAATAAAACTGTCACTATCCTGGCTGGAATTTTAAATGATACTAAAAGAAACACATTTTGAATTCTGGAAACCATTTATGCCTACAAAATTATTTTTAAATTAGTAATAAACGGCTGTAAAGATAGACACAATAAGGATTATTGTCCCTTAACATAATCACTATTTGTATTTAAGGTTCTAATCGTCCTCTTTGGAGTGCCAATGTCAATCATTCGACCAAGTTGAAAGTTTTATTGCTTCCTAAGCCACTTTAAAAGAATTATACAATAGTTCATATAGAAGATATTCACACTACTTGATATTATTAATTAGTTCCAGTTATTTCATGACCATTAATGTTTTTCTTATAAAACCTCACCTAGCAATATAGGTACCTGGACTTACTTCAAAATGTAAGAATTCTTAAGACATCTGACTCTTATTATTCAACGTTGTATTTTCAAATTTTATTGCAGTTTGAATTTAAGTACGATGTCATTCTGTCTATATTTCGCCCTCGAAATGTATATGTTAATTTTATATCGATACGATTTCATTCTTCGTTGTTTTCGTGTAGGTGGCCTGTGGATTTCTTTACAGAAGTCTGTCACTCAGTGTGTGGTATGTCACGGCGTCTCGGGCTCGCCATGTCTCTCGCTGCAAATTTCTTTTTCGATACTGCCGCGATAAATCAATCCACTATCGGAATAACTTGTATGTTGTAGATTTAGCAAGATGAAGTTGGCTGAAATTATCCGAGACAGTCGTGGTACAAATTTTACGAACAAGTTCCCATTCAATGAAAATTTAGATCAGACGATGTTATTTATACGTTTTCTCGGACAAATTTGCAAACAACAACACATATGTACCTATTTCAATTTAATTATAAATCAAACCTGGATATCACTGTTTATTTTTTGGGCTCGATGACAATTAATTTGTGTTAACGAAAGTTTATTAATTTTCGGTGAGAACAGCTGAATCAATTTGGTTTTTTTCTTTTGAAATTTTATAATAGCTGAGGGAATGAAAAATTGGAAGAGTTGTCCTGAAAGTCGAGAAAAATTGAAAGTGCTTTTTTCAATGGAATTATCATAGTTATTTATTTACTATTCCAACCATGGATAAGCTTATTTTTTTGTGGTTTGATTTGTATCACCCTGGAAGAATTTTCAGAAAAAAATGTTCAAAAAGTCGGAAGTTTGGGAAACTTACTTAATTTTGTAAACAGCCTCGTTCATTACAGAGAGTAGGAACAACATATTTAGATGATTCAATAGCTATTTACACAGTTAGTCATATAATTTGCCTTATCTTATTAAATACCATGTTCAGAATACTTATAATTAATGTTAATATAATGAATAATGGTATAGAAGGAAAACCACTTCATTTCTTATCATTTACTTATGTACTAATTGTGACTTGGACACTATTAGGTTCCTCTTTATGGAAACTTTAGTTGCATAATAGTTAATTAATAGATACTAATAAAAAGTGATATGAAGCTATTGTTTGATTTTATTAAAAATGATAACTTTTCATTTACTGAAAGGCTAAATATCGTTTCATTTTGGGCAACAACCTTCAGAATAAAATATAAATAAACAAAAATTAACTTTTGTACTTTTTTGTTTTTAAGCAACACTCATCTACCTATTTCAAAGAGATTGGTACGATAAAGCAGACTTTGTTATTTACCTAATTACTAGATTGCTATTTTTTATTATTTTTCATGCACTATTTCGAAAATGTTTTATTACTTCTTTCATAATCGTAGGTTTTATTAATTTTATGTTTTTGGAACAACCACCAACTCCTTCTTCTTCTTGTTCGTGTTTTATCCAGCTGTAAAACGAATTTTTAAAGTAGAATTGGATACAATACTTATTGCAGTTTATAATTATAATTCCCTTAATATAAACCTATTTATATATTAAAATCAAACAATTTTATTCTTTTATGTAATCATGCCGACCTCTAGAAGAAATAAAAGGCTTTTAATACTGATATCCTATTATTTTAAAAGCAGAGTTCTTGCCAAATTCTAGAAAAAATTATTTCTTAGAGAAACTTGTTCCATAATTGATAATCTTAAATTTAATTTATTTGTGTTCGATGGAGTTTATTCATTTTTGTAGTTAACTTATACTTTTTCCAGTTCCTTTCAGTTAGTTAACGTGGCCATTCTGAAATTTTTCTAGTGATACTTTTACTTTTAAGTAGCTAATAAAATTCGAAAATAAAACAGTTCGTATATTTTATTACTAGGTATAAACTTTAAGTATAAAATGCCTCTATTTAACGATTTCTAAGAAAACTATTTTGTTACATACTGTTATATACTAAAATTTAAACAAATGTAGTTAAATGATCACTACAACAAAAATATAAATTATGAGTAAACGGAT
Organism: Agrilus mali; assembly: GCA_029378335.1. Lineage (NCBI taxonomy): Eukaryota > Metazoa > Arthropoda > Insecta > Coleoptera > Buprestidae > Agrilus > Agrilus mali. The sequence continues at coordinate 20,243,250 of CM055659.1, forward strand.
TAGGAAAATGGGAGTAACCTAGTAAATTATCTTGATGAAGCTTTAGTTGAGGAAAATGAAGCGAGACAAACGGGGTTAAGCTGAAAATTATATATGGGTTAAAATGTAATTGTGTACCTACCCATTTGAACCAGCTGTTGGTCAATGAGGAGAAGAAAAGTGTAGATGGGTTGGGGATGACCAATAAAACACACAATAAAAATTGTTTTTGGGTAGGGAACTGAGTAGACCAGGGTTGATAATTTTTGAAACAAAAAAAATTATAGTGGGATAAAACGAATTGGAAAAGGAACAGAATTTAACAGAAATGAAAGAAAAAATAATTTACGGGCGATCTGAGGTCGGGAAAGGGATTGGGGTGAGTTTTTAAGGGTAATAAACGGTTTTCCTTGATTTCCGGAAAAACTACAAGTCTTATGGAAAAAAGTTAAGGGGAAAAGTTGTAGGCAATAAAAAGTTCTACAACTTTTGTAGTTGCACTTTTTTCACATAACCTCAAAATTTATGTGAAAAATTCAAATAACTAACTTTTTAGTTTTTTATTTTTATTTTTTACAAAGAATTTTTTATCTTCACGAAATTTGGTGAAAATTTACCTATTTATGTCCTAAACACGCTGTATTTTTTTTGATGTGAAATATTTATTTTTTCACCTTATTTTTACTTAATATCGAAAAACACCCTAATTTTCAATCAAAAATTCTCACGTCAAAATCTTCTTTTTTAAGAACGTTGGTAGGCTTTCTCTTCGCTGAAATCTCTACTTTCTGATGGTGTGAAAAAAAATATACATTACTATGGTAAGTTTTCTCAGGAAATGCAAAAACAAACGAAGGGAATTTTATCTAAAAAATGTGACCGCTGCTATTTTTTTCAGTAAAAAAAGTTATTTAATTAAATTCTAATTACATTTATGTCATGAAAAATCTCATAATTTATAAATATACATGTTAATCGCACTATTGAATTCACATACATATTTTTAAAAACATTAATTTAGTTTTCTTCGTTTTTGCATTTCCTGAGAAAACTTTATATTTTTTTTTTCACACCATCAGAAAGTAGAGATTTTAACGCAGAGAAAGTTCAACAACGTTTTTAAAAAAGGAGATATTTTGACGTGAGAATTTTTGATTGAAAATTAGGGTGTTTTTTCGATATTAAGTAAAAATAATGTTAAAAAATAAGTATTTCACATCAAAACAATTACAGCGTATTTGGGACATAAATAGGTAAGTTTTCACCAAATTTCGTGAAAATAAAAAATTCTTTGTAAAAGAAAAATAAAAACTAAAAAGTTGGTTACTTGAATTTTTCACATAAATTTTGAGGTTATGTGAAAAAAGTGTAAATACAAAAGTTGTAGATCTTTTTATTACCTACAACTTTGCCATTTAACTTTTTTCCATAAAACTTGTAGTTTTTCCGGAAATCAAGGAAAACCGTTTTTTACCCTTAAAAACTCACCCCAATCCCTTTCCCGACCTCAGATCGCCCGTAAATTATTTTTCCTTTCATTTCTGTTATATTCTCTTCCTTTTCCAATGGGTTCCATCCTATTATAATTTTTTTTTAACTTTTTACTATTTTTGAAGGCAGCAACACTGGTCTAGAGGTGGAAGCGCGATAAGGACGACAAAAAGTAAATGGCTCTCCCAACACCAAAATAAAAGTTACCCTGAATTTTTACTGATTTACCTACTACGTGCTTAGATACAATTTTGCTACAGTTCAATAATTAATCAATTTAGTAATAAATTTTACAAATGAATACCTAATTGAACAGTGATTAAGTAACTTTAATTGCCGGCATGTTATTCCATTTAACGAACGCTTATGCAAGTTTAGATTGCTTTTCTGTGACAAAGTACAGATAGTATTATGCATTATAATGCGTAGTCAAAAGATTGTAAAAACAAGCAAGTACCAAGTTTATATGTGAATGTCAATGTTTCAAGTCGTATGTACGTTCGTATTTCTCTCCTAACCTACGGCTGTTGACCACCCAGAGCGACTTCCCCAAGTCAACAAAGATAACATACAATGACACAGATTATATTACCTTTATAGTGAAATGATATTTTTATTGCTGAGAACTCGTAAGGTTATAAGGCACACCTACAACATTAACGTTTGATTCTGGATGGTTTTCTCTTTTTAAGAGTCAATAAAACAGTCATGCAAAAAAAATGAAAGCAAATTGTCAACAGTAACCCGCAACTTCTCATATTATACAGGCGATATTTATTATATTATGTATACATATCATATCATTTAGAGTTGGTGGAAACAGTAATGCGTTCGTCTTTCTGACATTTCTCACGTATACGAAGAAGCGGAAATGTGTCTGGTGGCGTCTAGTCTTTTTGGATTATTAGAAATCTGTTTTATTTGTAAGCCAACAAAATTCAAAGCAATTATGACTATGGTTTTTTAATAAAGATATATGTACTTTAACTAGAAAATTGCAATATTAAACAAAGTTGGAGACAGAAGGGGTGAACTAAATTTAATTAAACAAAAATCACAACCAACGTTTCAGATTCAAGGGATTATTTTAATATATTTTGGAGCTCAAGAAAATACTAATGATTTAATGTCAATTTTATTTTAGTTATGCTAAACCAGTAAGCTACTGGGAAATATTATTTGATCAAATTAAAAAAAATAATTAGAAGGGGTGAAGTAAATTTCTTTTTACAAAGCCCACAAGAAAATTTTCGTAGATTTAAAGATTATTTTAAGAGGTAAATGTTGATATATATAAAATTAAAGAAGTAGTGGGTATTGAACCGAAAAAGGATCCCGGTATTTTAAGAGACGAGCATGGTATAATAATTCTAGATACAAAAAGTAAGCTGAAGGTCTCGGAAAAGTATATGAAGCAGCTCTTTGACGATCAACGAACAACTGATCACGAGTTAATTACGACAGATAACGCACCTGAAATAACGCGAACCGAAATTGACCACGCTATAAACATAGCGAAAAACGGTAAAGCAGTAGGACCAGACAATGTGCATTGTGAGCTTTTGAAATTACTAGACGAACATTCGATGCAAATCCTCTTAGACTTCTTCAATGATATATATAGAACGGGTAACATTCCACATGAAGGGCTTTTGTCTACTTTTGTCCCAATTCCAAAAAAATCTGGACCATCTAAATGTGACGACCACCGACTCATAAGTCTAATGAGCCACGTACAAAGAAGTATTCCTAAGAATTGTACACTCTAGAATATACAACAAATGTGAAGCTGAAACATCGGATACAAAAGTTTGGGTTCCGCAAGGGACTTGGAACTCGGGAAGCCATCTTCGCCTTCAACGTTCTTGCGCAGAGATGCCTAGACGTTAATCAAGACCTATATGTTTGCTTCGTTGATTATACCAAACCCTTTTGACAAGGTTAAACACGATAAACTAATGGAAATCCTACAAAAACTGAACATCGACTACCACGATACGCAAATAATATCAAAGTTATATTGGGGTCAATCGGCTAAAGTAAAAATAGATAACGCTCTCTCCGAAGAAATCAGCATAAGGAAAGGTGTCAGACAAGGGTGTATTTTATCCCCAATGCTGTTTAATATATACTCGGAGAACATTTTTCTAGAAGCATTAGAAGACGAACCAACTGGAATAGTAATAAATGGGAGAAACGTTAACAATATCCGGTACGCTGACGACACCGTTTTAGTTGCAAGTTCCCTAGAAAACCTACAAAGATTGGTAAACAAAGTGGCCAAAGCTAGTAAAGAATATGGCCTCCACATGAACATCAACAAAACTAAATGGATGTTGGTAACGAAAAGAAAACAGGAGATAGGTCAACTCCTCTTAGACGGAAAGACTATAGAACAAGTCCAACAGTACAAATACCTCGGTACTTTAATCAATGAAGATGTTCAGCAAAAGCAGGAAATCCTATCACGTATTGAAAAAGCGAGAAAGGTCTTCATAAAACTAAACAAATTACTGACAGCTTCAGACTTATCACTACAAATAAGAACAAAAATGGTCCAATGTTATGTATTTCCCGTGTTGCTCTATGGTTTAGAAGGTTGGACATTGAACAAAGAAACCACAAGAAGGTTGGAGGCGTTTGAAATGTGGGCCTACAGACGTTGTTGAAAATCTCATGGAAAGACCGGGTCAAAAATGAGGAAGTTCTGAAGAGAATGGACAGGGAACTGCAAGTCCTTTTTACTATAAAAAAACGCAAGCTCGAGTACCTGGGACATATCTCGCGCGGTGCACGTTATTAGCTGCTAAAACTTATTATGGAGGGCAAGATTATGGGCCGAAGAAGTGTAGGGCGCCGAAGAATTTCGTGGTTACGTAATCTGCGAGAATGGTTTGGTGTGTCGTCAGTCGAATTATTTTGATAAACAGTATCAAAAGTTAAGATAGCCATGATGATCAGCAACCTCCGAGGGAGACGCTGATACAAGAAGAAGATAACGACATACATATGATTCAAGGTTCGCCACCATTTAGTTAGACTAAAACACTATGAAGCTAGAAAATTATAATATTAGACAGAATTAGAGCCAGAAACGCTGCAATAAATTTATAATTATTAAAAGAACAACCAACGCTTCGTAGATTTAGATGATTAGTTTAAGAAAATGCTGATGATTCAAGGTCTGCAACTATTTAGATAGATTGAAACAGTATACAACTGGTAAATTATAATATTAGGCTAAAAAAAACTAAAGAATTATTCTAATAAATTTTGAAGATTCCATCATCTCCTAGCGAGACTAAAACAGTAAGAAACTGAAGATTTATAATATTAAAATAAAATTAAATCCAAAAAGGATCGGAAATATTTATGTAGCTCTGATGACAACTTACCTATGTAGTAGATTTAGACAAAGTTCAGTACTGAATTCATTTTATGAAGAATTGGTGAGCTGTCTAAATTCAAAAAGAGACAAATTATTGTAGTATACCTTGAAGATTTATAACTTTGAAATCAACCTACACCTAAATATTTTTATGTGGAGTAATTGTAGTACTCAATAACAATAAGTTATGCAAATATTGTTACCACAATATATTAATTGAATAAGTTATGCTAACAGCGTCTCCTATTTCTCACAAGTTAAAATTTTTAATTATTAAAAAGTGATTATTCAGTAAGTAATGCCTATATTTGTACCTGTGTATGTATTTATTTATTAGATCGCGAGAGCGGTATTATCCTTGTGCTAAGCAACATAAAATAACATTCCTGAGACGCCCTGCTGATATCTTTACGTTATTTGTGTAGCAATTGCAAATCCTGCTGTTTAATAGAGTAATAATTGCTCAAGGAATTCTTCGATGAAATGCCAGACCTATTGTGCAAAGGCAACATTGAACTGCGCCCAATTTCTAAGCAAAATTGATCTATTTTAACGACGAAAGTGACAGTGCTACAGTAGGGTATGTCACACCACACGACTGGCCAACTGAACTTGTGGTCCGGTCATTTTTTATTATTTAGGAGGATATTGGTTTAATTCCAGGTTTGTCCACTTTCATCCAAGTTTATCTGTTATTTATATCGTTTAGGCAAATGCTAGGGAAATTTACTTCATTACTATTAAATCTTTCATTGCTCTTCTGTTCTGACTTCGTCAATGACTTCGATATGTTCCGAACAATATCTTCTCATTCCAATTATTCCTAAAAACAAGATAAACCACCATAGTCTTCGTCTGCGTACTAGATAACAGAAACCAAAGGAACTTCTCGTCCACCAGGAAGTATAGTGTGTTGTATCAATAACGAATATTTAATTATGTTTATTTAAACATATATACAAAACGACAAAGAGAAGAAATATTTTGACTCAGAGAATCCAACAAAAGTACCTCAGGGGCAATAAAGATTAAAAATATCAACAATGTGTATAACTGAATGCCTTTAGAAGACTTAAATAAGAAAATTAATATTTTGCCTAAAATGTAAATAATGTAGATTTAAAAACTGTACCTATTACTAAGTATTACATAAACGATTAAAAATATATATTTCTAATTCATTTGTAATAATGAGCCTGTTTCAAACGACGTATGTATTTATCAGAAAATATAAAATAAGCCAAAAGCACTAGGCATATGTATAAACTAAACATAGATATTAATAGTTGATGTGTGGAACAATCAGAAGATTTTTGGTTTTTAATAATTTTCCATTGCCTTTTTTCTCAAACCATCATCATCCCTACCAAATTGTGGTGTACGTGTTGTCCTTTTAATAATGAAATAATGGGGACTCCAAATAATTAAGAATTTATTTTAATATTGAGTCCACCAGTGTCTAAATTCGTGCCTATGTTCACGTTTATTGTGACAATATTTACTTTTCATACCCGAATATAATAAAATAGTATGCAGTTATTTAGTTTTTACGAACGTTACCTCAATAAAGTATTTTATTTCCTTTTAATAGATCCTCAAATGGATCCGAAAAATTGGAGAGGAAACCTTGAGGAGCCAAAATACTCAGTTACGCTCAATCACCAGCAGTACAAGTGTGAAAGATATCGAAAAGAGCTTTGAAAAGTTTTATTTTGATGCTTTGGTAAGTAAATCCAAGACAGATTTACCTACTTAAACATATCCCGTTCTCATATCATACCATTTCAAAGAAATTTTCGATTACTTGAATCACCAATTTTGGCTCGCTACATATAAAAGTAAATTAATATATTGTAATTCGTTTAGCTTTTATCAAAATACATATTTGGTTGTGTACGAAAATGTATTTATCTTAACTAATACGTCTATCTACATATTTGAAAATGGATAAGTTTAACAAATTGTAAACATTGACTTTTTATTTATGGCTAATAATCCATATATTATATTTGTTCGAGAAAACGTATTCTACTTAAAATAATAGATTAAATTGTTTTAAAACCAATTCGTTCACTGTTGTCTTTATCAGTATAAATTCATTCTGAAAACGTTAAAATTGAATGACACTCCAGTGATTAAACTATTTCGTATTATTAATCATTTTTATAATGGTATTTAACAAAATTTCATCATCACATTCTTGTACATGAAAGTCTGTTAAAATGTTCTTTTTCTTTTTTTATAGAGGCAAATTGACAAGGCGAGTGATTTGGTTGAAGAATCCAACAATATCCCTGATATTCGTGGTAAAAACCTAAAAGAGTCTGCCAACAAATTAAGGGTACAAGCAAAAACGTTTAATGAAAAGTTAGAAGACGCTCGAGAAGAACTTGAAGAATATTGTCGTTGCTTCCACATTTTAGAAAATAGCCAAAACATAAAGAGCAAAGACTATGGAGACCTATCAACTTCTGTTAACAAACTGGGAAATTCAAAATTGATAGATATTTTTAAGGTAAGAAAATAGACCTCACATTCATCTTAAAACTTACTAAAATTCCTTCTAGACATTAAATTCTCAAAAAGATCTGGATTCACTGGAACCTCCTGATAAGTCCTCATCCGATAATCGTTTGAGTGGTGGTTCTGGTGGAATAGTCGCTTCGAGTACTCCAATAAAAAGCCCAACGAGCCAAACGAGAAGAAGATCAGTTAGTTCCCATGCTTTTATTTACAAGTGTAATCATCACGCAGCGGGAATGTCATGCAATTGTTATGAGTCCGATACTGAAAACAGTGTTTCATACAAGCTTAAAAAGAAATATTTGCAATCCCTTCAAACATGCGGTTGCACCACAACTGCTGCTGTAGTGAACTATTCGAAAGAAACGTTGGACCGTAAGAGCAGCCTCACTTTGGACGGCATAAAAGAAGTTCGCGAAAGTGTCGAAAATTTATTAGAAATAGACAAGAATGATTCGGGACTTAGTGGTTGTGGTAGGTGCGACAGTGGTGTATCAACCGCGGAAAACTCGGTGGGTGAAGAAAGTACTGTTTACAAGAAAAAACTTCAGAGAACGTGTTCGTGCCAGTTTTATAGGGAAAGTTGTGCCTTATGCAGTACGGGTAGTTCAAGCACTGGGTCTAACCAGGATCACACAGAAAATCAACAGGACAGCGTTATAGAAGAAAGTAGCGATGGCTTCATGAAAAGGTAAATAGAAAGATTGGACATGCCCCTCTACTCTTTCCTGCATTTCCCAAAACCTAAACACGTCACATCCCTCACGCTTTAAAAAAAATAATATCACCTATGTTCCTCTTTGTGATAGCCTTCCATTCACCAAATACTAAAATGAATGGACCAATATGGTCTTTCCTTGAATGTTTTCGGTTAAACTAACTTCTCCACTTTAGGGATAAAAAGTCCACAATGTAGACTATACTGAAAATAGTTGTTCAAATAATATTCCCCTCTAATCCTTGAAGTTTTGAAATTTATGCATTGTTGCTATTAATTGAAAATCTTTATTATTATTTTGCAGTGGAAGTGACGACATTGAAGAAGAACACTATAACGAAGAAAGAAGAAAAATTTCACCAATTTCTGCTAATAGCCATTTACACTGCCATTCCTCAACTTTACATCTGCCAATAGATAATGAATCCAATATAGATCCAAAAACCCAAAAGTGAGTACCTACTCATAATCCCACAAATGATAAATTCTCAATTTACTTTATTATCACAAAATGCATCAACTATGTTTTAGGACGCTTTTATTTATAATGAGAGAAATGATTCAAACTGAAAGAGACTATGTTAACTCACTAGACTACGTAATAGAAAATTACATACCAGAGTTGATGCGTGAAGACATTCCTCAAGCACTTCGCGGTCAACGAAACGTTGTGTTCGGAAATATAGAGAAAATTTACGAATTCCACAGTCAACATTTCCTTAGAGAACTAGAACAGTGCGAAAACAATCCTCTTCAAGTCGGACAGATATTTTTGAAGCACGACAAAAAATTCTACTTGTACGCTTTATATAATAAGAACAAACCAAAATCTGATTCACTAATGTCTGAATATGGAGGAACGTTTTTCAAGGTAGGTATTATATTTTTGGCCAAGTCAAGAGTTTTGTCTGATCTTCTGTTTGATTTATTTACAGACAAAGCAAATTCAACTGGAAGACAAAATGGACCTTGCAAGTTATTTATTGAAACCAGTTCAAAGGATGGGAAAATATGCTCTACTTCTTCAGCAGATGATGAAAGCTTGTCCTCCTTTACCTCCAACTGCTTCTGAGAGGGCAATATCGGAACAAGAAGATTTGAAACAGGCTGAACAGATGGTACGATTTCAACTCAGGCACGGAAATGATCTATTAGCCATGGATTCTATTAGAGAATGTGATGTAAGTAATTTTCTTAATGCCCATTTTCCTTTTTCACCAAAAATTGACAGTTCTCGAGATCAATGTTCATTACTTTTATGATAATTATTTCAGGTAAATTTGAAAGAACAAGGAAGATTACTAAGACAAAATGAATTCATAGTGTGGGAAGGAAGGTCAGGTAAAAAATCATTACGGCAAGTATTCCTGTTTGAAGAACTGATACTGTTTAGTAAAGCCAGAAGATTCCCAGATCAAAAGGTTAATTATTTTCGTGTTAGTAATCAACTTAAAACTGAATTTACAATATGGATATTTGTTGTAGAATCTCGACTTGTACATTTACAAAAATAGTATCAAAATGACCGACATAGGATTGACTGCCAAAATAGGAGAGAGTCCGACAAAGTTCGAAATATGGTTTAGAAAAAGGAAACCGAATGATACGTTTACCTTACAATCCATGTCTGAAGACATCAAAAAAGCTTGGGCGGAAGAACTTTCCCAACTTTTGTGGAAACAGGCAATTAGAAATAGAGGTACGTGACATCACACACACTCACACATATTCAATTTAAAGTTCTTAAGGGATTAATTATTTTTTGTTTAATTATAGAAGTGCGAATGGCCGAAATGTCTTCGATGGGAATTGGAAATAAACCATGTTTGGACATTAAACCAAGTGCTGACCAAATAAGCGACCGATCCATTAGTGTAGCCCAATTAAGTAAAAGTGAGTCCTTAATTATTTAAACTATTATAAATATTTCCTATACCGCAACTCCTATTTTTATCTGTCATCGCAAATATTTCTCCAAAGATAGAGGTTTCTATTGAAAACAATCTATTTTACTTTGATTTTTAAGGTCTAAGGCAAATTATAGATCACCAAACTCAACCATTTTTAAACATATAATTTTTCGATAGAGAACTTCTGGGGCAAAATATTGACGATGACAAATAAAAATAAGACATTCTTTATGTATCTATCTACAAAAAAGTTCCTGAATGGATAATTGAAGATTCAATAATTAAAATTGTTTAATATCAGGAAGTGAATTTTGAAGAACAAATTGTTTTTAAAACACTGTGAAATTCTAAAGGACGAAGAAAAGATTTTCATTTTTGCACATCACAGAATGTTTGTTTTGCTTTCTTGTAATAACCGTCACCTAAGAATTATTTAAAGCATGTAATTAGATAAAGTGTTGAGTGCTACATGTTATTTTTCTTTGTTTGCTAACAGGCGTTGGACGTTTTGCTGAATTAACCTCATCTATCATCTTTTCAGCTGCCCCACGTTTCAGAAATTCAATAGTAGGTCCAGTTGCCGAACTCTATCGAAGCATGAAAAGACCTCATTCGATCATTTCAATGTCGAGTATATCATCAAGCAGCACGAGTTCTGGAAGTTCCACTTCCGGCGGAAACGTACAAAACACTGCGACTGCTGCTAACCTAAGCTTTGACTCTGCTTCGTGCGATAGTCCAAAAGCTTTTCATAGATCTGGCACACTGAACAGCCAATGTTCCGTAGGTACGCATTCACAAACCCATCTGATCCATCTGGATTTCCTCACACAACTCTTATCACAACGTGCAAATAAATTGAAATGGGAAGAAATATAATGTAAAACCTTAATACAATCAATGATATTGAGCGAAACACTCAATAACACCTTTAAACAAAATGAGAATCCTTCGGGATAATATAATTTTGAAATCCTTCCGACACGATAGTATCAATCAAAATATTGGTCAGTATAATCAACAACCCCATTCATAAACCACCCTCTCAAAATTCTGGATCTACCCCTGATTCTATTATTTGCTATTTGTAATACTGGGTGACCATCATCCATATCTTGAAAACTACTGGGTATGGAAATTCGGAAAAAAGAAATTGTTACAAAAATGACCATAAGAAATTTTTTGAAATTATCTTTATATGCTCAATTTTACCACAAGGGAACGTAATCGATTGGGTGAATCATAAAATTCAAAATATCTCCGAATATTCTCATATTAAGCTGTAACTTAATGACATGCTTTTTATTAAGAGTGGGAGGAGAATGCCTAATTATTTAAATAGACTTTAGCAAACTTTGATTTGCGAGAGGGCGCAATTTGCAATAATACTAGTTTTTTGATCTTACGGTATAATTTTGATATAATAAGAAGGAACGAGTAAATTTGCAAGAAAAAACATTAAAACAGCAGTTAGATATCTGAGAATATGCGTTCTGAAATTTAAATCTACTTAAAAATCCTTTGAGAAAACTCGACATTGATTATATCCCTATTAGAATTTTGGACGTTGTTATAAGAGACCATATCAACATTTGAATCGATTTTAATATTCATTACATCGCTTGACTAATCCGTTTGCGTTTTAGAAAGTGGAATAATCGCAGATATATCACTAGGTGTGGATGAACGTCCGGAAAGTCCAAAGGCTACCCACTGGCCACTGGAAAAATCCAATTCTCGACATTCAAGCAGTTCTGATGGTACTGCAACAACTACTCCTACCCAATCTGATGATACACAAGTCACTACTATTTACATTGTGCCAGACGATCTGCCTGTTAACATTTAGTTGATTAAGTTTTAATGGACCAAAAAGCTGTGCTATTTAATTTAATTTTTTACCTCCGTTTCCCAACATTCTCATGTATTTTCTATTTTTAATTTGACAAAATGATTTCAATTTATCTTCTACCGAATAACTTATTGTTCTCTAGCCTGTTGATTGTGTAAATATATATTTATATACTTAATATAATAACTCGAAACATTTACTTTGAGTATTATCATAACTTTGCAAAACTATTTTTGTTGTTAGTTTGTGTACCTGTGCATTTATACATATGGAAACTATTTATAAATCAAATCACTGCGAATTTTAACTTGTTTTTCTTTTTATTTTATTATAATTATTTTTTTATTATTTTTTTTGTTGAAACTTGCAAATCTATTTGTGTGTAAGAAAAATTAAGACAGTAGCGCTTATAGTGCAACTTGTTTTTCTTTCTAGGACGATACGTATAGCCTACTATACTGTAAGATTTATGTATGATTTTTGTAATACTTTATACATTTAGTGAAATATAGATATATTATAAGCATTTTTTTGTTGATTAACAATTACACAAATAAAGTAGTATGGCACCCTTGTCACGTCGTAACTACAAAAAGGGGAAATAAATAAGGACAAAATTGAAAAAGGGAAGGGTGGAAATACATGAGGAGGTAAAGTTAGTACCGATACTTTCCATTCGTTATCAAGTAAGTATCGATATATTCTCTCCGAACGCAAACTAGTTACCAAAAGTATAGATTGAATTGATGAGTCTTTTATTTTTTGTAACTACGGAATAGATAATTAGTAGCTCTCCTAAAGACGACAGGAGGGTGGCAGGAAAGGGGCGTAAAAAATGTAAATGTATAAATAAAAAAGTAGTACCTCGATTTGAAAAAGTAAAATCAAAATCAAAGAATCTGCGTACAAAAAGGAAAATCTAATTTCTCTACAATATAATTTCATAGATATTTTATACTTTCCTATCCTTACAAATGCATCAAAACATAAATTTAAATATCCACTCTACAATTATTTTGACGATTAGCCTTTTATGAAGAGTACCTTTATAAAATACTGAGTAAAGTACAGTGTCATATGTTGATTATTTAAAATTTAAGATGTTAAGATGGAGAGGAGAGTAGGGTTGTTGACAGACCTTTCTTTCCCAGTGGGCACTTTGGGCAAGTGCCCAGGACCCCGCGATCGATAGGGGCCCCTCAGATCAAATACAAAGTCCCTAGTTCCTGTCAGATCACCAAACGATAACCAATATTTATTACCACAACACTTATACAATTACTGATAAATAAATATTTAACCTTGCTTATCTACTTTCTTTGTCTATTCTAACAAAATAGTGTTCTGTCAAAGTCATAGGGGCCCCATTATCCTAATATGCCCAGGGCCTCCAATAGGTTAAAGACGGCCCTGGTTGTTGAGGCAGTTCACAAGTTATCCATTATAAATTCTAGGATAATATTGTTATCAAAAATGTTTTTTATTCGTTTGAAATTATTTGTTTGAAAAGGTCCTTTAATCTCTAGTTATGTAAAGTTACCTAATCTACTAACTTTGTTTTCGTAAGTATATAGAATATATTGTAAAAAGTAAGAAGCAGTTTAAGAAGGAGAATCTGGAAAAAGCATTTCAAATTAGACTGAAAGAACAAAGAACATCTATAGATAAAAGGATGGCTTCTCGTTGTTCAGACAATACTCACTTTTAAGATCTAGAAAAAGGCATTTGTTAAGAAAATAATGATCGTAGATTAGATCTCTTAGAACCACTAATGATTAGAAGATCTTTTCAAGTAAATAATCATCTAATGGAAAAGAGATGCTTAGTACTTAACAACAGTATCCTAAATTTTGTAATAAATAAATTGCCAACAACGCAACCCTGCTCATCACTTTGTGTTATATATAAGTAAAATTGTATAAATTAGTTAAATATATCTACAAAATTGAATGATTTCAAAGCATTCCATTCTATTTTTAAATTTATTGTAATGATTTTTCGACAAAGAAACTATGACAATGTTTCGTTTTGTGAGAAGATCAGTAAAATGTATTTTTTGTTTTTGTCCTATTTTGTAACAAATGTTTCATCTTTATTCTGCCAAATATTACTAAAATTGAGTAGCAAAATTCGAGAAAAAGAAGAAAATTGTCTATGTACAAAAAGTTAGGGTCAAAAAAATCTTTCAAACATAATATGACGATATATCTAAAAAAAATTAATCTTTTGTTTAATAAAAACGTCACCAAATATTCAAATATTAGGCTCAGAACCATAAAAATCTCCAATATTTTGAGCAGGATAAATCATCATTGGAATGTTAAATAAGTAAAACACACAACGTATAGTTACAAAAACTTTTATTGAACACAATATATATTTCAGCACACTGTGCCTTCTTCAGGTGTAGAAGTAATATAAACTAAACCTAAAACAATTTGACTTATATACTAAACTTATTAGCTAAAGAGAGAGAGAGGAGTTAACAAACATAGCTTAAATATTTAATAGAGGGAAATTTACAACGTCTATTTGATCATTTATAATAACACCCAATTTATTAAATTTGTTAAATTCCATTGACTCTAACAAGTTTAATTTTATACCTTTATTTTCTACATGTAAAATTTTAAAATTGTCACAAAAATTATGTTTATTAACTAACAAGTGTTCCGCATACGTAGAATTAGAATTCTTATTTTCATAACTTTTCTTATGTTCTTTAAGCCTATCACTAAAACTTCTCCCTGTCTGACCAACATAGACTTTATTACAAGTACCACATTTTAATTGATAAATTCCTGATTAAGCATCTTTCTTAGTAGAGTCTTTGTTATTTTTGATAAAACTACCTAAAGTGTTATTGGTTTTAAACGACACAAATAAATCTGTAAGTTGAGAAATAAATTTGCCTATGGTTAATTAAATATTGCCTAAAAATGAAATTGAACAAAATTTTGAAGGTTTTCCTCTATTGAGTGGGTATACTAAGTTTAATGTTTTAGTTTTTTTTTTTTTGTTTAGGATAGACGTGATCAAAGCGGGTTTATAACCATTATTGACTGCAATAACATAAATACTATTTAGTTCTTTATTATAATTGTCTACAGACATAGGTACTGATAGTAATATAAAAAAACTGGAGTGGAAAAAAGCTAATTTATGACTTATAGGATGGTGTGATCTAGCATTTATAATGGTATCTGTCTGCGATTCTTTATGAAAAATAGCGAAGGAGTGTTTATTATTTACATTTTGGATAGTTAGGTCTAAAAAATTTATGGATTTGTCTACTTCTTCTTCTAGTGTGAATTTAATATTAGGATGTAAACTATTTACTAGGTTAAAGTTAAAGTTTTTGGAATGGAATGTTAAATAATGCACAAAAACGTATGTAGCATGTAAGTCCTTATCGTACTAAATTGTCGAAGTATAAATGGGATTTGTGTTTTAATCACGAATTTATTTAAAATTTTTAAATTGAAGAATCAAGGAATATTGAACAATGTTTCAGTATTCAAAAACGTCAATGTCACTTTTATTATTTGTCAGCTTATACTTGTTAAGTGTCTTATAGATTGCAAGTCAAACTAATAAAATAAAACGAAATGGATGAAAAACAAATTTTTTCTGTACATGTAAGTGAACGAGATAGCATACTTGAAATTATACCTACTGAAGAAGAATCTGGCAAGGAGAAATCAGAAAATTGTAGTTTAGAAAGAGAAAATCTTGATGACATATCAATTGTTATTGATATAGATTCAGAAGATATCCCCCAGGTACCGCAATGTAGCCAACAAGATGATATTCAAGCAAAAGACACGATTGAAAGTCTTCACAGTACAATTGACTTACTAACTTTCAATGCAGACCATGAAATAATCAAAGAGCTCCAGAAGAAAGCACAGCCGAATGTAAATTACTTTTTGGCATTACAGTCGCTAATAAATAGTAACAAATTTTCTTCGGAATCACTCCAATTAAAACGCCAGTCGTTTATAATAGAAAATACAAAAAGCGATATTGAAAAATATGAGAAACGGCTCCTAAAGAAAAATACTACTATTCCATCCGATTTAACTTTTAGACAGCGAATAAATGCGTACTGCGCAGCAGTCCCTATTGAAATTGAATGGGTAAGCATAATTCATATGTATGTATAAATGGGCATAGACATATTCGGCCCAGTCATTAAGACAGGTAGAAAAAGTAATTAAGTCAAAATGTAAATTCGGTCCGCATGAACAAATCGAACTAATATACAACATGTAAATTGGGCCCAGTAGAAATATTTATTACCAAAACAATAATAATGAGTTTTTAATGTGTTTGGTAGGATTTTTTTTATGGTTCTTCCCATCAGTTCAATTATTTGTCCTTAAACTATACCTACATACTGCTTTAAGCATTGGTTATAAAAGTAATAGTTATATTAGAACAAAATAAAACAATACTTTATCGAAAACAGAAATTTCTTTATTTACACGTTTAAGTATATTAACATGGAGTTATATTTAGTAATAGAAAAAATACAAATGTTATGATGATAATTTCTAAAATGAATTATTAAAAATTTTTGGAATAATAATGCGACATGAGTTTTATATAATCAAATATATTAATTTTTCCTTTATTAAGAACGTCAACTTTACACTGTAGATAGTCCCTTCGTTTGGAAGTGTTTGAATATATGTACTTCTTTTGGTTTATTAATAGTTTCAATTTTCACATATACTTCGGCTTGAAAATTAGTGATAAACTCAACGAAAGCAAAAATTGGAGGATGGGGCTAATTAAAGCATTTTTGCAATTGTAAATGGAATGATTCGCAAGTATTAGTTGTAAGAGCTGCACTAGCACTTTTAGATGCCCACAATTGCGGTGGAAACGTTGCATCTTCAGAAATGTAATTTTTTACGAGGTAATCAGCAAAACGTTCGTGTTTCTCATTGTTCGGTTTCATTTCAGATAAATTGAAGGCAAAAACTTCTCCAACGTCTTCAGGGTCCACAAATAAAAGTCCAAAACAATATCCTAACCATCTTCCTACTTCATCCTTTTTTTGTATTCCTCAGTTAGTCCAAGGTTTTGAATTTTTCGCCACCACGCTTGGGATAAGTGAAATCTACAGCCTATTAACCTTATTTGCGGCCAAACGCTATAAATTGCGTTTTGTATGGCTATTTCAAAATCCACTACTACTTCACTCGGTTGAAATATAAGGGAATTTTGGCAGCACATATTTATTATGAATTCAAAACACTTTTTATAAGTTTCAGTTGTTTTATCCGGTAACAAACAGAACACTAAAGGAATGTAATGTACGTTACAGAAGTTGTAAATAAAATTTAGTGCAATAATCGAATGTACCATCAACATAAAGTCTCTCACTAAAACACAGTTGTTTTAAATTTATGAAACAACTAAATATAATAATTCGGTGTTCTTCACTGTTTTCTAATACAGTAGAACCTTGATAACTTAAACCTCGACAATGTAAAAACCTCTATACATTCAAAAAAATTTGTGTTCCCTTCCCCTCGGAGTCCAAAACCTCTTTTACTTAAAATACGAACCCTCTATAACTTAAACGAATAATTTGGGCATCGCACCTCTGTAAGTAATAAAATTGATGTAAAGTGTGAATTGTTTGAAACAAAAAAATAATAATAATAACCGACCTTTTTATGTAGAATAAAATAAACTTGAATAAATTTACCTTTGAACCTAAAATAAAGTACGTATGTACATAATAACATTTCAGTTTCATTTGCATTTAACTACGCTCATAAACGGACCTCTGTAAGTAAAAATATAAACCAATAAAAACTCCTTAACTTAAACCCTTAATAAGTAAAAACCTCAATAACTCAAATTATTTAACGTTTCCCTTGGTCTTTATCTTATCGAGGTTCTACTGTATAAATTCTTCCTTCTTGTTGGTATAAATGTTTAAAGACTTCAACGCTGAGTGCACTTCTTTCTGGCATTTAGGTAATTTTGGATAGAGTTTTCTTCTTGTATTGTAAATATTTCTTTTAATATGTGATAAATCGTCACTATTAAGTAAAGTAGAATCTTCATTTACCAATACACTTCGTAAAACTTTACACGGTTGCGAAGAATTATCATCAACAGCTTTTCTTTTGGTCGAATTGGACACAATCTTCTTCTGAATGGCACTGTTTTCGTAATTGGTGGTGGCTTTTAGAAATTATATTTTCTACACCTCCTGTATAAATATTTGCCAAACAGTTTGCTTTTCTGCACCTCCACATTTTTTCACCACTTTTTAAATATTCCCGAAACATACGTATAATTGTCCAAAACTAGAATTTTTCTTCCTCGTTCTGATGAAATAATTTGTACACTACTGCAATTTTCCATGTTATCTGATACACACTTGACACTATTTAAAATAACAGTGATTAACAAGTAAAAGACAATGAGCAACTAACTATAGATTAAAGATATTACTTGTTTAGAAAATTTCATTCCAAAATTCAACCAATAAACACTTTCAACCTACCCCTACCGTAAAGGGTAGAATATGATATTGACTTGATGATTGGGAAATTAACATTTTGACTTTTATCGGGCCCATTATTATTAACAAAAACCCATTAAATGGGCCGAATTTACAAACGCCATGTATAAATAGGTACTATGCTCCACATGGATCTTGACCGCATTTTCATACTTCCAAAATCCTAACTGTTTCAATTAGTCCTTTATTTTATTTTACTGTTCATAAAACTGGGTGGGGTTTATTTCCTTCTTTAACCTTCTTTACAATGTCCTACCAATTCGTACTTTCCATTACTAATTGTTTCCGACCCTCCATCTTCTCTTATCTCAGACCTTACTCTACTTTCTTCTTCCCGAATTCCATTCTGTTATTGCCCTGACATTTGCGTCAGGCCTTATTCTGTATATGTGACCCTTTTGTTCTTTTATAGTCTGAATAAGGTCTTCATTATTAAGATATTTTGATATTTCTTTCTAGTCAAATCAAAATTTATTTTTATTGTTCCTAAACTTTTTCTTATTATTTTCCTTTGTTGCATCAGTACCTATAATATGTTGATATTTTTGTATTAATACCAATTTATATATTTTAGATTTAATTTGGATAGATATTTGTTTACGTTTTAATAGTCTTTTGTTTGCATAAAAAGCTCTATTCACTTTTAACTTTTATAATTTTATTTTTTAGGGAAATTCTCCGTTTCAAGATAAGTACACTAGACATGCATTTATCCGCAAAGTATTTGCAATTCTCTTTGTGTGTTTACTTTTCACTGTAGTTAGCATCTTAATATTCGGTTTTATGTAAGTATGCATCACTTATCAGTAAAATTACAGTAGGTATATTGAATTTCTCTTTTTTATTGCAGACCGCCCGTAAGAATGTATTTCAGAGAGAACTTAGTGGTATCTATGGTTTTATTATTTGTACTGTTGTAAGTATAATGCTAATTACAATTTTACTTTAATTCCCACATTTTGAATAAGGAATGGAAATGAAAGCTAATTTTTTAAAAAACGTATATTTTAGAGGATTCAGCATAATTATAATGAGTATATTATCGTGTTTCCCCTTACTTGCTCGATCATACCCCGCTAATCTTATGCTTTTGGGGTTGTATGTAAGTACAATTGGATTCAACTAAGTACCTATTAGTAATGAGACAGTCTATGACCATCTATCGATATACCGCTTATTTTAATGTTCCATAATGTATACCTACCAATATTTAGAGAACTTATGGCTTTAAGTTTATTTTTTTATTTAGCTTAGGAAGTAGAACTGCCACCAAATGATCCCCTACATACCTAACATGTACTTACCTCTTTCGTTTTAGGTTATTATTTATTCCATAGTTTGTGGAGTACTTTCAGCACTTTATTCCCAAAAGAACGTACTTATGGCTGCAGGGCTTACTGTTTTGATAGTGGGTGTTATCAGTTTGTTTGCCATACAAACAAAGGTAATTTGTATTTCCCTAATTTCTTTCTTTTCATGTCAGTTTCCTATTATTCATTATTTCCTGTTTTATAGATTCAATAAGCAAACGAAATTATTTGGCTATTAAATCATTTTGATATAACTCTATCTAACTTTGGTGCAATTTAAAAATAAAAAACGAGACATAAAAGGATACGACTAATTTTTAATCAGCTCAACAAATTTGTTTTGGCCGTTTCGGCAAGGCCGCGTTTAGAGAAGGGGGTATCGTGGTGTAATTCCCAGTTAAAAATATTAATGCTCCACTTTAAAAAACACCATCAACTAAGATAATATTTTGGGGGAAAAGGCCTAACCTAACCCAACCTAACCTAATTATATAAAATCATATTTTTTTCATCTTTTTCTTGACTATTTTTGAATGTGTTACTTGTTCATAGTTTCTGATATAAACATGCCGCATAGATGGCTCTGATGGTAACCCTAGGGGTAAACTACATCCACAAAAATTTGATCTAAACTCAATTGCTTGCCAAATTAAATTACTCAAAAATTAAAATGCCGGAAAGCCTACGTTAAATAATTTCTTAGAACGAATTGATTTAATTAATCTTTTATTTGATTTCCTTTTTTTTTTAATAAACATTGAAAAATTGTAAAAGAAAACACATGTTTAATTTTCACTAATTTATTGTAACTACTACTAGTAATTATCTACTTTTAATGAAGCTACAGTGTAGCGAAACAATTAATGACTTACAATAAATTAGTGAAAATTAAACATGGTTTTCCTTTACAAGTGACTATTAATTTTCATCAAGTGAATCAAGACATGATTAATTAAACATTGAATACATGAAAAAAGAATGAAGTTAGTTGATTTGAATGAAAATTTCACACTTTTAATAATACTTATAGCGAATTACAGAAAGAAATCGCTCGTTTTAAGGAAGCAGACGGACGTTTATCATTATCTATATTGAATATAAAAAGTCTAGAGAAATAATATACATCTGAGTCAATAAAGGATTTGTTCTTGTCACATCCACCCCCCCCCCCTGGTTTTATCACTTACTTAGACACGCAAGACAAAATTAATATGAGACCACCGATCTCTGGTCAAAATAAATTTGTGAACAATAAAACTTTCCTTTTCGTTTTTTTTTGTGTCGTGAGATAAATCGTTATGTTTTATTAGGGGGCGTCTATTAATTATGTCACAAATCTTGACTCTTCTGGCCCCTTCGTTAGATTTTGTGTTACATTTATTTTATAGTAAGTTTTTTATTAAAAGAAGAAAAGCAATAACAATCTTTTCAATTAAAAAGTTGATAAGAGATTTTAAATGACCCGCTTCCCTTTAATATTTTGTTATAGCCTTTTCCCCATTTTTAACTGTCACATTTTATTGTCTGTTAACAAAATAAAAACATTTGTAAGTGAAGATCATATCTTCTTTTTCAGTGGGACATGACAAGTTGTGGTATGGTTATATTCATAGTTACACTAGCTTTCTTTTTTGCCAGTTTTCTGTTTTTAATAATATATTTGATAACAGGATTGGCAGTTCTGTTTATCATCTACTGCGGTATTGGTGTAGCAATTTTCTCTCTGGTAAATAACTGCATGTATAGAAATTACACTACACATAAACATGTTATGCTTTCCCCATTAATTTCGCTTCGATTTCAGTATTTGATGTTGGACATACAGCTTATTATGGGTGGCCGCAAATATCAGATCAGTGAAGAAGATTATATGCCAGCAGTTTTGTTGTTATACATTGACATAATTGGAATATTTATAAATCTTTTAGGTGCAATTGAAGGTGCTGGTTAAAAGGACTTTTTATTGTTTGATCATTAAAACTTATTGAGCATAAATCAAATTGTGCTCGTATTGCATAGTGATGTGGGCAACCGCAATCACTTCGTTCATGTTTTTCTTTCCTATAATAATTAGATGAAAAAGATTTGCCTTGATTCAATAATTTGCTACATTCACTAGCAAACGGATTTTTTTAGTTTTAAAACACAAACGAAATGCAATTAAGGTGCGAAAATAAAATACAGAACTAAAAATACCATAAATATTGATAGATGTTTCTGTTTCTAATTCTAAGAAATCCACCATTTGTGAAGTGTGTTGTACAATATGGTTTAATAAATAATTTTAATTTGTGTAAACGCTCACTGAGAGTTTGTTTGAATAAAACATTCTGATTCCATTTTGGGAAGTACAAAATTATTCACTTCACCCCAAAAAACTCCCAAAAAGCAATTGATGGGTTAAAAGAAAAACTAACTGTACCACGTGGGTAAAAATATATCAAACTTTTCAAAACTGTTTTAGTTCGATTTATTACCATACAAATATTTATTTTAAATATATTTTTAATATCAATCTCTGTAAATGGTAGCTCCAGAATGTGGGGAAGTTGCAAATATAACATCATCCCAGGATTTGTTATTGTTCTTTAAAAGATCTTTGTAATATTCATTTTTCAACAAATCCATAAACTTTTGAACGTTGTCTGAAGATAACAAGGCTACTACACATCCACCCCAACCTGCTCCTGTTAATCGTGCTCCAAAACAAACGTCTTTAACCAGACCCACTATTTTATCCAACTGAGGATGACTACACTCGTACAAATTCTTCAAACTCTCATGACTCTCGTTCATCAGGTGACCCAGTTTAGGCAAAGAATCATTATCTTTATTATTACAAATATCACAAAATTTTTTCACTCGAATCGCTTCTGCAATTACAAAATATTAATATTGGATCGTTTGCACTGGTCATTTCCAATTCGTTAATAAAAAAAAATAACCTTTAATTGTAATTACCTTCATAAACGTGCAAAGCCCTTTGCCTCAATTTAAAGTTATCTATGTGCGATGTATTGGGCGTTAAAGATTGGTGTACTAAATCGCCAACAGTTACACTCAAAGTTTCAGCGATTTCCTGTTTGCTGTAAGGGTGCTCGTGAAATGAGTTTTTCGCCAATATTACCATTTCGGACAGCGTCCATTCCCGTTGCTTTTGCAACCCACCTAAAGTGCGAATTTCTCGCCAGTTGAGACCTTGGATCTTAGCTAACAACTATAATTATAAGGGAATCTCATGAAATGGATATGTGAGAATATATATTTTATGAGTTAAAAATGTATTACGTGCTGTAAGGCTATTCGTATCATACATTTTTTTAATAGCAGGTACATTAAATATATTTTATAAAAGTAGTATCAAAAACTTATTCAAAATGTACACAAACCTGAGCAGCAAGACGACACTCAACTACTCTACAATTAAAATCGGATGTTGCAGCTTTATTGAGTTCCACCAAACTATGGGCTATAACAAAAACTGCTTCACGAGGTAGAGAGACATCTGTGGTTCTCAGTGGACAAAACTGTATATACTTTGCACAACCTTAAATAATTTATTAAATAGAATAATTTATTCCAAGATTTCATTAGATACTATTAAAAAAATCTTACAGTTTATTAAAATGAAAATAAAAACTGTGTATGGAACAGGTTGGACTAGGGGATAATAAATGGTTAGAGGGGGGGCGAGTTGGTACAGTACTGTTTAAATGTTATTACTTGAGTGTTACATGTGGTGGCGCAAGGGGTGGTTTGTATGAGATGTTCGTCAGTCTGAAAGTAATAGGAGAGCCAGAAAAGGTTACAATTAAATATATCAGTACCCAAGCGTTCCTCAATACTTACTTCAGAGTATCAAAACCAGACTGGTTTTTTGACCAATAGGAACAAAAAACTTTGGGATTTTTTGGATGTAAATATTAAAGACATATAAAATAGAATTTTGATCTTTTTATTATTCAGCGACGTTTCGACACTCTCTGCGAGGTCATTTTCACGCCTGTTTTTAACATAAACAAAAAATGATGTAAAAAAACAAAAAGCCAATACAATTATTAAATTTTTCAAATTTTTTTGGTATGTGATTGTTTTTTTTTGAAAAATTGTATTGACTTTTTGTTTTTTACATCGTTTTTTGTTTATGTTAAAAACAGGCTTGAAAATGTCCTCGCAGAAAGTGTCGAAACGTCGCCGGGTAATAAAAAGGTCAAAATTCTATTTTATGTGTCTTTAATACATCCAAAAAATCCCAAAGTTTTTCGTCTTATTGAACAAAAAACCAGTCTGGTTTTGATAGTCTGAAGTTAGTATCGAGGAACGCTTGGGTACTGATATATTTAATTATCTTTAATATCTACATCCAAAAAATCCCAAAGTTTTTTTGTTCCTAATGGTCAAAAAACCAGTCTGGTTTTGATACTCTGAAGTTAAAGACAATATTGTAAAACTGAAAAAGGGTTTTTAATTGGGAGCGAAGGGATAAAGGCGTAAAAGGGAAATAAACAAGGACATGAACACAATAACATACTTCGTTTGTATTATTTTTTTCTATTATTGCCTTTAATCCCCATTCCCACCAAAAACAAGGTTATCTTCTAGCCCCTCGACCCTTTATATAGACAATTCCACTCTCTTGAATGATGTTAAATATTAGATAATAAAATAATATAGTTTTAATATTTTCTTAAAATCCTCGATGTTAGGAAGTACCTACACAGTTTATGACCTAAATTCATAGGAAATCTTCATATTTGTAACCTTGCAGCAATATATTTAATTAGACTGTTATTTATAGTAAGATTAATTAGCAAATTCCAAAAGCCTACCTTCCGAAGCAAGAAATGCAATGGCCTGGTCCATTCCACCGCCCTGAGTACCAATATAACGTTCAGAAGCAGCACATAAACTAGCTAGTTTTTCCTTGGAAATTTTTAGCTATAACACACCAATTAACCGATTCCTTTATAATCAATAATTTTCAAAGTATTGACTTATTTGCGTGTAATATTTTCTTATAGTTAATTACGCAATATACTTGTAGGTACGTATTAGATCCATGGGTGTAGCCAGAGAGGGGCAGGGGGGGCTGCCCCCTCTAATCTGCAAATTTTCTCAAAATACTTGATGATTAGTATTATAACTTTTTTGGAAAGGTTGTTCCTTTATTTATTTATTTAAAAAAAAATTAAACTGTACCTATGCATCAATTTAGTTTCGTATCTCCCAAAAAATTTTTTTATACTGTTATCTTATATTCAAGTTCGGTGCCCCTTGAAAAAATCCTGGCTACGCCCTTGACTAGATCCACAACAACACATGTTTAATATTGTGAGTAACTACTTTAGCGGAGTTTAATAAAAAAAGCTGTTTAATGCAATTTCAATAAGAATAAAGTTCATTAGGTGTTGATAAATTACGTACATCATAAATTGTTGCAATTGCCAATGCAGCAGCACTCACTAAGGCACTGCTACTTGACAGACCAGCACTTTGAGGCACATTACCATCGACGACTATTCGTGCACCTCTTGGAGGTGTCTCGGTTGGTAGGGTCTCCAAAATGCCTTTTACACCACATAAAAAGTATTGGTACCAAGTTGGTGAACCGTTAACCTTAATTCTTTAAATATATAAATAGTTCATTAACAAAGATCACCATATTCAAAAATATTTGTAAATTGCAATTGATGTTATTGAAGAAAACTTACGAATTTCAAAGGGTTACCTTTATTTTTTTAAATATATAATTCTCTATATTATTTAATGATAAGAGGTGGTGTCCATTTTTTCTAATTATGTACCTAATTCAATTTGAAATTTAAAAAAAAAATGCAAGTTTCCCCAATCACATCCTATTCAACCTCACCACCCACTGTAGCAAAATTTACAAAATTCTACACCAAAAATTGGAGATTGCAAGAGAACGACGTCAGCTTAAGCGCGAGTAACCCCATTGATTAATAGTAATGGTAATTTCTGGTAAACCAGGAAGAATCATCAAAGATCACAATTACATGTTATTATTGTCTACTGGACATATGTACTTAAAAATTGACTTTATTATGAAACAAAAACGTACTCAAAATTATCTATGTTGCACTCAAAACTTGAGTATTTAGGGTCAACATTACAGAGAACTAGTTTCTTTTCGGTTTCTATTACAGATACGGCCAACACAATATCTTGCTTTAATGCCATCGGACATACGCCATAACCGCAATAATCAATGTGTTCTCCAATTAAATTTACTCTGGAAAGAGAAACTAAAATTACCACAAAGAACATGAAAAACCTATCTTACATTTAACAAAGTGCAATCAGTTTCCGTTATGAGTCAAAGCAGTGGGAAAAAAACATTCGACAGCGATAAAACATTTTAACCATTGTAAACTAAGAATACAATGAAAGAAAATAATGTTTAATATAAACTCATGCAGTTTTTATCCTTAATAAAAAGTGGGATAATATCCGAAGATACCAAAATAGTAATATAAAACTTCATGAAAATGTATACTTGGGACAATAATAATAAATAATTTGAATATCGAATGTATCATAAATATTTTGATTACCAATACAGTATATTTCGTTTCTAACGACGATAAAAGTACCATTTAATTCCGTCGCTATATCCGGAAGTCGCTATATAAAATGAAAGAGAGAAATAATGAAAGAAAGAAATTAGGCAATAAGAGTACCCAGTAACTGATTCTTAGATTTAACTTTATCAACCTTAACATTTATAAACAATTACCAAAATTGTTAACTATCTGTGAGTGAAAACAAAAGATAAAAAAGTTTTGTGTTTAGACTCGGTCGCAATATCAGTATGAGATTTATAGCATCTTGTAATTAATAGTTCGTTAAAATTAGTCGCTAGAACCGAAATCGACGTTACATCTGGAGTCGTTACAGCCAAATCTTAAATTACTTCTTAAATTCAGAGGACTTATGTGTTATGTCGTTATAACCAAAAAGTCATTACAACCGAAGTCGTTATAAATGAAATCCACTGTATGTAAATATATACCTAAGGGATATCTATTAAAAAAAAGGTTGATAATAAATAAAAACTCAATAAAAAAATTAAAAAAACCTAAAATCGAATGCCTAGTTTTCGTACTATTCATAGTTGACCATTTGAGATACTGAATTACCGTTTCTTCTAAATATCTTTTCGGTTAGACACATTTGAGAGAAAGTTGTCATTCAACATAAACCAACCACATTTTTCGCTTCAGTGATTATTAGTAGATACAAATATACTTTAAAATTTTAGAAACAATTTCGTTGTTAGACAATTAAAACAAGAAGCACTTGATGTATATTTAAAACATTTTCTCATTTGAATAATTTCCAATTGTTACTCCACGTTTGTCTATTTTTTTTAAATATGTCTCTTAATTACGTGATCTATTATTGTTTTAATTTTGGCCGCCTTCCGCTCCCTTAGTGAGATTTGGTAAAATGACAATACTACTGATGTAGTAGGACTGCTCTATGGGGCACTTTTTTAATTTAAAATTTGACCCATTTTGAGTTCACGTAATTAATAGTGAGATTTGGTAAGATGTACTAGGACTCCTCTATGGGGCACTTTTTGAATTTAAAATTTGACCCATTTTGAGTTCACGTAATTAATTAATTTTTTGAAATATATAGTTTCGTGGGGGGGTGCATGCCTTATAATTTACAGATAGCGACCGTCTTTATTGGCAAATTACACATTTCTTATCGTTTGAATAAATTATGTTTTCTAAATTAAAGGTATTAGCTTAAATATTTGAAAATATATATTATTTAGAAAAAGATTTCTTTGAATGCTGCTTCGGATGCAAAAATTAATTACCCAAAACTAAAATTCTCCCTAAACATTTAATACAAATGCTATTAAGAAAAAGTCCATCAATTACCGAATACCCTGTACATGTCCATGCCATAACATTTTTTCAAATCACCAGAAAACGTTAGCTGTAAGTAATTACTGTTATATAATCTTACAGAAACATACAATTTTTTCAATTATTTTCTATATTTAAAAATTTATAACGAATTACGATACCTATTACTTTTTTATTGATAATAATTGTACGAAAGTATTTTTTTATGCAGGAGTAATGAACATACAGCACCAAATATTTGTTATTTTTGAATCAGATACGTTGTTTCATTGTTTTTATTTTTTATTTACAAATAATTAATATCCTGCAAAGCTAACTACGAGCTACGCCACTGGAAAACTGAAGCGCCAGAAAAGTTTACAAAAAAAAATAAACTTTTTAACAGATAACATATCCTAATGTAAATACATTAAAAAAACGGCAATAAAAATGATTACATACCTACCAGGTACACGAACATAAAACTGAGGAGTATTATTAAAATGACTCACAAATAATTTTTTTGATTTTGTAAATCGATCTCGAAATTCATTGGGTATTGAAATAGTCGGTACACACTCAAAATTGGCATCAGTCATTTCAATATTAATGTCGTCAATGGTAATATCAACAAAATATCAATAATTTATTGGTATTACACCTGCTCAAACCTCTTACATTAAACTACTGACTGACAAAGTAAAGAAAAGCCTAGTTAATCTCTTATCAAGCTTGTATTTAAACATTTATTGGTTACATGTTTGCACAGAGAAATGCAATTCAATCATACATATTTCCATTAAATAATGAACTATTTATTTAGAAAGAAGATATTATGAGTGTTAAACAAATATGCGTAAAATTAATCGATATGTGGATGACAAGAATATCGCCAACGTGTCCTATTTTAATCGAAAAATATAGTCATGTGAGACCTCTCTTATACAACACAGTTATTAATCAGTTTCTCATAACATCGTACCTATGTATAGTTTTCTACTCCGGTGTTTAAAGCTTTAGCCTTTGTCAGATAGGTAACAGTGTCGTGGCTGTTGATTGCTGCTGCACTCTTACAGGGAAAAGAGAAAACAGCAAAAGTAATTTGAAATTCAAAGGGGTGTGGGTTCAATTCTTATTAATTTTTACCCATTCTAATTATGAATTTAAAAATTTGAATTAAAGCTGTTTTATTATATTTAAAAGAAATGCAAGTGTTTACCTTCATATTTATATAGATTAAGTTAACAAGAAAAAAAAGTAGCAAGTAGTTTGAAAAAAAAACACCAATCTTGAGATAGGATATTTCTTGAGTTTTCTACGTTTATTTGTTAACTACATATTACGCGCCCAATACGCCAAAATAAATAAACGTTAGTTTATAAGGCTATTAATTCTAATGTTCGAGAGATAAAAAATATTTTTTATATTTTTAAATAAAACACTTTTATTTTTTTTTTATAAATCAAATTAAAATATAAAGGTAAATACTTTAACTTCTTATAAATATAATAAAAAGGCTTTAATCAAAATTATGAATTTTCATAACAATGATGGCCTAAAATTACTAGCAATTTGACCCAGCTTCTTTGAACAGATTCTTACAAAAAATTTCACGAATAGGCTGTAAAATTTTATTCCCAGTATTGTATTGCAATAGAAAAATGATTTAAATGTTTCCACAACTTCCCAATCAATATTAATCAATTATAAAAATTAACACAGCCAAAAATTAATTTAAGCACACTTTAAAAATGAAGTTCTTATTAACCCTCAGCATGTATTTAATCCAATATAATTAAGTACATGCATCCTGTTAAAAAGGAAAATAAATTATATAGCAGTTATCTTTGGGAAACAAAAATATTTGGTAACTATCGTAACGTTAATAATTTCATAAATTAAGGGTCACTGTCAAGGTTTGGGTAGCAGATTTGCAACTGATTTTTTGGAAGGGGGTTTTAAGATTAAAATTAAAAATGGTAAGTAGCATTTTAAAATGTAATCCTTATAGTAGACAAAATATATTCCGATCAGTTTAAAAGTCAAAGAATTGAATGAATATCGAATCACTTAATGACGGATTTACTCTTATTTTCAGCGTGAATGTATATCAGTGCATTGTGGCCAGGCTGGAATCCAAATTGGAAATGCATGTTGGGAACTGTATTGCCTTGAGCATGGCATCCAACCTGATGGGCATATGCCGTCAGACAAATGTGGAGGAGACGACAGTTTCAACACCTTTTTCTGCGAAACAGGAGCCGGAAAGCATGTTCCAAGAGCAGTTTTCGTAGATTTAGAACCAACAGTAATCGATGAAGTCCGCACGGGAACATATCGTCAGCTGTTCCATCCCGAGCAACTCATTTCTGGAAAAGAAGATGCTGCAAATAATTATGCGAGAGGTCATTACTCAGTTGGAAAGGAGATGATTGATTTGGTGCTTGATCGCATTCGCAAATTATCAGATCAATGCACTGGTCTTCAGGGATTCCTTATCTTCCACTCATTTGGTGGTGGAACAGGATCTGGATTCACCTCTCTGCTTATGGAAAAGTTGTCGGTTGATTTTGGAAAGAAGTCTAAATTGGAATTTGCCATTTATCCAGCTCCCCAAATTGCAACAGCAGTTGTAGAGCCCTACAACTCAATTTTAACAACACACACAACTCTGGAACATTCTGATGCCGCTTTCATGGTCGATAACGAAGCAATCTACGACATATGCAGACGTAATCTGGACATCGACCGTCCAACATATACGAATCTCAACCGATTAATTGGACAAATTGTATCATCGATAACAGCGTCTCTCCGTTTCGACGGTGCTCTCAACGTGGATCTTACAGAATTTCAAACGAACTTGGTTCCCTATCCCAGAATCCATTTTCCTTTAGTAACCTACGCTCCAGTTATATCTTCAGAAAAGGCTTACCACGAACAACTCTCAGTGAACGATATTACAAGCGCTTGCTTCGAACCATGTAATCAAATGGTCAAATGCGATCCAAGACATGGTAAATACATGGCCTGTTGTATGCTATACCGAGGAGATGTCGTACCAAAAGATGTTAATGCTGCAATTGGGATTATCAAAACCAAACGTACAATACAATTCGTAGACTGGTGTCCAACCGGCTTCAAAGTTGGCATCAACTACCAGCCACCCACCGTGGTACCAGGAGGAGATCTCGCGAAGGTACAACGTGCAGTTTGTATGTTGTCCAATACAACTGCCATTGCCGAAGCTTGGGCTCGTTTAGATCATAAATTCGACTTGATGTATGCAAAACGTGCTTTTGTTCATTGGTATGTTGGAGAAGGAATGGAAGAGGGAGAATTTTCTGAAGCTCGCGAGGATACAGCTGCACTTGAAAGAGACTATGAGGAGGTAGGAATGGACTCCAACGAAGGTGGAGGAGAAGCAGCAGAAGAGTTTTAGATTTAGTGGTCATCTGGTTCAAGTGCATGTGTATTCTCGATTGTATTATAAATTATAAATGTATCATTATGTATAGTCGTAAAAATTGTGCAAATTAGTGTATATAATAAATTGTACTAGTATTATGAAGTCATTTTAGTTGCAAAAAGTTTTCTATTTACTGATTTGCTTGAGACAAGTAAGTAAATCCAAAAAGTCCAATCACATATTTGAAAAATAAAACATTTATTGCGGAAAATGAAAACTATTAAAAATTTGAAAATATTGGGCCCTCTAGGGAAGTAAGTGATATTTTGACATTTCTTTTGGTATTTTCTGTCAAAAGTTAACTTAAAAGTCATACTATATATCTGAGGAATTGTTGAATATTTCTGGACTATAAGCTACTGAGTTAAAGAATTTTTAACTACAAGGAAAACTATATATTTTGCAAAATAAATAGCTTAAATACATATTGCAAAAAAATTATTTTTAGTTTCGCATTTTAAAAAAATCACTTGGGTATTCATTGATCTACATCTGATCATCAAAGGGGTCACAGATTATTATGATTATTATGCATAGTTGATCTAGGTCCTAGGAATATATTTATTTATTTTATGATGTTATGGTAGAAGAAGACAAAATAGAATTCAGAAATTTTAAAAAAATTGTTTTTTATTTCAAAAACAATGTAGATACTAGTAAATAATTTATTTTTGGTATTCGCATATTTATAATTTTTTGTAATATTTTTATGTTTATATATATAAATAAAATGTTACATTAAAAGTGATAAGTAAAAATTAATTTCATTGGAATTTATATAATATACGAAAACTAAGGGACTATGTGGTATAACTGGACATGAAAATTCTTGAAGTTCGAAGAAATAAATAACGGAATAAAAGGCTGGAGTAAAATGTAGCGTAACGAAGTTATAGCTCCAATAAAAGTCTTTTGTTTCTGCAAATACAGCAGTTTTAACCCCTGACATTGTACATATAGCTATAATGTAGCTAGGGATTTGCCAGATACAATGTAGCTAGCTACAAACTAAAGTAAAAGTTCCCCACGATTTCCGCTCGCATAGTCTGAACTTCAAGTATCATTCAATCTGAAATTTAGTTAACAGAGAGAAACCACAAATCAAAAAGGAAAACTCTCGAAAGACGTGAAATTTAAACGTTTTTGCAAAAAAAAAAGGAAAACCAAAACAATGTACAGTATTTGCAAATTTTATGCAAATTTAATGATTTTAGGAATAAAAATCAAAAAATTAATACAAAATAAAAAGCAACTAAGGAAAAGTTGGTAGTTTAAAGTAATAATAGCTTTTTCGTTCCATTACAATTAATTTCCTCTCAATTGAATTCTTTTATCGTCTATTTAACATTTCCATAATTACTAAAATATTACGAGTATATTATGAAAAATTATAGCTTCAAAAACAAAAATAAAGCCATTCAAATCTTCATAATTTTAATGTGAAGAGTATATTGTATTCTTTAAATTTAAGAGAAATTTCACGAATTTAATGTAAGAGATTTATACTAAATAAACACATATATCAAAACGAATGGGTAAATGTTTTGATAAGCGCAAAAATCAAGAACGGCTGGACCAATTCAGATAATTTTTATTTTCAAATATTCGTTGAAGTCCGAAGAAAGTCTTCATTAACAAATAAAGTGAAAAACTTTCACGGAAACGAACGTAAAAATAACATTTTTCTGTATCAAATTCAAAATGTTCCTAATAGCTGCCAATTCTAGGAATGGCGATCTGAGATCGATTAATCGAAAAATTGATTTTTTTAAGTCGCAGATTACTCCTGTCAACATACAAATAAACATGTATTTTGTGCTTACAAAAACAACCCCTTTAGGTTTGTCGGGACGTCCATCACATAAAAGTCATCAATTTTGAAATTTATTACACTTGAACAACTCGAAAAAATTCAAAAGGTCCTAATGTATCATCAAAGTAGGAGCAAGCGAGCAGCGGGCAAAAGCTAATTAATAAATAAAATAGAAAGTACTTATATGCAACTCTTATTTAATTCCAAAATTGTTAAGGGTATAATTTATAGTCTATTTATTAGAACAATGTTTAGGGGAACTACATCTTATATTTAAAACTAGCAGCAATACCCGACGTTGCTCGGGTAAGAATATATCACACGTTTGATGGAACATTCTAGAATATTCGCGAATTTAGAACTATCCAAAACATCCTTTAATGATTTAAAACAATCTCTAACTTTTTTTAACACTGAAACATTCCTGAATGGTCTTCAAGATTATAGAATATTCTTGAACATTGCCAAATCATTCTGAAATGTTATAATAAAACATTGTTTTACTTCTTAGGACATAGTTGACCTCCCTGTAACATTCTAAAAAAATCTGCTTTATTCTTATCCCCACTCCGTGCTGTTTGCTGGGTGAGTAGTGACATCAGTAGACACCTGGCGGGGATGACTAATCGATTGATAATAATTGATGAGTTATCGACCACTGAGAGTTGAAGATTATTTCAGTACTAATATCGCTATTAAAAAATGGGGGTTGATCGTAGAGCGGTGAAAATTAAGGGTTGTATGTACTTTTGTATGCTGTATCATAAAAAAATAAAAACAAAAAATTTAAAAAAAAATTAGGGGTAGACCACTCTTAACATTTAGGGGGATAAAAAATTAATGTTGGCCGATTCGCATACCTAACCGATATGCACACAAAATTTCAGGAAAATCGGGCGAGCCATTTCGGAGGAGTTTAATTACAAACACTGTGACACGAGAATTTTATACCTATATTATATAGGGGAACTTGGGGTAAGATGACGAATGGGGTAAGATGACTTACGCCGAAATTTTACTTTAAAGATTACTATTTTAATCTGTACTTTTATCGAGATCTATGGTGTGAAGTATAGTATTAAGGAGGAGTAGTAATTTATCGAAGCAGTTTGTAGTTTGACGTGCTCGTGTTCGCATCGTTTCTTCCAAAAGTATAATATTTGGGTTAGAGAATTTAGTGATTTTGTCTGGAAATAAGTAAGTATGATTTTCATTATTTTTTCAAATGATATACTGGTATTAAGGGTAAAGAACAACTCCCTGGATGTATCAATATTTTATTGTTTTAATTTACAAATAATAATGTAAAGTTATTTGTGTATCAGGGGCGAGATGACGGGGGTAAGATGACTAATTCGTTATCTTGTCCCGCAAATATTAGAGCTTACTGGTTTTATTACAGAATGCCGAGAAATTACAAACTCTCCTTTGACTATTTATTCACAGTCAGATTCTGACGATGACGTTCCTTTATTTATCCTTGCAAAAAAATTAGACTGAAACAGACACGAGAACAAAGCAGGCCAAATTTAACTAATGTTAAGAATAATAATAAATAAAATAAACTAGAATCTAGTAAGCGAAATCTATTTGAAGAAAATAAAATTTTAAAAGAAATTAGGCCAATACCAACATCAGAAAGAACATCTAACCCTCGAAAAAAGATGTCTGCTTCTGTTATCAGTACCACACATGTAAAGGAAGTTCTAGAAATAAAACAATACGAAGAAGAAGTAAAAGAGTTGAAAAGAAAATTAAGATTAGAAAAAAAGGCTATGACAGGGAAGGAAAATAAATTAAGGAAAAAGAAAGTGGACAAAAAACAGATATCAACACCCACACAGTATCACTACAATATAGCTGGCCCTAGTGGTCTTAATTCTAGTAATCGGAAGACACTTAACGAAACTCACTACATTTGTCCAGGTTGTAATGAATTATACACAAATCCTCACACTGAAAATTGGGTCCAATGTTCTTCTTGTTTATCGTGGTGGCACGAGGAATGTTCTTCTTTTGAAAATGGTGACTTCTGTTGCGATTTTCGCATATAAGTCATCTTGCCCCAAAGCGTTCGTCATCTTACCCGATGTATGGGGTAAGATGACTAAACTGTTTAGTTTACATTGTTTATTTTTTAAGAAAAACTTATTTATTTTTGTTAATATTTGCTATATAAATAATTTAGCAAATGTATTTATAGTTTTTCGTTTTTCATTTTTATTTCTTATAATAAATATTTTCATTATCAATTTAAGCGTTTCTCTTAACATCGCCATCTTACCCCACCTTCCCCTATGCAATTGTGCTTGACCGTTACCCTACTTCGCACCCATTAAATATTATGTGATATAAACCCATATTTTTCTAAATATATTGCATCACATTTTATTTCCAATTATTTTGTCGTTAACTGTGCACAAATTACCTATCTGCAATGAATGTTCTACGAAACATATTTAACATTTTGGAGACCCTAACAATACTGGCTGCGTACTTATTGTTGTGGTGAGAAACAGTTTTCAGGCTATTTACTCTCTTCCTCCTACATTTTACCAAAAGATGGGGTGGGTGTACTTATGTTCCATTAACGGAACAATGGCTTTCTAAAAGAATTAATCCAATTTGGGCGTGATATTTACACTAAACACTTTCAAAGAGATTTAGCCCTAAAGTGCACTGCACTGCAATATTGGGAAAAAATCTCTTGCACTGATTGACAAAGATGCACTTATGAAATAGAATATTAATGACGACCTAAGTTATTTTATAGTCTGCAGACCAATAATATTATTGGCTTCTTCCCTTAAATGTAAAAGTCAATGGAAGGCGCCCCTGCGGTACATTGTACAACATTAAAATTTTCATAATTCAAAATCAAAATCCGGATTTTGACACCCCTTACAATTTGTTGTAAACGACTGATTTCCGATTTAAAACGGGCGCCAGTCCGGAAATGCAAGAGGAGTGATTCATTGCATCATTGTGGAAGGAAATAGGTCGCAGGACAATAGATAGCATGGCGAGAAAGCACTTACATGCTAGTACAAATCGGACACATCGTCACCGAACAATGTATTTATGTGACATGTTGCTTCAGGAATTACATTAGAAAAGGGACACCACCAAATCTGTAGGAAGGAGGAGCAGAAATAAATGCACAACGTGCAGATTTAACCATTAATATGCCTGAGTGAATAACATATTGAAAAAAAAAGAATGACATTGAATAGATATTATAGACATATTACCTCATAACATATTTGATAAATGTGTAGGTACGTTGAATTGGTTGAATTAATTACATAACGACTTCGGCTGGAACGACCTTTTGGTTATAACCACATAACATATAAGTCCCTTGAATTTAAGGGGTAATTTAAGAAGAAAATTTGGCTGTTACGACTTCGGGTGTAACGTCGATTTCGGTTTTAGCGACAATTTTAACGAACTATTAATTACAAGATGCTAGAAATCTCATACTGACTGATATTGCGACCGAGTCTAAACACAAAACTTTTTAATCTTTTTTTTACATTCACAGATAGTCAGCAATTGTGGTAATTGATGATAAATGTTAAGGTTGATAAAGTTAAATCTAAGAATCAGTTACTGGATACTTTTCTTGCCTAATTTCTTCCTTTCATTTTTTCTCTCTTTCTTTTTATATAACGACTTCCGGATATAGCGACGGAATTTAATGGCCCTTTCATCGTCGTTATAAACGAAATATACTGTATTTCCTTTCGTTATTTCCTTTTCATTTTTTTTAATGAAATCACACTAAAACTGCAGAGTCAATTTGAAAACCTCTTAGTGACGTGAACCGAGTGGCATGGTCTAGTGGTCTAGATCATTGCTTAGCATTCGGGAGGTCACCGGTTCGATTCCGGGGCCGACTACTCTGGTCCAAGTTTTTCTGTGGTTTCCTCGGACCATTAGGCAAATGCTGGGGTAGTAATATTCCACAGATAGTCTTTCACTTCTCTTCTGTCTTCATTTCGTCCGTCTCATCTTTCTTCCCCCACACCACCACCCACCCATTCCCACGATTCCTGAAGGAGGCTGAAGAGGGCCTTCCGCCCTACCCCTCCGACTTTGCACAAAAAAGTGTAGGTCGGGGGGGATAGCCCGCCCACCAACATGGTGGGAATGAAACACCCAAAAGTTTTTTTTTTTTTTTTTTTTTAGTGACGTGATGTCATTATTATCTACAAAAAGTCAGTTGTATAATGTAGGGTGGGGCAACACTGGCCAAAGAATCATAAAAGGAAGAACACCATAAGTAAGTATGAAACTTTTTCAAGTTGTCAATTTGATCTTCTTGAAATTTTAAATTTCCTATGCTTTCACAATAACAAATTCATAAAGAACTGTAGATACCTATTATACATGCATAATATGTACATAAAACTTTTTCCGGTAATCTTGTGATCATAGATACGAGATTATTGTAAAATACACTGATGAACCGATTCTGGCCTCACATTCTTATCCTCATATTGCAAATTCAAGAACACATGGTAAAAATCTCAGGAGACATAACTTGGATTCAGTAGGTACCGTGCTAGGCTGTTAGGGTGCACAGCGTGGTCGAAACAACATATTTACAACGGCGGCATGCTGTAATTTTCATTGTGGTGTCGTTGATACGTTATCGGTTCGTTATAAATCAATTGGGAACGCGCGCGGTATCCGTTTATCAGTATTTCATCTTCCGATCTAGAGAGAAAGAAGATCGGCCGGCTGCTATGTGTGTCTTACTCTGGCGCGAGTTTGCTGAAAGAATGAACCACGAAAAGGTATATATTGTCTAATTTTTTCAAAGTGGCGGATCTGGCAGTAAAATTGCTACCCAAGGGACTACCCTTACCAACGCTTAGTTGTGGCACTGTTGAAATAGAACACGTTTTTGATTCAACCACCTGTGCTTACAAAGCTTAAAATAGTTTGGAGTTTTTTGGTTTATTTTCAAGTACCTAAGTAAATTTCAAATTGGGGGCAACAACTTACCGTAATGACTTTTCTGGCACCGGAGAAGTTCCATAAACTTGAATGTCAGCTGCAAAGATAGACTCAATATAAAAATTATTGTTTATTAACATAATTATTAAATAAAGTTCCTTTTGAGTGGCAATGTCAGTCGCTCGACCAAATGAAGAAGTAAATCACTTGAATGTTTAAAAAAATAAACACCCTTTAGCTTCTGAAAATGTCTTTATAATAAAGTGGTAATTTTTGTGAAACTAAATTTAATTAAAAATAAAATGGATTAGCTGTGAAAAGTGTTTTACTGTTAATCTTAAAGGCGGAAATAACACCCCTTGAATAAAAGCAGTATCTACGTAAAGAATTTTGTAAATTCTTGTATTCATTCGCAACAATCAGGGAAAGAATTATAACCATCAACAAGGGTTACTTTATCGCTTAATAACACTATCCTATTATAAAGTTCAGACCAATGTCATTCGACTCTTGAAAGTTTTATTACCTGAGCCGCTACTTAAATGAATTAGACAATATTTTTAAAAAACTCTATAGTTTTGGTTTCAACTTTGTGACAGTCCATGATTACGGGATGAATTTCAAATAAAACACACTTTGCAATGTCACTTAATTTTATTTCTTACCACTGGACCGGTTTCGACTTACAAAGTCATTATCAACAGTGCTTGCTAATGTTACTTAGATCTAATTTATACCTTTTAATGCCTACCACTTAAAGAGAGGGAGGGTTAGTTGTTCCTTTTTGGATAACACATTTGAACAGTGGAGTGTATTTGATGTCAATCTGGTCATTTAATAAATTAACATTATCTAATTTATTATATTTAAAGATTTCTAAAGACTCTAGCATGTCTAGTTTTTTACCTTTATTTTGATAATGTATAGGTGTTATAACATTGTCAAATAAATGATTATTTTCAGTAATGTGTTCCGCAAATGTCGAGGAACCATTTTTTAGTCTAATTGCTCTTTCGTGGTCTTTTAGCCTTGTTTTAAATTTTCTACCAGTTTGACCCAAATACACACCATTACAAGACTTACATTCTAGTTTATATACTCCGGATTTGTCCATTTTTTCTATCTTGTCTTTAGTGTTAAATAATAGATTGCTTAATTTTGCATGCGGCTTAAAAGCTATTCTCATATTGACTAAATCTTTTTTTAATTATATTTGCGATGTTATCTGTAATATTCCCAAAATATGTTAATGTCCTATATTGTACATTCTTATCTCTTATCTCTTACACAAAAAAATATCAAAATAACATAAAACAAGCCCTAAAACTGAATAACTTAATTTTTTCGGATAAACAAAAATGGAGTCTTATAAATATGAACCCATCAGGACCGCAATTATATGGCTTAGTAAAACTACATAAACAAGACTAGCCAATAAGACCTGTGGTATCATATATTAATGCTCCAGCCTATGCCCTCTCTAAACAATTAAACAAAATAATCAGGAATACATTGCAGTGGAAAAGTAAACATAGTGTTAAAAACTCAGTGGTACTAGTCAATAATTTAAAAGACGTAGTTTTACGGAATAATGAAAGATTGGTTTCCTTTGATGTTACTAATATGTTCTCCAATATACCACCAAAAGAATGTATCTGTATTATTTCGTCCTTACTTGATGAAAGAAGAATAATTCCTGGTATAAAACAGGAAATTTTAGCATACTTAGAACTAGTTTTGGAACAAAATTACTGCCGCTTCAATAATACCTTCTACGAACAAAAGAATGGCCTTGCAATGGGAAATCCAATAAGCCCTCTATTAGCGGATATATTCATGTCTAATTTAGAAGATAAGATACTAAATTCCAAGAATGCAAAACTAATTACCTTTTGGTGGAGATATGTTGATGATGTTATTGTAGGATTTAAAGGCTCAAACAGACAAATAGATAATTTCTTAAATTATTTAAATTCTTTGCACAATAAAATTAAATTCACGGTAGAATTAGAAAAAGACAACAGTATCATATTCTTAGATTTAAAATTAACGAGATTAAATAACAAGATAGAATTTGATATCTTTAGGAAACCGACACATACGGATACTGTAATACATAACACATCTAAAAACCCAACAAGCCATAAGTTAGCAGCATTTAATTCTATGATACATAGAGCAATTACCATCCCACTATCAAAAACAGCCTTGATTAAAGAAATTGGTGTAATTAAAGAAATAGCGAAGAATAATGGTTATAATGATAAACTGATAGATAAATTACTAAATAAAAAATTGTATAAACAAGCAATAGGTAGAATGTACCCTAGGATAAGAGATAAGAATGTACAATATAGGACATTAACATATTTTGGGAATATTACAGATAACATCGTAAATATAATAAAAAAAGATTTAGTCAATATGAGAATAGCTTTTAAGCCGCATGCAAAATTAAGCAATCTATTATTTAACACTAAAGACAAGATAGAAAAAATGGACAAATCCGGAGTATATAAACTAGAATGTAAGTCTTGTAATGATGTGTATTTGGGTC
The DNA here is from genome assembly GCA_029378335.1 of Agrilus mali. Taxonomy (NCBI): domain Eukaryota; kingdom Metazoa; phylum Arthropoda; class Insecta; order Coleoptera; family Buprestidae; genus Agrilus; species Agrilus mali. The sequence goes on from CM055659.1 coordinate 20,283,658, forward strand.
AAACTGGTAGAAAATTTAAAACAAGGCTAAAAGACCACGAAAGAGCAATTAGACTAAAAAATGGTTCCTCGACATTTGCGGAACACATTACTGAAAATAATCATTTATTTGACAATGTTATAACACCTATACATTATCAAAATAAAGGTAAAAAACTAGACATGCTAGAGTCTTTAGAAATCTTTAAATATAATAAATTAGATAATGTTAATTTATTAAATGACCAGATTGACATCAAATACACTCCACTGTTCAAATGTGTTATCCAAAAAGGAACAACTAACCCTCCCTCTCTTTAAGTGGTAGGCATTAAAAGGTATAAATTAGATCTAAGTAACATTAGCAAGCACTGTTGATAATGACTTTGTAAGTCGAAACCGGTCCAGTGGTAAGAAATAAAATTAAGTGACATTTCAAAGTGTGTTTTATTTGAAATTCATCCCGTAATTAGACAATAGACACATTTTACATGCAAACAACATTCCATTTGATACACATACAACCTTCGTTGAATAACCAACTTCAACCTTTGGTAACAATTTAAGGGTTGAGTATTTTGTATTTACACGATATTATTCCCAATTAGTTTCTTGGGTTCTAATTTAAACGATCCTGCTTATTATCTTTCAACTAATTATTTATACTTTTCGAGAGAGTTGCCTTAAATTATTTATAAATTGACTTGTTTTGCAATAATGTATCATAGTAATAATAAGACAAATTTAATCTTATAGTGTAGAATCATTTTCTTAAAACAAATAGTATAATGATAACTTGTACAGGTAGTTATTAGTAGATTAAGTAAATAATTTTGCTTTGTTATAAAAATAATTAGATTACAAATATTTTTGGTAAAATTCATCAATTCTTTTTGGAGGAATATTTTAAAAAATTAAAAAATAACAACTGGACCAGGCGAGATGTATGTCGGTACATCTGATATTACCTATACCAATTTTTAAGATAAGAATTTAAAACCCAGTTTTTAATATGGTTTCACAATATAAATGTGTTTTGACTTACCCTTTATCATGTCGTCATGGCTGCTGCTAACTTTTTCCTATAAAATTAAACACAAAATTAATGTTAATTTCTTAAACATGTAGGGGGTAAAAAAACCATTAATACAGTATTTCATCAAGGTTTAGGTATAAGACAACCACCTTAGAATAACAGAATGGGGGCATTCATTAATTATATGAAGTTAGAATGGGGAAGAGGTACAGCAAAACGTCATCAAAACTCATTTAATGGAAGAGGAGTCTTAAAAAAATTCGCGACAATTTATAATCCAAAAATGGTTAGAATTTCCTTCCCCTTTTAATTACAAATTCGTTATAGGGGGTTCCATCACATTTCATCTATAAAATAGCTATAAAGAGCAGGGAGGGGGCCAAATTACAAGATAAACACCTCACGTAATTAATTGACGTCCTCTTAATTGTTGTTTTCTTATAAATACAATAAACCTTGTAAATTACTACGAACGATGAGTTGGTTAGGGCAAAAGAAAAGAAAGTTACATTTGTTGAAATCTATTTAAAAGTATTGAAATATACCTACTCGAAATAGAACAAAAAAGAACGAAGAAATGATAGGATTAATATTCTTTTGTCATTTTCGTTTGAAGCTGACGCAAAGACGGATTGTTGCACGTGAACCGTAATTAATTAGTAGAGTGTTTTAACCATCATCGGAACAACTCGTGTGCATTTTTTCGTAACTGGGATTTTTTAATTAAATTTCCTGTGACAAAACGAAAAAGTTGAGTAGGAAAAGTTTTAGCAGTAGCTCTCAGACATTTCAGCGCATCAACGGCGCGGAAAATTAAAAAACCTATACTGTAGTGGATTAAATAAGTCAGCAAGTCGACAGACAGAGATATACAAGCATATTTGTGATTGTATACGTATGTATATGTGCATATATCACAGTAGTAGTCGTCGACAACACATGAACTCAACTGGCCCCCCTTAACACCACGGCTACCGCTTGTCATCTCTTGTAACATTATTTTGACGGCTGTAATATCACTTGTAACACACGAAAACATTCGCTTTTTCCAATTCAATTTTCTTTATGTGTTCGTAAGAATATCCATATATACATACTTATTATATAGCACACATCTAGTAGATATAATTCTAAAACAAAAACAAACTGTTTTTTAATTTTCTAGACCTCAATTAAGTTAAAAATAATTAACTCTATTTTCTAGAAATGGGAACGGTTAAATAGGAAATAAGAAAAAAGGTTTTTGAGTGTATATGTGAGGAGTTCAATTACATGGGGGTGCAAAATGAAAATGGAGGAAACACTAAACGGAGGAAATGAAAATTAAAAAAATTAGAAATGTTTGATTTGTAGGTAGGCAGTATTACGATTTTTAGGGACGAAAATATTGCGGATAATAAAGCTAGGAATGAGGAGTAACTAGAGAAAGTAAGACAACAGAGAAACCATGGAAATCAATGAGGATGAGGAAGATAGGAGGATGGTGGGATACATGCGGGTACATGAAGGTCTACTTAGAAACATATTGGAAGTAGACACAGGAATAAGGGGAGATAGAGGAAGACATACAGTAGAGTACTTTTAACAAACGGAGATGTTGCATGTTCTTCTACGTTTGTTGATAAGTGTAGGTTCAAACGGTCTTTACATTGACGACCCTGTGAAGATGTGTAATCATTGAAATTGTTGATTATGCACAGTATGTCTTAAAAAAAGTGATAAGTTTGAGATTTATACTACCTGCATTGACGATATGTGATTGGGTTATACTGTCTGGCTCCTCCATGAATTATAAAATTCAAAATACTACATTTTGTAAAGCAAAAAAGGGTTTTAAAGGTTTTTTTTTTAATTTTTCGTCACAAAGAGAATTTAAGAAATCTTATAATAAGAGAAGCTTCTCTGCTTGCATTTTGGTATTGAACCACAGATAAAAAAAAATTTTGGGTGTTTCATTCTCACCAATATTGGTGGTCGGGCTGTCCCCTCCGGCCTACAATCTTGTGCAAAGTCGGGGGGGTAGGGCGGAAGGCCCTCTTTAGCCTCCTTCAGGAATCGTGGGGATGGGTGGGTGGTGGTGGGGGGAGAAAGATGAGACGGATGAAATGAAGACAGAAGAGAAGTGAAAGACTATTTGTGGAATATTACTACCTAAGCATTTGCCTAAATGATCCAAGGAAACCAAAGAAAAACTTCGACCCGGAATCGAACCGGTGACCTCCCGAATGGTAAGCAATGATCTAGACCACTAGACCCTGCCGCTCGGTAAAGTCAGGGGGTAGGGCGGAAAGATGATTGTACCCAAAACAGAATGTGGAATTGAGTTATACACAACATGAAATTAAAAAGTTATTATTTTCTGTGGTTGCATTAATCATAAAATGTTTGGTTTAAACCAAACGTTTCTATATTGATCTGAAAGTGAATCAACAGTTTATTTCCACATTGAAGATTTTTTTTTTACTTTTGAATGTGTTATAGTACATGTTTATACCAAAAAGAAAGAAGATATAGATACACAATAGGTTTTAAATGATTTCCAAAAGGTCAGATTTCAAGTCTTCAGTTTACCTCAAATTATGTGCTAATTTCAACAATATTGAAATGAAATTCGATGGCTAAAATGCTCAATGACCGTGGTCTAGGACGGTTTCTACTTCAGTGAGGACTTTCAGTCTCACAATCAGTCGAAACACAGCGAAGGAGTCTACGCTGTCTCTGTGTTCCTTGAGAATGTTTATTCCAATAGGTAATTGGCGAAACGTCAGATAAATGACTGCATCGGTGTCCTCGCCATAAGAAAGACAATGTTAGACCACCACCATCAATCGCCCAAGTTTTTTCATCAACAATATTACCTACCAGTTGAGTTGAGTTGAGTTGAGTTAATTGTTAGACTTATTCCTATTAATTAAATAAATTGAATGTGGGGCAGAAAATAATAAACCGTTAATTTTTTACCTACATTTTCAGTGAATGTGGCTAACAATAAAAGGTTCAAGGATTATGCGTATATTAGTTGAATAGAGATATATTTACTGTTCATCGTACCAAACAATAAAATGTTTTGACAGCTGTTGAAAGCACTCTAAAATTTCGATACTTATTAAAAGCTACACATTCCAGCAGGTTGTCAATTAACCAATGTAGCGTTCTAGACGTTTGCTTCCGCCAAACCATTAGCGAACCACTGCAGGGCGCAATTAGTGGGCTCCGTAACCGAATAGGTCTCTTGCATGTGCGAGAAATTTTCATTGTATCCCACTGTTCCAAAAACAATGATTCTTTTAATATATTGTACGATAAAATGCACAAGCTATTTGCTAAGTGTAAAACAAGATAAACGTACCATTGAAAGAATATTTTATGCAGTAGTGAAGATACAGGACCATAAAAAAAGGATAAGGGGCAGGAGGAATTGGTACCTATCTCTAGAATAAAAATAAAGAGAGGCAGATTAGAATTATAAAAGTTTAAAACCCTGCACAAATATTTTTACCATCCCATTTCCTCGCCCTAATCTAATACTACTAATCTATCTTACATGGAAGAAAACAAATATTAAGATACTTAATTTTGTAATTAATTTTTGCTTAATAAGAAACGTCTTTTACGCAAAAATCGCTTACTTATAACTCTCATCCAATAAATCGACCACATGCAATAAAAACTGTAGTTAATAAAGACAAATTAGAAATGTCTCTCTATATTCACTATTAACTCAATTCAGAACTTGTTCACTTGCCAACAAGAGCTTACAGGCATGAGCAATTGTACAACTTTGCTCATCACATCATCATTTAAATGCTAAAATCACTTTGAATGCAGGAAGTGCTTAAAGCAGCAAATTCTATCGATATTTTTATTATCTAATTATATAACATTACTGGAAAAATAACTCTTAGAATACCAAAACCATTTACTTATCAAGAGTTTTTATAGGACCACTAGCAGCTATACCCGGCGTTGTCCGGGTAATAATATATCACACGTTTGATGGAACATTCTAGAATAATCGCGAATTTAGAACTATCCAGATTATCCCAAGATGATTCAAAACATTTTCTAACTTCTTTTAACATCTGAAACATTCTTAAATGATCTTCAAGATTCTGGAACATTCTTGAACATTGCCAAATCATTAAATTAATCTCTTGATTGTTACGATGATAACACTGACGAAAGGACACTGAATTTTGGTTTATACACCATCAGACATCGAAATTTCTAGTATTAGAACACACTAGCACATTCAAATAGTCTGTTCTTTTTCATTTATGAGAATTACTTGAATTTTTTTTTGTCACTGTTCGCTCTTGTTTCCAATTAATCTTCACTCGACTGCAAACACAATTTAATTGACAAAAAGTCACTGAATGTTGATTTATATATCATCGAACATCGAAATTCCTGGTACCAGACCACTCTAGAATATTTAGATGTACGAGTACATCACTTTGAAATGTAGATGTACACTTTTTAAAACTTTCTAGATCATTCAAAAAATTTTTTAGAACTTTCTCGAACATTCAAAGTCGATAATAACAGTTTGCGCTCATTTTAGAATTTTTTAGATCATTTCAGAAATTTAGAGATCTTTCCGAAAGTCCTTATGACTTAAAAAAAGGACAGAAATATTTCTTTTCACCTTTCTGCCACCTACAACCACCCACTTCCAGCCACCGCGACCAAACTCCCTTACTCCCACCTGGAGACCAAGGGGTATTTACCACCCCAACAGGAAGTTGATTGGAGTAGGTAAAGACAGAGAAAACCATGTCTTTACGTACGAACATCAGCATTTTATATATGTATTTAGATTAGGTTACTCAATTTCTTTTTGCTAATGATGAAGTGCTGTAAATATGTCTTCGTTATTTTTCTTGGCCTTGCAATTTATTTCTTAAAATAAACGTCCCACCTGCTCGGTCTATTGACAAAACCAAAATTATTAAATTAGAACTCAAGTCAATTAACGCTATTTTTTCATCAATATCTATGAGTTAAAATGCAAGGAAAGAAAAAAAGGCGAATTGTTAGGTTGATTACAAAATTGGTATAGCTAAATTAATATAAAAATTCGTGTCATTAAAATTGATCAAAATGATAAACGAATATTTAGACAAAAACCAGTTCGTGTGATTATGCGACCGTATAGTATTACAAGCGGCTTTACCCCTTAATATCGAGATGATCTCACTTTAAAAAACAAATGATTGCAAATTTTATCCAATTACAGAATTGAGGTTATAAAGTTACATTTGTTTTAAAGCATATTATACCAAAACATCATTAACGCATTCAGTTGGAAAGTAAAAATGTATGAGGTGAAACAGTAGAGAATATCTACAGGGTGAGATATTTCTGGCATCTAAATTTTTACAAATATAAGTAATCATTTAAAATTATTTATTAATTATGTTTGATAATTTTTTTCGACAGTTTTTAATAAATATTTCTTTAAACGCTAGACAATTAAAAAATTGAACAGCAAAAAAATCAATAAGTAGCATACAGAACCGAATTTTATTGAAGATAATAAAGCAATTAATAAATAAACAAACAACTCGTCATGATTCTTTCCCCTTTTTATTCAAAGAATAGATAAGGGTGACATTACAAAAAATTGCTTAACCTGACCTGACCTAATTTTATTGGTTTGGTTTATTTATCAATGTATCGTAGATTAATCATAATCGAGCAATTAAATCAGTAATCACTATAATACCTTTGTATATATATTTTAAAAGACCCATATCTGTACGAACATATGTTGCACTATGGTATTCTAAATTGATCTATTATACCAATTTTATCTACATCATCAATAAATGCATGAAAAATAATACTTATAAACCCTTTGAATCAAAAATTTTAGTTTTTAATTTATTGGTCAAGTGCACATACTTATTAATTATTAGACACTTGTTACGAAAAAAAAATAGAATGAAAGGTATGTAAAAGGTTTAATATGTGAGTGTATATATATATATGTATTTTATAAATAACACTGAAATTAATCAAAGACACATTATTCAAAAGCCAAAATAGGGGTGAAGGGATATTTCAGTAGATGCCATTTACGCTAATAATTAACCCAGTGTAAAATATTAATCGAGATCCGTATCTTGAAAAGGCGCCACCCTGTATACTAAAATGAGAAAAACTTCCTGAGTTATCCATAATTAATATCAGTTTGCATTTTAGCAGACAACAGCAGACGATTTTTTGCGTTGGCAATTAACCTGGCATATGGTTTCTCGTTTGGATAGTGAAGTTCTTTTTCTGGAATACAAATTGTATATGTTTAATTAGAGCACGCTACGTTATTCCTGTCGCATACCCGCAAGACAACGTTTCTACACTGTCTTTACCACTCGATCGGAATTGTTGACAATCAATTATACCACGACGACACGACGTCCCATTCGGATATATGCATGATTTATAAGTAATCCATAAAAACTAGTTTTGATTTATAAACGGAAAAAACCGATTATGGAATGTCAAGTAATGAACGGAAGTTTCTCGAAAAGGAAACTCCTGATGGAGCCAACGAAAAATTGAAAATCATTATTAATAATGTTGTCGAATAATTTAATAAACGTCCATTTAATATCACAGAGTCGTTATTTTATAAGTTACCATTATTAAAGCAAGATGCATCTGCCATAAGGCCATAAAATTGGTTCAAAGTTTCATACCTGGCCAACAATAACATAAATGAAGATAAGTATACATCCTAGAATGGTCCCTATTTTGAAAATATAAATGTTTATTAAAAAACAATTACACACTATTATTCATCAATGTAATTATCATAATATTCAACAACCTTTTGCCAATGTGACATCAATTTTTGAACACCAGCAGGTACTGTAGAACTCCTTAAATTTTGAATCAAAAATTTATTCGGTCATCTCGAGTTTTAAACTACCTGTGCTTCATATGGTGTCAAGAGACAAAAAAAAATATCAGGAAAAGAAGGAGGGTGTGATAGCAGTTCCCGACCAAGTTCAGATTTTTTCTTGGGTTACTGTTTCTTTCGATTGACCAAAGAATGCTGTTTTTGGATGAGCGCTTCTTGTACCCGTTGAATATGTTCAGAATAGAATAGAAAAGTAGGGTGAAACAATTGTTAAGAATTTAAATATACAGTGGAAATTATTTTGTTTGTTTTACTTGTAAAAGATGATGAATTTCCATAAAGTAGACGCAAAAACAGTCAATTATTCACAATAGAAGTTAGCAGTGATGGTTTGACCCGTTTCCAAAAACTCACAATTGACAATTCGGATTGCTGTCCACCAAACACACAATAAAATCTTAATAAGGAGTAAAAAAGTAAAAAACACTTCGAAAATTTCATCAAACATTTATTCGCCTCGACAATTGTTTCGATCTAACGATCATTTTCAACTGAGTTACTATTTTTGTACTCTTGAAAATGATCGTCAGATCGAAACAATTGTCGAGGCGAATAAACGTTTGATGAAATTTCCGAGGTGTTGTTTATTTTTTTACTCCTTATTAAGATGTTTCATCGTCACTGCACCGAAGAAAGTTTAAGTATTAATAAAATCTTTTTGGATGCAAGGAAGCTTTGGGAGTATGTGGAACCCAATCGGTGGGCGACAACTAATGATACGAACGCTTACAATTTGAGTACAATACCCACTTTTTTAACAACCGATAAGTAAATTGCTATTTATCATCCCGTGAAATGTTTGCTAAACAAATGGTAAGACGATTTAATTTGTGATCATCTGACAATTCATGTGGGTCCCATTTGCTTAACTTCCACATCTTTCCTAACTGACCACGGTGCAAACGAATGGTTTCGTTACTCACATTGAACTTTTTGCAAGCTCTAGGCATGTTGTACTGGAATTTGCTTCCACAACTTTTTAAATATCCTCGTAGTTAAGGATCGTCGTCGGTCTCCCAGAGCGGTCTTCAATTCTTCATCGGTCAAGCTGAGATTTCCCGGAGAAAACTTCCTTAAATCATTTTTGCATTGTTCAATGCAGTACATATTTTTCGGGCTGCCGCTTCAGCTTTCGTACCAAGTTTATATTCATAGAGTATAAGCAAATTCGAATTGAAGTTCCATTCTTTGCAATTTTCAATGATTAAAGGTCGGAATTAAAGAACTGTCACCAAATAATGAAAAAAGGATTCAAGTAAATGACAGGTAAAAACTAAATGCTGCCAACAAAAAACTAACAATAGCCATGGTACTGTTGTATACAAAACCCGCACGAACTTATTTGGTTACTTGATATCATTAACCCATGCCGCCTTGCTATGTAGGATTCCTATTACGTGAGGTTTTCGATATGTACCTAACAGGCGGGCTGAAAAGAGTTCTTAGGCTAGCATAGAAAAAACTATTTTTTTTTTATAGATTTTGATTTTATTATCCAATTTAGTTCCTTTCGAGGGCGAAACAACGATTATAGCGGTCATACAATTTTTCGATACCATTTTTATAATACAATTTGTCTTTAGCCTAAAAATAGGCTTCAGTTTCGGCGATTACCTCTTCATTTCTGTCCAGAGAGCATCCCCTTGAGGTCTGACAACAGAAAAAAGTCGCTGGGGGCCAGATCTGGAGAGTACGGTGGATGCGGAAGCTATTCGAAGCCTAATTCATAAAATTTTGCCATCGATTTAATTAATTTGTGACACGGTGCATTCTCTTGATGAAACAGTACTTTTTATCCATTTTTTCAAAGTAACAAAACTTCTTTCACTAAAAATGCTATAGTAACTTAGATACTAATAGTGCTACAGCTGTCAAATTTATACACCCGTCTTTTGAAGGTTAGGGCTAACTAAAAATCATATGGATTTGATACTAGTAGCGCCATATATGTTTCAGCTTACGAACTTTTCATAACAATCAATATTTTACTTTATACTTTTTTCATTCCAGCTACAGTAACTCCTTAAATATTTATAATTTTCTGACATCAAACTTATAACAATAACCAGAATTTAGTTTTAAAGCTTTTTAGCTATTATAATATGAAAGTTACAAATAGATGAAGAAACTAATTCTTCATTTTTCACATTTTTTAAGCTAAAATATTCGTTATAATACATATTTTTTTATCATCTATATTGGCAAAACTATTTCATGCTGTAGCAAACACCTAATAGATGGCGGTACAACGCATACATGGGAATATATCAACTTGTTCTTTAGGGGCTGTTTTTGTTTAGGCAGCAATGCGAAATTTGTATAGTTTCAATAAGTTCTTTACCAAGAACAAAAACGTTCTTATTTTATTTTATTTCAAACTAATAATTTACAGACTTGACAGACCTTTCGTTAAACTATGTTAAGAGCACTTTATAATAATACATTTTTAATATCTGTTTTGTGAATTATGAATAAACCATCAACGAATGCCGTAAACTAGAAAAGTAATGTTACCATTTTTATTATTTTAGTTTTTCGTTAATGGTACCATATGTGTAAATATATATTTGTTTAACGTCAGTTGCGAAATCGGCAAACTTTAAAAGTTTTGATGCATTAGTAGTGGTCGTGTTTAGTAAGCGAAACGTTAATGTTGCCAAAAGTTTGCAAATGGAGCTTATGAACTGTCGGGCGTTAGCAGAGCTGCGGCTCGAAAAATCGTCGGAAGTGAACCGTATTTTACACATTATGCCGCTAAATTCCGTCCGGAGCTTTCGCTTTAGAATTTGCATGTATTAATAAACTTTTTAATATCGGACGGCTTTTAAAACTACAGAGCGGTACAATGTCTCCCGCTAAAAACGCCTTTTAATCTAAATTAAAGAGTTTGTTCAGATCTTACGGAGGCAAACATTAACCTCCGGCTCGCTTACACTTTCGCCCCCTTCCTACCCAGTCGCCCCTTGGGGACATGGCAGTAATGGAAATCCTTCAAAACTGACGTCGCAGCAAAAAAATACACCAGCGTCCGTTAAATTACCAAGTTTAAAAGTGTCAAACGATTTCGAGAAAGAATACTTATAATCCACTTCCCCGAGTGAATGAACTTTTTCTTTAAAATAAGCTGTAAACGCTTTTAAAGATTAAGTAACGGAACTTTCGCAGGGGCAGTTCATCACAACTTCCTCCAAAAATAAAAAATATTTAGTTATCAAAAAATAAACGGCGCTACTGGTAAAATTAAAAGAATAGATACATTAAGGTCCTAATTCATCAAAGTACAACATCCATAGAAAGTATAAAACAACAAATAAATAATAGACAGGCGTGAAAATGTGATTTTAAATTCGGAAATCAATATGTATTATGTTGACTTATTACTTATAGCTCGCTGTGTAAGAGCCGCGGGTTATCAATGAGAGTGCATTTGTAGTTCAACATGCACTCGCACATGTAAAACCAAATAGGTACTATAACATATTTTATATAGGATAATATTCAAGAAATATGTCTTGGGATATATCAAGTGCCTTTGATAATGATATAAATAGATGATATGAGTCAGTCAATGTGTCGGTAACTGAAATAATAACAACATGAGTCGAGATATGGAACTGGTAACATAAACAGGGCGGAAAACCAAATACCTAAGGGTGATACAAATACAGTTTCAGATAAATGAACATTTGTGAATATAAAAAAAGTAAAGATAATAAGGCCAAAAGTGCAGAAACAATATAAAAAAATTGGACCATGTTCAATATTAGTATCTAATAAAGAAGATCCCTAAAAATATTTTTTTCTTGGTATAGTCTGGGGAGAAGAAGAGACAAGAGCACTCATATAAAAATCGAGACAAGGTAAAGAGAATCACATCAAGAATTTTTGAGATCAAGAAATTTAGTCAAGAATCTCAACATCCTCTAAACTGCATAATAAGATACGTTAGACGAAAAGACTTAGGCTTTTACGGCCGGCGTTATCAGAATAAATTATTATGTACCTGTTTGCTGGCCGTGGTCTAGGATTTTTTCTCCTTCGGTGAGTAATAGTGGTCACTCGCTACACCACCCTAACCCTTCTCACTCACTTGCTTGATCTTACTCTTCCCACTTTACTGTAAAAACTAATTCTTTTATACTGACTCACATAGTGCTCTTTTACCCCCAAACAGAACTTTGCAAATTGGTCACGGCCCACTTTTGCCGTGCAATCATGTCGCATTTCCGTGTGGTGGTTCCTTGTTTCGTAAAATCGACACGTTGAATATTTAAATTATAACAAATGTAATTAATGAAATGGAAAACGATTAAAGGCAAATATTATTTTGGAAAAATATGAGCACTATGTGACAATAAATTGCATAGAAAGAGAAAAATTAATGCCTCAATCTTGACTTTCAAGTAAACTTAAGTGTTGGAGATGGAAATCAAGACTCTTGTCTTGGTGAAACCTTAGCAATAATATTAAAAACGTAATTCTGAAATGAAATAGAATAATTTTTTTATTGTACCACAGTTCATTCTTCTACTTACGCATAAAAGAGTGGGAGGATATAATGCGACTGTTTTTCATGCATGTCACCACGTACCGACTTCATGATTAAAAAGATAACGCCATTAGCAACCCCAGAACGGAAACTGTTACTATATCAGTAACTGAAACATGGCGGAGCTCCACCTCCGGAAGCGGTTTGCGTGACACACTTTTGTAATCCATTGTGTAATTTAGTCAAGAAAAAATATGTTCCTACATACATAGCTACATACATGTAGGTACCTATTCTTTTGTTTGAACTGATCTGAAGCCACTGTAATAGCAATAATTACTTTATCCAATTACAGCCGTACAACTCCATCACTATCTGTGTAATACCTGTAAGTATCAGGCTTACCGCAAAGTAATATAGCTTTCTCTAAAAAACTGATCAAATGATTAGATTCAAGGTAAAAGGTGAAAGATTTATAAAATCTGATGGAACCCATAGTCAGTAAATAATCTACAGCTTGCTTAATAAAATTTTATAATCTCATCAATTAACATTATAATAAATATTGTTTGCATTGTTCTGTTTCTTTTTTCTATCTAAGCTCTACATTGACGTTGAGATTTCATTATTAAGCGCAAATGTTTCGATTTTAAAGCATAATAACCCTTCTATTATATTCAAAACTGTTTAATGAACAAGATTCCAATTAAATCTATGGGACTCAGAACGCATATTTTGAGAACTTATCATTTCGTAACATGTGTAGACTAACTGTATTACACTCACTGTTTCTGTTGTTAATTAGCCAAATTCCCTGCCTCTACTACAGCACCTGGCAAAGGAAAACATGTTTTGCAATTTTCATTTTCTTCTTATTCTACTTCTTCTTCTTCAATCTTCAATAACTTCAACCGTGTGCTCCTTTATTCTCATCGAGCATTGCCATGCTTATGTCAATCAACGTCGATACATGTTGCGCATAAGTAATCAGTTTTGTAGCTAATAAGTAAAACTTTGTTGTAACAACGCCTTTTTAAGCACATCGTGACAGCAACGTCAAGTTTAATAACGGACAAGACCACCCAGGTAATTAAACCGGGATTTCAGTTCGCATTTTTGAGATTCTATTTGAAGTTATAACTAACAAAATAAATAAATATTAAGAGCAATGAATGTCACTTGGTATGTTACACACTTGTCTACAACTTAACGAGTGCAAAATGCTTACACAGGTTCTAAAAACGATACAGAAAAGATATAATTACTACTCCTTTTTTTGATAACTATTAGGAACTGGCAGCTTAAAAAAATAGCAGAATTCTTATCTACAGTATATCACTTGATTGTCTATAGATGTAGGATGTTCTTATTTTAGAGCAATGGAGAAAATGATTCAGGATTTAGTCTAGGAAGGAGTGAGTGCAGGTCCAACCAGTCTTCAGACCACGCGATTATGATCATGAGTTACAAGTGGAACTTTTAATTACACACAGTATGTCCCAAAGAAGATGTGATAAGTTTGAGTTGGTGTAAGGGATAGAGAAAGATTTAGCAGGATATACGAGGATTAAATAATGATGCGAAGAAGTGAATGCCACTATCAAATAGTCTTTGAATTAAAGAACCAATGATGATGATGAACTGGTAATAGGATTTTACAAACAGGAGCAAGGAGAAATAGAACATGGCCTAAAATAGATTTCACTCAGTAAGAAGAGATGTAGGAAGTTCTTATTTTAGAGGAATGGAGAAAATGATTCAGGATTTAGTCCAGGAAGGAGTGAGTGCAGCTCCAACCAGTCTTCAGACCACGATATTTTGATGATGAGTGACAAGTGAAACTATTAATTACACACAGTATATCCCAAGGAAGATGTGATAAGTTTGAGTTGGTGTAAGGGATAGACAAAAATTTTGCAGGATATATAAGGATTTACTCATAATGCGAAGAAGTGAATGCCACTATCCAATAGTCATTGAATTAAATACCAAATGATGATGATGAACTGGTAATAGCACTTTACAAACAGGAGCAAGGAGAAATAGAACATGGCCTAGAATAGAGTTCACTCAGCAAAAAGAGATGTTGGTAGTTCTTATTTTAGAGGAATGGGGAAAATGATTATCTACAGTATATCACTTGATTGTCTATAATTCATTAATTGTTAAAGAAAATGGAAAAGGTACGAATGATTATGAATGAATGCTGTGATGGGCGATGAAATCGATGGCACCATAGCTAACAAGAAATTAAAGAAAATGTAGAGAATTCATTCAAGGAGGAGAACCAATCCTGGACCACGGTCATCAAACCCGAGGAAAGGACTTACTTTCATCAACGCTCGCCGTGAAAGCCTTTTTAAAATATAAAAGCGTTAAAGCTGTAGTGTTATAGAAGCATTATGAGAATACAATGAATAAAAAGGGCAAAAATTAGGAGGTATCTAATAAAAAGAGTGTAAAAGAGCAGAGGGAATTTGGAAGTCAATAAAGATTAGAAACAAACGTAATAAGAATTGAGAGCACCATTTGAGATATGAAGGACTAATTGGAGACATATAAGGAGTAAAAGTCATGGTAAGCGGAAATAGAGGAAGATCTATAATAGGGTTCTCTTAGGAAGAAGAGTTAAAAATTCTGGTTTTAGAAGAATATGGAGAATGATTCAGGATTTAGGATAGGAAGGGGTGAGTGCAGGTCCAACTAGTCTTCAGACCACGGGATTTTGATGATGAATGATAAGTGAAACTATTAATTACACACAGTATATCCCAAGGAAGTTGTGATAAGTTTAAGTTGGTGTAAGGGATAGAGAAAGATTTAGCAGGATATACGAGGATTAAATCATGATGCGAAGAAGTGAATGCCACTATCCAATAGTCATTGAATTAAGTACCAAATGATGATGATGAACTGGTAATAGCACTTTACAACCAGGAGCAAGGAGAAATAGAACATGGCCTTAAATAGTGTAGCGACCAGTGACACCGAACGTGTGTGCAATAACAATTTGTGTGCATGTACTTGTTATCGCTAACATGCTCACGGCGTTGACACCGCGCACGGTACTTTTATTGTTATCAACTTACAAGATGTAAATCATTCTCCAGCGACAAGTAACAAGTTCAATTCTGGAATCATCGAGGACTTTCTAATTATTATTCATCATTCGGGAATAATCAGGATTTCCTTTTCGAATCATCCAGAAAGTTCGAAAGGTGTATATAAAGTGATCGTCTTTGGGCCAGAACACAGTAGTTGGAAGAAGCATCAGTGCGCGAATTAAAACCGATAATAGACAAAGTGATATAAATAAATTGTTATATAAATAAGTGAATTGTTGTGATATAAATGGTAGTTCTAAGTTAGTGTTTAGTGTTATAAATAGTGTTAAATAAATAATTGTTTAAATAAATACTTTGACTAGAAAATTCGTTACAATAGATTTCACTCAGTAAGAAGAGTTGTAGGAAGTTCTTATTTTAAAGGAATGGGGAAAATGATTCACGATTTAGTCTAGGAAGGAGTGAATGCTTGACCAACCAGTCTTCAGACCACGAGATTTTGATGATGAGTGATAAGTGAAACTATTAATTACACACAGTATATGCCAAGGAAGACGTGATAAGTTTGAGTTGGTGTAAGGGATAGAGAAAGATTTTGCAGGATATACAAGGATTAACTCAGGATACGAAGTGAATGCCACTATCCAATAGTCTTACAATTAAAGGCCCAATGATGATGATGAACTGGTAATAGCACTTCACAAATAGAAGTAAGGAGAATTAGAATATGGCCTAGAGAGTTTACTCAGTTAGAATAGATGTTGGAAGTTCTTATTTTACAGGAATGAGGAAAATGATTCAGGATTTAGTCTAGGAAGGAGTGAGTGCTTGTCCAACCAGTCTTCAGACCACGAGATTTTGATTATGAGTGACAAGTGAAACTTTTAATAATACACAGTATGTCGTAGTGAGTTTGAGTTGCATTAAGGAGTAGAAAAAGTTTTTCCATAAGATATTATTATTAACTATATTAACTCAGGATAAGAATAAGTGGATATCAGTGTCCAACAGTCTTTAAAGTGAAGATCTAATGATGATGATGACGATGAACTGAAAATAATTAAGCATTTAGACTCCTTATCAGTGAAACTCATAAAACAGATTTATTCTTGAGCATTTCAACTTTTGTTTAGAGGGTAAGAGGCGGGTAACTTAACTGTGTGTTAATAGAATAAAATATTTCGTTTATAAATAGTTTCAACAACTGTTTCATTAACAATGTGTTTAGCTCTACCATTTTTCTGTTTTAGAAATTAAATGTCTTGGTTATTCTTACAGTTCAGGTAGTAACATTTCCCGGTAACGCGACGATTCGACTGTTAGTTTGTATAGATGTGTCTACACTAGAAAACAGTTCGTTTACGACACTTTGTGAACAATTCATCATGTATAAAGCGGTAGCTTGCTATGTAGGATGTTAACAGCCCCAGGGACCTTATCGACACCGCCACCGGTTGAAACCGCCCCCGGCTCCTTCATACTGTCGACGGTATGAGAGTGTGAGAGAAGCATTGACGACATTCAAAAAGTACCCATGTAGTTCTTCGCGGTTGGCTGAAGTGAGTCCCACACGCGTTCTACATGGCAATACACCGATAATACACGTCGGGGTGCGAATGCGACACGTGTTGAGGCACCGGCGACACGAAAAGTACATTAGAGGAGCCCCGGGCGATGCCGAAACGAGCACCCGGGACACCAAGACACCGATTCGTTCTCAAGCTTGAGTGCAAGGATTCTTCTTGGAGATGCCACACTGGCGTCATCGGGTACAAGTGCATTACGCGATGTGCTCTACGATGCCGAATGCCTTGGGGATGAATCGATGGTGATGAGAAAAGTGCACTAGTTCTAAAAGAACCGCGACAGAACGGTTTAGTTTCTAATGAAATTTTCAAAGTTTTAACAATGACCCTAAATGGGATCGTTGCAACTTTTCTCGCTTGTGCAGCAGTTTTGGAGTAAAAAGGCCAATAAAATCATTTCGCAAACGAGGAAAAAATTAAAGTTATCAAAATAAGTAAAGTATGGTGTCATGAAAGCTTTCTATGATACATACACAAATCTTCCAAAAGATTTAATATAAACACTCTTGAATGAGGCTTAATAAATTGAAACGAAATTGTAATTGCCACTGAAATGTACGATAAATACCCACAAGATTTATTAATTACTTATTTAATAGTTGAATTTAAAATAACTGTTACAGAAATTGAGCTTTTCTACTCTCTAGTTTCACAAGAACGTCCTTTTACTAGCTTTTTAATGACGAGCACATGAAAGAAGTTGGTTTATTTAGTAGTAGTCCATCAATTTTAAATATGTCCTTCCCCTTTGGTGAGATTTATCCCTCTATCTGCCTAACACAACATTTTGATTTAAAGAATAAAAATGGAAGTTACAACAGTTCTTTGAATTAAAAAGTTGACGTGAGATTTTCAATGGGCTCGTACCTCTCCATTTAAATGAAATTTGATGAGATTCCGTTGAACGCCCCTCCCTATTTTCAGTTCACGTAGTTAATGGATATCCCCCTACCACTTGGTAAATAGGTCAAATATACAACGGTCCTTAAATACCGGTACTAATAATAATAATAAGGTAGTTAAATATATGATATATAAATCAAAAATGGGTTTGAGTGGTGAAAACTGAAAACGAGTTTAACTCACCCTAATAATGTTTGCAATTCTAATTTTCTACCAGAAATAAGACACTTGCAAAGAAGATCTTTCAAAAGATTTACGAAACTTCCCTCTCTAACATTTATTAATATTCTTATCCAGAATAAAATGAATTTAAAATCTAAAATTCTACAAGCAATAAAATACTTGCATAAGTAAACAAAAGTTGTCTCTGACAAAAAAAATAATTTAAATTAGCCAGAAAGAACCAAACCTATAATCTAATATTCTACAATAAAGAAAATACTTGCAAAAATATTCCAAACTTCACCTTGACAAAAAAAATTATAAAAATGTTTTCATTCTGACAAAAGAAGGTACGTTCAGCCAAAAATATTTTTTGTATTTCGTATCCAGAGAATCAAATCTAAAATATAGAATAAAGAACCTACTCGCAAAAGTATTCGAAACTTCTTCTTTTATTTTATTAATAGTCATAACCAGAGTGAATCAAACCTAAAAACTTATGAAGTGTTTTTGAATCTTCTCCTTGAACAGAAATTTAATCATGTTAATATATTCATCCAGAAGGAAACAAATCTATAATCTAAAATTCTATATGGAAAAAGTAAACAAAACTTCTCACCAACCAAAAATATAATTTTGTACTTATTTTGTATTCGGTAAGAATCAAATCTGAAATTCTACAAAGAAGAAGATACTATTGTTAGTATTGTTAATCATAAATAATCGAATCCAAGCTATACAAACAAGAAGATTCATAAAAAAATTTACTAAACTTCACTGTGACGTAAAATTCAATTTTGTTAATTTATTTATCACGAAATAATTAAATCTAAAATCTAAAAATATATTGAAAAGAAAATACTTTCAAAAGTATGTATCTATATAAAATTGTTAAAATTTTATTTTCTTGATATTTTAACCAGAAATAATTATATCTAAAATTCTACAATAAAAAGACACTTACAATTTTTTTTTTAATTTAATTTTGTTAGAATATTAATGAGAAAGAATCAAATCTAAACTCAGAAATTCTACGAGGGAGGGAAATCTTCAAAATTTTTATTAAACTTCCCTCCGACATAAAATTTAATAATTCTGTTAATATTTGTATCTAGAAAAAACCAAATCTAAAATCTAGAATAATACAGAGAAGAATATATTAGTACCTGCAAAAGTATTCGAAACTTCTCTCTAACAAAAATATTGTGACGGACGTGGCGTTTTCAATGAAGTTGACACGCGCCGACTGCGAAAGTTGAGTGAAAGTTACTTATGACGCGTTCCAGAAGGTTCGAGAAAAAGTCGCTGGAAGATTCGAGAATCACCTAGAAACGTCCACAGCACTATATCGTATAAGGAACAGCGTTGGACAGTTTGACAGTGATTAAAAAGCGAAATAGTTATTAAATTGTTGTGTTCGAATTGATTAAATAAAAGTGTTGAGAAAAATACGTGATATATATAAAGTACGTAACAATATTAATTTTATAAATGGCCCTATTCAGAAATAATTAAATATTGGTCTGAAGCAGACCCTACAACCAGAAACAACATTTGTTATTATTGTTGATGACCCAAAGTGCCGAAGTTATTTACAATTAAATGAAAGTTTTATTTCAATGGCAACTGATTGTATTCATAGCTCATTTGATTGTTGTTTGCTGGAATAACAATGTCTTACTGAGGCTACCCCCATAAACAAACATAAAAAGTAAAGTAAGTATATCGTCCGCGGATTATGTGCGACTCGGATTAAAGGTGCAATATACAACGTTCTGAAATGGTGCAAAGCCGTGACAAACAAACAATGAAAGTGTCCAACGACACGTGACAGTAATGAATAGTGCCGTCAGCCTCCGAGGGGCATCGCGACGGCGACGCCTACGTCATCCGAATGCTTACTTACTGCCGCGTGGCGATTTCATTTCGCGCGCCCCCAATTCACTTCTTCAATTCAACGCGTCCGTGCTCCGTGTTGATGATGCCACAATAACGTTGACTCTCTTTTAAGCCATAAAAAGTGCCATAAAGTTATGGCTTTTGAAACGATGGGGTGGACCGACAAATGGCACTCAAAACTTGGCAGTGATTAATTTCAATTTGTACCCCTACAATCACGATTATGTGAAAATATTGAATATTAAACTTTTTAGAGTCCCCTGCAGAAGTTTATTGGTTAAAAACAAAATTCTTGGCTTACAAGCAGCTTCAGTTTGTGTGGTTGGTTGTTTGACGTTTCGAAAATCATATTGTAACAAATTTTCTAGTTAAAATTATTTATCAAAACACTATTTATCTAACAATAGGTACTATTTATACATTATCACTTTATTTATATCATCTTGGTATATCAATTTTAATGTTTATGCATCCCATCCGGAAGTCAATTAACTCTGCTATCGAGGCAGGTGTTCAAGTATATTCTCTTGCCGAAAGTGCTAGAAGAACACTAAACGGTCTCTTAACTTTCCCAGAAAATGTGGTTCATCCTCCAAAGAAATTTCAATGAATGAAATCATGCCGCATATCACTCACAATTGATTACCGGTGTAAACGCCGTCGTTTACCACATAGTGCGTAAGCGGATCGATTTTTTTCATATATGCATACTTTCGCTAAAATA
Source organism: Agrilus mali (assembly GCA_029378335.1). Lineage (NCBI taxonomy): Eukaryota > Metazoa > Arthropoda > Insecta > Coleoptera > Buprestidae > Agrilus > Agrilus mali. The sequence continues at coordinate 20,304,428 of CM055659.1, forward strand.
TTATGCCTTCCTGGGATTCACAATTTGATGACCCACGAAAATTCATAAATTGATACCATTTAATACTTAAGAATTTTTGTTTTCAACCAGAAAAATGAATATGCACTTCTCAAAAAGTTGCTGATTGCTCAGGATCGTTGGATGACCACTATTTCAATGACCCGTTCGGGTCGACTATCCAATCTTATATTTTTGAACGAAAAATGTTTGATTGAAACATCAACTATTTATTCTGTAATTAAATAAAAACAAACGGGAGTTTTCATATTTCCCAACTTTAATAGAAATTAGGATTCGACTAATAACAGGTAAGAAAATATGTGTGAAATATGAAACGTATGCGTAGGTATATGCAAGGAGTTTTATTTTGTACATATAAATGTATTAACCATTTCAGGCACAGTGGCACGAATGTTGTACCACCTAAAATTGAACCTCTGCTACATGGTGGTACAAATAATATACCTACTACTTCATTTTACAGATTATTTCGTTAGTTTTGTATTTCCTGTGCAACAGAAATATTTGAAACTTCCACTTGTTAACAGAAGAAACTTGTGAATGCGTTTTTGTGGCGATAAAATTAAAAATTTGATTTTTCTAACGATTACTTCAAATATTCTACTTTGATGTATAAGCAGTTGTCTGTTAAGTAATTTAGATAAATAAATATTTATTGTAGTTAGTTATAACCATGATTTTTTTTTCATAATAATTCGACGCTCAAAAGACGAGCTGCCGCTTATTAATTGAAATGACAGTTGGCAAGGTGTAAGAAAATACATTCGAAGATATTCCTTCAAACGATTCTCGTGAGGATTACAAATATATTATTGACAGTGAAGAAGAAATTGAAAAAGTTCTTCAAAAGTTGCATGTGTCTATTGCACGGTCATACATACGTGTATATACAAAAAAAACAAGCTAAATTTTAGAATACTGCATAGCATTTAAAGTCCCATTTTAGTGTCCAATAAGAGTTAGATAATATTAAGAAAAAATACATAAAAATTTTCGTGCAGGTAGAGCAAAAATGCTAGAAAATTCCTGTGCCTAAAGAGGGTACGTCAGTTTAGGGTTTTACATTTATAAAAGTGACAACACATTACTCTCCGATTGCCAAATTATGTCAGTTTATTTTGCCAAACTAGCAATTAAATATTAATGAGAAGAATTGTTTTTACTTTTATTGGTGTTTTTTAAAGTAAAAAGGTTTATTTATACGCATAATAGGTACCTACTGTGGCGTCATTGGTGGTAAATTAATGAAAATTATTTTAGTTTATAATTTGCGACTAAAGACTGATGGGATCGTCTACTGCCTAGTGTAGAAACAAAAATTGGTAAATCTTAAAAAAATATTTAATTAATTATTTACCTTACGTATCCAATGTTTTACAATTTTTTATGATTTATATTAGATTTCATTCTTTCATGAGTTCTGGTGAAGTATTAAATAATAAATAATAACTTCTTTTAATATTGAAATAATTTGATCGGGAATGCAGTTTTTGCCTGAATTAAATCTCATTGATTTAGCATTATGCTTAATAATAGATACTACAGACAATGTATTACAGATGTGGGTATATTATCATATGTATTATGTACACACGGTATACTTATTACAATTTTTAAATTCAAGCTTACCATTTATTTGTCCTTTTGCTTAACTTAAAATACTACTGAATCCTGATGAGTCACATATTGTAGTTCATTCTATATTTAGCCACATTTGTACCACTAATTAAAACATCATAAATGTATTGCATAATGCGCTTATTTCCCGTAATAACCACGTTTTACGTCACTTTTACCGAAACATGCAAACAACTTACTCTCATATTTTTGTCTATTTCTACGGACCCGTCTCAGTACATTAGAAACAACATAAGTCTACTAATTGCTACTAATCGTAAAACACGTTTACGTCTACATTCGTCTGATGCGATAGTCCAATACTGACCGAGATCTTATCTTTCTAACAAAAAACATCTTTGCAGATAAAAACTGTTTCTGCTCAACTACATGTAAACAGCCGTTGGGTAAAAACGAGCTGTGTATTTTATATTTAATTTTAGATTGCTGTTGTACTACATAAATAAAACAATGGAGAACAAATAAAATAATACCTTTACCTGTTATATGTATATTGTACGTAAGTAGGTATGTATGGTATACATAATTTTTCTACGTAGATTATTGTAATAAATACATAATTAATTATTATTAGACACGCACATAAAAAACGTTTTAAGAACAAAAATTAATTATTTACTTTCACCACAAATCAAGTACTTTATACAACACTATTTCAATATTTATACAACTAAAAAAGTAGTTTTAAGTTGAACGTCCTTCATTAAATTATATAATTTGGCAGTTTACATGTTAATAAAAAACCTTTACTCTAGAACTGATTATTTATTTGAATAAACTAATATTATTGGGGATGATTTAGCAACTGACACGTTTATACGTAATAGAATGTTTTGAAGCCTTGATTAGGACCCGAAACGGTGTTATTTAAACCATCTTTATTTTCGAAAAAAAAAATTAAATAAAACTTACTGTTTAAAGTATCTATTTGGAAAGTCTATTTACACTCCCAAAGTCAAGGCTTATGAAATTCTGCAATACCTCTACAAATAACCATTCACTCAATAAAATTTAAATAACGTAAGTACAGATCTGACCAGACTACCACACCATAAATGGAAGCAAAATTCTCAGTCTCAGCACAAGAAACAGCACGAGTAGCAGAAATCTACTGAGGATGCCAGCAGTCGAGACTGGCGAAACGTTTAGTAAAGGAGGAAGACAGGATCACGGCAAACAACCCGGAAAATACCTGGTTACCATACAAAATTGAAACATTTATAGAAAGGTAGATCACTTTTTGAAGCTGATCAGTTAGACAGATACTATTACATCAAAAGTTGCTTAGTTTTATGTAAATTATATTGTAGTTACAATTTCTTTTATTAAAATTATTCTATTATTAACTCCTTTTAATTACAAATTCAAATTCACTCTAACGTTACTTTCACATTACCTACAACTAGATAATATCTAGTAGTAGTTGCCATATTTCCATATCAGCCAAAAATGTACCAAACGTTGTTATATTATAGTCAAAACCAACGAGGTTGAAGATGTTAATTAGGAATTCATTTTAAGAACGTAGGGGTTCGCATTTTATTCAATGCATGCGTTAAGTTGCAATACAGACCAACACGTGCTTGTAATGGATATAATTACCCCTTCATGTGTAAAGATTGTAACACGCTGGCCATAATTGGGGGTTACGTTACCATGAGAAGTTTGGTGCAGCTGTATCGGATGTGCAAAATTATACATATTAGTTTATCATCTATGAAAGAAACTAGTAAAAGCTTATATAATTAATATTAACATATCGTAATCAGTTGTGAGAAACAAGTAATTCGAGTTTTAGATCGTATGATTATCTATTTCTTGTCATTTATTTTGACTCATGTCATGATGATGATTTTCATTTAAGAGAGATTATTAAACATTGAAAATAGCCTCGTAAAATCTATCAAACTATTGTTTAAATTTTTTAAAGTGGTGGTTTAGGCAATCAAACGACCACCAAGTCCTTGTCAACATCTATCTTAAATTGTCTGTTTAGGCACCATTAAAACTTTGGTCTTCTGTGAAGGGACCAATTTTAGTCCTTTATGATTTAAGGAGGACTTCAACAAATAACAAAAATTGTCATTATGTAAGGAACGGACTGTTCTATTTTTGAGGACCGCTATCAGTCAAAGCTAATGAATCTTAGCTACCAAAAAAAGATACTTAATAGCTTGAGGTTTAGAGAAGTGTAAATACAAAACGTGTCTCTTTTTAGTGATTCCATAATTTTAGACCTAAATAAGAGCTTGACATCTTTACTGCTTCAGACGCCACATTACTTAATTTAGACTATAGGTCATTTTTGTTTAATTACTTTTTTACTTCAGATTATCTCCTTCATCACCTGTGTGATTTCAAAATTGGATTTATTTAACGGACTTTCCGTCCATTCCACCGATGAACTAAAATTAATTTTAGTCCAAGACATCAATAATTAAACATGGCAACAGAAATAAAAAGAAGATTTAGAATCACACTAATATTATAAAGGCGAAAGTTTGTGAGTGTGTATGTTTGTTACTTCTTCACGTCTAAACTGCTGGAGTGATTTTAATAAAATTTGTTATGGAGTTAGCTGACACCCTGGATTAACACAAAGGCTACGTTTTACTGCGGGAAAATATCTTATTCCCATGGGGAAAATCGATGAAAATGAATTCGCGGAATATTATAAATGCGAAAGTAACTCTGTCTGTATGCTACACAATCTCGCCTAAAATTTACTGAACCGATTTAAATAAAATTTGGTACCGAGATAGTCTAGAGCCTGAGAAAGGACATAGGCTCTTTTTAATACGAAAAAAGGGTTGTAAGGGGTTGAAATGGGAAAGTTTGCGCGGAAATTCCGTAATTTTTAATGGTAGAAGCTTGAAACTTAATGTTTGTAAAAATTTTACCCTAAAGGGGGCAAAAATATGGTTTGAAAGTTTTTGTGTAATGACGTCGGCGAAAAGGCTTACGGCCCAGAAAATAAAAATATAGAAGAAAAAAAACTTAAATGTTGCCGAAATACTATTTCACGCGGACGAAGTCGCGGGCATAGCTAATAGTTAATGATAAATGTTAGCCTTTCTCAAAATGATTTCACTTACAATTACAAAATATTCAAACAAAATGACGGTCTACTTATGGGCTCCGCCATTTCCCATTTTAATGCGGACTATTTTTTAAATAATTGGGAATTAAAATTATTTCAGTCAAGGAACGCCCTTCTTAAATACTTTCACCGATGGATCAGATATGTAGACGATGTGCTATGTATTTGGACAGGTACCGATAGACAAATTAGTCAATTTGTAAATCATTTAAATGAACAAACCAAAAAATTCAGTTCACGGTAGAGGTGGGCGGAAAAAACTTGTTTCATATATTTAGCTTTATCTATTAACGATATACAAAGAATAGATTTTTACTATTTATACTAAAGACAAGCTATACTGATGGTTTCATATCAATAAGTTCTAACCATCCTTACAAAATAAAATTATCTGCTTTTTATTCAATGTGTGTGATTAATGTAAAAAATAAAGACAAAAGATTTTTATGGTATTTGATTTAATACAAACTCTCATACTAAAAATTGACACAGCCTGCGATGTATTTCATAAGAATTCTCCACATTTGACCCTTTTACAATGGGTTTCATGTCGAACAATTCACAGCAACGTTCCCGTCTGCTTGCAAAACACCACGTTGCAAACCACTCTATAGAAATAACAACGAGCAAGAGCCCGGCGGCGTGGACGAAGTCAGTACCGACGTCGATGGAGACGTCGACCGAATACGACGCCGATGTTGGCGCGCTAACGACCCCCGGATGTATTTCGACTATTGATAAACAAACAGTATCGCTTGGGGCGAAATTAAATGCGCGCCTTGTACCGCAAAGTTACAAAAACTACGCTGAACATCGTCGCTGTTCCTACACAATGTAGTAGCTACAATAAGAACATCTTCTGTACAGAACAAGTGGAGGCCCAGCCAGTGCCACGCTCCTTCAAAAGGCTCTCATTAATGCGTCGCCCCAAGCACAAACGGCTTGAACGCTTACATTTTGCTGCTGCCTCTACTCCTCAATCTGTGTGCTGTACAAGAGTTGTAGTTTTCCCTCAATCAGTGGCGTTCCTTTAGGTAAAAACCAAAAACGAACAACACGCAACACATAATTTTCATGTTATGAATTTTTTTGAGACAGACGACGACTTTGAAGATGAAATACTGTTTTATTACAGTCAAGTAGAGCTACAAGAGCCAATGAAGCATCGATCTTGTGTTGTCTTGAAAACTAAGACAAAGTTAATTAAAAACTAGACGTTCGTATAATATTTAATTAGGCACATAATCAAGATGATCAGGTCAAGAAACTTAGCTTTTTAAAGCATCTTGCAGAAGATCTTCGTTATTTCATAAAAGACATCAACGATTTGCCAATGATTTTTTCAAATCGTGACTTACAGATCCAGGGACTCTGGGTAGTTGACAGAATTGTGACCCCCTTTTTGGGCGACGAACGTCGCTTATAATCTTTATTCAGGTACCTCCCTCAATTTGGACTTTCTCTGTCTCTTTAAATAAGCATTTTTATTAATATTATTTATATATGTCTTCGTGACCTATCTCCTCAATCTGTACAATTTAATTTTCTGTCCTAGCCAGGACTTTTTCAATAATGGGACCCTAGGTATCTGCCTAATTTACCTAGACACGAATTAGGCTTTAGGCTTTCTAAGAGGAACTCTTGAACGTTTTATTTGTTGATTTTACGTAAATAAATTTTTATGTTCAATGCAGTGTGATCTTAAACTATTTTTATAAAAAATAATATTTACTTTAGAAATTCAAGACGAGACGATATCACAATTTCTTCAGGTATCTACATAAAACTAAAAATGACTGAAAACAATATCAAGATATACATATATATACACAATATAGAATAATAATAATACAAGAGCAGAAAAAACTTCAAACGTTTGAAAGTTATTGTTTAAATGGTTTTTTGAAGTTATCTGCCATGGTTGTTTAAAAAATATTTTGAAGGTTTTTTCAATCCTACTACCTTGCCAATTACATGTAATTAAACAAATCATTGGTGTAATATAGAAGGAACACAGCACAGTAGTTTATACCAAAATAAGTTAATAATTAAACAGATTATACTCAAACTGTAGTGATAATTGTTTATATCCTTCGTCCATTTATCTAAATTGCACTGTGTTCTAAACTACACATTATGATTAAGAAGCTACAATTATTTTTTCTTATCCCTAATCGATAAGTTTGTAATATTGTTTCAATATAATTAATACCAATCTAACCCCTCATAAAAAATTATTATTATTATACAGAACTACCACAGCAGATTTACTGTCAATTGTATAAAATAAGAAGTGATAAAATTAAAAACGATTGCAAACTATAGCTAAAACATAAATTGAAACATTCTCTTACCTTTATAAAATCGTGATCGTAAATTCCAAAACTTTTAAAAAACTAACAATAAAGCATATGCTGGTTGGATATGTAAATTTATTACTACGCTAGGTACTGACCCAAAAAAAATGCGTAAAATAAGACGTAAGTAAATTATTATTTTCGGAGATGGGAGTTGTGGTCACATAAATTATTCTTTTTAAAATACCTATACCCTAGATATTCAAAACAAGGCGAGACCAATATTTCTTGATATAAATCCAAATATGAATGAAAGCAATATTAACATCAGATACCGACACTTATAAGAAAATCGAAGGAGTACTGTAGAATATTAACTGAATAAAACAAACAAATACCAAAATTCCAGAAAACATTTAGAAACTTAAAACGCGTTTCGACACCCAAGGTGTCATCCGCGGTTAAAGACAGTGTCTACGCGTTTTAGGTTTCTAAACGTTTTGTGAATTTTTTATGCTTGTTTGTTTTATTCAATCACATACATAATATAGAATAGGACCAGAATAACAAATTTTAATTCGATTCGATAAAAAGATTGTATTCCGATGTGTTAATGACAAAAAGTAATTACCCCAAGCTATGATTTCTAATAAATTCCCACTTTTATCTTTTATATTCTTTAAAATATTTTATTTTTACACTTCTCATGAGCAGAGTTGTTTAAAAACTATTCATAAAGTAACTATGTATGCAGTTTCAATTCTGCCCCGGCTACTTATAAATTAATTTAGTTAGATACAGTAGAACCTTGATAACTTAAACCTCGAGAACGTTAAAACCTCTATCTAATATATAAAATTCTCGTGTCACGGTGTTTGTAATTAAACTCCTCCGAAATGGCTCTACCGATTTTCGTGAAATTTTGTGTGCCTATCGGTTAGGTCTGCGAATCGGACAACATCTATTTTTCATCCTCCTAAATGTTAAGGGTGATCCACCCCTAAATTTTTTTTGTTTTTTAGACAAAATTTTTTGTTTTTATTTTTTTATGATACAGCATATAAAAATACATACAACCCTAAATTTTCACCCTTCTACCACGGAACCCTAATTTTTAATAGCGATATTAGTACTGTAATAATCATCAACTGTGGTCGATAACTGATCAATTATTATCAATGGATTAGTCATCCCCGCCAGGCGTCTACTGATGTCACTACTCACCCAGCAAACAGCACGGAATGGGAATCAGAATGAAGCAGATTTTTTTAGAATGTTACAGGGAGTTGAAATATGTTCTAAGAAGTAAAAGAATGTTTTATTATAACATTTCAGAATGATTTGGTAATGTTTAAGAATGTTCCAGAATCTTGAAGATCATTCCAGAATGTTTCAGAATGTTAAAAAAAGTTAGAAAATGTTTTGAATCATTATGGGATGTTCTGGATAGTTCTAAATTCGCGAATGTTCTAGAATGTTTTATCAAACGTGTAGTATATTCTTACCCGGGCAACGCCGGCAATTGCTGCAAGTAAATTCATAAAATTTTGTGTTACCTTCCCCTCGGAGTCCAAAACCTCTTTTACTTAAAATACGAACCCCCTATAACTTAAACGAATAATTTGGGCATCGCACCTCAGTAAGTAATAAAATTGATGTAGAAAGTGTGAATTGTTTGAAACGAAAACAAAAAATAATAACCCACTTTTTTATGTAGAATAAAATAAACTTGAATAAATGTACCTTTAACCCTAAATTAAAGTATGTATGTACATAATAACATTTCTAAGTTTCATTTGCGTTTAACCTAGCTCGTCTATCTCTATAATTCCTAAACAACGCTCATAAACGGACCTCTGTAAGTAAAAATAAAAACCAATAAAAACTCCTTAACTTAAACCCTTAGTAAGTAAAAACCTCAATAACTCAAATTATTTAACGTTTCCCTTGGTTTTTATCTTATCGAGGTTCTACTGTATTATATAATAAATTTCGAAGTGCGGTGTAATGCAAAGCTAACACAACACACAATTCAATACCTTAGTAAGTTACTTATTATTATCCAATCTAACATTCACCAGACTCAAACTTTAATGATAATTGTTAGGTATGTCCTTCAAATCATTTATCTAAATAGATACCTAACGGTGTATTCTATATTGCACATTATTATGATTAAGAAGCTACAATTACTTTTTCATTTTTAATTGATAAGTTTTTCAGATATTATGTATAGATACTGATCTAAATACTTATTTATTTATTTACTTTTTATTTATTTTTATTAACGGGGAAGCCCCATACATCAAAATTACAAAAAACTTATGGCGAGAGGCCTAAATAATTTATTTTTTCTTTATAATAGATTTTTATTCATTATTCGAATTTTAATCAAACTTGATAAATTTTTAATTCTATTCAAATTTAACATAAGTGGACCGAACCATTTATTATTCTTATTATATAAAATAAAGAAATTCTATCAATTATAAGCTCCTGTTCTCCCTGGCGACAAGTATGAGGTTGAAAATCGTATATACACATTATGACGTAGATTGCGTGATGGAACATAAGAATTAAATTGACTTAAGATTGCCGGGGCCTCAATTAAATTATTTAATATTTTTTAAACAAAAATTAGATTGGTTCTGTCTCAAGCTGATTTAAAATTAGATTTATTAAAGCGTTGATATAAAAGAGCTAGATCATGCTAAATTAAAGCTATTCTCATACCTGTTCTATACCCTGCAAATCTAAGGAATGTTCTATTTAAAGATTCAATTTTCTTAATTTCACCTTTTTTCTATATTGATAAAAAAATATTATTATCAAGAAATGAGCAGTGTTACTGACAATTTTATTAATAAGTAAGTTGTACAAGACGTATAAAAACGATTACAAACTCCAGTTGAAACATGGACATGAAACATTTACGTTCATAAAATCGTAAAAAACAAAAACATTTAAAAAATTCTATGACATATGGTAGGTACATTAATAATAAAGCATACGATGACCGAATGTGTAAATTTGCAACCAAACGCTGGGTACTGACCCCCAGAAAAATGCATAAAGTTATACACAATATTTACCTGAAATTCGAAAAAAATGTTGTATTATTAGTGACAGATGTTTAAAAGGGGAAGCTATTCATACAGTGATAAGTAGAAACAGATTGTTAATTGTAAAGAAAACAATACTCCATTCGTTGTCAATCGTATGACATTTTGCTAAAGATTATACCAACTAAACATTCAGGTACCTATTTGGTAGGTTGGTTTGGTAACATGTTCTAACATATGGAACAATTTTTTTTTTGCGAATAACACTTAGGCAAATATCACCTACACTTATACAAATATTTATTCAATATTTCAGAACATAATGGTTCATCGTCCATTATTTGGTTATTCCTAGAAACACCTTAAACATTATTTATGTTGAGATATATCCAGAATAAGACAATATTTATTTAGAATTTTTAATGTAGAAGTAAATGACTTTGTATTGTCCCAAAAATTGTTACACTTTTAAGGTAATTAAGAATAAATTATAAAGTACAGTTTTAAAGAATTGTCACCTTGATGACCCACATATAAACATAATTTTATTGTTATCTGCTGTTCTGAGGTACTAACTACTAAAACACGTTTTTGAACATAAGAAAGCAGCAACTTCCAAAATATTTCTAGAGTTCTTAAGGCGATGTACAAACAGATAAGATAAGATCATTAAACGAACGTCTTCATCTGTATAATGGATGGAAAAAAAATGTAATTACAATGTCTGACTCCTGTACGGGAGGTCTAAGGACCAATATCCTTGAAATGCAGTCAAGCTGTCGGGCAACATTTTAGAAATAAATTGACAATTAGTTCGGTTTGTGGAACAGTCATTTTTGCTTGTTATAACACACACTCGACGCTGCTTTCGTGTGCAGTTATTAATTTTAAACAGTTTCCTTTGGTAAATTGCCTAGAAAACGCGCAATTACATTAATTCAAAGAAAATGCCGCCATGCAATAATTATAAGTTACGTAGTTAAATACTAATATCTACTAAAAATCTACAAGTTGGCTCTATTTCAATTAACGTTAAAGCATCGATTTATGATACATTTCCTGTCCATCAACAACATCCTTGAAGTAAAAATGGATTTATTATTCTTGTAATAAAAGCAAACAAATGAAAACATTAAAATTTTAACCGTGTAATAAAAACAGGTTTCGATTTGTAATGGTTGTAATTGAACTACAGCTAAGACTTTAATAAGACAGGTTTTAAATGATTTTACACTTTTAGTTTGTCTAATTTCTGAGAAATTATATCTATTTTAGCAAATTAACTCACTTATACATATGTCATTTTATAATTATATCTACACGAAAGCTTCACATATATTTTTACTTTTAAGATGATAAGTAATTTCTTGGATAAAGTTATTGAGAGAAACATGACTTAACCAAACTCAAATAAACTTTACAAGAAAAATAGGCACCTACTTTTATTACATTCATTATAATCAGAAAATTACGATAAGAAACGACAACATGAAAGGACCGAATGTTTTCTTGATTTACATTTTATACAAATTCACTTTGCTTTAAAATTTCATGAAAACGTTCAATAAAAAGATATATTTTGATGAATACTTTTGAGATCAGTCAAAACTATATTTGAATAGAAAGTAGCCCTGCCATTGAAAACAATTTTTTGTAATATTTTGCAAGGCTATATCCATAAAGGAAATTGGTAAATTAAGAAAACAAAATGCACTTACCTGAAAAAGTGCTTTACTTTACAGCTATTTCTGTCTTTCTCGAATGTCCCAATCTTTAGGACAGCTTTTAAAAAATTACTGTTTATAGGGTTTGACTAGACTTCCAACAAGCATAAAAACAATAGTAGACTGATGATGTAAGTTACGAACAGACAATTTTTGAAGGCATTTCCCACTCTCCTTCAGGGCTTAAATTTGCAAATATATATTACTGGATATGCCCGCAACTTCGTTCGCGTGGAATAGTGACTTTTGGCAGCATTTAGAATTTTTTTCTTCTATATTTTTATTTTCTGGGCCGTAAGCCTTTTTGCCGACGTCATTACACAAAAACTTTCATTCCTTATTTTTGCCCTCTTTAGGATAAAATTTTTACAAACTTTAAATGTCGTATTTATATCTAATCAAAAGCCTAAAAAATAAGTTTCAAGCCTCTAGCTTTACATCTACTTATCTATCTCTGTAACAAATTTCCATTTAAATCGGTTCAGTAGTTTGGGCGTGATTGCGTAACACACAGACAGACAGAGTTACTTTCGCATTTATAATATTATACATAAATTTAGTTTAATTATAGTTTAAAATAGTTTATATAGCTTAGTATTCAACTACTTTTATTGATCCAAATAAACAAAACCACTTTAACTTTTTACACTTAATATTTTAATTTTCTGGGCCGTAAGCTTTTTGGACGACGTCATTACACAAAAACTTTCTTTGGCTAATTTTATCCCCTTTAAAATTTTTTCAAACATTGAATGTCGTATTTATTTATATCTAATCAAAAGCCTGAAAAATAAGTTTCAAGCTTCTATCTTTAAAAATTACGGAATTTCCGCACAAACTTTCCTATTTCAACCCCTTACAATTCTTTTTTCGCATTAAAAAGTAGCCTATGTCCTTTCTAATGCTCTAGACTATCTCTGTACCAAATTTCATTTTAATTGGTTCAGTAAATTTTAGACGAGATTGTGTAGCATACAGATAGAGTTACTTTCGCATTTATAATATTCCGCGAATTCATTTTCATCGATTTTCCCATGGGAATAAGATATTTTTCCGCAGTAAAACGTTACCTACGTGTTAATCCAGAGTGTCAGCTAACTCCATGCCAAATTTTATTAAAATCGCTCCAGCCGTTTAAACGTGAAGAAGTAACAAACATACACGCTTACAAACTTTCATCTTTATAATATTAGTATTTTATAGTACCCAAAATAGCCGAACTTTTGTATAAAATTACTCGTATATGCACGTTTTTAGAATTAGAAGTTGTTTCCGCTGTGTATTGATATTCCAAATTTTAAGGTTGAATTTTCAAAAAAGCTTTGTGTGTCAATTCTGTTACTGTATAACAAACCTCTGTGTAAAAAATTAACTTTCTAGTCTCAGCTACTTAGAATATGCATTCATATTAATTTTTCATCGTTTCAAAGCTTTTAGGGTTGGTATTTTGAAAAGTTATTTTATAGGAGATCAGACCGTGGTATAGAGAATTCTTCACGTTTCCTGAATCAGAGGTTTGTGGTGTGCCTTGTTGATCGGTACTTGAACTCCCTTTGACCTCTTTCAGGGCTTAATTTAAAAAAAATCTTTCTTATTTCTGCATTAAGAACATTTATCAAAAGTTGTAGTCTCTAGGCCCAGAGGTTTTGGCTGTAGGTACGCTGATTTATAAGTCAATTCAATTTATCGTCTTATTTACTTAGTTCCAAAAGAACTGACGCATTTAATTTTGATCCTTTTTAAAGGTCGTAGGTAATAGTTGATCTCACTGAAAACTGTTTTTCGATAAATTCTGAAAGCTGGTAATATATGAGGATACAGCAAAAAACTGCAATTCAAACAATTTAGAAATAAATCAATACCTAAGAAAAATGAATGTTCTTAAAAAAAGCGCCTTTCATACAGAGTGTACGTTCGTTTTATAATAAAAAACGTATTTTAGTACTTCCTTCTAGAAAGATTCCAACTCTTATTTTTTTGGAAGACAAAGGAATTGCCTACCAATAAAAGTATTTAAAATAAAAATTAGTCACAAATGACAAAACTTCAAAATTGCAACCAAATTTAGTTGTGTCACTTTTTTGGAACTGAGTCTATATAAAGATTATCATTGAGAACATTTAAACAAAGCAAATTAAAAAAAAATACCGGTCAAGTGGGAGTTAGGCTCGCGCACGGAGGGTTCCGTACAAACTTAATTTTTTGGCAATGTTGCTACAAATTTACGGTTTTCGCAATTTTTCCTTTATCTGTGCTATAAGACGTTGCTTCATACCAAATTTCAAGATTCTGAGTTCACGGGAAGTACCCTGTAGGTTTTGATTTGAAAATTTGCGGAAATTTGCGGCATAAACGGCTGTATCTTTTGATTGCGTCGGCTTATAAGTTTGATTTTTTCACAGATTCAAGGGACAATAGACCTGAGTATTTGGTATAAATTTTAGCTTGACACCTCCACGCGTTCCTGAGAAAAAGGGTCTTGAGAGACGGACGGACGGACGGACGGACAACGAAGTGATCCTATAAGGGTTCTGCTTTTTCCAACGAAATTGCTGCATATCTAAAGTAGTTTTAAATTGCAATCTCACAATATAAGTACCTACCCAACTATGCAATGTGAAGAGTTGTAATAATAAGTTATCTCTAAAATTACTGAATGGTCATTGGTCATATCTTTTCGTTAAGTCGTCCAAAGTACCTAATACAAGATAACGATACCTACATTTTTAAATACGTAGGTACCTACTTTTATACAGGTAAATTCTTACGTGTTATCTCACACAAGATAAATCTTTAATAGCTTAATAATCGTCAAAAAAGTGCATCAAATATTCCACCAGGTGTTAACGCATCACCTGTTTGTTTTCGCCGTTGAAATGTTAAAGTAACGCAGAATGAGAGTTTTGCATATTGCATTACACGACAACATCACGCTCGTCCTTTACCCCACGCAGACATCACGCAAAAATGTTTCGGCAGATTCTGTCAATTAGAGGTTACGTTACTGTTGACTGAAGCAGGTGAAATGGAACAATAATTATTTTAAATAACATTTGTTTGCTGAGAATTGGCGGAAATGTCGGTCATTTTTTGGTAAATTTATGACTTATTAAAAGTAAAACAGTGAAATAAGTACGAAACATTTAAAACATCTATACCCAAATAAGCTATTTAGCATGAAAATGTTGTTTGTATGAGTACTAAATGATAACATCATATATAATTACGAACATTTAAATACGAAAAGAAATGAGGAAATATTTGCAAATTTAAATAAACGTAATTCAATTTTAGAGATTAAAGCGGCTAACTGTTGAGGTCAGTTCATAAGTAGCCGTTCAATAAGCATTGAAATAAATGAAATGTTTATAATGCAGTAGAGGTAGTTCAGTATCTCATGAACCGCAAGCCTCTGTTGCACAGTGACAAAAACCACATAATTAAATTTTATCATTCAAAAACATTTGTCATTTTTACACAGAATAAAGTAGTCTGAATATAGCACATTTCGTGGCTCAGGAGATATAGTAATACCTCTAGAAAGATTTTCTAATTGTCAACTAATTGTTTTTCTCTTATATATTTTTTTTTGTTGTTGTCATTCCAGTGAATATTCACATAAAAAACATACACATAACAGAACGTCTACTGTACTTATTTAATTAAGTATATGATTAAAAACTCCTGTTTTAATTTTTTGTGTGAAAACACTGATTTCAGAACGAAGTTGCCACGTAGAAATACTTATTTGAAAAGTCTTCATTAAATGACAAATGTCATCTAATGAGGTTAATGACTAAATGCTAAAAACTTTTTATTTATTTCTCGCTCTAATGAAAATTGTTTGTTCTATTCCGAACATAAATAACAAAATTTCGCAGCTTTTTCCGAAAAAAAGTGAACCCACATCGTTTGAAACATGTTACGGAGAACTAGGTTGCATAGAAGTGACCCAGCAATGGTACCACGACGAATATCGACCCATCAACGTAGAACCCCTCAGTCGTTTTGTAATAAGGACGGAATTTTTATTGTACACACTACCGAACGGTGTTCAAAAAGACAGGCATCATTTAGAGTATGAGACAATTTCGTTCAAAGGTGAATCGTTGGAAAAATCAAGATTTGATGGAAAATCCGACATCATCATCTTAATACATGACTTTACCAGCAACGGTTTTACAGGTTGGATCAAACACATTTCCGCATCAATTCTTAGTGACCATAAAAAAAATATTATAGCAGTTGATTGGCAAAGTGGTGCAGAACCGCCTTATGAGCAAGCAGTTGCTAATGCTCGAGTTGTGGCTCTAGAAATTCTGGCTCTCTTACAAAGCATTAGATCTAAATTTGGAATGGGTGGAGAAAAGATCCATATAATAGGCCACGGTGTAGGTGCTCACATAGCAGGATATGTGGGGGAAAGTGAAAAACGAATTAAAAAAATTACAGGCCTTGATCCCTCCGGTCCATATTTTGAAGGAATGCCAAACTTTGTCAGATTAGATCCTTCCGATGCGACATACGTTGAGGTGATTCACACAGACTACTACAGTACAGATAGTCAAGGAACTTGTGATCATTTAGGGCATAAGGACTTTTTTGTAAATGGGCCCCATAGACAGCCCGGTTGCAATGATTCAAGTTCAAATTTGGATCTTGTAGCTGTTGAGAGAAAAAATCTAAAACAAGGCCAAATCCTAGCAGGTTGCAGCCACAAACGTTCTTTTAAGTATTACATTGAAAGTATAGAACTTACAAACTGTAGATTCCTAGGATTTAGTTGTGAAGATTTCAATACATTTACTGAGGGATCATGCTCTGGAGAAAGCACTAGTATTTTTAGTTTGGACATTTACGAAACTAATGCAAAAGTTCAGGACAAAGGACTTTATTTGCTTACTAATGGAATAAGTCCTTACTGCGTCATCCCGTATAAACTCGTGATGAAACTCAGCAACTTTACGCACGCCAGTGAACATCTAGTAGGATATGTTGAAGTCCTCTTTAAAGGAAATAACGTAGATGTTGTAAATGGTTCGTCTTATTTACATGGAACACCTCAAACTTTTTCAAAAGGAGAGAAGAAAGAGTTACTGGTTTATAGTGATCCTCCACAAATTAGCTTGTTTAAAGAAGTCCAAATAAAATGGGTGAAAGCAGGTATCAAAATGTGTCCTGAAGTGGTTTGTCAAAGTTCCTTATTCGTTGAAAATATTCGGGTTACACAACTGCCAATTACATCCGAAAATTGGGCTAAGCTTTGTCCTGATTCAGGAGATACCGAGCTCAAGGATAATTATTATCACACTTTCAAACCATGCGAAGAAATGAACGAGAAGAGATCTTATATTGAAGAAGATGTTTATGAGGATTTTGAACATGAGACAACAAAAACAGTATTAACCAGAGAGCAAGAAAATGATGAAGAGATGTCGGCTACAGAAGAAAACACTGAAGCATCAGAAATGGAGGATCAGGAAGAATGATATGAATAATTAAATAAATAAGATGGTGTCAAAATGTACCTATGTATATAAGTGAATATATTTTACATATATCTAAGTGAAATGTTGAAATAATAATAATTACCAAGTAAATAAGGTTAGGTTTTCAGTGTATGTTTGATAAATTATTAATTTAATCTCTGGTAATTCCTAGAAGTAGACGATGATGTACTTATTAACTTCAAGAGAAATATACATGATAAAATCAATCTAAGATTGCATGCATCGGTTATGGCAGGAAAAGATAACAGGAACATAGGGAGCGAGGGTTGTGGTAGTTATATCTTTCCTTTTGTGTCTTTAGATATCCTGTCCTATAGTAGGTGCACCTTATTAAAATTTAAGATTGCACGAGGTTATAATTGTAAACTGTATCAATTAATCACCAACTTTGAAGTCAAATTTCATTTCAATTTCTACAAAGCATTGTTAAATAATAGTGCAAAACTATATAGATAAAACTAAATCATGAAAATAAATATTTTATATTACTTTTAAAATGATAATTAATAGTTGGTAAATACATTTAATACACGAAAAGAACATTTTTTATCAAAGTCATCGGATATTTATGGGAAAGAGACTTGCAAAAAGAACGAATTCCAGATAGTACATAAATCTTTAAACAAAATGTAAGACTATTCAGGAACGCATCGACAATGACGTATTTCTGAAATAGATTCCGTTACGCAACACATAATTCACATACTTTTGTTGGTTATCCATCCTTTTCTTCTTTATATAAACGAGATCGTTGGGAACAGAAATTTGTTCCAGCCAATATACATTATTTTATACACATATATTTTTTAATTTTATGGGCTATATCGTATAAATATTAGCCTGTATTATTTTGGCGCTTACGATAAAGCTTCGGTGAGTAGATTTGTCGACACAGCATGTCGAACAAATGACTGCACCAAAGTTGATCAAACTACGCCCGAGGGTGGGTTGAAAGTTCGTGTTCATGGGAGGTTTGGGATTGCTAAATTTAACAGGCAAGGCGACCGCTTCCTTAAAAAATCAATGACTTCCGGAGTTGAAATTCATCAGTTCGATTTTTTCGACTAAAATTCTGTAAAAGAGCTATTTTAAGCAATATATATTTCTAACAAGATGGGCTGGTCCTTTAGTTGCGCTCTAAATATGTACTCATTGTCATTAGATACTGAAAAAATATACAGAATGGGACATTTAAGCATTCAGAGCCGTCATTTGTATCTTCAACAGTACCTTGCTACATCATTGTTAAAAAGGGACTATTTAGAGCTGGGAACCCCCCTAATCAAGGAAGCTTCAAGACCTGTGCCCTAAGCCCTAACTAGAAAGTCTGTAGTTCATCCTCTTTGTACATTCAAACCCCAACTGTACAGAACAAAATCCAAAGAGTTGCAATCACCAGTTAAGTACATCAAAAGGTAAAGTGAGAGGGTTTCAAGCACTTTAAGATAGTTTCAAGAGTTTTGGAGGAGCTTGAAGCTTTTTGAAATCCAAGTCACAAAGTCTTTTTAGAAAGCAAGTATTTTTTTACAAAATGTTTTAAAATTCTAAATCTAGAATGGGATTTATTTTGAAGCCTTTTCAAATACAAATTTCTTTTTCTAGAAATTTAATAACTTCTATTATCATTTTTTTTAGCTTTTCAAGCTTTTGGCTGCTACTATCTACGTCCATCCTCAAGTACAGCTCACAATTAGAGGTATTTCAATATCTCAGGAGCACTGACCTTCGGGTGAGCAAGGACGAAACTCCGTGTACCTTTAGCTAAATGCCTCTCATCGTTCTCGCGCGCTTTAGGGCTCATGAGGGTTTATAATTTCTCTAGGATCAGCCTTAATCAAAGAGTTTCAATAATTTCTATATCCTAACACCAAAGCCTTGAGTTAATGTACACTGAAACCCAAACTAGGTATATCAATATGTCAAAATCGAAGAATTTTGAATTATCAATTATGTACCCCCTACATTAAAAAGTAACGTGAGGAGATTTCAAGCACTGTAAAAAGGTTCAATAATTTGAACTAGCCTTGAGGTCATTGAAAGAGCTTGAGGCTCTTTGAAATCTAAGTTACGAAGCACTTTTGTAAATAACGTAATCTGTTTGCGAAGCTCAATTACTTGTTACCAAGAGGTTCAAAGTCTATATATAATATATTTTTGTAAGCAATTTTCAAGCATAAAGTACTAAATTTTTGCCCAGCTCTGGGATTGTCTTGTCAAAATTTTTTTAAGGATCAGTTAATTTCTATTATTTTTTATTAATTTCCATGAATTTCTTTTATTGCTATTTATAATTAAATGCAGTTCAGAATCTGACTGATACTGATCTTGGACTGCGCAGAGACATAGTTCCATTTGCCTTTAACAAAATACTTAGACACAGTGGCGGTTTTACTGTAGGTGCATTTGTTCAGTGAACCCCCTTAAAAATTGAACTAGTTACACCATATAATTTTATCCTTTTAATATTTATTATATTATTGATGATTAACGTATAATATACATTTCTTTTACCATTTCATAGTTACAAAACAACAACCCGTAACCCATAGAAAATATTTAAATTTTTGTTGTGTCGCTGACGACTTCACCTAACTTTTTTGGTTCAAGTTTTATTCTGAACATATCACGAGAGCGATACTCCGTTTGATGTCCATGCGTTAGAGAGAGAGGCGTCGGACGCGTGAAATGGAAGATAATATACACTCAACATACAGCGTTTAGATGCACTGCACGAGAAGGCGAAATCAGCCGGAAAATGTGCTACGTCGGCACGGGTACCCGACAATCTGCCAGGGTTTTGCAACTTCGGTTAGCCGCCACCTGTTGAAAATGTCCAGTACGAGTCATTTTTAAAGGCTCCGTAAGCTAATGTTGGTAGGAACCGATAGTAAAAAAAATTATGTGCAGAAGCATGTTCAGATTTCAGAGTTCAAAGTCCACTAATTGTAAATGACGCACAATTTATTGCACAATAGGTGTTAATTAAAATATTACGTAAATGATGGAGTCGTGTTTGGTAAAATATATTAAAGAAAATTCAAATAATATTCAAAATCGTTTCGAAATAAAGAAAAGGGGTCCACCTCGCCCAAAACTACAGCTGATACAAGAGTGTACTTTAAAAGATAAAAAGTTCAAACGTGTGTTTAATTTAAAGTAGAACAGTATAAAAAAACTTTGTGGTTGTGTGGGTGTAATAATTTAAACGCATTATTTTGCTTTCCGTGCCTGATTTTTGCCGGTAATCCTAATGAAAGTGTTGAGTGGACAAAGACAAGGGTTACGGATTTGTCACATTTGTCAGCAAAACATAGACGAATGGATTTCCTGTATAAGTAAACGTAAGGTTTTTATTTATTGTGTTATTAAATGCCATAAGTATTTGGTTCTCCTTAAAATATTAAAAATCTTCGCCTGCGGCGCATTTACAACATCGTGAAATACGCTTCGTGTTCTGATATTACCTACATGTTATTAACTTTGTGAACCCCCTTCGTATTTGACCACGAGCCGCCACTGCTTAGACATGAGCTTCGCCTACCTTCACCTCAGGGCTCAAGAAATTTTGAAGTTTCTTTAATACCAGCCTTACACACAAAAACAAAATAAAGATTGCAACAATTCTAAGCACGTTTTTAATAACCTAATCAGAATCACTATGGACATTTTACTGCAACAAAAAAATAAATAAAAAATCATCAGATAAAAAAACCAGTAATAACTAATGGAATATGAAAGAGAATCGCAGAAACATGCATTTCAGTTCGTGTTGCCTATATTTTATTTATTCTTTCAAATAGCACAAAGTAGTCGGCACCACCACAGGCGCTAGATAGCATCAAAGTTTGCCGAGCTTGCATGGTGTTTTTACTCGTTACGATCGCTGATCGTTATAATGAAACGTATGATTTTGGTTTAGTTAGTGTTAGTGCTAGCCACCTTGCTCGTTGTCATTAGTTGAATATGTATTGTGTGTAAGTACACCATACAACTACCCGTATAATTACTATACACGTTGTTCTTCTACGTTGTTATTGTGGCACACATGTAAATATTTGTGTTCTTGGAACTGGTCACAAAAACCATTCATTGTTCTGCATGCAATTGCATTTGTTCTGGTGGTAATTTACTCCACTGAAAACTTTTCGTTTCCATTAACCAAGTAACTATGTAAGTATATAAAAAGGTGCTCGTAATTAAATGAGGAGGGAGTTCTGCATTGACTGCAGCTCAATTGTCTGCTTTAATTTGCTAACAAATAAAGACGAAAGGAGAAGATGGGAGAGAAGTTAAAAATTCATATCAATTTTTTTTATAGCTCTGGGATATCTATACACAAAATGGCCCAGACGTACAGTGACAGAATTGAGAAATTGTCTCTTATAAACTACAAGAAAACTGCTAATCCCCTTAGCTTCGATCTGTACATCCATCCATCTGTATGTTTGCAGGAATATCACAGCCCTTCAGTCCTTTTATTTGAATATATCTTAAGATGAAATTTAGTATACAAACGAAACAAAAAAAAAAAGAGAGAAGTGTTTTTTGTAAATAAGTATTTTAAAAATGCATTGTAACAAAAAATACGACACTTTATATACGTAGAGTGATATTTATATGCTTTTTCAATGGACAGTACATTATTTTTAAACACTGTCTCAATAATCTTCAAAGGTTCGTTAATTTCAACAAAACATACTTTTTTAAATAAACATTAAATTCTGATTTCCATAAGTTCTCAAAATCTCGCTCATTGATAGAATTTAAAACGTGATGAAATTCAATTATGTTGTATGACCTGTCGAAGAACCTGAGACATACATTGATATGTAAGTATGGAAAAACCTAATCGTTGTAGGAATTTTGAGCTGCTGAAAAAAAAACCGAATGCAACAAAAAAAATAAAGCTTTATATTCTACGAGACACAATTACGAATATTGTAACAGAAGGCAGGACGATGTCACGGATTAACGGGTGTCATTCGGTTCAGAAGTTAATCCAAGCAGAAAAGTGTCAGAAGCATTCATGTCGTATGGAGGGCGGTTAGTACTCGAATCAGCTTTACACAAAATGCTTTATTCCTTATAAAAGAAACACCTTTCACACAAATAAATATCTAAAAGCCACGTTTCTGATGTCCCAGACGAGATAATATCCATTCTAGGGCTTCGATTTGAAGCACATAATATTATATTATCGACCTCTGTAACAAAGTTCATTCAGGAAATAATTGAATATCCAATACAAAATTATGTACGTACAATTACTACTCCTATAAATAATACAATAAATTAGAAATAAATATTTATTTTGAAACCTGTTATTACTGTCAAACTCAGTTATTATAAAGCACTAACCTCTTTTCGTTCTACAGGAGCTATTTTGTGACCTAAAAACTGTTTAACAGACAATCAAAGGTTAATAAAGGCTTCAGAATGAAAACTATTTTTATAATGCTACCATGCACAAAAGAAAAATTAAAAATAACTTTATTATAATAAATCAAGCAGAATTTCTATTATAAATGATCAATTTTATTTGGCGAAGGTTTTATTTCTCTTTCTTGTTCGAACAATAAAAAAATTATGAAATGACCTCTCTAATACCTACAGGTTCACTATTTCATATAACCACACTTGTAAAGAATTTTAATAAAAGTATACAGGGTTTTTCAAGTTGATGGGCTATTAGAAGTATATGAATTAGTAGAAGGAATTCATTTCTGAAACTTGGGCTGATTTGGTTATTGTTAATGCCGCTTCTTTTAAAAATATTTTCAAGTTCGATTTACATCCGATTATACCGGAAGTCGATACCAACTTTGTTATTTTAAATGGAATGGTATATTTTTTACGCTGAATTCGAATAAAACGTGTAATTCTAAGGTAAGTTTGATAACCAACTTGTACACCTATGATGATCGATAAGTAATAATTCAAAATTATTCCAAAATTTTCAAATAAAATAGGAATTATCCATATAGATCGAAAGAGAATAAAAATGGAATCGATTGAAAAAATAAAAAATAGTGGGTGCCATCTGAAAAAACGAGGTAATTCGTGTTTGAAGTTTTTCAATTTTAGAATTTTATTTTGAACGCCCTGTATAAATTATTTAATTCAATTTTGTCAAGGCGTTAGCACTAATATTCAGCTATTACTAGTAAAAATTTCAACACTCTAAGTCGTATTTTGTGGAAGTTATGATTTTTTATAGTTTGGGTTGCGGTAGCGATTTTTTTTCTATAAGTTAAAATAACTCAGAAACCGATCATCATAGGTGTACAAGTTGGTTATCAAACTTACCTTAGAATTACACGTTTTATTCGAATTCAGCGTAAAAAATATACCATTCCATTTAAATAACAAAGTTGGTATCGACTTCCGGTATAACCGGATGTAAATCGAACTTGAAAATATTTTTAAAAGAAGCGGCATAAACAATAACCAAATGAGCCCAAGTTTCAGAATTGAATTCCTTCTACTAATTCATATACTTCTAATAGCCCATCAACTTGAAAAACCCTGTATACCCAACTCAAAATGTTTTGGGTATTCGTAAATGTACCTATTTGAAATACTCTTTTAAGAAGCTACACACTTATTTAATATCTATTACCTATAAATTTGAAAAAAATGTTAACATCATAATAACAATTACTGAATATTTTTAAACAATAAAAACATTCTCATCCTGAATTCCTCTGATTCGTTACTGATTATCGAAATAAGGGAAATATATAGATATTGAGGTAAACACCCTTGCTTGCACGAAGAAAAATAATCATGATTTTATTACTTGATTAGTCAAGCAAAATTTTTCTAGTAAATAATACTAGAATTCTCATAAAATGTACTTGATGGTATAAAACAATTTTTCATTCTTTCTAATAATTAGTATCTATTAGAATAATCAAGCTAAATAAGTATAGACTTTTTTTCTCTACCTCTCGATTATTTTATCGTGTCGTAAAGAAAAAAATACTAGAATGAGAATAGTTTAATAAAATTAGTCATAAGAACTGTAAAAAATGTTTTCTAATCAAGTCAATTTTACTAGAATTCAGTCTCAACACCGAACGTAGATTGACTAGACATTTCTAGTAAAATCTCCTTGAGCGTCTGGTCGTCCATATAATTGACAGATTTTTTAGTCATGTTTGCTAGAATTGAAGCAATATCTTCATGATTGTTTTCTCCGTGCACCAACACTATTTTTATGAGTACTTGTATTAAAATAATTCTTAATAACTTCACTTACCTGTGTGTAACTTTATATCTCATAGTACAGTTTTATATATAAATTAAAATTAAAAAGAAACAACATAACAAATGGGCCTCACATGCGCCACGATATGCGTGTTTTATTCTGAAGATAAAAAAATATAGTATCATTATAAATTACAGAAAATACACTTTAGTTCAGTTTAATTGACAAATTTTTGTAAGAAACGCTACTTCCGTATCCAAATCTGTTTTACGGTCCCCCAAAGGGCAATTTTCTTTCCTATCATTCCTGGTACCACTATGCAAGGACACACGGAAACCCCTAAAGCATCACCCAGTGGAATGATTTGTGGTCCATTTTCCAAACACGTATTCTTTATCAGCAGTAGTTTATTCACTTTTTATTTAATTATTGTTCAACTAAATAACTATTGCACTTAAGTTTTAACTTTTTTTTTTTGTTGTTATCACTATCTGCATTTGTTATCGATGTTTAATGGTAAATAACTTGCATTAATGTTTTTCAAAATTTGGATATCTATTGGGTTTTGCAAACCAAGACGAACTGTAAGTTTTTGAACACAGCCTGGCCATTTGAAGACCAAAAAGTCCTGCGTAATTAGTCACCGGAAACGCCCTCGCTGTTTTTTACCGAAATACGGAGTAAATGTTTTTCACTCTGAAACCGCAAAGAAATGCAATAAAATAAAATTAGATGAAATAATGAAGTCTATTAATAGACAGAAATAGTTAGTAGTAGGTAAAATTGGTGCGTAGTGGTGGGAAGAAGCCTCTCACTGCACCGTGCTGACTCTGACCTAATCTAATCTTTTATCCACAATGGACGTGGTCAATTATCCGATTTGGCAGACGAAAATAAGTGATAAAAAACTGATGGACGTTTTGTCGTAGAGGCAGATGGAGATCAAGGAAATCGTTAAACGTAGAATCGTTATTTGTTCTAAATTGATCCGTTTCCTGCCATTTCGAACCACAATTAGGTGCTTAACATTTATGTATATGCGCAGTCAATTGTGATTTTACGTTTTTAGAAATTGTAACGAAGAATAATAATTGAACGTTCAAAATCCGAACAAATATTTACATTTACCTAAAAAGGATTTGAAAGAATTTCTAATGAAAAAAATATAATCACTAAAAGTTTATGTTAGACTTTATCGTTAATCGGCATTGTTTTTAAAAACAAAAATGGAAAATTAATCCATCGCCGTGATCGCGATGTAGATTTTATTAACATTTCTTCCAGTAACATGAATATTTTAAAAATAGGAAAATTTCTGATAAACTATACTGACACGATGATACGTACTGCATTTTTCATACTAGATTTTTAAGATACCCTGTAGGTATTTATTTTGACAGTGTTTGAAATCTAAAAAATATTTGCAAATACGCAGATTATTTCGCTTTCGACTAATAAGCAATATTAGACAGGCATCAGTCAGTTCTATTTTGAAAACTGATTTGTAAAGAAAACAACATTTAAAAGATCGTTAAGGATATACTTTGCAATGACAGACAGAGATTTGATGAAATTCCAAGCAGATTACTAATCGGCCAGCTGTGTAGGATTTCGGAGTTTACGATAAACATAAACCGTGTAACTCGGCCGATTTTAAATAAATACGCTTTCCGAAAAGCTGTCTATAAATAATATATTACAATCATAAACTTATAATAACTGCGGAGGCAGAAAGTAATAACGCCTTTTAAGTAGGTATGCAAGGAACGATTTTCCAAATGATTTGGGGCGTCAGATCTAAATCGAATTGTTGTGTTTGTGAAGATGAGAAATTGTGACAATATTTATACAAATGTCATATTAAGTTTAAGCACTTACCAAATATAGATGAAAAACCAAGAATCTACATGTCAACAATTTAGAAGACCCTCAAATTGAGAACACTAAACTAAAGACTTTAGTTAATCGAAAATGACTGTTTTTGTCCAAGACTTGCCACTGTGAGGCCAAAACTGAGACCAATAGCAAGTTCAAGATTAAGACCAAAGTCAATATCAAGAAGACAAACAAGACCAAGACAAAGGTCAAGACTACAATCAAGACCAAGATCAAGAACAACATCTAAACCAACATTATCATTAAGAGCAAAATCAATAGCAAGATCAACACCAAGATTCAAGGTCTGGGCCAATACTAAGATCATGACTAAGACCAAGATAAGGATCAAGTATAGATATACTTGCAAGAGTAAACAAACAATAGTATTATCTATCATTACCGAAATATAATTTATTTATATTGTGAAATGTTTGGAGTGTTCAGAAAAGAAGTCTAAATTTATATTTAATGCTTTGAACAAAGCACATATGTTATAATTTATGTTTTTCCTCAACTGCTGCGATAGGTCCTTCTAAAATAAAAGTTACTCTCACAGTACAGTCGAAAGCAAAACTAAAACCAATTATAAATCTGGTAGACCTAACATAGATAAGACCATAATAGTCTTGTAGTCCAGTCAAAATAGACAAAAAAAAAGGCACAACTTAGGAAAAATTCGCATAGAGCTGAAAATTGGCAGAGGCGTTAAATACATTATTATAAATTATAATAAAATGTCAAAAGTCCCCTTCGATCCTACTTCTGCAAAAACTTTTATCTAAGGTCAAAGTGCAAAATTAAGCTTTTTTTCCATTTTTCTCGAAAACGATCAATTTTATCGTGAAAATAGATCAGACAAAAGTTGTAGATCATAAAATTCTCTACAAAAATGATTCAGACACTTTTTCTCGTACGACTCACCAATCGTGAGATAACGCGGTTTCAACAATTACAAAATTCATATTTTACATAATATTGTTACGAGTACTTGCCAATTAAGTTGGTGTGAGCATAATTAACGAACATCTTCCCTGAATACATAAGGAATATTCCCGGCTTTCCTGACACATCTAGAAAACACCAGCAACGATCAGTGGGAAAACAATTGAATTACTAGACGGCTGTAGAATTCCCTAGAAAGAGGCTGAAAAGACTATAAAAGGCGGAGACGGCACACACCGAGTTAGTTGACAGTGAACAGCTGATGTTTGGAAGCGAAGCGATCGATAGGCGAACAACAGGCAATAGATAGATAGTGTCTACATTATAGCGAGTGTTCACAGTGGAGGCGAGCGGGATAAGAGACTTTTTAGTGAAATAAATTGTGTAGACTTCTTTATAACTGTAGTGTAGTCAAATTAACTTTAGTAATTAAATAAATTCGTTGTTTTGTTTTGTTAATTGTGTTTTCCGTGACTAAACACGTCACAATATGCACACATTTCCGCACCACCTATGAGGTGGTGGCGTATTTTTTTTAACGTGGATTCTCCAGTAGGTATACTCCACGATCTATTGTAATAAAAAAAGTTTGATCAAATCGTATCCTATTGATTGAAAGTATAGTAATATTGCTAATGCTCAAAGTGGAATAGGTTGTTTTCTTCTAAATGTTATTATAATAGATAATTGTCTAATTCTACTACGACAATTATTTCTTTATCTTCATTTTCTTCTTAAGAGGAATGGATGCATCAATTGTCTCTTCATTAACATCATAAATATTTTCATCTGTTGTTTTTCATTCAATATTGGAGCAAATCTGACCCTGACAATTGATGCATACTGGCGAACAAAATATTCCCACTTTTTGACAGCCACAATTCTTACTACAATCCGTCTTGCAGTTACAAAAAACAGTATTGAGCAGTTTTTCTGGAGCAGGCGGGAGTAGAGTTTGAATTGGCTCCAAATAATTATTTGTTAATTTCCAACCCCATTCTTCTGGGTCCAGCTCATTGCCTAACCACACTTGCCACAAGGTTACCGATGAAGATAATTAGGGACTGACAGTATAGTCTTTTATTTTAAAATACTCATTCGGTTTGTACAAGTTTTATTGTGTAAGTAACACAAACCAATAGTTTCTTATTTTTATTTATATTGAACGTCCGATTACGTGTACAGGCTGCATTTAAGTGCATATTAGGTAAAATATGATTTTTGTAACTGTTAAAACCGCGATATCTCACAAATGGTGAGTCGTACGAGAAAAAGTGTCTGGGCCATTTTTTTAGAGAATTTTATGATTTACAACTTTTGTCTGATCTATTTTCACGATAAAATTGACCGTTTTCGAGAAAAATGGAAAAAAAATTAATTTTGCACTTTGACCTTAGATAAAATTTTTTGCAGAAGTAGGATCGAAGGGAACTTTTGACATTTTATTTATAATGATGTATTTAACGTCGCTGACAATTTTCAGCTGTATGCAAATTTTTCTTAAGTCAAATGTCTATTTTGACTGGACTATTGTATTATTTCTCGTTTGCCTAACGATATTGATATTTAGTGCTATTATCATAATTAGGCCTTATCTATATACTATTTGAACAGTCTTTACATTTCATTACAAAAAAAATAACCATCTCCATTTGTGAATTAATTAGGAAAACAAAATATAAAATAAACAAAATTAAAATAATTTATAGAACAATTCATAATAGACTTTTCTAAATGCATGTGCAGCTGAACATAGTAGGTAAACAGTAAGTAGTTAGACAGACTTAACGTTTATTTACGATTAATATAGAGTGGTTTTGGCAAACAAGCCAGTTAGTGACTGTTTATGTTAATTATAATGGGCCACCATCACATCGATCTTGTTAGGACCGCAGCTGCTTGATGATAATGATAGTGATTAACCCCAGAGCGTTACCCCGGAGCTCTGGAAGGTGCAAACCAATTTCACAGATACCTACTGACTTGTTTCCTTATTTAGTATGAGAAAATAGCAACTTGTGCCTTCATTTAAATTTATACGCCAATTTTATATCGTTAAACAGTATCTTCATTGGTTAGCAAAAATTTTTGCATACTAAATTTTGTATGCTTGAAGTAAATCTATAAACTAAACGTTAAATCGGGGACGGCTTCTGTATAACGCCACACAAGGGCACGTATTAATTAGTAAATTCTTTGTTTATTTATTCCTCTCAGTGAGTTATATATTCGGTAGATAGAATTTAAAATGAAAAGTGTTAGAGTTTGTTACGATTGTTATTTATTTTATTTGTAAGGTTACAGAATTACAGAACTAAAATTAACATCATCCCTTGTTGTCATCGAGTTGATTCACCGAACGTTCCCTAAAGAAAACGTTATAATGGAAACACGACGCGTACAAAGACCAACAGCAGTTAAACTGGACGACAGATGTCATAAACAGCGAGCCGAAAAATGACGGCTGCTTTGATTGACATTTTTTCCCAAAGGTTACTTACGTTCATTCCTGCATACATAATTTCGGAGGTGCGGAGGGATGATGGTGGCAATGATGCCGCCGATATGGTGCTGATGACTCAATATTGCATCGGTTTCGACGATGCATGTGCCAATCAGGGTAGCAATCAGAACGCTTATTTGGATGAAAGGCGCGTTGCAATGTGGTCCCGTATTTTGTTGGTGGCACGTCAATCTTCAATATGATGTGTTCGGTGAACTGATCTTAATTCGATTTACGCACACTTTGCCGTTTTATTGGAATCAACGTTTGTCGTATATGCCATTCCAGTTGCAGATTTTCGATCAAATATAGAAACCCAGAAATTGCGTAATGTGTCACGATACAAATTGTATCAGCGAAAGGTGATAATCATTTAAGAGAATTCGGCAGAAGGAATTAATCAAATTATGTAATATAAATTGATCTTTGTCTGTTGTATCTACGTAAAGTGGACGAAACAATAAAAAGAAAAAGGTCACAGATTATAAATCATAATTACCGAGGTGTTAGGGCTGCCACCTTAATTCATCAGGAGGCTCCCGAAATTGTATCTCGACTTTCGTAAAAAAAAATTTTTTTTGGATTAAAATTTATTTTAATATGGAATCAAATAAAAGCTGCAAATGTTAGATATCTTTTATTTTTCAATACCAACCGATATTATTAACCTTAATAGGGAAGAAAAATTGTGAACTAGCAATCTGGAAATTTATTAATAAACAAGAAGAAGCAACTAATGACCTGTCAAGTCAATTAACATTTCCTGAAGATTGCTAATACTTTGTACATCATCATATGCATAGATTTGCATGATACATTGTGCAATCTAAGAAAAAAAAAATACAACATACTGTTACGTAATTTATATATATCACGTATTTTTCTCAACACTTTTTATTAGTTAACTCGATACCAACAACGATTCAATAACTATTTCGCTTTTTAATCACTTTTTCTCCTCTTATCACTTATATTTGTCACTCTTCTGTCTAGAACTGTCAAACTGTCCAACGCTGTTCCTGATATAGTGTTGTGGACGTCTCTAGGTGACTCTCGAAACTTTTTCTCGAACCTTCTGAAACGCGTCATAGGTAACTTACTCAACTTTCGAAGTCGGCGCGTGTCAACTTCATTCAAAACGCCACGTCCGTCACAATACGTTAAATTTAAAATTTTCTGGCGCCAGAGTTAAAAAAGTTATGTTTTCTAACTTGACACTGCAGCAACAGAGATAATTCCCATCTGAAGCTGATAAGGTCTACATAAAAATATAAGATTATTTAAACGAGTTTATGATTTTAATAATAGTTATTTTAAATAATTTTCGATTTTGAATCTTAAATTAAATTATTAAGTTAATTATTAGTATCAATGAGGATAAGTTAATTCAAGAAAATGTAGCTAAAATTGATGTTCCTACTAACAAAAGCTATTATCAGATTTTTAAATCGTTTAGTTTAGTAAATCGGTGAAGACCTTAATAAAGTATTGTCAATACCTACAAGCAATGCTTTTTATTTTCAATAATGAATAATTTAATTACTAAAGAGAGACATAACGATTATAAGGACTGAGTTATGTGTAATAAATTATAACAAACTGTACTTAATTTTTAGACTTTATCAATAGGTCCGACTAAAAACCTACTGCAAATTTAACACTGGGAGATTGTTAGCGTATACTTGAACATTAAGGCTTACTTTCTTGTACTACTTAAACCTATAAACATCCTTATTATTAAAATATTTTTTTAACCATTTACTGTATGTAAAATTTTAAGTTTCTCATTGGAACATTTTTCTATCAAGTGATTAGGGCAAATATTTGCATCATTAGAATCACTTATTTTCTACGTATTTTAAAACATTCAAGGTGTTCCTTTACGCCGTATTTGAATTACCGTATCTTGTCCCGTGTAGACATGGTGATCATCTTCACATTCTAACAGAAACGTACTTTCCACAACTTATTATTTTATAGTTTTATATATTTAATGCACATTCGTTTAAAAGAGGGGGATATCAATGAGCTAAGAAAAGTTACCACAATGTGACTGAATTGTTTTAATTTCTCACAATTTTAGTAATAGTAGTACAGGACATCAACATAACGTTATAATAAATTAAAAGTAAAAGTGACCAACTTACGAGAAAAATCGTCAAAATGGTTTTTTGCGGAAAACTGTACCATTTTTTACTATTACGACTTTTTAGATATAAACGCATTTTTTTAAAAAACTCGATAATACATACTACAGCGGAAAAAATGTATATTTTTGTAAATACGTATTTCTTCTTCTTTGTCTTTATCTGTACCTCCATTCAACTCTTTGTCACAATTATTGTACTGTTCTTTTCACGTCATTATCCTTACTGTAATACCTTTCTTTTATAATATTTTCCTTCTGTTTTACTAACGATCCGATCTTATAAATATTTCAAAAAGGCTTCTATTCGCGCGGTAGACCATCTACGGATTAATCGTGATCAGCTATTTTTTTCTACGTTATATTTGTTATTTTCGATCCGAACTATTAACATATCTTTTGTAAAAATTTTTTATACGTTGAATACAGTTGCATAATATTTAATTGCCTTTAACAACCCGTCAGAACAGACGGAATAAGAGTATTCCAATCTATTATATTCAGGGGTCAATTTAATGTCTGTACTTGACCATATTAATCAATTTTATGTGGAAAATATCTATAGGAGCATTATAAATAGAAGTAGAATGCATGCGATACATCATGTCAGTTACATTAGTAAAGTTGTAGCCTCCCCCGAGTGGGATGCATTTCGGAATTACATTCGTATGTACGTATGTGTAAGTGTATGTGCCATTGAACGAAATGGAGGGATGTAAGAGAAGCACATTTGCCTGAAACAGGGCAGCAAATCCCGGGCAAGGGGTGAATTCTCCACAGACCGCGGCGCGAGTGTTAGAAGAGATACGTTCTCCCTGGGGCCCCACTGTCTATGTGTTTAATCCATTTTTCCAATATACACATCATTTATATGTAGTACCAGGAGATTACCGACTTAAATGACTAAGTTACGAACGCGCCCACATCCCGCTGTTATAAATACAAACGAAATAAAGGCAAAAATAATGAAACTGCACTCGTCCATTAATTAATTTCAAATAGAAGAGATGGAACGTTTAAATTGATCAACAGTGAAATCAAAATACAAAACCAAATATAGAAAGGAAAAAATATTTGTCTTCTTCGTAAAGGAGCGTGTGTCCTCCCTCTCCCTTAGCGAGATTAGGTAAGATGTGGTGGAATCTCTCCACTCCCACATGAAATTCATCAATGAGTTTAATGATAAAGGTTCTTTGAAGTGAAAGATTGACATGAGATTTTAATGATTTGATGAGATTTCGCTGGACATTAGAGC
This sequence comes from Agrilus mali, assembly GCA_029378335.1. Lineage (NCBI taxonomy): Eukaryota > Metazoa > Arthropoda > Insecta > Coleoptera > Buprestidae > Agrilus > Agrilus mali. Next base: position 20,337,714 of record CM055659.1, read on the forward strand.
TCTCGTAAATAATTAATGTCTAACGATTCTGACTTACTATTGGTGTAACCTTTATTCGATGATATATACCAAATTGTAAGGATGATACGTTCCTGTGTTTGTCATCAAATGTTCACAAAGAAGGCGGATCCTGGAGCTCACGTTATGAAACCACGTGAGCTGTAAAATCAATAAAGAGTTTTACTATGCTCTTAAATGTAGATGAAAATAGAAACGTTTTCCCTGTTATCATTGAATACGTTGATCAAGCGTTCATTTAATAATGAAAACTTGACAATAGAGTTAAGTACATTAAGTTGTGCAATGGCAAATAGATTACGGGGGAAAGGGTTAGTGGTGTTCGTACAATGACGAGGATGAAAAATGAAGAGCTACTTCGTCGAAGGATGAGTAATTAATTAATAACTGTTTGACAGCGCAGAAGTCTCATTCTGTGTTTTGAGGAGTAAAGTTTGTGGAAAACTCCGGCATTGTCAACACTGTCGAGAGTGTAGATACGTAATCCATAATCTTTATGGGGGCTCGTCCCCAACGGGCCCAGGATTAGTTGACTAATGTGATTTATCGTCAAGATATCGAGGGGGTGCGCATTACAGTCCTCGCTTGGTAATTAATACGTCCTTACTAACCTTTTAATCATAATTGGATAAATGCACTCCCCACTTTACTATATCTCGCTCTCATTTCAATTGGCTTTCTAGTAATCTTCGGTAGGCTTACCTCACAAAACTTCTGATAACAAATTAATAATAAGGACAATCACAACGAAACAACTCTACTCAAATTTAAATCGTTGCTGAAATAAACGATGTAGATTTACAAAAACAAAAAAACAAGATAACAGGCAATTTTATTGTTGCATAAAAATCACCATTCAGAAGGCAACTGCACCCGTGAGAAAAAATAAGAAAATTTAAAAAGAGAACTAAAAATTACAAGACAAACAAGTCATTCACATAAACCAAAAAGAATTAAAGAACACCAAAGAAACTGTTAATTTGAAAAGCAGAATAGTTTTATGGTAAATATATATAAAAAATTATTAGAAATATGTTTTTTGCACTTGTAGTTTGGATAGAAAACGTTTTAAAACAAAATCTTGAAAAAAATCGCTCGGATAAACAAGTTATTCACTTAAGCAGAGAAATAAAGAACATAAAAGAACACCATAAATTTAAGAAAGTACAATAGGTTTATGATGAATATGTAAATCTTTAGTATAGAGATTAATAGAACTACATGGTTACTTTACTTTTTATGTTGGCATTTGAAATAATAAACTATTTCAAGATAATTAAATCTCGTGAAAATTAGTATAACAAATGTAAGGGTAGAATTTTTCTTTTCGGTTCATTTACTTACTTCAGTTTTCGTTTCTATTGGTTTTGTATAATTACAGTTCATGACCACCCTGTACCAGTGTTCATCCACTTGATAAAGTTTGCTAAGCAAACCGTGTTGCAATAAAAGGCTCATTTGGAAAAATGCTCCCTAACTGAGCAGCGAATCTACTAGCAATCTAATTACAATAAAATCAATCAGCCATATAACACACTCAACCTCATACGAGTCCAATTTAGTTAATTTATAAATATTTCACAAACTCCCTCCGCTGTGAGGGTGCGCACCCTCGCGCAAACACCCCAGAAATGCCATCCCCACACTGGAAACGCCTCATTCGATCTGCTTTATCAACTGAGACGTTTCATCCAGTTCTCGCCTTCATGACTTGTATAATACAGCAATTTGTCTGCTTCGAGTTTGGTTTGTATCGATTTTGAATCAGCCAGACCAACTCGAAACTATGTTATTCTATATGAACGACTTTATAAAACGTTTTACATTTGTCTAGCAAACAGAACTTATACATAACTATTTCTGCTATTCTTTACAGTACCTATTCTGTAAAAGGTTTTTAATTTTAAACTTTTTGTAATAGATACACGTTTCATGTCCTGCAACGTACTAAGATCCTTAACGCTCGAATTACATTTTAAAGTTCAAGAACCTTGAATGGTAATGTGAGCTAACTTCAATCAGTTTGATAAAATTTCAGTTTTATTATTGAAGCCCAAGAAATGATTAGAAGCATATTTTTAAGAGCAAAGCATTTAATTTTTGCTCAGAACTTTTTTTGAACTATTTGGCCATAAATTCTTTCTAGATAAGGATAATAATGGTATGTCCAAGACGATTGACTTTTTTTCGATTTGATCTAGAATAGTCACCCTGGATCCACATTCTGTTTTCTTCTCTTTTATCAAAAGCTCAAGGATCAGACGAATCTAACAACGTCTCCTCTCTTTATTGAAATTCATGAAGCCATTCGAATGATACGAGGGAACAAAAAAGCACAAACGATCTTTCTAAGAATAATTTCTGGATTTTATTAAACATTTTATTTGAAACTTTGTTTTTACCTAGGTATATATAACATTATTTATTTTCATAACGTTTATGGTGAAGTAGAGGCGCTTAGCATTTTGTTATAATAAAATTGGACACTAGTTTAGTGTACCAAAATTTGATATCTCGATCTAATAAACTAGAAGGTAATTCATTGGCGCCATAGTTGTCATGTTAATGCATAATTCCAAGAAGGGATGGACAACAGTTCATCCGACCACACAAATGGAGTAGGTAGGTTAAAAAGTAGAAAACATTAATCAACCAAAATTGGTTTCCGGAACGAATTAATTTTAACATGTTCATTGGACGATCAGAATTTTAATATCGCGCTCTCTTAACAAATACTCGCAGCAATTTATTCACGTATACCATCTTCATAAGCCGTGTTCTATAGACTTTAATTCGACAACCTTCACAACAGCTCATCCACTGGTAAGAGAAAGAGCGATGTCGGATTGAAAACGTACAGAAAAGAAAGACGACGATGGCTAAATGACGTGATCGCGTCTCACGGTGAATTCGCTGTAGATGTTGGACAGGCAAGAGCTTCGAGATGATTGATGACACTTGTCGACACCATGTTAGGGAAGATGTGGAAGCTCAGCGCCTTCTTGGCGGGTGGTTAACTAATAGTGGTACAACGGACGAGATGATATTGCACCCAGGACTTTCTTTCGACGTTCACTTTTATCTACGCAGACTGCTACGATATGAAGGATTAGCGTCAAGGAAGATGAAGCGATCCTTCGGGAATGTTATCTTAACAGTCTTACCATAGTACCTACAACGTACAGCTAAAAAATCTTATATTTAATAAAACTACTTATTTTTAAATTTTCTGAATACGAAATGTAGAAATATTTTTACTATTCTGTGGAATAAAAACAACAGCAATGTATCTCAAGAAAAAGCTGAAGGCTTAATTTGCATTAAAAAAAGAGTAACCAAATTAAGAATGCACGGGAAATTATTTTCTAATTATTTTCTTCTTCTTCTTCTCTATAGAAAAGAGTGAAAAATATCCTACTTAATGGTGAAGGATTTAAATTTATTCTAACCACGTCTTTTATACAAACCCTTCAAATCGAAGAAGAACCTTGAAGGTCATGAAAATCTCCTTGTTACGGGAGAGACAAAATCATGTGAATAATGGTTTTGTATTATAATAATAACATTATTGATTAAATTAAATTGAATGGCCTTAATTTAAAAACAATGTGTACCTACAAAAATAAAGAATCTTAGTCCAACCTGGTCTGAAATTTATCTGTAAAAACGAGGTCCAATTAAAGTATTCATTACCTCAAGCTTTAGCCTTAATTGATTTTTAATAAAATACCGTCTGAATGATTTCTAAAATTTTCACAGGATTTTATAATATAGGTACCTACTGAGAATAAATTAAACACAACACGAAAGTTTTTTAAATAGGATTATACAAGGGCGTAGCTAGGATTTTGTCGAGGAGGGAGGAGGCGAATTTGAACACAACATAGCAATATATTTTTCTTAAATTGATAAGAAATCTTCCAAAAAAGAAAACGGTAATACTAATCTTCCGAGAGTTTTGAGAAAATTGGCATTTTAAAAGGGAGCTAGATCCTTCCTCCCTAACTCCTCCCTAGTTACGTTTATGGGATTGTATATTTCTTATAATAACATTGAATGGCATGGAAAAAAACAATCAAAATTACTTTGACTTGAGGTAAAAGATCTTAAGGTAAAATTATTAGTTTCAGGAAATACAGATGTTACTCTGATTTTTACCGGAAATACAGTTGAGATATTTCATTACCTCAATCTCCAACATTACTCTATTTTTAAATAAAATACTGTTTTTATTGATTTACTTTTACGTCTACGTTTATGGAAAACTGATGATAGGAAACAGGAAAAATCATGTGTTAGTTGAATAAAGACAAACTAGAAAAGACAGAAAAAAGCGGTATTTATAAAATAAATTGCCTTTATTTTTATATTGGTCAAACTGGTAGGGATTTCCACACTAGGTTAAAAGAACATCAAAAATCAATATCAGATAAGAAAAATTGTACGGGCTTAGCCCGGCACTGCATTTCAAATCAACATAATGTCAATGTTAAGGATTTACAAATATTACACACAGGCAATAAAGGACAACGATTAAACTACCTGGAAACTATTGAAATTCTAAAAGCCAAAATCAAACAACTTAACATCATTAATGAACAATTGGACTTCCCTATATCACCCTTATTAAGAACAATTACCAATTGTGTTTAAGATTTACTCCTGTATAAAACTGCTGTAATTTTTCCTTACATTACTGTTGATAATGAGCTGAAGAGCTCGAAACATATTTCAAGTCGTAATAAAATTTGTGAAACAAAAAGCCAAGTATTTTTATTTATCTTTATCTGTGAATTGTATTGAAATGTTACACCAAGAAATCAACGAGGTTACAGTTAAATCATTTTTAAAAATATTTTAAATTTTGTAGTGCTTCCGAGTACAACTTCATTATTTTAAATAGAACGCTCTATCTTTTATTGCATAATTGTATTTCTATGAAAAATAATAATTTCGTTGCTGAAAAATGTGTTCTGAATATCCTTCTAATGTTTAGTTTGTTATGAAATCCTCTGGAAATTTCACAATCTATTCAAGCAGTATTTTATTTAAAAGCAAATTAATTTTAAAGCTTGGGATACTGAAATATCTTGATTGGATGTCATTATTTTAGTTATAGTTCAGACTATGTTGTATATTTTCCATATTTGAATTGAATGGGACCGTGAGAATGTTATGATAAATCATAATTGAAAATTATTTTTTTTTAACCTGAGGTTTAAAAAATCAAACAGGAGAACAATATTTTCTGCGTAAGATCCAAGAAACCAAACTAAAAGTATTTCGTCTCCATTGTCATCGTGTTTCTGGCCTTAATATAAAAGTTTAAAAGGAAATTAACACAACAAAAGTTTGTTTCTTCGCTCCTGAAATGCGTTAAAATCAAGAAGTGTAGAACAAACCTCAGAGTTTTCTTTCCTTACGTATTGGTAAGATTCCGAGTTCATGAATGCTGCATGAAGTTTCACGAAGTTTGGTGCCAAGTGTGCAGAAATGATTATTTCAACGCAAACAACAGCTGGTACAGGGTAGGTACACAACGGAACATTTACTTCAGAAGTGTAATAAGTTGGCAAGGAGTTGTTCGGCAGAAGTTCTGGTTTGGTAAAGTTGTTTAATTTAGCCCTTCAATACCTATACATAATAGACACTCAACATTTCGGATTGCTCCTTGCTCAGGAAAACAAAGTCGGCACTTGAATTGCTAAAGACATTTACAACTTTCGGGAACTTTAATAAATCATTAGTAACGAACAAACTTTCACTCCTTACGCACATACATAGATAATATTAAAAGTCCTAAAGTAATAGATGTGAATTCAATTTACAGGCGTTCTCAATTTCAGATGCAAAAATAAATCACTTATTATTTTCTAAGAATACTAAAGCGATTTCCAGGTTTCTTAAGGATTAATAGGGAAAAGTTAGTGTGTTCTTATATTTTTTAATTATGTATCTGTTTCTTTATACACAAAGGAAATGAAACAATTGGAACAATTTAGTAAATAACTTCCTGAAATATTTATAACGTCTTGAAAAAATCGGAACTATAAGATTTCTAATAAGAATTTTAATCCCAAAAATCAGTGCAACTAATAGGTAGTATTTATTTTCTTATCCCTGGAGCCATATGTTCGCGATTAGCAAATGGGGTTTTGTATATAACATCCCCGTAAATGTTTTAAATGGTCTAAAATGGACGTCGCTATCAGAATCTTCAACATATATTTTACATTCACAACTGCTGCCACTCCTGGTCTAACAATGGACAGAGTTAATGATCAGAACTAATTATAGAAACGCTTTTATGTAACTGTTTTTGACTCTTTTATTACCATCTGCTGTTGACAAAGTAGGTAGGAACTAAAAAGCGAATCAATCAGACACAACACCATATACATGCGTGTATAAGAGTGTAGTACCTACATTAAAAACATATGCAGAAAAGGGCAATTTACAGACGAGACTAACAAAAGGTTCAAATTTAAACAAAATTAAAATGTGCAAACAAAAATGATCAATAAAAAAATAAACGATTTCTTTTAATCAATCATAATATTTACTCAGATACCTACCTATAGCAGAATCGATTTGATGGTTAAAATATTTTATTGTTAATAATCTTATAATATACTTACTTATCAAAATAAAAATTAGAAGTCGCCCTCATTTCTATTCTTTTAATAATAAATTATTCCGAAACTACTATTTGTTTAGATCGATCAAAATCAACTTTCACATTAAAAAGATCCAGAGCTCAAAATGCAACATCACGAACAAATAGATAATAAATAGGTAGTTGCAAAGAGACATCCATTAATAAGTTAAATTAAAAAAGGGGAAGGGGGAAGATCTAGCAAAATTTTATCCAATCAAAAAAGTGAGTGACAATCTCAAATCAACGTTTTATAATTAAAAGAATTATTAGATATAATTACCTCTTCTCCTTTAATTAAAAACTCATTGAAGAATAAATCTCACGTGATATAGGTAGGAAAGCCCCACCACATCCTATCGAATCTCACCAAGAGGGAGGTAAGAAAAGCTCCTCATGCAAAAAGTGGGCATCCCCCAAAATAAGGCTGAGTCGTAGCCGAAGCAAATCTGTTATCATAATAGTTATGTCTTTAGTCAGACGTTATTAAACAAAAATAATTTAAGACTATGGTACTTTTTTAAAATATTAGTGGATGATAAAATGTTCTTCTTCAATGTTTCATTACTTGCCACTTTCATCATACACCGATCGGTGAATTCTTTAGGTACAGTTGTCGGATATTGACTATTCTTATATTTTTCTGGAAAACTTCTCGCAAATCCTTTTTGAGTCCAACTACAATTAAAGCTCTACTGTGAAGCAACTATACATAGAACCGTCTTGTCGATCGTGGCTTGTGGCAACACTGTCTACAACAAAAAAATGTCTATCGTGATCAATTTTCATCAGCGAACGTAATTTTGGCTTTTTTAGTAGGATCTCAACGCGTACTGGGGTCTGGGAGGTCTGTAACGCCCGTATATGTAAAAAGAACCAGGAAACCTTTCCCAAAAAGTTTGATAGTTGTTTCAAACTATTTTACTTCAAAATTCTTATACGGCAACCTAGTATTTTGTGACATATATGGTGGCAACTGCCCCTCCTTACCACCCCTGAAATACGCCACATTGTTTATTACACACATTTTGTAGTTGTTCTTAAATGATTACTTAGTTCTTCTAAATTTCAATTCTCTTCTTTCGATAATTAGAAAAGGTTCAAATCTAACGCTTCTCCATTTCCAATGCAAATCGATTTATTTCCAATCAAACCATCTGCCTGTATCCTCACATTCCATACTTGACACGTTCTAAAAACAGATGTCATTGCACGCCTCTTAATCGAAAGAAATCGAGCTGTAAATTAAACGGAGCCATCTCACACACAGTCATTATCAGGTTATCGTTATCAGACGCATTATCTGATGGTATCGTGGCCGACCATATCCAACAGCAGCACGGTTTCTCCCGAAACTGCTGCTGCAGAAAGATTAGCAGAAGTTAATCACGTTAGCCGAACAGTCGATGCACGGTCATAATGGCCAACAGATGGCAGATGCGGTCTCCTATAATTGAATCAACTCTATCTGTGAGTATAATGGCTGGGGGTCGTCGCGGGTGGCTGCGCCCCGGACGGATAAACGGACCTTGCTAACGGGCTGCATCCGACTGTCACTTGGAATGACCGTTTCTCGATTTACATCCCCTTACAGTCGAATCACTTGGCCGGATATGGATCGCGATTTGGGAAATAGACCAACATTTATTTTGGAAAGTGGACGCAAATGGACAATCGAATCGATTTCCACCGAAGACCTTTAAATCTAAAACTCGATTTATTGTTAGTCCTTCTACACGTGCAGAATTATTTATTCTAATTGAATCTGTAGCTATTCATATGGCAATTGATATTTTTACCAAAAGTTAATTGACTTATACTTAACTAAAGGGTTGATCATATGTAAATGTAGGGAGTTTCACGCGATTTTCAAAAATTCTTATTTTGATCTTTTCTTGAATCAGAGCACAGATTTAAAATTTGGCACAAAAGCAAGAGAATCATCTCAAGAATTATCAGGATCAAGATATTTTTCAAGAGTCTCGTAATCCTTATTCAGTTTAAGAAAAACCTAATAGGAATATTGGTAAATGTTTAAGGCTCTAAATGGATATTAACTTTAATCTATAAGTGTCATGCACCTTGGTGATTTTTTGTTATTAACAGGATTGTTTATCTAAACATTAAAATTTACAGTATTCTTTCAATGCCTCTCTGTCTGGAAAAATATCGAGACACTTGAATCAAGACAAGAAATTATTACTAAGAAAACAACAAAATTGTTTTCTTGGTTTTTATTTTCAAGTCAAGACAAGAGTTAGACGAGAGGATCAAGACTCTTATCTTGGTGAAACCTAGTCATCAAATCCAGTGCCCCCAAATAATTTCAACATGTAAAGGTCGTTTAAAATCTAATGGACAGTGAATTGTGCAAGAACAGTTAAAGGTACATCGTATGCTTGGACATTTAGGAATAGTCTGCACACTTGAAGACTTATGAGATTTTGAATACTATAAGGAAGCTGCGTAGCTACTTTCAAACTCAGGAGACAAATAAGGCAAATATTCGATCAAAATTGGATTCTGTAAGAACTTTTTAATAGAACTCCCTCAGTTAAGTTGATAATTATCGAACCATAATAATGTTGTAAATTTCAAAAAATTGTTGGTCAAGGATTAAATATTGCTTGATGATGGGAAATTTTGGCTTAATTGAAATTGTCTGATAAGTGTTTACAGCCAAAATTTTTATATTTATATTAGCGGCATATTCGTAATGTATGTTTCAAATTCCTACTGTTTTCGGATTCTGTTGTTAGTTCTCTCTTAAATTGCTCATTCACTTTGCTTTTTTGACGAATGTCAATGTTCCTTTAAAACCTTTTCATTGTTTTATTTATCTATCTATGATTGTATTTTCAGATAAGCCTCCAAATCCCACAATCACGAATGTTATTTACACTACTAAGTACTGACTGACGTTCTCTTTTAAATTATCTATTTAATGGTGTGATGCTACTGGATTCCCTGGACGCTGAACGACTTCCACAGTTGCATTTCCTCTTTTGGTAAATAATGCTAAGCGTTTCCAACTAGAAAAAGCTGATATATTAAAAATAATTGAAAGAGCGCAAATACTTGCCGAGTACTTCAAATATACTTATCATAAATTTTTGCCAATAAAAATCGAAACAAAGCAAACACCGAGCTACCGTGGAGCGCGTCCGTCGTGGTGTTCACCGTCGCATCCATCGGTCCAACCCTCTTCCATTGGACACGGATCGGCGCCGTTGTTTACACAAAAGTAATAAATGCGGTTTAGCGAACACATATGACATATCGATACGCACCAGATTAACATATGAATCGGATTTATTAGACGCTTAATGTTTAAGGCGCACGCGTGCGGCTTAGCAAAGGCAGAACGTGGGAATAGCAAATAATAGGACTGCGATTGATTATTATTTATGTGCCGAATCCGTTAGTTAGATGATGACGATAATAATGGGAACAGGCGTCATTGTCTACAAGTGTCGGTCGCCCCCTTGTCGACCGACACAACAGGAACAACGCGAGAAACTTTGCTTTGATGGCCGAGACATGTAAGGGTGTTTATGGTTTTAATGTGACTTGCAAACGGCACACGGTGCACTTTACAGCACTGCACGATGTTTACGTACTTGAAGCACTATTTTTAGAGGTGTGTGAGTAGAGCCACTTAACGATTATAAAATGTAGTAAAAGTAAAAGGGTGGATATTTGCTAGATTATTAGTCGTCCAAGGAAAATATCTTCTGTGAAGAAACAACACACCAGGTACTGGTAAATTACTCCAGAATGGCACCTAGTTTTACCACACCTTAAAATGCGCAATGCTGAACATTTGCGTCTTACTGGAGAGCCGAAAAGAGGCAGTTGCATGCATATCTGATATGAAACTAAACTTGTCAGAGCACACACTAAACCAACCGGCAATTAATTTTTATTTAATTATTATAGTTTTTTGCAAGCTTTAGAAATTATAGTAGCTCTGTTAGAAAATAGGTACGTTTCTGGGAAGCGTTGTACAATCAAGTTTTGTCTAATTCACCGAGAACCTCAGGTATAAATTAAACCTAAAAGTACCGGAGGGAAGACATTAGGAGTGCTTGTCTTGAATATAATATATTTATTTGTCGTAGTTTTCGTCTTTCTTCCTCCAAATGCCTTCTTGGTCTTTCTTCTACGTAGACTAGGTACAGCTTAATTACTCTAAGATAAGCTCTGAAGATTTTACAGTCGTCGTAGAAGAAAGAAAGAGAACGCATTCGGAGGAAGAAAGATACAATCAACGCTCGACAAATTACGACAAATAAATATACTAGTTTTAAGATAGGGGTGCTTGATGTCTCCTCTCCAGTAGTCGTTAATTTAGTTTATACCTGAATCTCCCGATACTGTTATGTACCCGAAATTATGATACATAGATAACCATTCAGTAATGAAAGGTGTTAATATCGTAGCATTTTGCAGACTATATTGGCAGCTTTTATATTCTTTAAAAAATAATAATTATATAAAATATTTCGACCATTTTTAAATGAATAGTCGGGCGATTTAGTATGCGCCTTGACAAGTACTCTGCTTCAAACCAAGCATGCAAATGCATCTCTGTGGCTATCGCCAGCAAGGCGTTACCTTTTGCCATTGCGCATCTTAAGAACTAGTAATCCCGGAGACCATCCTAGAGTAATTTTACTGTATATAATTTTCAGGGGACACGTTACCTTAACCGACTAGTACTGTACTCAATAAACTTATTTTATAGTATAGGTAATTATTTTTAGAATGAGCTCTTACATTGCGCAATATTACATATTAATGTCTTGCTAATGAGAGCCATAGAAAGGCATTTGTCTGCTCTGAAACTGAAGTTATCGGGACACATATTAAGCTATTCGGCAAAATACAAGTTAGGTATGTGCAGTTTTGAGTATCTTCAATTACTAAGGGATTCATGTATAAATATAAATTAAACTGACAAATACTGCAAAACAATCATCAGAAATGCCTGTCTTAAAAACAGTGTATTTATTTGTCGTGGTTTTCGAGCGTTGATTGCATCATTCTTCCTCCTAATACGTTCTCTGTCTTTCTTCTAGGTACTCCAACCGTCAAACCTTCAAATCTCACATTATTTAAACCATTGTTTACCTTACTATTGTGTAGTTTAATATTGTGACGTGTTCAGTCACGGAAAGCACAATTAACAAAACAAAAATAACGAATTTGCTTAATTACTAAAGTTAATTTGACTACACTACAGTTATAAACAAGTCTACACAATTTATTTCACTAAAAAGTCTATTTTCCCGCTCGTCTCTACTATAAATACTCGCTATACCACAGACACTATGACTTCTATCGCCTGTTGTTCGCCTATCGATCGCTTCGCTTCCAAACATCAGCTGTTCACTGTCAACTAACTCGGTGTGTGCTGTTTCCGCCTTTTAGAGTCTTTTCAGCCTTTTTCTAGGGAATTCTACAGCCGTCTAGTAATCCAATTGTTTTCCCATTGATCTTTGCTGGTGTTCTCTAGATGTTTCAGGAAAGCCGGGAATATTCCTTATGTATTCAGGGAAGATGTTCGTTAATTATGCTCACACCAACTTAATTGGCAAGTACTCGTAACAGTATTTAATTGTAACTTATTTAAATAGCAAACATTCTGACGATAAAATACAATGACTGAAAGTGTGAACAGTATCAGTTTTAGCTCAGTAGTAGGAAATCAGTTCATTACTTTCTATATCAATATTTAAATAATTCTAAATTCTCATAAATCTAGAACAGTTTCAGGTGTGAAGTCATCATAAGATGATGAAAGTACCACATAAAAAATTATTCTAAATGAATATGTACCTACTTATTAGAAAGAACAAGAATGCTGTTATAAATCCTTTTACAACAGCAAAGCGTATATCCTTTAATTACGTGAGGTCAAAATCTCATCAAATCTTATGCAAAGGAAGAGAGAATCGTTAAAAACCTTACGTCAACTTTACAATACAAAGGACTGTTTTAATTTCGCTTCCCTTGTCAATTAAAAACTAATAATAGGGTAGGTAAATTTCATGAGACGAGGGATCTTATAAAATCTCATTCGTGGGGAGGGAGACGTCTAAGTTAATAATAAACAAACATCCCACGTAATAGTGAATGTTTCCAAATACCTAATAGATAGCGACACAATAGTTGTATGTGGATATTAGAGAAATGTAGGAGGATAGAAAACGGTAAGGATAGAAGTTGTTTACATTTTTGTAACAGTAAACGACAGAATGTTATGCCTTTTAATATGTAGTTGCGTTAAACAAATTAATAAATAAATTATCCTTTCGTTTCTTATCAAACATGTTCCTCAGAAATAAAAATTAATCAGTTTTCAGTTCATCAGTTTCTACTGTTTGAGTCTGCATCTACGAAGATCCGAATAAAGTAGAGCTGATAATTTTTTATAATTTAATAAAGAAAAGTACATCATTGAATTGCACAAAATGTCAAAGAAACCATAATCTTTGCAAACAATAGCTTATTGTATTCGATTGTCTTACTGGTGTTAGGTAGAAGCTTACTCGAGTGTTGGGAATTAATCCAGGACATCAAACAAGACTTTCTAAAAGTTAGAAGGCCATGTCGTGATTAGCGGCAATTTTTCAGCACACCTCCAATTTTATATTCAGAACAAGCAAGCATGTGCCTCTCGAATAGTTATCGATAAGAATCTAGAGAATCTCAGATCGCATGCCACCATCACATTACACATTGTACAGTTTTGTTTTGACAAACGACTGTCACTTATTCATTAATTTATTCCTTCCGGGTGTGATATATTTTATTTGACACCGTAAAAACATCACATACACACTTGCAAGTTATATATTTCATGGCCTATTATTACGACCCTGCAGCAGCAAGGATCGACATTAACCCTCATCGTTGTGCGTGTTGTACACTCTGCGTAGACTAATGTATGTAGGGGAAGGGAAGTACAGTTGTATCACTGTCGCGTATATGTATGCATGTCGCTAATGTCAACCCTTCTGAATGTGTTACTTGGTGAATGTGTTCGCTACCAAACAAGCGAAAGATTTATTTTTCACTGCCACACAAAAAAGGGAATTACTTTCCTTTTTCTACTCGTAATTACTTATAGGTATAATGTAATCATGTTGGGATACGGAGGGTTGACATCCCTGGCGTACGGTACTCCACTAATGACCGTTTGTAACAAGTCAGAGCACAGCAAAATTTTATTGAAGCATTAAACAAATGAATTAATACATGATCAGAAGACAAGGTTAAAAATCAAATGCGTGCTGTGAAGTAACACGACAATATTGTAAAAGTGATCGATATTGACGACGCCCTTATTTTACTTGAAAATTGGAAGCTAAACGTCAAATCTCATACAAAGGACAAACCCAGGTTAACAAAAAGGACCTACGGGAAGTTTTCGGAAATAATCAGGAATATTCTATAAACCTGTAAATTTTAATGGCTGGTATTCGACACAAGACAGTTGGTATTATCAATATCCTTTTTTTAAGTGTGACTTCTAATTTCTAAATTAAATTAGATATTTTCTTAAATTACAGGAATAATGTACAGCACTTTCATCCAAAGACGAAACGAAAGGAATGTTACAAAGATTTAGGACAGCTCGTGGTCGAATACGAAGGGGGTTCACAAAGTTAATAACATGTAGGTAATATCAGAACATGAAGCGTATTTCACGATGTTGTAAATGCGCCGCAGGCGAAGATTTTTAATATTTTTAGGAGAAACAAATACTTATGGCATTTAATAACACAATAAATAAAAACCTTACGTTTACTTATACAGGAAATCCATTCGTCTATGTTTTGCCGACAAATGTGACATATCCGTAACCCCTGTCTTTGTCCACTCAACACTTTCATTAGGATTACCGGTAAAAATCAGGCACGGAAAGCAAAATAATGCGTTTAATTTGTTACACCCACACAACCACGAAGTTTTTTATACTGTTCTATTTTAAACACACGTTTGAACTTTTTATTTTTTAAGGTACACTCTTGTGTCAGCTGTAGTTTTGGGCGAGGTGGACCCCTTTTCTTTATTTCGAAACGATTTTGAAAATTATTTGAATTTTCTTTAATATATTTTACCAAACACGACTCCATCATTTACGTAATATTTTAATTAACACCTATTGTGCAATAAATTGTGCGTCATTTACAATTAGTGGACTTTGAACTCTGAAATCTGAACATGCTTCTGAACATAATTTTTTTTACTATCAGTTCCTACCAACACTAGCTTCCAGAGCCTTTAAAAATGACTCGTACTGGACATTTTCAACAGGTGGCGGCTAACCGAAGTTGCAAAACCCTGGCAGACTGACGGGTTCCCGTGCCGACGTAGCACGACATTATTCCGGCTTCTTGTGCAGTGCATCTAAACGGTGTATGTTGAGTGTATTTTATTTTCCATTTCACGCGTCCGACGCCTCTCTCTCTAACACATGGACATCACACGGAGTATCGCTCTCGTGATATGTTCAGAATCAAAACTTGAACCAAAAAAGTTAGGTAAAGTCGTCAGCGACACAACAAAAATTTAAATATTTTCTATGGGTTACGGGTTGGTGTTTTGTAACTATGAACTATGAAATGGTAAAATAGATGTATATTATACGATAATCATCAATAATGTAATAAATATTAAAAGGATAAAATTATATGGTGTAACTAGTTCAATTTTTAAGGGGGTTCACTGAACAAATGCACCTACAGTAAAACCGCCACTGGGTACAATATATCTGAATATAAAGAATTGACTTTTGTATGAAAAATCTCAAAGTATGATTATGTAAAGATTTTGCTTCCTAGAAATCTATTTTCGTGGCAGAGCCGTACTTACAGAGGGTTGGAAGGGGTTAACCCTCCCTCAAAATACTAAATGATGTAACTAGAATGCCATAGCTGCAACTGGCTAGGGAAAATTAAGAGATTTTGAAAATTGTTTTTCCATTGATCTGAAAAGGACCAGCCTTCTTTAGAGAAGCCGAATGTAGAAAGACTTTTGAGGGACGTTTCGGAATTTCTTCACGGCAAAATAATATCTAGGTACGGCTCTGATTCGTATGTATTTGTGGGCCTTGCCACAACTCCATTATAACTCAATGCCAAGAGATCCTCATTTTCGTACTATCTATATAATTTTTCATACTTTGGAAACTATCAAAATCATAGTTTTTAGTTGTACTTTTTATCAGATCTATTACAAAAGAGTATTTACATAAATCACTACAAATTATCTGCTATATTACCTACTTACCTATACTCCGTACATAAAAGATGAGCAAATGGTTTAATATGCAATATAACAGAGAACGTCATAAGCTTATAAGTTATACGTAACCCTCGCCCTGGAAAACAAGTCGGATCTGTACCCCGTGATAGAAACTTTATTTTATTATTTGAAAACCCAAATCGGTTAAAAAGAAGATGTTTTAATTTGAATGTGTATGTACATTGTGGTACTTGCACATTAATGACATGCGTAATAGTCAAAATACTTTAAGTTATTATCGGTTTGAGCACTTCTGTCAACTTTTTTGAAGTTAATTTTCTTCATTACCGTCGGTTTTGCTTATAAAAACCGAACGGAAGGAGGTAATTCGTGTAATAGTGGCACTTATTTGCAAATATTAAGCCAGTGACAGCAGTAATCGTCGCAACAAGATCCACAAAAAAAGCAAAAGTTGCATCGAATTATGAATCATAAAACGAAATGCTTTTAGTTTATCGGTCTGCAAAATAAAACTAAGTGTATTTAATGCACGTTAGATACACGTGTTGAACATTCTACTTTGTCATAACGAGTGCAGTAATAAGTATTTTCACTTAAATCGGCTGGCATGTGTGATAAGAATCATTTATCTGCATAGCCGACTGCCGACGATTTCTCGTTTCGGTGTAAAAAAAAGTCTTTGCATCCATCCGTCCGTTCGAACGAAATGTTAGGTCTGCATATTTCCCATAAGCTTATCTTTCGACGAGAGTCCCAGGATACGGAATTAATGAATGTTTTAGTATGGCATTTAAATTATAATACTTAATGTAACCAGGGTTTTAATGAGGTTGGTATTAAACAGGAACATCGTTACACATATTAAACATCTCCTGATAGCATGTAAATTGCGAACAGTCTCGATATTACGAAAATAACTTTAATCATACGGTATTATAAGTTGTTGTGTGTTTATAGTGAGTTTGTTATCCGGAATAGCGCGCATAAGACCAATCATCTGAGATTGTTTAAAGGCTACCGCAATAAACTCTGATCAATTTTGTCTGAACATTGTTTTTTCCTCTATAAACATTCTAATTTTAGGCCAATTATAATCGTAGGGAGATCGTGAAGATATCCACAGTCGCCGATTATATCTGACGATCAACATTTAATACAGGTACATAAGTACACGCTGTGTAAACTGCAAAATTGTTTACCTGATCTGAGCAAAGATCTTAATTACATCACCGTTATAATGAAAAAGAACCAGTAATCTTAGCAATTGTTGCTAACCTTTCTAATCGAAGCTACAGCTTTAATTCATCTCGTTAACATTATTCTTTCCAATTAAACAGAAACAACACAAATAAAAAGTTGCATCTGTGTAAACAACAATAAGTAAACAATTTTTCAGTACATATCTATAATTTAAACTAATACTCTTAACAATTAATTTATTTAACAATACAAGAATAATCTGCACTAACAATTGTTTATCTTACACTGGATTTATACTACCCTGCATTACTTGCTATTACTCCGCACTGTTTATTTCACCTATTCCATATAGTTATATATATGTTGCAGTTAAAACTAGTTTTTAGGTAGAGCGCGTTCTTCCTAGTTAGAACTAGTTTTTAATGTATGCATTTGTTAATACTAGAATTAACTAACGCTCAAATCGAATATCAGTTAAAACTAGTTCTTACTAGACAAAGCGCGTTTTTCCGAAGCGAGTCAAGTTAAAACTGTTCGCGTAGTAGATCCTCATCTTTTTTTAAATTTAAGTTTGACTGATTAGATTTTATTGTGTGTTAATCAATGTTCTTTAACAATGTTTCTTTTTGAAATTTTATGGTTGTGTTCTGTTGATTATTTTATTTACCTACTTATAATTAATATTGTCATCTTGGCAACTAATTTAAGTCGATGTTCCCTAAAATGTTCCTTTAGTGTTAGATTATTATTTGGTTCTCAGTGTCTCAGATCTTTTCAATAAATATTTTTAAAACTATTAACGAAATGGAGTTCTGGCTTGGCACTAGGTGAAACATGTTAAATAATGAAATTAAACAAAAAAACTTGGTTATTACTGTTTCACAAACATTATTCAGAAACTGACGATATCGTTTCGGCTTTTAGGCCATTATCAAAGTAAATGTGTATAACTTTTAGGTGTTATTTATATATGACAAGGTGGAGGTAATTATCAACGTACATTTAACACAAATACAATCTTCTACAAATTTACCTGATATTCGTGGTGGCTAATTTTAATAGTGGGGAAATCCCAAAATCTGTTTACTCGTTGGTTACCTGTTTATCTTGTGTTATTGCTGTGCTTATTTCTTAGATTTCTAAAAGGTTCAAACGTTTTCCTTTGTTACAATTGTGTAAAAGTTTTATATTATTGATGTCTATAAAGTGGTTTTTGACGACACAATGTTCAGATAAGCCAGTACTTGTTTTACAATTTAAGATCGATTTTTTATGTTCATTCAGGCGTATTCTTAAAGATCTGCCCGTTTGACCTAAATAAACAGATGGACAGTTTAAACATTGTATCTGATAGACTCCGTTTTTGTCTAAAATATCTTTTTTGCCTATTTTATTATTAACCAATAGGTGACCTAAATTGGTTTTGTTTACTGAAATGGGGGTGACTCCTAGTTTCTTTAGTTTATTAGAAACGTTGTTTGAAATATTAGGTACATAGTTTAGGAAAGAGAACAGTTTTTTCTCAGTAATAACGCATGAATAAAAGGATTTAAGATTCAGTTTTTTCTGTTTTTTCTGTATAATGTCGTCTATCAGAGACATGTTGTAACCGTTTTTTTTTGGCTAAAAGTTTGATTGTTAGTACTTCTTTGTCGAAGTTTTCTTTTGTTAAAGGTAAATTTAATAACCTATGTATGTAAGAATTAAAAGAACTTAATTTTATCTTGAATGCCTGTCTTGAATTCGATGGTATCAATGTGTCTGTGACCGTAGGTTTGCGGTAAATGTCTATGTCAATACGATCATTATATCTTGTTAATTTTAAATCTAAGAAGTTTAAGGATTGTGAATTTTCTGTTTCTAATGTAAATTATATGGTGGGATAAAAGGAATTAAGGAAATTTAGGAAGTTGTCTAGTTCTGCATTTGAACCCGTCCACAGACATAATATATCATCGACATAACGCGTCTATAAATATACTTTTTGGATTAAATTATTATCTGATTTAAATAACTTTTTCTCAAAATTAGCTATTAAGATTTCACTGAGCAAAGGAGATAAAGATGAGCCCATTGGAACTCCATCTACTTGTTGGTAAAATTTATTATTAAATTTGAAATAACTTTAGCTTGATGTCATGAACCTATTCCTTCAATACCAATAAAAAAACTTTTGTCAATTTGCACAGAGCTTGTTAATAGTAATCCTGACATAACAGACAAAGAAAAAAGAGATATAATATCATCTATCAACTTATGATTTATACTATCATCGAATTTTCCAGGCTGTCTTTACATTTCTGAGTAAGATAAGCGATGATGTACGTGTAAGTGTACAGATTCCACGGCGGCGTTTACACAGCGAGCTAGCAAATTACATGCATAAATATAAAGAGATACTATTCCAACATTTACATAAAAAGACTTTTGGAACATTTATATCGTACCTTCTTCTTATCTTTTAAAAAAGTATCAATTGTTACATTCTAATTTAAGAGAGACGGTCTACACAGGTAAACAGAACTTGGCGAATTTGAATTTAAGTTGGTACCTACTAAATAATTCGAAAACTGTGAACCCGTATTTGTTCGTAAAACACCACACTCTGATATGATCGCCGATAAGCGTATGCAGTAAATGCAAATTCATGGTTAGCCACTACACAGAAATGACGTGGACTATCGCAAACAAGAACACGAACCTATATAATTACACCCTGACAGCTTCGTGGTTGTAACAATTGACGTTTGCCAACATTGAAATTTATTAGCAGCAGTGGTAGCACAAAAAATTTATTTCCTATGAAACTCATAAAACACTACCTACTTTAATTAATAACAATATAAATAAAACACAATAAGAATAATCCATCAAGTATATAGATAGATTTGAATTGTTCAATCTAACCTTTCAAGCACAATTGCTGCATTTCATTGATTCATTAAGGTGGGGTACAATATTCGCTATTAACTGACGCTGAAATAAATTGTTTTTGAAAGTCTCATCTTAATAACACGTTAATCTCGTAAGAAGTTTGAAAATGTTCCAGAATGATTTGTAATTTACTAATTAGCTGAGTTTCAAAATTAATAAAAGATCTAGTACAATAGAATGGTCAGTAACATTGTGGAATTTTATAGAAGTTTCTCGAATGTTTCAGAATTTTCTAAAAGAATTTCAGTTGCACCAAATATTTTGCGGAATATTTTACAATGTTCTCTCTTTTATTTTCTACTAATAACTCATGTCTCATAAGAAATCCAAAAATGTTTCAGAATGTTTAAGAGTACTTAGATTCATTGCAAAGTTCATGAAAGATACAGGATAATAACAAAATGTTCTAAAAGGTGATGTAATATTGCAGCAGCTTCTCGAATTTTGGATTATTCTGGAATTCTCTTAACACTCCACTTATGTGCTACTCATATCCTAAAATGTTCGAGGATGTTTTAATGTTGACATTATCTGAGTTGCAAGGTAGATTAATTATTTAAGATCAAAACATAATATTTTAATCAGTTGTGTAGAAACTTTTCCAGATTTTTATAAAGAAATTCTATATGTTTCAAAAATTTTTTAACGTTATGGATTGTTCTTGAATGTTCTCGAATGCTCTTTCTATTAATTGGTGTCTTATGAGAATTTCTATAATGTATCACGATGTTTAGAGCACACTCGTTAACTGAACTGCAAAGACAGATACAAGATTAAGAAGAATAAGAGACTATTCATGAAAGTTGTAAAAGCTTCTCAAATTTTTCCGAATTTTTCAACGAGTTCCGGGTGTTTTTCCAAAGTTATGGAATATTTTACAATGTTCTCGAAAATTCCAGTATATTCTACTATCTAATAATTTGAGCTTTTCAGAGTTGTTTAATGAAAATTCAGATGTTCCAAAAGCTTTTCGACGTTATGGAATGTTTCAGAATGTTCTCGAACGTTTCCCTACTTAATAGGCGTCTCGTGAAATGTCTAGAAAATTTTCAGGGTGTTTTAGAATACATTCGTTGTTGCAAAATGGATAAAAGGTTGAGAACAATAATAAGGTGCTCTAGAAAGTTCTAGAACACTATAGAAAAGAAGAATTCTAGTTGTACATTTTTTTTTGAAGTTTTGGAATGATTTTGAACGTTCGTGAATGTTGCATTCATTTTGTTAATGATATAAAATAGTTCAGGATATTTTAAAATAGATTCATTAACTAAGGTGTTAAGTGAATTAAGAGTTTTGGACAATACCTAAATGTTCTAGGAAGTCATAGAACGTCCTGGAAGTTTCTTGAATTATCCAGAATTTTCTAAAAGAATGTACCAATTTTTCTAATTTACGAGTTGCCACTGTACTGGTATTTATTAATTCATCGCAAACCAACCACTTGCGGTACTGGTGAGTCCTAATCTAGTCAGGTCGAGTTTAGTCGAGTCGTCAACTTGCTCGACCCTCGCGTCCGATAAGTTTAATTGAGTTCTCAGTTTCGTGCATACTTTCCCTGCCCTTTTACTCCCGTTTCCTGGAGATGTAAAAACAACGTTTTAACGGAAGGCTAATTACTGTGTCCTGGGAATGTTCTTGTGTTCGATTGCAAATGAAGAACTAATTACCCACACGAAGCACGAAAGCTGCTAAACCTGAGCATATTACAGACACCTTATCTATATACGTACATGTTATTAATGCAGAAGTATGTAGGTATATGCATCGAGTGCTTCAACCAATTTTACTATCAATTTCACATGTCTTTTGTAAGTACTTAATTATTTTGAAATTACCATACAGGATGGCTCATAAAGAATGGGATAAAAAGGGAAACTACAAATAGTAATTTATTATTATTCACTAAAATATCGATTTAATAATAGATCGAAATCGTTTTAGAAATTATTACAGATAAACAGTTCTGATTGTGAATTGAATTGTATGATTCTGGCAGCTATCACTTTGTTACTAAGGGAACATTCGTTTATTAGGTGAGCTCAAAATAGGGAAGGGTCTAACAAAATGTCATTAAATCTCATTATAATACGTATAATAAGAATTATTGAAAATCTCACATTAACTTTTTATTTTAAACAGTTGTTATAATTCCTTTCCCACTTTTAAGTAAACCTGACGTGACAGGGATAGGAGTAGGTCTCACGATATTTACCAGACCTAATTAGAGCGGATAGAAGGGTTCAACTTTAGAGCATAGCACCTCACGTAATTAATAGTCTCCTTACTATTGAGTTGTCGGGATTTTTGTATAGGTATTGTTCCAACGTTTCTCGAGTTAAATGGTCACTTCTTGAGGGCACATATCGACATTTAACACACTTTGTATGCTTATTTAATAATTTGCACTTTACCAATTGTAAGGTATCTACATAATGCTGAATTGTTTTAATTGCAGTAACTTATAAAAACATTTACCATTCATTGTGATCAAGCTTGTACCTATGTTGAAAGTAGGTAGGTAGGTTAACATAATAATGAATTTAAAATGCCAGAAGTACCCACTTAATGTAAATAGAAAATAGCTCTATCGTTATTAAAATAGATTTATTTAGACAATTGCAGTATTTATCATTATAAAAGCATATAGAAAACACCTTTATATTTATTATTCCAAGTTTTTGCTTTTAAAGGCGGACGTAGTTATTTTATTTGTATGTAGTTGTAGGTATTTCAAGCAATTTATTATCCTTTTAAAGAACAAGTACCCTCTTGGTATATGTATATGTACACCTACAGAAAGAAACTAAAAAATATGTGAAAACGTAACGTTCGTTCCATTTTTAATCCCCCATGTAGCTACTCAAACTCACTCACTGTCACTATCCTTTACTTACATCCAAAACATAGTTTATAAAAATACATTTTTACACGTTACTTCCTTTCATTCTTTGAAATTGGCGAGGATAATTACAATCTTTCAGGAATTTAGCCCAGTTGCTCAAACCAATGACTTGGATTATGTCATCATAATGAAATGTTATTTTTTCTAATATGAGTAGTAGTTTTAGAACTATTATTGATGAAGTTTGGATTTGACTTATTTTATCGATTAATTATGTTGTTTTCTTTTTTGGTTATTTAGTCCACGACATATGATGATAATATGTTCTACTGTTTGAAAGAAGTTGCATTTTGTGCATTGTGGGAATGGTTCTCTTTTCATTAAGTGTACATGTGTTTAATTAGTATGGCAGATTCTGAGTCTTTGTCTATAACTTCTTCCTTGCGTAACTGAGAATTTTTCAAAAACCTTACTTCTGATCTGTCTTAGTTTTTCTTTGGGGATATTCTTGCCATTTTCTGTTCCATGTTGTAATAATTTGTTTCTCAATAACTCACTTAGCCTATTTTGTTAAGGACGATTATTTCCAGGTCTATTATATACGAGGATGGATCAAATATAAACGAGCCTTTGTTCATAAAACATTTATTTTGAATTTTTTTACAAATTTCTCCATTTTTCGACATACCCCCTTGTCTAATTATACATTTTTCCCAACGGATTGGTAGTTTTTTCATATCGTTTTCATAAAAAGAAGCAGGGCGGGAGTCTATCCAGTTGCGCACAAACGCCTCCACATGTTCATCAGTCTGAAATCGCTCGCCTCCTAGTGAGTCTTTGAGGGACCCAAACGTGGAAATCACAAGGGGATAAGTTTGGGTTATATGGATGGTGCTTCGACTGAGTCTAGTGCATTTCACTGATTTCGGCCTGCGTTAAAGCTACAATGCGAACTCGAGCAGCTTTTTGATCTTCACTCAGCAACTTTGGGCCCCAACGAGCTGAAATTTTTCGGAATCCCCAGTTTTTCGTTATGATTGTGTGGACACTCCCATAGCTGATGTCGAGTTCAACAGATATCTGAAGCGCAGTGGCGTGGTGGTCCCCTTCAATAAGGTTTCTAACGCGTGCAATGTTAACCAGCGATATGCTGGTGCTCGGACGATGAGGATGATTTACATTTTCAACACTATTACGCCCTTCGTTAAATTCTTTGCACCAAACTTTTACCCATTGCCACGAAAGCGTTTCATTTCCGAACTGTGCTAACAATCTGCGCAAAATTTCAGTTGGTTTCACGTTTTCACGTGTAAGAAACTTAATAATAATCCGTTGCGCAATGCTGCTATGCATTTCTTTCTCACTCATTGTGATAGTTACTAACCAAGCAAACACAGCAATACGACGAGTCGTTTCCGTGTCACCTAATATCGCCACTTCAAGTTGCTAACGCCCGTATGCGCCTTGAACAACTATCCGGTGCTCAATTTAAAAAGGCTCGTTTATATTTGATCCGCCCTCGTATATTCTATTATTGCTGCGAGTGCGATGGAATCCAAGCTAGATTAATTTCTTCGCCTTAGTAATCAGCTGTTAATAATTCGTTCATAATGTGTTGTATTTGTTCGTTGGATTGTAGAGGGTTTTGAAGGGCTTTTAGTACACTCAAAGAATCGCTTAGAATTAAGGAAGGTTCTGTTTTATTTGCGTTTATTTATTCAATGACATAAGCTTCAGAAGAAAATGCTGAATATGTTATTGGTTTGAAATATTTTTTCTTCTTCTATTACTGTGGCGCATTCTGCTCCTTCTTCAGTCTTAGAACCGTCAGTGAAAATTCTTTATTTTGCTTAAATTAATTGTGTCGTTTAACTCATTTCTTCTTCTTTCTTCTTGTAGATGTTAACAAGCCGTGTGGCAATTAAAAGAATGAAAATAAGTCATATTTAAGTAATTCATTTTACGTCATCCATTCCATCCTATTGTATTTATATCGTTGATTCGGTGTATCATTTTTTATTTTTGCGGTTTCCAAAACTAAAACAACAAGAGAATATAAAAAGTGATCGCGAAAGCGTTGGATTCAGCTCTTTTATTTAAAGCCGCAAGAGAAGGAGTTTCTAAAAAGGAACAAGACAGTTGAAATTCTAACAATAACGCCTCGAATTCCCCGAACGAGAATCTTCTATACAAACTCGCGTACAATGTACAACATTTCGATCGTGAAAAAGTTCGACAGGTCCTCGGGCGAGCATCTTTTTCACAGTTGCATATCAACGCTCGCGCTGAACAAGAAAGACGACAGAGGACGTGCAGCAGCACACGGCCAGGATATTTCGTGTTACGAGGTTAGCGAGACTGCCGATTATCCAGGACCGCCGAACGTGACTGGAAACTGGAGTTGGCATTCCCGATAACATTATTCATCAAAAACGCGTTTGATACACTGTTTCACAATAAACTTGGATTTGAGTTTATTTGAGGATTGAGCCCCTGCCACCCTTAACTGCTGCTACGCAACCTAAAAAGACTTATTTGGCGCGGAATAAATCAATAGTTCACTCGGATTAATCGTACAAATACATTCGCATAATTAACAATACAAAATTAAAAGCTTGAAATGAAAATACATAAAATAATTATTATCTATTAATATGAAATATAACGTAACGTGAATGTATAATATAACTAATTGAAGAAATGAAGATTTGGAATCTAGAATCTATTAAGTATACCAAATAGGTAAAGCGACGATAGTATTATAACTTACGTAATGAACAGCGTAGGGTTGGGCTACTTTTAACAAAAAGAAGCCGTTTCTATTATCTAATTCTTTTAAAGTGGCAGCTCAGGTAATAAAGCAGCTACTTATTGGCCTCTCTTTTCAACGTCCAGCCGAATTCAATTATGGCACTATGTATTCGTAACTGAGTTATGGTTTCTGTTAACATGTACCTGATGCGAATATCTAAATATTGTTTGAATTTCCTAGTGACGGTTGTGGTCAGTGGCGGCTCGTGGTCGAATACGAAGGGGGTTCACAAAGTTAATAACATGTAGGTAATATCAGAACATGAAGCGTATTTCACGATGTAAATGCGCCGCGGGCGAAGATTTTTAATATTTTTAGGAGAAAAAAATACTTATGGCATTTAATAACACAATAAATAAAAACCTTACGTTTACTTATACAGGAAATCCATTCGTCTATGTTTTGAATTAGCAAGCACACTCAACACTTTCATTAGGATTACCGGCAAAAATCAGGCACGGAAAGCAAAATAATGCGTTTAATTTATTACACCCACACAAGCACGAAGTTTTTTTATACTGTTCTACTTTAAACACACGTTTGAACTTTTTATTTTTTAAGGTACACTCTTGTGTCAGCTGTAGTTTTGGGCGAGGTGGATCCCTTTTCATTATTTCGAAACGATTTTGAAAATTATTTGAATTTTCTTTAATATATTTTACCGAACACGACTCTATCATTACGTAATATTTTAATTAACACGTATTGTGCAATAAATTGTGCGTCATTTACAATTAGTGGACTTTGAACTCTGAAATCTGAACATGCTTCTGAACATAATTTTTTTACTATCGGTTCCTACCAACACTAGCTTCCAGAGCCTTTAAAAATGACTCGTACTGGACATTTTCACCAGGTGGCAGGCTAACCGAAATTGCAAAACTCTGGCAGAATGTCGGGTAGCCGTGCCGACGTAGCACGACATTATTCCGGCTGATTCCGGCTTCTCGTGCAGTGCACCTAAACGCTGTATGTTGAGTGTATTGTATCTTCCATTTCACGCGTCCGACGCCTCTCTCTCTATCACATGGACATCACACGAAGTATCGCTCTCGTGATATGTTCAGAATCAAAACTTGAACCAAAAAAGTTAGGTGATGTCGTCAGCGACACAACAAAAATTTAAATATTTTCTATGGGTTACGGGTTGGTCTTTTGTAACTATGAACTATGAAATGGTAAAAGAGATGTATATTATACGATAATTATCAATAATATAATAAATATTAAAACGATAAAATTATATGGTGTAACTAGTTCAATTTTTAAGGGGGCTCACTGAACAAATGCACCTACAGTAAAACCGCCACTGATTGTGGTAACAACAACTTTAGTCAAATGATTGATGATGAGAAAAGACTCTTATTGCTATTTTTTTTAGCCTTATTAAGTCTATCTTTTCAGCTAAAGATTCAACAAGAGTTATAGGACCATTCAGTTACCTGAAATATTACCAAACGTTCATCTTCCCCAATATTTGCCCTTTTTTATAACTTATTTGGAAACAGTTCTATAAAAGCTTTAAAATTATTTTAAGCTTTGCAATTATAAGTGGTTAACAAAATCCGAAACGTGTTCCATTTGAATGTTGCCATGATAAAAAATTGGCGGTCAATTGGTGGCAGATTTATGGCCTGAACTGCTGCTTTCAGCCAATTAAACAATACATGCATTTATAGACAAAGTTTTTTTAAATTAAATTAAGCATTTGTTTATAACAAAACAAAAACCCAAAAAAAAAACATATACGGAAGTTGGTATCATACTTTGCTTAAGAAATGAAAAATTCTAAACTGACGGTTAAATCAATCAATATTATCATAATAATAGGATTCTATTATGAAGCTTAGGTAAAAATGATTAATCATAATACCTAAATTTATAAAAATATTTATTTATCACTAGTCCCTAGTGCAAAAAATATAAAAGGCATTTCCATGACGGTCCATTTTTAAAAGGACATCGTAAATTCATGTTTAAATTGAAAGAGACGATAATATTTCCATCTGCTAATTTTCAGCCGATATTAGAGTTATCGGGTCCGCGTCAGCTATAAAATACTACAAAATTTCATCAACACGAAACAAGCAAAACTGTGCCGTTGGAAGGTCTTTTTAATGAGCCACTCATCAGCGCGGAAACAAAAATAAAATTCATGGAAAATTCGACTCTAATGAATAAAATTCGGTCTCTGTACATTTCACGCGAGTGCAAAATAATGAATCATCGATTTATGGTCTTCCACTTTTTACATGTCATTGGATAAAAACACTTGAATATATTTAATGGTGGAGGCATTGTATGGCGCGCATCAAAATCTCGCTGACGGCGCCACGCACATCACACAACAACGGCATTGCGCGTCATATTAAAAAGCGCGAACATGCATCTACAATATGTATGCTAAATAGAGGTTTAAAACGAATCAAATGTCAATGCGATCGCAATTATAAAACCCTTCTCGCGTCCAGCCGTCAGCGTCAGATGTGACACGTTGCTCAGTTACAACTCCCTTCTCCACCCCGAACCTCCGAGCATGTCATGACGTTCCGCGCGCTACGCTTCAAAATTTATACTTTTTATTAGGGCCAGTGAAATGTGTAAAATTGTAAAATCGGGCGGGGGGGCATTTTTAATATTGCAACGGCCGTGAAATATGTAGGATATTCCCGACACTTGAGACACTTGTTTCGAGATATATTGCCATTCTTCCTCGAATATCTCCTATGTGACCCTTTTATGTCGATGGACATTTTCATTTTAAACCGATTGAAACAAATGTCGGCGATATTTCTTCCGATTGCTCAACCTTTAGGCTTTAAAAAATTTTTATCGGAAATATATCTCCTTTATACTTATATTCACTGAAAGTGTAGATATGAGCACATAAGGCCAAATATTTTCAATTTAATATTTAAAATAACCTCCAACAGCTTTGAATTTATTTTTTATGTAATTGATTTTGTATATTTGTTGTATATTTGGTGGCTACTTATATTATTGGCCGGCGCCTCCATCAAAATTGAATCTTTTCCCAAATCATTGTCTAATTCTTTTAAAGTGACAGAAATGTTAATCTATTTGGAAAAGAAACTGGACGGAGAAAAAATAATCATGATTTTATTATTTGTTGAGTCAAGCAAAATTTTTCTAGTAAATAATACTAGAATTCTCATAAAATGTCTTTGGTGGTATAGGTAAAACAATTTTTCATGCTTTTCTAATAATTAGTATTAGAATAATCAAGCTAAAAATTCTAGACTTTTTTTCTTTAACTCTCGATTATTTTATCGTGTCGTAAAGAAAAAAATACTAGAATGAGAATAGTTTAGTAAAATTAGACATAAGAAGTGTAAAAAATGTTTTCTAATCAAGTCAATTTTAATAGAATTCAGTCTCAACACCGAATGTAGATTGACTAGAAATTTCTAGTAAAATCTCCTTGAGCGCCTGGTCGTCCATATAACAGATTTTTTTGTCATGTTTGCTAGAATTCTAGCTATATTTTGATGATTGTTTTCTCCGTGTGATATCAGCACTCATAAATTAAGAGCAAAAAACCTTTATTAAAAAGAGCTTTTATTTAAATGCTCTAAAAAGAAGAAAATAAAATTTTCCTTTAAAATTTTAACTATCAACTTATAACCTCATTATACACAATTTATATAATCATAAAAGCTTGTCGCGAGATTTGCTGAAATTTAAAAAAAATTAAACTTAGCAGATTAAGTTACTCAATTAAATAGGTACTAGTTTAATTACATAAGTAAATCGCGCGACAAGTTAAAATTGTAAAGGAAAATTTTATTTTCTACTTTTTAGAGCATTTAAATAAAAGCTTTTTTTAATAAAGGTTTTTTGATTTTAATTTATTTTTTACTTTTTAGTTATCGCTGGCTAGGTTTCTGAGTCGGTTCATCTCATTGAACGCATCATTGTTTGATTTTGGAGTTGTCCTTCTCCTAGACAGGTTGCAGACCAATCCTGATGACGCCCATCTCGCCAAATCACACAAGTCAAAGTTAATCAACCGATGTTACAGGCTCAAAAAATTCTACTTCAAGAATAATCGAGGTCTCTACACCAAATTTCAAGTATATTAGAGCAACGGAGCTTACAATCACCATCTCTTTTTTTAACCTGCCTTTTTATTCTCAACGAACCCTTATATTTAATACCCATACTATAAGAAAGCATAAAAAACTATAAAAGTCCGCCATATTGGATTAAGGGTGATGTCAGAATATTTTTCTAATTATTCTCGGCAAGCCCTTTCATTTAATACCCATATTGCAGAAGTGCATAAAAAAAGCAAAAGCTTATAAAGGAACATTGTTAAGGGACAATAACCATTACTACCTGTATAGTTGAGATTTATGGAATTTCGCAAATACCTAAAACGTCATAACAGTAGTTTTCCCTCAAGATTTGCAACCATTGATTACTTACAGTCCTATAATAGCTCTCAAACTGTTTTGAGCTTTGAAGGTAGGTGCGAAAATTCAGCGTGTTTCGTATGGCGTTCACTTTATAGTAGTTTTATTGCCTGACCGGCCAACAATAGTCAACTAAAGGAACTCAAAATGTTTATAGCTGTATCTGAGGTTTTGACTTAATAGATAGTAAATAATATCCTACTCTATAACAGTTGTAGCTATATCTACAGTCTGTAAATACGAAGACAGTTATTAACTACTGCAGATTCTACAAAAAAATAAAAAGCTCCAAAAGTAATGCCTGAAATTTACTGATACTCCTAATACATAGACGTAATATAAACCTTTTCATTCAAGTTTGTATTTACTGATGTCCTTTTATTAAAACTCGTGCATTTTGTTAGCAGTAATAAAACTTCGAGTGCACAAAGCACATGGAGACCCCTAACAAAAGAGCATCTTTCTGTTTTGTATACATACGTAGATACGCACACGTATATGTACATATATGTCTAATGTGTATACAATATTGTTCGTGTTCAGACATCGGAGCAACAGCAGATACAAAAGCAAGAGAGAGCAGTTCTTTTTTCGAGCGGGAAGCCAACCCCTCGAGCTCCTGAATCCAATCACACACCCTGTGCAAACAGCAACTTGCATAACAATGCCCAATAAAATGTAAAACGACAGTGTACAGGACACGGGAACACGTATGATAAATCGAGGCAGCCATGACCGGATCCAAAGGTGCAATTGTTGATCGACCGACAATGTTTAAAACCTCACAATCCATGTATAAATATTGTAGCGCCTAACCTAACAAAGTTGGGGTTGTAGACAACAGATTAACGACACACGGGACTCCAAGGCTTTGTTTGCCCATTTACCGCCAGCTAAGCTGACTGTTTGCTAACACTCAGGACCTACTATAAGGTGTCCTAAACAAAGCATAACTATTGAAAGGGCCAAGGGATGGATTCAGGAGAAACAAAGTTTCTACCTAACCATAGCTCGATACATCTGTTCGATTCTGTTCGTCATTTCTATCAATATTATTCATAATCCCTACAAAAGCTGACATTACATTACCGTTGTAATACACATCAATAAGGGTTCTATTGAAATTTTCATTATTACGACAATTTGGATGAAACGATTTATTATAAATTTCGATTACAAAAATACAAAAATCTCAGTGTCAGGATATTTTTAATAATTTGGTGATTGTTGAAGTCTTCACTTGTTGAAACTGGTTGTTACTTAATTAAAATTGAAAATATTATAAAAAGTTTCAACACGTGTAATAACATTTAGTATACATACATGGTTTCGCTTAACTTAACCTTCTTCAGTTTAAAATAGAAGAAAATTTGGGATTGTTTTACAAATAAACCTAATTAAGTACATATTATAATTACTATAGGTAATAAGTATATGTTTGGGTATTAACAATAAATTAGCTAATTTGTTGGATAATCTCAAATTTTGTTATATCTTCATCTTCAGAAACCTAAATTAGGCAAACAATTGTAGTGAAAGTAATATACATCGCAAAACTTTAGTGTTCTCTAATTTTAATGAAGCATTTTGAATAATGTGGAAATAGAAGTAGAATTAGCTAGTTGCTTTAGGGTAGTTATTCTTTATACAAGGAAGGGATTGTTTTATACGTCCTTTTATAGATGTTGAGAATATTATTTTTTTTATAATATATTGTGTCTGCATTACATTCTAGTTTAAATGAAATATTATTTATAAAAAATTGGACTTAATAGTTTAAAGCTCCTCAATTAAATCTAAAATCTACTTACCGACACCTCATGGAACATTGGAGCACGGGTCAACTCTTTTCCAGTGCTCGATTTCCTGAAATCAAAAATTATTTATTATTATTATATATCATACTAGCAGAAATACCCGGCGTTGCCCGGTTAAGAAAATATTACACGTTTGATGGAACATTCTAGAATATTCGCGAATTTAGAACTATGTATCCAGAACATTCCATAATGACTCAAAACATTTTCTAACATTTTTTAACGTTCTGAAATGTTATAATAAAACATTCTTTTATTTCTTAGAACATATTTGAACTGCCTGTAACATTCTAAAAAAATCTAGGTACTTCATTCTCATCCCCACTTCGTGCTGTTTGCTGGGTGATTAGTGACATTAGTAGACGCCTGGCGGGGATGACTAATCTATTGATAATAATTGATCAGTTATCGACCACTGAGAGTTGAAGATTATTACAGTAGTAATATCGCTATTAAAAAATGGGGGTTGGTGGTAGAATGATGAAAATTAAGGGTTATATGCATTTTTCATTGCGAAATCATAAAAAAATAAAAACAAAAAATTTTGTCTAAAAAATTAAAAAAAATTTAGGGGTGGACCACCCTTAACATTTAGAGGGATAAAAAATAAATGTTGGCCGATTCGCAGATCTAACCGATATGCACACAAAATTTAAGGAAAATCGGTCGAGCCATTTCGGAGGAGTTTAATTACAAACATCGTGACACGAGAATTTTATATATTAGATAATAAATTTAACAATAACTAAAACATATACTGGTAAAAGAAGTTTATAAGCTCTTATTAAAAATAATGTTAACATTGACGATGGATCGGTCAGAAATTATCCTTTTTCTGCTAAAAACGGCAAAATTATAAAAATTAAATTCTGGATTAACTTTACCCCAAAGAACAAGCACAATAAGAATATGAATTTGATAATTTTGTCTACCTAATTGAACAAAAGTGCGTAGCATAATTTATGCATAAATTAAATTCCAGAATAAACTATCAGTTTCATTCAGCTTTGTACTAGTCAAGAATAAATGTCTGAACATTCCAAATTGTTGTTTGATCTTTTTAAAGTGGCTACTCAGGCAATAAAAATTGCCACCCTTATCAACGCCGGAATTTATTAGTTTGGCACCATTCAAACAAGACCCGTTTTTAATCTGTTAACCATTTCTAACCTCAAAGCTCAAAATAGTTTGAAAGCTTTTATAAACCTACTTTCAAATATCCAATATAAGTAATAACCGACAGTCAATTTTGAGGGCCATTATTTGCAATGACGTTTACGGTACTTGAAAGGTAGTATAAATAGAGACTTTGTGGATCATCATAAGAGAGACGGTCTTGATTGTTTAAAGGGACTTGATTAGTCATTCAGAAATCAAACGAGTCATAAGGTTAAGTTAGCGTAGCGGGTGATCCCTTAATGCCCCAAAGTTCTTGTCATTTGCTACGTTTTAAAGCGTAAACCAAGCAAGTTATTTTGTAAATCTTGATTAAATTAATCAAACGCCATAAAGAGTGCTGATGTCAGTAATGTGACGAAATAGAATCTTTCGAAAGTTTTATTGTCCTAGGTGCAACTTTAAAAAAGATTGACAATACATATTTTTTATTTTTAACTATTTCGCTGTCGTTATTATTACTGTCACTCAATGTCAAACTTTCATATTGGGTGTTCCTTTCTGTGTTGTTAATATATTCGTATCTATGATATGTGTTGTTAGCGGACTCAAAGAACGAAGGGAAATTTGACCCATATAGAGTGGTAATTGCCAACTTTTACCTGAATGCGCCCCTGATGAACAGATTAAATATTACTGTTATTGCAAGTCATGGCAAGAGCCGACTAATATCGTCCCAAAAGATCACTATAACGGCTTGTCAATGACTGATTTAAACTGTCCCAGGTGTGTTTATCTAGGTCTCCTAGTTAAAGACGCGGCGGTCTTCATAAACATGGCGGTCGCTTTGATCTCCTATCAGAACTGATCAAAGGAGGTATATCTTAAGTTTCTTGGCGCTCATCTCTGGGCTTCCGAGAGCGTGTGAAGATGCTGTCGACAGCTCTCATAAACAAGTGCGAAAAATAATATTTACCTCCAAAATATACTTTGTCGCCCGATGAAGTTAATTAAATCGTACCCGGAAAATTTGATAGGTAAATACTTACAAAAAGAGGAAAACAAAAATAATTTTTAAATAAATTTAAGAATAATACAACTATTTTGCTAAAAATACAAATATTTTTACGATTCTACACCCAAAGGCTCGAACCAAAGAACATTCCCTTCTTTTGTTCCTGCATCAAAGCTAAATAATTGTTAAGGGGAAGTTTATTATTTACGTAAATTAAGATCTCATCAAATCACATTTAAAAAGAAGGGGGTAAACTTTTTAGGTAATTCAAAGAAGTTTCTCTCTTTTTTATAGGGTGCATCTCACGTTAGCGTAAGGAAGGGTCTCTACACATCACACCAAATTTGGTTTTGGGAGAGGAGGGATCTAAATTTAAAAAAAATCACCTAAAATATGTATTAAGAAATTCCCCACAATGTTGTGCCTAAATTGTTACAATAATAAACAATCTACTAACATTTTACTGAATTTTTACAGAATCCTTGGACTTCTGATAAATAGAAATATTATTTATTTGTTCGTTACAAAATATATTTATTAATTTATGGAAATTTTATTATGGAAATAAAATAAATATTTTTGACTATCAAAATTTGTGTGTTATCGATTAAAATTTATCATTTTCAGGGGACAGCGTGACAACCGAGGGGTGAGGAGGTCAAAAAGTGCTAATTTTAGCAAGACGTATTTTATGAACAGCCCCTAATACAAAAATGAATAAATAATTTTCCTTGTCATTCTAAACAGTGCTTAGATATCTAATATAAATCAGAATGTCAGGATTACAATCAAATGCTTCTATCATCTGATCTTGTAATGATGTAATTGATGAAACTTGTTTACCTAAAAAGTATTAAGTATAAATATTGATGAAAAATATATTCAACGAAATAAAACAATTACAGATATTGTTACGTTTTCTAGCATTTAATTAGGTACTTAAGATTTGCAATTAATGACTTTATTAACAATTCTTTTAGTATAGATAAATAAAACTCTGATTTAAAAATATGTCTGTCCAGTACATTAACTCAAAATAAAGAAGAATAGAATATAGATATAGTTATATTGCTAAGTAAACTTGTGACATTCAAATAAATGAAGTTTTTGGGTGGACTATGCATTAGTTGTTTTTTGGATATTGTTACCAGGTAAAGTACGTATTTTAAGAATTATCTACGTAAATTCACGTGGAAAGCTTCAATGTAAGTAGGTATTTGCAATTAACACAATAAATACATACTTACTACTTAAACAACAACCTCAAACAATACTTTAAATTATTGAAATACCTACTCAGTAGCTTGTAGGAAATGTACCTAATTCGCGGCAAGTGTAACGGTTCATAAATAGCATTTAAGTAACATTTTTGCTAAATAGATTACATAAATATTTTTGCAGATATAGTTAACAAAAAAGTTACAAAGTTGCAATTTGTATTACATTCTAATACTAGGTAGGTAGGTAAATTGCAAAATTATACGTATAATTTTACCTTTTGTACCTAAGCATATTTATTTTTACATTTCTTATCAGCAAAAAATTATGCTTAATTATAGTTTTGAAGAATCGTCACATTGTGTTACATATATCTGCCTAACACAACCTGAAATCTAAATTATATAACGTGGAGGCTGCGGCAATAAAACCTTGAAACCATCCGTGTAAGCACTAATAAACCGAAGTGTTTAAAATTAATTTTCTTTGAATCATGTAATTACATTGTAAACTTTTTATTTGCATTTTCTTTGTTACAAATTAAGAAATTGTATACTTATCATACAAAATAATGAATGACTTTAGAGTGTATCTGTCGTTATCACTTAGTGAAATATTTTTTTTTAAAGGAAAAAATAAAAATCAATAAATTTTGAAGATTTCACTAAATTTACTATAGGTACTCGATAATACGTATTTCGCCTTATAAGGGCATCCTGATGATGCCCTCATACGTATCCAGTAAGTATATTAAATTTAGTGAAACCTTCAAATTTTATTGCTCTCATTCCCCTTTACTTATAAATGATTACTATCTTGTTAAAATTCCTCGAAAAGTTTAAAATGTGACTAGATTATTGAAATATTTAAAATATTTTATTTAAAAACGCTTGGATTTGTACGTAGTGAATGCT
This sequence comes from Agrilus mali, assembly GCA_029378335.1. Lineage (NCBI taxonomy): Eukaryota > Metazoa > Arthropoda > Insecta > Coleoptera > Buprestidae > Agrilus > Agrilus mali. Next base: position 20,373,967 of record CM055659.1, read on the forward strand.
TTCAAATATTAATGAGATTTTTGGGTACAAATGATAGTGAACAGAACCTAAAACGTATTTCATTTGCATAATGTCTTGATATTATAACTGCACCTTAGAGTAAACTACGGATATCACTTATTGACAGTTTTATTGCATGATCCGTCACTTGCATGACTCATAATGTAACTGCAATAAGTTACCTAAATAATTAGTCTGTTTCATCGAAAGTATATAGGTAAGTCTAGAATTTTAGTAACACACAAAATCCGAATATCTCATAAATATAGTTATTTAATAATTAGTATTTATATTATGTTATTTATAATTATTTATGTAATATGTTAATGATGATTAACACATAATAATGAGGTTAAAACGAATTTAAAGTTTTGTTAAAACTTTTCGACGGTTTGCTTTTTAGGACGATAAAACTGACGCATAGCGTCGGTTGAGTTCAACGTCAAGGCTGTGAGAGTCCTTTCATTGTCACCTTCCGACGGAAGAGCTAAGGGTGACTTATTAAATACACATTCGATTTGCTAGTTAATAATTTAAAAAGCGGGATATTGTCAAATAATAAAGTGTCCAGTAATTTTATTTTTTATTACTTTTAATTACTTAGTAAGTATCTATTTTTTTAAAACATACCTATACCTAGGTAAATAATTTATACATCACCGACTTATGTATTGTAGGTGCATTTTCTAGAAGATTCAAATTAATTTTATTCGTTGTCCAATGAACATTGCTATATTTTACTGTCATATCAGATTTATTATCATATATGAAACAATAATAAGTTTCCCTCAGCCTTACATACCTCTTTAGGATTGTATCTTGTCTAAACTAATAATATCTTAAATGTAAATATTCGTTAACAAAAGATTTTCAAAGACGAAGCCGAAATTTTATGTTATATGAACGTATATATGCTAATATTTGCTATAACAATTAATTAAAAATTAACTAATCACTTATATAAATGCAGAAACGATTCTTGCATGTATTTAACTGCTGGAGTAGGTAATATTTTACACATGAATATTAAATAGCATATAAACAATTTAAGTTTTATCAATATTATGTTTATAAAAATATTTATACAACAAATATATAAAAGTAAATATATTGTTCGGGATCAAATACCATTAGTTACATTTGTTTTATATAAAATTATACACTTTAAGAATTAATTTTTCCCGTATTAAGGTTATTATATCAATGGCATACATCAAGCGTATTCCTGATTGCTTATTGTTACCAGAAGGTACACGGACTCCCTTTGTTCGGTCAGGTAAGGTGGACATTGGCATTACCAAATTAATAATATAGCCTCACAAGGGAATGCTTATTACAGTCAACTTGCCCATTTGGCATAAAAACCTAAGGTTAAGTTGTGTTAGATTAGGTTAGGTTAGGTTACCTAGTTTGTAATTTTCCAAATATTATCAAAACAGTTCTGCATATAAACTGGCTTAGTGTAGGTACATTGCTCATAATGCAAATTTCATTCTAATATTTTAGGAGTTTTTAGTAGACTCCCGGGGAACAATTCCCAATTCAATACATTATAAGACTTACTGTAAATAGTGAATTAGTAAAATTTTTTACACGAGGTCCTTCGAGAAAACAAAAATTAAATGTGGTACACCAGTACACCCAGTCGGTATTAGTGTGGAAACACTACGACGGTAAAAACATCTATAGATATATAGATACAGTTAGAAATCACGATAACGCAACTTCTTTATTATTTATATGAAAAGATATAAATTAAAACGAACATGAAAAGGCAAATCATCGATTGTCGGTTTTACAGTAACAAAAGTATTTTTCACCCCTACAAGCTTTGATTTTGATCCTAAATTAGAATTTACTGAATAGAATCATTATTTGTACCTATAGAAAGTTTAGGAATTATGATTATTATTATATATCTAAAAAAGATAGTTAACAATTTTTTTTATTTGAGATTTTATTTTGAAATTTCTTTGGATTTTTTATTAATCGCTTTAATTACAAATAAGTTCACATTGTACCCTTTTCCACATTAAAAAGAAAACAATAAAGGAAAACAAAAATTTCCGAAAGGAAAATGGAAATCGACAAATATAAAGTGTGTTTTTCCTTTGTTCTTTCTTTTTAGATTTTGTGTTAGAATTTTATTTCCCCAACAACTCGACAAAATAATGAAACAGCTTTAAAGAGTAATAAAACAAGGCGAGGGTCAGTGTTTCTTTCAGCTGCCAACAGATCGCTCCAGCGTGTTCGTTGAAGCTTTCAGAGGCGGACACGGGGGCGGTTCTTATCCACGCCCCTCTACATCAGCGACCTCCATGTTAGGATTACAGTGCAACTTGCTGGGATATGTCAAGTCTGCTAAACATTGGCGCTGTTCCGCATCCGTATGAGGTGTCCGTGGTTTTTATTTTGTTAGAATTGAGTTTTTCTTGTTCTAACTTATGTTGCTGACGATGCTTGTTCTTCTTCTTTTTCCTGCGCTTTCCGCTCCCCACCCGGCGGCGTCGTCGTTGTTGTTGGCGAGCGCGCGATACGTGCTTTAAGGACTCGGCGAGCTTTCGCATCCTCTCACGTAATAACACGTACGTAAACCGATCCTATTTTAGTACTTACGCACTTATGTGTAAGTACCTACTTCTTTCACTAAAATTAAAATATTCTTACAATATGTTAAATAAGTAGATATCCTTTGTTCTTTTCAGTTATTATGAGCTTTTGGAAAAAGTTAAATAAAAACAATTCTATTAGGGAACAAGTCCTACGGATAAATAAATTTAAAAAGATCTCAATCTAAAATTGTTTTTAGGTATTTAAAATAAAAACGCACAAAAAAATCAAATAATTTGGTATGTATCTACCTATAATCACCACAAAAACAATCAGTTTTTTTTTTCATTTTAATTAGTAGGTAACTACTAAACTTTTTAATTAATTCTCTCGCCTACTTGTTCAACATCAAAGACTAAAAAATTCATAAATAACTTGTATTAAATCCGAATTCGTTGGGGAATGTCCATTAATTATTTATCTGCGTGAGGTAATTTTCTCTTAATTTGAACCCCTCCCTCCCCCAGAGGTGAGATTTCATCAAATGTGGAATCCATCCACCCCCTCACATGAAATTTCCCTTATAATGACACTTGAATTAAACGAAGAAAGGAAATTGCATCAGTTTCATGAATAAGAAAGTTAACGTGAGATTTTGTTGGACTCTTCTTCAACTATTGTGAGCTCATGTAATCATGGAATTTCCCTCAGAATTTTTAAATTAAAATATAAATTTCAAAAATAATTTAACACGAAATAAGATTCGTAATCTTGTTTTTATTAGTAGGTACAGATCTGGTAACTTACGAACCGAACATATGGATTACACATTTCTTTGCTGGTATTTTTTATGTATATTCTTATATTACATGTAACAGAATATCCTTATGTTCGGTTCGTAAGTTACCAGATCTGTATACTTAACTTCACAAGAAACATTCTTTAAAAAATTTTTATATTATCCAAGATAGACATGCAAATTTCATGAATCAAAGAAGGTGAAATCACCTGGCAATTTTTGGACTATCAAACAAACAATAATTGAATGTAACATAAATCCTATAACCAACTCAAGGCTTAAAATTACCCCAGAAATAAATATCTATGGTAGGTAATATTTTTATTGAATCTGATAAACTTTTAAAGGCCGAACAGTCCTTTAATTATAAGGTATTTTTATATTAACAACGAAACGATGACCTTTTTAGATACATGCGTTTCTATTAACGTAGTGTTTTAGTAGTTTTGCAGTTGTTTCACTTTCAATTAGCTATTTATTACCGTGTTTACTAACAGTCGCCCGTAATGTGCTCGGAATTTGGAACATGCATTTTGTTGAGTTGTGTCACAGCTTTTACTTAACCGATTTTTACGAAATACAGGTTATTATTGTACCTTTGTAAAGATACTCTCACTAATCACTAATGATTTTGACATTGGATGATGATACTGAGTGTTCAATATAGTCTCACAATTCATTTGATGAAGTAGGTACATTGGAAAGGAAGTAAACATATCCTTTCTTGAGTTCCTTGAGTACCTACCTATCGATTCAGATCTTTGTAGAGGTACATACATGTACAATGTAGTTTTCAGAATCTCATCAACTCCGAGTTAGGGTTGGAAAATACCTGACTCCTCCTTTTTTAGCCAAAAACCTGAACATAATCTCTGCCTCAAGATGTTCTTGCGCATTTCATGGCTCAATAGATTTTTGAATCTATGGATATTAGAGTTCATGATCATTTTGCCGTTCATCTTGTTCTTATATTTTAAGAGCATTCTTCTTTTTAATATTCCCTGTTTTTATGAACTTATAAGTGATGAAATTTTGTATAACAATTTCGTTTTGTAATAACGCCTGTTTACGTAAACATTTTATCCTTCGCGTTTGTCGTAGCCGTGTTGTAAAATGTATTTTACAAACTTTACACACATTATTCGCGGATGCTTTCTGTCTCTCATGAAACACAACAGCATCTTATAGTAGTCGTAGTAGAGAGAGAGTGCACGCAGTGAAGTGTCAAGAGTAACAGTAAACGTTAATTTTCCCTCGTCGCGCCGTAGAATTGGCATCTTTATATACCTACCCCGCTTTCGAGGGGGCACGATAATGGGTGCGCTCCCTCGAGTATGACACGGTTCCCGAAAAGACGCTCCTACTAATACATGAGCACGTTTAGTTAGAAATTTAACTGCATTTATTATTCAACGACCCTTTTACGTTTTGTTTTCACTTTTTTGCGACGTACGCGAGACACGTGTCACCGCTCCGCTACACTCATTTTCATTTATTCACTGCCGTTTGCACTTTTGGCTCGGATAATGTTTTAATTTCAACATTTCCAGCCTTAATTACATTCTTTTTTAGGATTCGCTATTACCTCAAAAAAAAAAGACATCAATTTATTCCTCTTTGTCTTCTCAGAAGTTGAAAGCGGAAGTTAGATTTAAATTAGTCATTAATAGCTATATTGTAGATAGAGCTAATTGCTTCTTGAGTACAAACTCAGTCTAACTTTTCTAAGTTAGGACTCAGTCAATAAAATTGCTACAAAGTGACCGCCTTTGTCTACACTTTTCTGGTAGGTACATCCAGGCAAGCTTAAAACAGTTTGAAAATTTTTACAGAACTTTTTTTTTAATAATTAATCAACGGTTGCAAATCTTGAAAGCATTGATGTTAGTATATGAGCAAGTAACCTGGTAAACTGTTTCAAAACTTGATTGCCTAAGCCATCACTTTAAAAAAATTAAAAATTATTTGAGATTCTTCTCGCATTTTTATGCAATTCATATAAAATACTTTCTTATATAGGTACTCAACTTTATGCTTCTCAACCTAAATAGAATATTTAACACTTTACAAAACCAGGATATGCTGATTTCCTTTAAAAAATTGCCACTTTCTAATTGCTTTATTAATATCTATATTAGTTCGTAAATTGTAAACAGAGATCGATACGGACATCTATGATCTATCAGTAGGTATCAGTATGACTATATTGCCTAATCGTTAGATATTGACTGTTTTAAATAAAAGCAAGAAGAGTAAACATCATTAGGGACGAGCCGTATAGAATTCTATCCTTCAATACCAATCTCGCACTTTTCTTCTACTTCTCTTTCTCCCACGGGGTTGATGACGGTTTTTGGCGTAGTAGCGATTCATCGAGCCACCCGAAATGGCACACAAAGCGACAGTAACGAGTAGGATGACACTTCCTTCCGCTTCACTTTCGGCAGCGCGGAATATGAAGTGTGTGTAAACACATTTGGAATGCAATTAAGGCTAGGTATCAGCGTGGCCAATCAATCACGGTAAGTCTGGGATCGGCTGGCAACAGCACGCCCAGGGACGTGATGCTCTGCAACCGACAGCGATTTTGCAAGTCAATATTAGATGTGTTTTAGCAGGGTGATACTCTCATCCGACGTTTTAAGTGGATGAGCCAGAAGTGTCGCGAAACGAACTCGAAAAACGCTTTCCAACAAACCTTGCCGAACGATTCAACGATATCAAACAACATTTTACATACCTACATACTCTACCATAAGGCGAGCATATTAAATGTAGATTTCATTAAAAAACAGATGGCAAAATTTCTGAACATAGTACAAATAAAATAGACTATGGTGACCTAACAAATAAATTCAAATACATGGAAAAAACTCACCCCCATTTGCCACACAAAAAGTCAATTATCTGATTATAATGAAGAATACTAGTTTTTAATTTGATCTAGCTTTACTCGTACCTATTCGTCTCATTACATTTTTAAAAGAATCGCTCCATACATGCACGAATCTATAAAATGTCAGTTATTGTTAAATGCAATACTGAGTGCATATATGTAACTAATTTTGTTAAAGTGGCGACTCAGGAAATAAAACATTCAACTTATTTGATCGAATGACGGATATAGACACTCAAAAGCATGACAATCCAACCCTTATATGGTGAAAAGTTAAGAGACGATGATCCTTATTAAGTCCTCAGGATTTGCAACCGTTTATTCCTTGATTACTGAGTTAGGCGCTTGAATGAGTTAATGAGAGGATCTGCTTGCTATACCAAGTCAGTATTCTCTATTTTACTTAACATGGCAGCTCAAACAATAAAACTTTCAAGAGATTTATTAGATTACTTGGTCGAATGACCGACATTAGCAGTCAAAAGGACTATGGTCCGAACTATATAGTGACAACTCTCATGAATTTGAAATGTCGCCAAGCTCAGATAACCCAGAGTACGTAAGAAAATGGGGTCACAATAGCAAATTTCGGTTAGGAGGTGAGAAGGGTGATCAGTTGGTGTCAGTTTTACCACATCGGCTACCACTTTAAAAGAATTACACTATTCCCCAAATGAAATTTAAAACTTTAAATTTCCACAATCGTTCATTCTTTTGACAATTGTTTCGTCACTTTGATGCCTTCATCAGGTGTTAAGTTTTATTTGGTGTTTGACATGAATTTCCATTATAATCAGTTAACTAAATCAGACTACTCCGATGCTACATTTTCTCAATCCTTTTTTACAGAATGAAATCATGGACATTAACAAAAGCAACAGAAAGAAGACTCGAAGCTTTCGAAATGTGGCTATATGGACGAATATTGAGGATCTCATGGATGGACAGAGTGACCAATAAATCAGTACTAGGGTAAATGAACAAAGGCTGGGAAGTAATGAACACTATCAAGAAAAGAAAACTTGAATACCTTGGACATATCTATTATGAGAAATATTAGTAAACTTGAAGTCTGTTCTCCAAGGGAAAGTCTATGGTAAGAGAAGACCAGGAAGAAGACGTATATCATGGCTTAAAAACTTAAGGACATGGTTCTCAAAAACTACTACCGAGTTATTCAAAGCGGTCGTGAACAAAGTTATCATATCCAGGATGATCGCCAATATTCGAAACGAATAGGCACCCGAAGAAGAAGACTATAGCTATTATGTCGTCATTTGTTTCACCTCAATAACATAAGAAAAAAAATAATAATATCTAACTTGCAGTGGTAATGCTCATGGTTGAAATTAAGTTAAATTACAGACTTTTCATTTTGATTATTTTCTTTAGTATACGGTCTCGTTTTATAGGTATCTATATATTTTTCATCCTTTGCTCATTTTTCATAAAGAAACCTTCAGAAGACAATACCTGGCTGGTACCTAAAATTTTAATCGTAATGCGGAATAATCAACCCTCAATCTAGCTTTGAGTGTGATCCCTTTGAATCTATAATATAATTATTAATTAATACATACAGGGTGATCGTTTTCAGCCTACCCTTTAGACGTGTCTCCGGACCCGCACTGAGTTGGAATATCATTTTGAAATTTTGGTCGGTTGCTCTAAGATTAAGTCGTTTAAAATATTTTCGATCACATTTATTTTGTACCTAATTATTTTATTGTTTTTAATATTTCCGTTTGCGACGATATTTCATTTCATTTTGATCACGCACCCTTAAAAGAGATCGCGAAATTGGTGTGTGTGGGAGGAGGGGGGGCGGTAGATTGAAAAGGATTACCCTGTATAATAATCATCAACCTTCTTTTCATTATACTTATAAGTAGGTACCTATTGCCTATGCAAGGTATAGTTCAAATGTGCCGGTAAAACATGTAGGTAAGTTGTAAGAAGACAAACACAAGCTTCTCGTCGGATCGTTGTGACAACAGACGGATGGACGGGGTCAGTGTGTGTACGTACGGTGGTGGCGGCGCGGCGGCTGCGACGTTTTCTACCCCGGTCGCTGCCACCTTCACCGTCCGTCCGTCCTTTCGTTCGTTGGTTACCACCGCATCGCCATCGCCCTGTCGATGCCATGCCGTTCGTCGGTGGATCTTCACGGACCGCGGTCAGCTGTCAACCATCACTCACGCTCGCCAAGCCACTACATGCTTTTGTACTTAGTCCCGCGCTCAGGCCCTAATTGTGTCGGAGAACGCGGTTGGACGACAAGGAGCGCCCTGGATGGACATCCACCTAAAGTACATATAGAGCGGCACATCCTTTTCGTCCACTCAACAATCTTTTCTATAAACCATTTAGGTATATCTAGTAAAACTTTTATGGATTTCGAATAACAAATAGCTCTTAGTTTCTTTTGTTAAACTTTTCTTCAGTCCATCGTCCTAAATATTTTGCAAAATTATCTAAAATCTGAACTTTAAGGTTCTATGGTAAGCAACAAGAAGCGAAATCTGAAATACTTAGATAATCCTAAAAATCAAAACTTAAAGCTTTTTACGGGGGGCCTAAAATGTTAATTAGTCTTAAACCTACACCAACGTTTCGCCTGGTGGTGTTACCCATAAAACCTGTCCTTAAAGGAGCCTTATATCAAGGCGAAACGTCGGTGTTGATTAAAGGCTAATAAACATTTTAGCCCCTTTATTAAAGAGCTTTGGGTTTTGATTTATTGAGCAATAAGGTAGTAAGTAAAGATGGTTAAATCCTAAAAACAATGTAAAAGCGAGAAACTCCTTAAAACGTAGAAGGTTTGTTTGGTTTATACTTATTATTAGCAAAATACATTAAAACGCTCTAGATACGGTAAAAAGCACTCTCAATAACAAAACAACACGTCATTATTTAGATTCCAATAAATATTCATTTTACTGACCATTATAAATCATCAGGCAAAATTAGGAGGAAAGGACGATTGAGAAGACAAAATGGATTTTCATGAGGTACCAAAATTATTCGATAATTTCCTTTTATTTAATGAAGATAATCTTATTATATACTACGTATAATAAAAAAAAATACAATTACAAGTAATATTAAAAACGAAAAAAATTAATTTTATTATATACTTAGTTTACATTATATTTATATTAAACAATTATAGAAACACAAATTTCATAAATTGTTTGGCCATGCGGTAGCTTCTTCAGGTGGAAGAAATCTTCATACCATGTTCAGATTGTATTAGGTACACTTCCTTAAATTCAATTTACATAGATATTGTTGACCAGGGTAATTCAGATTTTTTCTCGTACCGTAATTAAAACGCAGTTTCATGTTCCTTTCTCCCACTTACCTTGACACAGCGGGACGTACAGCTCAAAATTTCCAACTCTATAGTTTTATTATGTTTCTACTGTCCTTCCTGGTCATTTGTTATCTCGATTGTTTAGTGCAATTTATAACTTGAAATTTTATATTTATCAATTTGTAAATACACATGTAGGTATATACATATTGTTGCTCCACCACTCACCCTCTCCACCTTCCGTTTTCCCACTCTTTGACTTACCCCAAATTATCTTTTGAATTGAAAATATGAGAGAGATCAGTGTTGATCCAGTCTTTCAACAATAGATTACTACTTAGACATTTGTATTTCTTTTTCTTGTGCATTTTGTTTAATCATCATAACTTCTGAATGTATTGTTGTGTATGTAACTTGATTAGAAAATTAAATTCTCCCGAACTTATGAGAATTAAGCATACCACAAGTTTTAAAGGAAGTGTTATATTCTCTTTTCCAGAAAATAGAAGCAAAAAACACTAAAATAATCAAAAAGTTTCCCCAAAAACTACAAACTTCCTCATACCAAATGGTATGGATAGTTCTGTAACTCGCCCTCATGGTACACACTGCAGGTACAATGAAGGTTGCATAGTTCTTTTTCTTTTACTTATCCATATTAGCTTTACAATCAATACAGTCTACTCTAGAGTTCATGGTGTAATAGTAGATAGTCTTAAATCTTTTTTATTTATTCTTTTGTGAAAAAGGTGTCCCCGTTCCTCAGAGCACTCGAAGCATTTCACGCACTCTAGATGTCGCTGACGTACACCTACAACTTGAGGAAATTTTCGAGGGCCTCACTGTACTCGATGTATCTGCAGGACCTGGTGTTGATGGTATTCCCAACCTCTTTCTCAAAGAGGCACGCTATGGATTAGCCCGACCGCTCTGGATGCTGTTTGAGAAATCGCTCCAATCTGGCACCTTCCCTGACATCTGGAAGACGAGTTTGATTCAACCAATCCACAAATCTGGGGACAAATCTAACGTCAGGAACTACCGTCCAATTGCCCTCATCAGTGCAATTCCAAAGTACTTTGAGAAAATTGTAACGAACAAATTGAAGCCCTTGGTGGAACCAATCCTAGCCAACGAATAGCATGGTTTCAGATCTGGAAGATCCACTTCTACCAACCTGGTTCTCCTGAACAATTACGTCTTCCGACATCTTGACGCAAATATACAGGTAGATGTGATCTACACGGATTTTGCCAAGGCCTTTGACAGGGTGAATCATTGTGTTCTTCTGCACAAGCTGGAGTCAACTGGATTCAGTGGATCACTTCTGTCTTGGATTGCGTCTTACCTCGCAGACCGCAGATATTCCATCGGTATTGACGGTTCGGCTACCACCACCTACTCAGCCTGTTCTGGGGTACCTCAAGGCTCTCACCTGGGTCCAATACTTTTCAACCTGTTCATCAACGATCTACCATCCGTTTTTACGTTCAGTCACTCGTTGCTTTATGCGGATGACGCGAAGATTTTCCACTCTGTCAAATCCATCGACGATGCAACACTGCTCCAACATGACTTGAACCGGCTGGTAAACTGGTGTTCGGAGAACATGCTAGAATTGAATGTGTCGAAGTGCAATGTGATGCACTTCACCCGCAAGCGTACCACCATCAACTGTCTCTATACCATCCGTGAGGTTGCCATATTAGGCTGCGACGAGTTCGTTGATCTGGGAGTCAAGTATTCCTCTAGTGGATCCTTAAACTCTCATATTGACGAGATCGTGCTGAGTGCCCGCAGGATCTTGGGTTTCGTTTCCAGAAACAGCAAACATCTTAGGTCACCCAACACCGTAAGGTCACTCTTCGTATCGCTAGTCAGACCAAAACCTGAATATGCGTCTGTAGTGTGGTCACCTTCCACAGATGAGGCAATCTCTGCAATCAAATCCGTCCAACACATATTTCTCAGACTGTTTATGCTCAAAAGTAACCTTCGAATGTCTCCGTTAAACCATGACTACACTCTTGCACTGAATCTCTCAAATCTTAACACTCTTGTTGCTCGTCGTTGCATAAATGATCTTTTATTTTTATACTCTGTTATTAACAGTCGCATGCTCTGCATAGATTTGTATAATCTCTTTCGTTTCAATGTACCAAACAGAGTTGTTAGACGTTCATTAATTTATGATATTGATTTCTATAGAACATCATATCCTTACTCTAGCTCTATTCCGCGTTTAATGAGATCAGCCAATAACCTTTTATAGTCAAGAGATGATTTTTCTTTATCGTACCTAGCTTTCAAACGTCTAGTCAGTAGTCACTTATGATTATCAATACTATGTATCCTTTCAAATAGTGTTCATTATATTTATTTTGCTTATCTTCTACTGTACTAGTCAATTCTGCGGTGTTTGGAATATGTTTATCTGTATGTCACATACTTTATATTTTCTTGTGCAATATTTTATCTTTTCCTGTATTATTTTGTATATATTTTTTGTAAAAAGGGTGCATACCCGTTTGAGTAAAATAAATTAAATTAAATTAAATTGTACCTTTTCAGAAACCTCGTTCAACAATTCCAACAGCATCATCTTTCTGAAATTGATAACAACACCGAATGTCGGCTGAACCTAATCTGCATTAGATACTGGCCTTTTTTTATATTGCTTATTATATCCATTTTTCGCCATTATACTGACTTTTTTGTATTCTCATTTTCCTTTATTTCCTGTAATTTTGTAATAATCACGACATCGATAGATACGTACCTGTATGTAAATAAGTATGTACTAAGTAATAAAAGTTACTTAAAAAAGAATAGTAAAAAGCGGAAGCATCTGTAAAGATAGATGACTTAAGGTAAGACCGTAATCCGCTTGATAGGGACATGGACGGAGACTAAAGTCTTGTAGCTTCTCGAAGTATCACGTTCGCATTTGAAAAAGATAAAGTTGATTTTACCATCGATTGATTTAATTAAAACGATGAACCGTAGACGCTTTTAAAACATATAAAACCTGTTTTAATGGAGTGCTGTATCCCACTAAACATATGTCAAGTCCCTTGCTTTTCGATACCACCGGTTGTCGCTTAAATGGAACATTCGTTCACGTTCTACTGATTTAATGAACATATACTGATTAGTTTCATAAAGCGTAAGCCATAGTGAAAGTGCAGATTAGATCGCGTCGTACGCTTCATGATATTGCAACAAAACCGGTCTTTAGTTTGTTGTAAATTGCACTGACATGTTGGAAGATAACAGAATCTCCTTGTTCGAAAAAATTCACATTCACGTCATACATGCATTAAAAACGAAACGTTTAGATTCAACTAAGTAGGCAAAGTTCTGGAATTTTTAAGAAAAACTCACTCATTTCTTTCATTAAATTCATCCTTTTTAAGGAAATAAGCTTGTATGGTTTCTGGGGTGTTTCAGTTAAATAAAAGCGTTGTGGCTTTAAAGTCATTTACCAAAATAGTTTTCTTAAATAATTCTTAGACTACCTTGTTCATGTTTCTCAAAAGAAAAATGTTTGCTGTTATATATTATTGATTCCCGAAAGGCTGAAGGTACGTCTGTGTTACAGTATCTTACGCCGTTGTCCAAAACTCTCATCAAAATTTAAAACTTGAGTAGTTCTCATTTTATAGCCGATAGATCTCCGGTTCTAACACGTAAGTGAACTTCCTAAGGTATTCCCACGAGACAAAGGGTCCAAAGACGACAACGGACGCAATGCTATCTGTGTTGCTGATGGAATTAGCGTGACCGTCCTCGCCGGCAGTCCCCTGGGTCAAACTGGACGCGAGTAACATTTGTAGGTGCTCGAGGGATCTTCGATCGAGGACGGTGTGGGCGGCAAAGAAATGATACCCTATACGTCCGGTGTTGAATGATGGCAGCTCCTTGGCAGCGCCGTTGAATAATGGATGGCAGTGAAGACGACACACTAGTGGACATAGGTCACTTGCGCATTCAGTATTCAGAAGGAACCCTGCTCAGGGATGCTCGAGAACATGTCCACCCACATTTCGAGTGGGGCTCACGAGGGAAAAAACACGGAAGGCTTAGATATCTAACACCGCGGCGAAGATACTTTTTGCCGACATAGTCGATGCATTCAACAAGGCAATGAATTCATCGTCAAAACGACGCCATTTTTAACCAGACGTCAACTTTACAAGAAAAAGGATAACCTACCATTCATACACATAGCAGAATAACATAAGGGTGCAGAAAGAAAAATTAACCAAACAGTACCTAATCATCACCACCTTTTATCTAAAACTGTATGCATGAATGCTAACGGTAAAGATTTAAATTTTGGTGCAGCCAAGAGAGAGGGTGACAAATGCAGTATTTTCCTTTCTAATTAGATCAATACCTACTAATGAAAATTTAAAACAATTTAAACTAGAATAAAAACCAATTATCTTGTGTTGCATCTATGATGTAAATTAACATTAAACACCCCTGTGTTTGACAAAAATAACTTGACATTCTGTCATTCACAAATAAAAATTTGTAAATGATTGAGTTCATGATGTTATAATGAAAATGGAAAACGAGGAACACCTACATAAAAATAAGTATTGGTGACGTTATCATCATAAATAGAATTTGGTTTGACTTCGAGGAATTGGAAAATAAAGCCTAAAGTTTGAATCTTTCGTTTTTTATACCATCAATTGGATCAATACAAAGAAGTTTGCAAAGTTGAAATGTAATTCAGAAATTTACATAAAATTCGCCCAAGAAACGATACGAAGAAATCCAGAAATATATTCCGCATAATCAAATTGCTACATTAAATAAAATCAAGGAAATTACGTGTCATGTTTAACGTCTTTGGAGAAGATATTAAAAAAGTTGAGAAAGTAATCGCTGCGTCATTCGGTGGTAGAAGAGTGGTGGTGGTGGTGGTGAGAGCGGCGCTGCGGGAAAAGAAGAGAGCGCGATGCGATGCGATGCGATGCTATGCGATAGGATGTAGCCCGTTTGTTAAAATTGTTAACGAATCCTGAAATCCTTTAAAAAGTGAGCTTAACTTTATAAAAGTTGCCTCCGGATCCGAAGAAGGAGCAGTTGATATAAAAATTAAACTTCGCACTGTTAAGCGAAGGGACCCTTCTTAAAACTGCGCCGCATAACCATAAAAATCCAACGTTTTCTTAACGACGTTGCCAAATGTTCTGAATCTATAAACTAATGTGTTTACAAAATTTTGGAAGGGTGGGTTCAGTTTACTCAAAATATCTTTCTCTTTTGGAAATTACAAGAGGATAGGGAAACTGTTTTTATCACAAGTTTAAACCAACAATTATTAGCTCAAATATCTAATTTTAAGTAAACAAAAGCTAATTGGAACGTAGATACAGCTACACTTAGCGGCGTGGTCTAATGGTCTAAAGCTCTATATCATGATTTACCATTCTGAGGACCAACGGTTGGATTCCGAGTCCGTCACTCCCGCTTCAAGCTTTTGTGCGTTTTTTTAGATCTACAGATGATACTCTTTGACATTTTTTCTGTCTTCATTTCGTCTATTGTAGTAGTCCCCTAACCACTACCCACCCCCCAACTTCCATGATTCCTAAAAAGAGGTTTAAGATAACCTTCCAACCTACTCCCAGCTTCTGAAGAAGTAACAGTCCTCTTCACTGTGGAAGATAAACGGTGGACTTAATCAGTAGGTACATTATAAATTACAACAAAAAAGAGCAAATGCATTTTACTTTGCATCAATTACATAATATTAACGGAAAGGAGTAAATATTAATCTTCACTGACTTCTTTTATAAGCAATTTTAGTTAAGAGTAGAGTATAAGAGCCACCCTTCGCCTTTCGCTGAGTAAATCCATAATATGCTTATTATTCATGAGAAAAGTTCTAAGCTTAAAGATAAGATACGTGTTAACTTTGTGCAAATTAAAAATAAGTAGCAAAGTATGTACAATGTTAAAAATCTATAACAGGCACTTTGTTTGTTTGATAAAGACACAATCATTTTCAGGCACGCAACGTGCTGTAGGTATATGCGTGCTGCATATATTTGACAATGTCACTACCTACAAAAGTTTCTTGGAGAAGTATCAAGATTATCGGTATGGCAACGCTGTTTTCCGACAAAGGCGTTTCCATTATACTTTCCGTGCTGCTAATCCTGGAAAGTAAAACTTATGCAAACGAGCTCGCCGCGTGGTTTTACAAGGCAAGTAATTTCGAACCGCCACCACCACCACCGTCACCGCCAACCACCATCACAAGGGGGTGCGAAGCGCGAATCGACATTGGCGTTGGCATCGCTATGGAGATGGTTTGCGGGGGTTGTTTTTACGGAACATCATCTCAGACTCCTGTCAGACGCATAACCGTACACAATACAAGATTTATGCCCGGTTTACACTCCCGAAGTATCAAAAGCACTCGCTATTTTTCTGCATTTATACAATGAAGTGATAGCATTTGTCACTTTTTTGTTGCGAGCAACTTTTCTCCTGTTGTTGTTGTATGATGAGGAGGCGTGCAAAGATCCGGTCGAAGGAGGAAGGAAGGACGAAACGTTATTATTTAGGGCATAGCATCGGACGAAATATAGAAGGAAGTTAGTCACAATGAATCATCTCCCAAGCCTTGTGAACAACTCGACGACGCACCAAGTCAAAAGAACAGGAAATTTATTAAACGAGTTCGTAAATAAAAAAAGGAAAACACTGTCATATTATCAAGAACTGAGTAATTAATCAAGCTTATTTCGTAAGAAATTAAAAGAGTACACACCACCAGCTTATAAATCGTGAAATGTTTTTTGGCCGTATTTGGATACGACCACAAAGAAAACACTCTGCAAATGTTCAAAGCAATAATTTCCTTCATAATCAATGAAAAGTTGAAATAAAGACCCTCTACTTTTCTGAAATTTCTACCCCGTATAATGATACTGAATTGGAGGAAAGAATAGTGAACATTGGGGAAAAAACCAATATGGGAAGAAAAGGGAATATACACTTAGGAAGTTAAGGATAGCACAAGAGAAGCTAAATGAGTAGGAAGAAAAGGTTTGAATTTATTAGGGGAAATTGAGAAAAATAGTAGAAGAAAGTTGGCGAAGTGACTTATTAGTAGGTACAATACTGAAAAGATGGTGAAGAAGTAGGTATACTATTCAGGTTTCCAGCAGGAAAATAATACAAGGGAAGCAAATATTGGACAAAAGAGGGCAATAGGAAATGCAGATTGCGTGGAGTAAATATGAATATCTGGAGCATGTAGTAAGTGGGTGTGATGAAAGAGTGTGCTAGTTTAGTTAAAGGTCGTATTAAGGGAAAAATAGAAAATTGAAAGGCAGCAACATGAAGGAAGGTTGATTAGATTACAGGGGGAATCCTTTTTGGAATTTGTACTAGACCGGATATGGGGTGGGTAAAAAAGGGTTTTTTCAGTTATTTTTTATATGTAACCTGAAAGTGTAAAAATGGAACAGTATAATGCAAAGTTTTAATAAAGCGCTATTGTCATTCACAATACATTCAATGAAAACATGAATATTATTAAACATATCTAATAGATTGTTAGATGATATTTTCTGTCCCTCGCACCACTGAGAATGTTTTCTCATAATGATAGAACTACTGAAGTAATCAATAAAACAAAACTGTTTTCTGGCGATCTTATTAACGCAGGTCCATGGCCCTAATCATGCGGATAATCTGAAAAAACCTATCACCGAAGCCCATCACTTTCCACTCGAACAAAGAAGCAAAGAAAGACCAGAATACCATTCATTGAGTCAAGTCAGTCAACAACTCGTCATTAGTTCGCTGCGTCGCCGTCGTTGGTTGATCGAGTCGAGTCGAGTCGAGTTGTCCCGTCCCGTCCATCCATCCGTCCGTCCATTGCATCGGGAGTATGTCCGCTTGACACGCGAGAGATCCAAGTACGTTAATGAGGGTAGATGGCGCCACGGTCGGCGCTCTCAAAGATATCGTCGATATGGCGAGATCCAGATCTCTCGCTCGATAAAATTTGAACACGGAAAGCACATCGAACAAGCCGAGGTATAAGGTGTCTCGACGGGCCAAAAAAAAAATACGGCCCCGAGACACAAAAGCGGAGATTTACGACGGTCCGCGCTTTCTAATGGGTGGCGGGCCTTAGTTAATTACATCACCACCTTGGCGGAACATTCAAAAGGCCGTATAAATAAAAGAAACACCATGCATTTTTGCTGAGGCAAAACACGGTCCCGGGCTGCCGATGCTGCCGCGAGCCCAGTATTATAACGATGCGCCCGTCTACGTATGTACCATTCATGGGGTTTTCTTCGTTTTTGGCCCAAATAAACTAAGGAGCCATTATTCCAAATAAACTAAACAAGCTTTAAATTATTTGTCTGCAACCGCGGTGTTCGTGGCTTCGAATAAGCCGAAGAAGTCGCCTTGTAGAGCCATTGTTCGACCAAGATAGGGTGATGCAGCGATGATGGCGCCTGCATTTATGTACCAAGAGGACGGCGACTACGATCGTAGCAATTGTATCGCAATTCTTTTCAATTTTTCACCAGCGAATATTTCTACAGCACTTTTACTCTCTGACAAAGCCCATACAACACTTGAACAATCTGAATAATACAATTTCCACTTTATACAAATTGTTAAACAAAAAAACAGTTTGAACGTAAACTATCACTATTTCAGTAAAAACTTTGAACTCGTTAAGCGAGGAATATAAAAATTTCCCGCCTTTTCAGTTCAATAAACTATAAGTTGACTTACCTAAAAGTGAGTTTGAGAGCCAATGATGAGTAGGTAAGTAAAAATAATTTCAATTACCTACAATAGAAAGGTAAACAAAACAAGATAGTTTGTAGGTATCAACAATTCATAATGAATAGAAGAGCTTAGTTGTCTTGACGTCTTCATTTATAGTTTCTTTTACAATTATAGGTAAACGATTTTTCGTATATTCATTATACTATATCACAACATATCCTTACTATCATCACTTATTTTAAAAATAGTAATTTAAAGAACCATATTCAGCTGTTAGTAGATAAGGTGAAACTGATAGAGGGGTAACAGTGTAAAGTTGGAATTGCTTCATTTAATTTTTAGTCTGAAGAGTTACAATATATGCTAAAGCTAGCTGTGTTCATGAATGAGAACGAGAACCACCAAAAACAAGAACAGATAAGATCATAGCTGGTAGGACGCCTCCTAAGACATGACGGACTGGAAAGAAATTTATTAAAAGCAAAAACAGAGATAAGGAGAGGTACGGACGACCTAGATTAATAATTTGCGACGTAGGATTTTCCAGTTTACTGAAAATTCGTATATTAGTACAGTCTAGGACAGCGATAGCGAACCATTGGCACGTTTGATAATTTTGATGGCACGCACAAAAACAAAACTTTTTTTAGTTATCTTTTTTAATAGAAATGAATTAAAAATTATACACTTAATTTATAGTTTATGATATAAATTTGTAGTACTAAATACCTGTCTTAGTATGTTAACTAGAACCGTCAAATTATACATTTTATTATTAAAATATCGCATGAATTCTTTCGAAGTATATACAGATGCGCATTAGATAAAAAATTTTGCGTATTCAGTTTCGCCTTTTTTAGATCATTTCAGAAATTTTGAGATCTTTCCGGAAGTCCTTATGCCTTAAAAAAGGACAGAAATATTTATTTTCACCTTTCTGCCACCTTCAACCACCCACTTCCACCCACCGCGACCAAACTCCCTTATTCCCACCTGGAGACCAAGAAGTATTTACCACCCCAACAGGAAGTTGATTGGAGTAGGTAGAGATAGAGAAAACCCTGACTTTACGTACGAACATTAGCATTTTATATATGTATTTAGATTAGTGGCTCTTATGGGCTCGAAGTATGTATTCCTTTTCGCAGCATACGTACATTGACAGCTTTACTTTTACTGCTTTAGAGCCATTTTAAAGTGGGCGTACTGTAATACCTGTTTAATAAACTTATGATGATTTGTAAGACGTTTTTCCACTCATACGTTATTAAGCTTTTCTGTTACAAATGAAATGTCAGCAAAAAAATTAAATAATCAGTAGGTGTTGAAAATCGATAAAAAATTTTAACTGTTCGCAATAAACCAAGGCAATAACTATGGTTAATCTATAAGAACTAAAGTATTTTTGAAACAAAACCCTCTAAAGTGATGCAATTCTTTAGAACTTTTATGAACAAAACGAGAAGCATGTCCTCTTTCACTCGCCTCTATCATCAATAGGTACTTTGCTTCATGTTGAAGTATGTACGTTAAAATTAAATTAATGTACTCACGAAACAATAAAAGTGTTAGCACAGCAAAACGATTTCATAGACCGTTGAATTAGGAACAGGTGTGGCGTCAGGATATTTTTATCGGTTGATAGAACGGTGTATGTAGGTACTAAAGGAACGGAGAGGGTAGGAGTTTAGCCGAACATCGCGAAATTCATTCAGCACCGGTCGCAGAACGTTTATGATTAATTAAAGCATGAAATATGCGCGCAATAATCGGTACCTGCTTTGTAGAGTTGGCGTTATTTACGATTGCAAAGATCACAGAAATTTCATTTCTCCTTATAACTGCCGTGCTTTAAATTATAAAGATATTATACGTCGAGCACTATAAATTACGTTCCTGCGAGTAACTACCACGAATAAAGCAAGAATACTTTTGTTATAGTGATGTTTCTGGAATTTATTGCTTTGAAGTACCGCACACACACACACAGTCGTTATATCAGTTCCAACCGTTTTGAACTGAAATAGTCTGGAAAACGAGCACGAACACATTCTGACCTTCCCTTTACTGTCGCGAATTCTGACAGTCTGTAAAAATACACTTAATATTTGACGAACTGTTCTCTTTATTCATTACTACTACAACTACAACTCTTGGCATAAATATGGTACCACAAAGAACCCCTTTGACTATTCCATTATACGTTAGTTTGTCGCTAAAGATATTCATAAGTTAACCATAAGAATCATTGAGTGCAAGGTAGAACAGTCAAGAAGGAATGTTGCAAAACAGCTCCAACCAGAAATTGTGACGAATTTAGACTTAGATTCTCGAAGCACTTAATGTTATCAAACCTGCCTAACTGCCTATCTTCTATTTAATAGAGGAACGTTGAAATTTGCAGGGATTTCTTATCATTAGAATGAGTAGAAGCGGCCACCCGCTTCACTACCTTAACAGCTTTTACTCACATTTCTTCTTATATGACTGTTTAAATGATTGTTAATTAATTGACTTACCTACTAATCGAGTGATGGTTACTGTTAGTTGTTCCAATGTTTAATTTTAAAGAAATAATTTTTTCGCTGTATTTAATTAGTTCCATTTATATTATGTAAAGGTACAGTCCTAATAAATTTATCTTATTTACCTAACATATGTGAATATTACAGCTTTAAAATAGAAACATTTAAGCGTTGTCATACCGTAAAAGAGAAAATTCCTGTTTGAATGGCCAATTTAAATAGAAATTTAAAATATCTTCGGAAAATTCCGTTGCTTGCGAATTTCTTAGTCACGTCTTGTCGTCCGCTATACGAAGAAATTTAAATTTAGTCACAACACTGACTGACGACACTTTGTTGATCCGTGTACGGTACCGTAAATATTCAACTTGCCCGATCTAATGAGGCATTGAGTGATTTGTTGGTACAGAGATATTTTATTTGCGCTCCAGCTCTGATCTAGAGCGTCAAATACTTAAAACACGTGTGTTTACTTTGGTCATTCGTGTACACCGATAAATAAATACATTTTCATTTCCTAACCTCTCAACTGACGTAATCATCACCATAAATTTCATTCAGTCTATCCGTAAAGTAACTCACAAATTAAATTGATTTTATTTACGTTCTAAAAGTTATTTTCAAATACAATTTGAAAGAAGAGAAATCACTAATCAAATTTGGGGTTCAATTGTACATTCAGAGGACGTTAATTCGTTCCCAATAGTTTTCTTAAATTGCAACGTTGCGCATTTTCGGTCTGTATGTTGTCGATAATGTAGGAAACAATAATATTGCGAGCAGAATCGCATCTATTGCTCCCTAGTTTCGTGGCTGTTTTAATGTTTACATACTTAATATACAGGGTCTTTTAAGTTGATGGGCTATTAGTATATGAATTAGTAGAATGAATTCAATTCTGAAACTTGGGCTCATTTGATTATTGTTTATGCCGCTTCTTTTAAAAATATTGTCAAGTTCGATTTACATCTGGTTATACCGAAAGTAGATGTTAACTTTCTTATTTTAAATGGAATGACATACTTTCTTTTACATTTTCCGATAGAAAAAAAATTCATGCATATTTTATAGAAGGCAATACTCCGAAAATATTGATGGATTTTGAGTTACATATTTAATTTTTTAACATTTAAAAAACCGTAATTCAATTAATTTTTGAGATTTTGCTTTATAACTCGTAACAATTATTTATAACTATTCACATTATCGAAAAAAAATTGTGGTTTTTAACTAAAATGTACAGGGTGTTCAAATTTTGTGGTCAAAGTTGGTCAACTTCAAAGAGGCATAAGTCAATTTTTTTAAATAGAATGACCCATTTTTCAGTACATATTCGAATTCCTCATTGAATTTGGCGTCTTTTTATATGGGACTATCGTATAACTTTGCTTATACTTTTTGAGAAAATCTACAATTTGAAGTATGTCATTTCATTTAAAATAAGGAAGTTAACATCTACTTCCTGTATAACCGGATGTAAATCGAAATTGAAAATATTTTTAAAAGAAGCGGCATAAACAATAATCAAATGAGCCCAAGTTTCAGAGTTGAAATCATTCTACTAATTCATATACTAATAGCCCATCAACTTGAAAGACCCTGTATATTAAGTATGTAAACATTGAAACAGCCACGAAACTAGCGAGCAATAGATGCGATTCTGCTCGCAATATTATTGTTTCCTACATTACCGACAACATACAGACCGAAAAGGCGCGACGTTGCCTTTTAAGAAAACTACTGGGAACGAATTAACGTCCCCTCAGTGTACATTTTCCGATTCATTTTCGATTTCATTCCAAGGTGTTACTCCTACAATAAATAAATACTTTCCGTTAATGATAATAAATGCCAGGGTGTATTGTAATCATAAAATTGCCCTTTCGATATAAATAGAATTTCAGGAAACAGCATTTGATTCAAATAAAGCAAAGAAATATCTATCTTAAGGGGAAAAGGTTTGAAATACTGCAGTAAAATGTGTAAGCATAGTATGACAGAAAAAATAATAAAAAAACGTTAGTCGTTAAATAAATTATCAACGCTTTACAAACCTAGCACGAAATTTCAATATTTTCCTCTTTGAAATTAATGTTGAAATTTGCGTCGGGCGAAACGAATTTATGTAGCGTATAAATGAAGCTGGAAACATTTGTTACCAAAACAATTAATTAGAAGTAAGGAAACAAGAACAACAAGAAGAAGAAGAAGAAGAAGAAGACGACGAAGGAGAAGAGTCAGTCGAGTCTCTCTCTCGGGACCCGGCTTCCAGTCCCGGTTTATTTGTGCAAACTTGCTAGACGAAGTTCGAATAAAGATTGTATGTTTAATGCGGCCAGGACATGTGTTATAGCCTCACGTAATTACTTACAGGCGTTAAATTGTCTACACGAATATAAATGCTGCGGAAATATGTTCTTCTAAATTTGTCTTAAGAAAAATCGCACTGTATTTGCGGATCGCGTAGAATGCAACGTTATCTTTTTATTTTCACAAAATATTTGCTTGTTGATACAATTCTTACGCAAAACAAGCGTAGAAATAGAAACGAACAAACAACAGACGTGTATGTGTATGAATAAAGTTGTATATAAGTAATTGGATTTTGTAAACTCTCTGTCTATTCAAAAAAGCATTGGTTCACATAAGGAAGCCTCTAGTAAATTTATGATCATCAATGAAAGATAGAGAATTGAAAACAGATGAATAAAATAAAATATAGTTTAACCATTGGGCTGTGATTTCGTTGTGAAACATGCTCAATAAATTTCAAAACACAAAGGTAAAACCAAACACTTGGAAAACTGTTTCACTATTTTTATTTAACACTCTGAAATCTATGCAGTTCGCCTTTTTAGGTTATCTTCAGGAATTTTTTACATAACTGGCGAAACACCAAAATGAAGTAAACTTTTTTTAAAACTACAGTATAAAAGAAATTCCAGGGTGATGGTTCAAAAATAAAACTATAACAGACCATGTGAGTGAGAGGGAGTCAAAAATTGACTAAAATAAACCATATGGATTATGAACACCCCAAAATTACAAAAAAGTTACATGACAGTTGCGCCTATATTTTAAAGATAAATACAAAACCACTCCTATGAGGCACGATACGTGACATTTTCTATTTCAACTTACATAAAAATCGGGCTACACCAGCAATATTTCTTTAGATTATTTTGTTGTCGACGAACTTGGGTAACATTTTAATTTAACGTTAACTTCTGTAACTATAATAGGTTTCCCCAAGTGGCCCGAAACTCGGACTAATATAATGAAAGTGTCAGCGAGTGTCCTGCAATATTAACTGAATCCTGTTTCCCCCAAATGCATATCCGTATTATTAATACAGTGTTCGTTGTTGGTGTAGACATGAAGTGGATGGTGTGTTAGGTGGAGAGGGAGAGAGAGAGAGGTTGACGTGGGCCGATGGTAAACCGCAAACCACTCAGGAGTACGAACTAGCTCCTTGTTTGCAACACTAATTATTATTCATAAAGACCAGACTGACCGTTCCCAGACTGCGACAAAATTAATATCATCTGTGTACTGGTTACAGCACATAGGAAAGGGAATAATTCAGACACGAACTGGACGCTTACATTTCATATTAAATACCCCCTTATATCAGATATTACCAATTTTTCGTATGTTAATATTTTTATTGAATCAGTTAGAAAAAAACCCAGGTTGTCGTTCGAAATTAAAAATAAAGATTAATTTATCAGTGCTTGTTTTTTCTTTCACAATAGCACTAAAAATCAGAAAGAACCAGAGAATTCACACGTTTTGAATATAATGTTCATTTTGCGACACTTTTTATTATTTCAAGATCTCATGAATCAAGCACGAGAACAGCGAAAGGCGGAGCTTATATTGAGCAGTCTTTTGTCTCTGCGAATACCAAGAACGAGGCTTATGAGATTCTGAAATACCTCTACTCTTTCTTTTAGCATCAGTCCCGATAATTTTTTTTTAATTTTCAATAAGCGTTAGAGAAAAAAAAACTAATAAATAAAATCCTGAAGTTATTTACTATTTACGATTAGGGCAGCTTCGTTTTACATCAAATTCTTTTACTAAATAGTCGATGGATCTTTTAGATGTAATTATTTTTTAATCTTTATTTCCCATCAGTTTATTGCACGAAATCAGTAACACCTACACAATTTCTCGGATTCTAATGTTTTTATTTTATTATTATACATTACAAAAAAAACCTATAAAGCCCATGTAGGTAACCAATCAAATATTTACAGAAGGTTCTATAAAAACGTTAATACCCATAGTTTGACCACATATGGATAAACAGTAATCCAGATCTACTTATTGAATCGTTTTATGGCTCAATGCATTAATAATTAATTATTTTAAATCTCTACATATAGAATGAATTATTTACTTTTTTATTATTGCTATACATTCGCTATCGAAAAATGCTTGAAGTCAATTTTGTTTTATTTTATAAAAAAGCTCGTAAATATGTCTATCGTTATTTATTATTTGCATTAAAAATTGTAAACTTGTATTACATATGCCTAGTTGGAGTGCCTATAGAAAAACAGACTATAAAAGATAATTAATTAATTAAACATGTTTTCAGTTAAAATATGTTAATCAGATTTAAATAAATTTAATGTTATGTATGTTGGTCATCAAGGAAACAGAATCATTAACTTTTTGATTTGTATTAGCCAAACTTTTATGAACAACCACTACTTACCTACTTCAGTTCAAAATGGGGGTAGCAAAATTTTAGTGCAAAAGTGAGAGCTACTGAAAATTTCACACCAGTTTTTTGATTTAAACAATTGTTATAATTTTAATCAAAAAAACATTACTTACAGGGTAAATCTCAAGTGAAGGAAGTGGGAACAGGAGGCTCATTAATTCATACCAAATATAACTATTAAGGAATATTTTGTATAAAAATAATTGATACTCTTCAAACTTTTAAAGTCATTCAATAAATAGTAATCTTTTTAACATTCCCATTATAATAAAAAATAGTATTGGGTTACAGTTTTAACCTTTAAAAATTTAGAAAAGATTTTTCCTGTACATTAGTAAACTGGAAGAGTTAAACGTTCTTCGAAATTACCTAAACCAGGTACTTTCCGGGTGGCTATGCCGTGGTCCTGTCTTCCTCCTTCACTAAACGTTTCGACAATCTCGACTGCTGACATCCTCAGTAGATTTCTGCTGCTCCTGCTGCTTCTTCTGCTAAGTAAAAAGTTATTTCAGTCTCCTGGAGAAGAAGCAGCAGGAGCAGCAGAAAGCTACTGAGGATGTCATCAGTCGAGACTGGCGAAACGTTTAATATAGGAGGAAGACTGGACCCTGGCATAACAACCCGGAAAGTACCTGGTTACCGTACAAACGCCGGCTGTGAAAGCCTACGATTACCTGACCTCTCATTTTCAGCGTTAGTTTTTTTTTTTTTTTGCTTTTTAGGGATATCAAGATAAAATGAGTAATGTACGTGTCTGTTGTACAATTTATTTATATCGTACATTGTTCCATTATAAAAGATAACATTTTAGAGCCCCTTGGCTGTTATTCTGTTTGTGTTGTCGAGGATCAGTTGTCATCAGTTTTATTGATTCCACGGTCCATATTGAATAAGATCGTAAAGTGTAAAATGCCTATAATATCAGTAATACCAATTATAAAATAAAGTATATGTAGCGGTCTTTTATAAGTGTCCGTTGATAAATTCTTTTATGCACCAAAATTGTGCACTTTCAAGCGCACATTTTGTGTATCCTCGCCGCCACTTTTATCGCACTTCTTCCTTTACAAGCTCTTTTTGACGACGACGGCGTTATAAATCGTACGACGCAATAAACGATCCTGACCACAGAATATAATAAACAAAACATGAATATGTAAGCTAACAGCCCATTAAAAAGTTATTTACCTGCGTTCAGTCCTTATCAAATCTATAAAACACAACGATTTTAATTTAAGCGCTATCTGAACAACCGCTTCGTATAACAGCCTTTTAACTGCACCCATACAATTTGGGCGTCTTTGTTGTTTTTCGGGTGACGGTAATATATCACTGACGAGATGGTGTTCAGATACATACACATATAAACGAAACATGCATACAAAATATATAAAGGAAGGTCTGTCTTCTGGTTCTCTTGGCACAGGTAAGCCACTATAACCTGGGCTACAAGGCACATGTATATGTATCTATAGTACGACGAATACAACCGTCATTTAATTCATTGATTAAAACTTGTTTTCAATGGTGCATCGAATGCACCGTTATCGCTTCGACGTTAACGAAAACCGATAGGGTTGTTACACCTTTAAATAAATACTTAATTATGTATGTGAGAGAAAAAGTGGACGATCAAAAACGCTCAATCTTTCGGATGAATCATCATTTACAGGTAATAATAAAGATATTAAAACATGTACAATTACCCCAGTGAACTGGGATAATTCCCTGATCAAATCAAATCAAATCACTTGAATTGAAAACTAATTAAGGCATTACGACCACCACTACAACACAGTGTTTAGGTCAAATTCAACTACCGCTGCTATGGATAAAGAAGAGTAGGGGAAGTAATATAGCAGTCTAGGTAGGTGAGGAATCTACCTAATTATCTGATGCAAATTATAAAATTATAGTAAATATTCAAGACTACAATTGTTCTAATCTTAGTATTATTTCTTGGTTTTGATTTATGGTTGAGTGTTGGTTTCAAATTAGAGACCATTTAATCTTAAAGGAGCGCAAATTGGAGAGAGGTCTACCAAAATCTCATTTAAAAGGATTGGAGGATCGTTAAGAAACTCACAAAGAATTGTTATAATTTCTTTTCATTTTTTAATTAAAAACACGTTGTTTATGGGGTTTCCAGCAAAATCTCAAATAAAGGGAAAATGTCATTAAAAACCTTGCATCAACTTTTTAATTTAAAGATTCCTCTTAAAATTTAATGATAGGATAAATCCCATACAGGAATGGAATTTTACCAAATTTCACTAAAAGGAAAGGAGATGTCTGTCCAAACTAAAAGAAAACTACCTCGGGTAATAAAAGGGCGTGGACATTCTCTTAATCCCTCGCGGCAGATCTTCCTAATACCATAAGTTCATTTAACTTTGTGATATTTAGAATGGATTTAGTTTATAATCTCGTGTATCTAATAGATTTTGATTGTATTTCTATTATAAATGATCGAGATACGTTTGATGAGATTAAGTTTATATTATAAATATTAAAAATAAAACTGAAGATGATCTAACCTAAACTTAGAGGACATCCATTAGCTGGATGAGCTTAAAATGGGGAGAGATCCAATAAAATCACATTTAAAAAGAAAGGATCGTTGAAAATCTCTCATTTTTAGAGTGTCCAGCAAAATTTCATCATCAATTCTCATTAAAAGCAAAAAATTATTGAAATTGTTACGTCAACTTTTTAGTTCGATGATTTCTCGTAAAAATTAATTAAAGCAAATCTCATATAAAAGAGTAAAGACTTTCACTATATAACCGAATTTAGTTAAGGTTGAGGGAAGGATCCAAACTAAAAGAAAATCACTTTAGAAAATTATCATTAATGGACGTGAACATTTCCTTGCAGATCTTCCTATTGTTTCTCTTATAATAAGTCTTGGGTATTTATACATTGCGGCAATGACAATGGATTTAATTTATAATTTGGTTTTTTTGTGCGATAGGGTAGGTTAGGTTAGGTTTCTTCTTATTTACAGCTATTTCTCTAGTGGAGGTTAGTGATAATTTTGACGAATTTTTCTCGATTCTCGATTTTTCTTATGAGTTCTTCCAATGTGAGAAGAATCCAGTTTGCCATACAAGAAAGTTGTTTCCTGACGACACCTCTTTTTCCTCGATCTTTCCCTTAACTACCAATTGGTTAGGTTTTCTAACTCAAACAAAATACATAAATATTTTCACCCGCTTTATTTCTTAACGAGCTACCACCGGGAATTAATCAATCAACTAACTCCAACTAGGATCATTAAAAGCTCATGCTACCTGCTTAAAACAATTCGTTTATTTTTTATTGTCGTAATCAAACATTATTTTCGAGATCAAATGAGCTCTTCTGACGAAACCTATAATGAAAAAAAATTTAGCATCATATCAATTTTTAAAATGTAGTACCTACTGATGTCTTTGGTAGAGAGAGGTACCTACCTGTTCCTGGTCAATTTTTACGCCCAAACAACAGTGGTACCCGTCCAGTTTCGGCCGTTGTAAACAGTCAGCGGTCCTGGACGAGTGTGGGCGCCTGTTATCTGTTACACCGGACATGTCCTTGCCAAGGATCGGTCCGTGTCTTGGAGCAAAACACAACTACAGATTGGATCTCGGTTGGCCAGGCGAGGCGCTTGTCTGGCCTCGCTGACGCCACGTACTATGTTTAGACCAATTATAACACCTTTAACAACTAAATGACTTCGATGGGCATCGTTGACAACGGGAATAACAGAAAATAAGACGAACCGGATTTTGATGCTGCATGTTATCTACCCATATATACCTAGTTGGTTACGACTCGATTCGTTTGCATATTACCAATACACTGCCCACACTTGCTGTACATGGAAATCAGCTATTTTTTTCCTTCGTCGTACATATGTATGTCCGGCTATTTCGCTACATCGCGATCTAACGTCGAAATATTGGAGATATTAAATGCGCTGAAAACAATAGTCTACTCGAATGTTGACAATTGTACCGTTTAGATTGTAGATAGCATTCAAGTAAAGCTTCTACGTAATATCACGAACAGTGGCGTAACTGTCATCTTCATTTGCAATGTTAAAGCCGAAACCAAAAAGCTACAATCTTATTTTGATGCCATGCAATATAATTTAGTAGTTAGGCACTTAATTATGTGGCTTTTCAATTTTCTTTATATTTATCTAAACAAGGTAAATATTCTCGCTTCGCTAAGGAAAGTCAGCGGGCTTCTGTAAGATCACTTAAATAGTATCTAGTGCAGAGAAATCACTAAATTCAAAAACTGATAAGTTTTGCCTAAATTAGCACTAAGAAAATTTTATTTTTATTAAAGCTATTCTTCCTTTCAGTGTGGTAGGTTAGGTTAGGTTAGAGTTTTTCAAGTTGATGGGCTATTAGAAGTATATGAATTAGTAGAAGGAATTAAATTCTGAAACTTGGGCTCATTTGGTTATTGTTTATGCCGCTTCTTTTAAAAATATTTTCAAGTTCGATTTACATCCGGTTATACCGGAAGTCGATACCAACTTTGTTATTTTAAATGGAATGGTATATTTTTCACGCTGAATTTGAATAAAACGTGTAATTCTAAGGTAAGTTTGATAACCAACTTGTACACCTATGACGATCGGTTTCTGAGTTAATTTAATTTATAGAAAAAAAAATCGCTACCGCAACCCAAATTATAAAAAATCATAACTTCCACAAAATACGACTAAGAGTGTTGAAATTTTTACTAGTAATAGCTGAATATTAGTGCTAACGCCTTGACAAAATTGAATTAAATAATTTATACAGGGCGTTCAAAATAAAATTCTAAAATTGGAAAACTTTAAACACGAATTACTTCGTTTTTTCAAATGGCACCTACTATTTTTTATTTTTTCAATCGATTCCTTTTTTTATCCTCTTTCGATCTATAAGGATACTTTCAAAAGCATTGAGTGGAATTTACTAGAACCTTTTAAGAATTTCATAATATTCTCGAACTTTCTGGAATACTCTAAATCCTTCTAAAACCTTCAGGAAAATTCTAGAACCATCTCGAACTTTCTGGAAAATTCTAAAACACTCTTAAACTATTGAAGAAACCTAGAACATTCTCGAACATTCCAGAAAGTTCTAAAACATTCTTTAATATGAAATCCATAGGGACGATACTTTTTTTATCCCTATATTTTCGAAAGTAACCCCTGCAGCTGAAAACTGAACCCATCTCCATCGATGGGAGGTGGATGGTTACCAAACCATATAACGCTCATGGGACTGAAGGGTTTAGTTGCGGAGCTTTAGCCTTACGTACAGATAAACCTCAGTTTCTTTTATTATATATATTGGTATAGGATTGATTATAAGGTTATGGTTGGAAAATATAACACGAACCAAGTCAAATATATTTTCACCCCTCTCGTGTCTTCAAACTGATTATGCCATCCAAATTAATTAAGTAACATATTTTTCTTCTTTCAACATTATCTGTATATGGAATAAAAGCGGTACCTATTAATTTGTTGTGTGTAGTAACAAATGTCGTGCACAAAGCACTTCTTTTTAATAAAAGGTTGCCATATGGCAACACGTATATTGTATTTATGATTGGCACCTATTAAAGTCATGTGAAAGCGTTTTCAACAACGTCGACAACGACGCGTTTCAACAGCGTCGAGTTAGTTCAGCATTCATATGGCCATAATACACTATATTGCCGAGCTTTCAAATAAAGAATATTAGGTGCTTTTCCCCCTACTGTACGTTTAATAATTTCGTCTTCGCGCATGGCGGAGCTCGTTTAATTTTCTGCAATGAAATGTGGAATTGTAGACTTAGTGAGACATGTGTTCTCACTGTAAAATGAACTAAGATTACTGCGCGTTGGAAAATAGCGGGCGCAGTTCTGCAAAATTGCACTGGCATGAATTTAACATTCCCGTAGGCAATATTCATACATCATCTCGCGAGAACTACGATGATTGTGCCTATATTCCTCATTCATATGATGAAGCTTCATACTTTTACGATTTTCCCAAAGTTTAACTGTTTATTTGCCGATATTCTCTTAATCACTTTTAGATTGTATAACAGTACATCAAATTGTATCGACACACTATTTCAGGTTCGCTACCCACTATTTCAGTTTAGTCTTTAAGGGTTAAATCAACTAAATCGCATTCTAAAGACTTTCTTATCCTACTTTTGTAATTTAATCAGTCCAATGAACTTACACTAAAAATGAAAACGTCAGAGTTGGTGTGTTAAATGATTTTCTTGCCCTATTAGTATTTGCTTAATTTCCTTTTTACAATTTTGTGGACTAAAAAATAACTAAGTCATTCACACATTTCAAATTTTTGCGTGTTTGTAAAAGTACTTGCCTATTATATTGTATAAATAAATGGTAGGTACATGTACAGCTAAAAATGGAAATTTAATTTATTCTTACATGAATTTATTAGTTCTGGTGTTGATTGCTCAGCAAAATGTACTAACAAGTTAAACGACTCAGAGGTAAGGATAAAAGGAAATCGTAAAGTTAGATTACGCTGAAGAAATTATGGGTTCCATGATAACTAGAAAATGCGGCGGAATTGCTGCAGAACTATAAATTTGCCCTTAGCATGCACAGGCTTTGGTGCCCTTTTAACATTATGAGAAAGGGAGATTGAATATGTAATACAATGCCATGTGCAGAAATAAACTGAAGTATCCTTGCGTTTGCTTAGAATTACTTACTACACCTACTAGGCATAATAAACAAAAAGTACTGCTCAAAAAATTTGTTTTACCTATATGATGTTTCTGTATAATAAGTATTATAAATTTTTGCCTTTGTAAAAAATAAAATATGAAAAAAGAAAAAGTAGCAACACCAATAAATAACACTAAATGATGAGTAAGAGCAAAACCATGACTAAGAGAAAGGAAGGCGACGTTCATTAATGTGTGGTGTTTTTTTTTTTTATTTCGACCCTTCCCTCTACTTTATTGAGATTTGTTAAGATGTAGTGAAACCCCACCCGGCTCTTCTCGTGATATTTACCTTTCATTGGGGTTTTAAGTAAAAGAGAAATAAAATTATAACAATTCTTTTAACACAAGGGTTGATACTAAAGTTTCAATGATCTTCTTCCCTTTAAAGGACATTTGACGAGATTTGATTGGACTCCTCACGTAATTTAAGTAATGTCAACTTGCCCTTGGTCTTGTTGCTGATTTTCCCTAAATCTAGTAATTTGTCCGACATATTTAATTTGGTACAACCTTAACAGTGATGATGACCAATTAGTTAGGTCATATCCACAGAACTGGGCAGACCTGTAATGCTTTGTGCTTGAAAATGAGTTTCAAGCCCTTTCAGGGCTGGGAAGCACTTCATTTCGAGCCTTTTCTCGAACAGATAGTTTGAATTTGATATTCAAATTACTTTATAAAAGTGGGTAGTAATTTGTATTTCAACTAAGGGCTTCAACAGCTGCTTAAAGCCCGTTCAAAGTACTCGAAATTCTATTAAATTGCGCTAAAGGCCTTTAAATGAGCTCGAAGATCATTAAAAGTACAAAAGGCAAGGCGTAAAATCATTTATTCGATATAATTGGGAATTTGAATTTCCTAGACTTTAAAATGTACTTGGGACTTCAATGATCAAAACACTTTAAATAAGGACTTTGGGGTTAGAACTTGAAACGCTTTCGATGAAGACTCTGGGTTTTTCATAAATATTAATGATAATGTTTAGAAAACACATCTGTTCAAATTCCTGGGTCAGTACCAACCAATACGTTTTAAACCCTTTTAAAGCCAAATCATCCAAATTCACCAATGATCATTATGACTATAAGTTGGGCAATTCCAATGTCCTGATTATATGGGAGCGATATAATTTTTTTCTGAAGTCTGCTCAGATTACATCAACAAGAGAAAACGAATTCTTCCCTCCCCTCCCCCGCAAACAAACTAACTCCCCATTAAGCCATATCAATGCAAGATGAAGTCTTTGAAGATGATAGGTATATGCCGAAGGATTTTGATAACAAGCTCTTTTTCCAATATAGTGCTATCTACTTACGATATAATGTATAGAACGGGATTTTCAAGGGCTATTAAAACAAAAAGTCCGTAATAAAATAACTACGATTATTTCTGAAGTATGATGATTCTACCATAGCTATCAAAACCCTTGTTGATACCTTCATACCATGCTTATACTGTCCAAATTAAAGGATTAGGTAAACAAAATCCCTTCCACAGATGTCCGAAAAGATAGATGCATAGGTAGAAGGGTGACTAGGTATTAAAAATGATTAGATAAGGAAACATTACATTATTAAGAGAGCGCAGTTTTGCGGTATCTGCATAGTAAATAACATCTAGCAAATAAATTTGCGTGAAAAAAGTTTTTAAAGTTGTAGGTACACCGTCCAGTAAACATTACGGTGGCTATTAACATATCATGTCAAGGTACGTTTCAGCAAGTAAACAGATAAAACTACACTACTCGTACTCTCGACACTATCAGCTAGCGTTTAAAAAGTGAAGCCGTGGCAATGTTGCGGCTACCTTAAAGTGCATGTTAATCACTTAACGAGTACACAGGTGAGTACAGATGTTCGATTACGTATATACCTGTGCGAGGGGCGGTCCTGTCGAAGGCCACACCCGCGACTACTATCAGTAGTAACCTGTTCTGAAAAAATCAACATGTTAACAAGACGGACTTCGGATCCAAGATGGCTGCTGACGCCACGGCCGTCTGCGCGTCGTTTTCTTCTCTTTTAATTGGTGCGACAATGATGAGGATCGTTTAGATAGCCGAACGGCGGTGGCGGTGGCTACGACGTCGACGACGACAGTGGCGGATTTTGTACGTGCTTTGTGTTCGTTATCGTGGAATTGAAGTTTCAACGATGCGGATCGACCGATGGATGGATCATCCACACTCTTTCTACTTCTTCGCCAGGGACCTATAGAAATACGCCTGCCTGTTCACTGGAAATATTGACTATTTAAAAGTCATACATAAATTGCACTCAGAACACCCTCTTTCAACAGTAGAATTATAAAAGAAAAATGTCAAAGATAAAGACGAAGAAGAAGATTATTGATAAGGATGTTAATCAATCCCTTACGAACGCCATATACGTATGTAGGTCGTTTAAAAAGTAAATTTGATGCTCGCAGTAGGTACACTACCGAAAAGAGGTCAAAATACAAAAACATATGCAGACGATTTTGCAACACTACACAAATCATTTTCATGTCGGAGTGAAGTAGGTAATCAATAATCGATTTCCTCTGTTTAATTGGATTGTATGCCTCTAAAATTTTTCTTCAACTTGGGGAGAAAGTGGTTGTCGTTTTGAGCGACGTCATGTGACTATAGGGGATGTTCAAGAACCTACCACATAAAGTTTTGCCACTTTCCCTGGCTATGCGAGCTGTATGAGGTCATTTATTGTCGTGAATTAGGAACATTTTTAATATACCTACACCTGATGAAAGAACAGTGTAGCGTAACTATACACGGAAAAAAGAATATATTTAATGTGAATAAAATACACTTCATTCAAGAAAATCTTTGTTTCATATATACGCAAATAAATATTTTCTTGATTAAAGAGTTTAAAAGTTTTAATGGTAATCAAATGCTGCGTTTCATTTAAAAATATATACTTTCAGTTAAATACAGCAATGCTTAAAGCGAAAAAAGAGTTTACTTACGAAAACCATAATATTTCTTAGTTAGAATAATGTATTCCTTTAAACAGAATATTCATCTACTGATTTCAACAATTTCGTTTTCTTAAAATAAGATTTGCGGGCTTGGAAAAAATAATATTTTTCTTCAACACAAGAAACGGATGTTTCCATTTAAGGCGGTACTTCTTCATAATAAACTCGATTAATATTTGAGTTTATGTATATATATGTTTGTTTTAAACATGAAACATTTTCATACTAAAATAACAAAAATTTGTTTGAAAATTTAATTTTTTCTTAATTTTTTATTTTTAATAATAAAGCAATTTTACAAATCAATGGAATGGTACATAAATAAGATGTGATTATTGTAACATATCTTTATTGAACATAAAATAATAAAAAGGACAACGATACACACATGAACAATAGTATGAAAGGAACTAAAAAAAATTGCTTAAGACATTTTAGTGTTACGTATGATTCACCAGTAGGGAGTGAATGCATCATGACTGGAAAATGCGTCTTTTTATTTTTATCCATGATAAGAACTTTACTTCCATTTACTGATTCGACCTTATATAAGCTCTTTAATGTAACGTAATGATTGCTCAAGTTTGCCATTTTGATAAGAAGTTGTTTAGTCCAAATGATTCCAGTAGCTGTAATATAAATTATTGTTTTTAATTTAAAATCAAAACTAGAATTCTTGGTTTATCGATCAAACGATTCTCATCATAAAACAATCAATAAACGATTTTCAAATAGCAGTAGGTAGTAGCCATTTTTTCTTTATCGAGAGAAAGCGCGCTTACAAATTTTGCTAAACTGTAGATACCTACTGCTATTTAAAAAACAGTTTTATTTTACTACTACTTCGTTGAGGATTCGTTGTGGATAAAATTGATTTGTAGATATTTATGTACCTATATACAGCAGATAACGTGATACAGAATGAATTAAAAACTTGATTCTAATATTGCGGCTCTATTACTTATTTACCATGCAAAATTTTGCATTATTTCATACTTCTATTTTAAATATAATTAATAAATAAATTCGTAAAAATTAAGTATTTTAATGGGTACTTACTTGCAAATGCTTCTCTAAAGCCAATTTTATTTAAAAATTCTTCCATTTTATTATAAAAATATACCCCTGCTTTTTCAGAAAATTTTATTGTGCACCAACAACTCACTTTACACTGATAGTTCATTAACGTATGACGCAAT
Source organism: Agrilus mali (assembly GCA_029378335.1). Taxonomy (NCBI): domain Eukaryota; kingdom Metazoa; phylum Arthropoda; class Insecta; order Coleoptera; family Buprestidae; genus Agrilus; species Agrilus mali. Next base: position 20,410,505 of record CM055659.1, read on the forward strand.
ATATTGAAAATCGAAACGGGAAACAAATATGGAGCTCATCAAAGCGTCATATATTTGTACTAAATAAAATGTTCTTTAAAATGAAATGATAATGCTTTATCGAAAGCAGAACTGTTTTGTTTCGAAGAAGTGCTTTATCCAATCCAGTATTCGGCTACTTGAATAGAATTAATATTTTATTGTTTCAAAACAGAAATGTTTTAAAATTAAGAAATTACTTTTTGTTTAAACCATTCAAAAAGTTGTAGCAAAAGAAACATTTTCATTCCAAGTAGTTCCTTGACTTGTTTTAAGAACAGAGTTAGTCTTCGATCGAAACCTGTATAAATTTGTTTCAAAACAAAAATTCTTTCTTTAAATCAATTGCAGTAAGTAAATAAAAGTGTTGAAGGAAATATTCTTGTTTTCTTAAAACAAAGCAAAATACTAAAAAGAAGTATTTATTTATTTAAAATGAGTAAATATCTTCAAAGCAATATATTTTCTTGTTTTAAAATAGTTTTTTTTTCTGTGTAGTCGTGGAACTATATTAAATAAAATTTTAAATTGAAAAAAATGTGTTATTAGTTGTTCATATTAAAATTGATTTTCAACATGTATTAGCCTCTACTATTCAAGATTAATGTTTCTAGTTATTGACTGACCAGGCAATGAAAATTTTAAGAGATTTAGCGGCTATTTGATAGAATGACTAGTTAGCACTCAAAGACAGGACGATCCAAACCTTATTTAGCGACAAGCTTAATCCGTATAATTAAATATATCCTTGTAGTATATTTTTACAAAACCTCTCAGGTACCTGAATCACCATTGCACCCGAGATTTAGGTATATACAAACATTTATTATTTAGATATTTGTGAAAGCTTTCGAATTATTTGAGGTTTGCAGGCGCAAGTGTATAACAGAATCGTAAAAAGTGTGTGCCATAAATAGCCAATTACAGCCAGACATTGATAAGGATGGTTATTTGGTGATAGGTTTGTTGTCTGACCCATCACTTTTTATAAATTGGACAATACCAAACAGTGGCAAATACTAAAGAGAGCTAGAGCCCGTTTAATTTCATTTTTCCGGTTTTGTATTATAAAGTCAAAATTGTAAATCTTTTACTTTATTATTTATTATTGGCACAATAAATTAATTCACCCCTATAGGTACTTACTACAATAAAGAGAAGGATACCCTTGTCTTTCTTGGCGAGTCTGAGGTAATGAGCAGTGCAGGTATCATTTATAATGTTGTCGCATCTTTCTCTTCTATGTTTGAAATTTGTAGAGTTGTCTCTTTTATTATTTTGCTGCGAAAAGCGACACAAACATATGCAAACTATAAAAGTTGAACAAAAATGAACAGAATTGAAATACTACCTGCATCACTTGCATCTCATCCTCATCAAAAATGATGGGGTGTCCTTCTCTTTCTTACGGTGGGTGTAGGGGCCAGTTAATTTATTGCGCCAGTAATAAATAGATAATAAAGTAAAAGATTTACAATTTTGACTTTATAGTACAAAACCGGAAAAATTAAATTGAACGGACGTTATCTAAGAAGTTATGGATTATTCTTGAATCCTGCTATAATAGACACAATGAGGAGTCTTGTCCTTTTAAATTATCATTAATAAATTATGATGCATAAAAAACTGTAATATGAATTAAACATTAAAAATAATTTGTGATAGATAGTATGTATATTCAAATATTATAATGAAATCTTGAAGTAACTGTGAGGGTTGTAACCGTACTTTGTGTTTTACTTTGTCTTATTCTGTTGCTTGGTACAAGGAATCAAAAAGGACGTATGCAAATGACAGAGTCTTATATAGCATTCCTACGATATCATAAACTTAAGGAATATTGAATGTAGAAAACATTCAGACATTATTAAAGAGAAGGAACAGGGTATTTTAATAGAACTGCGTCGACCTGAAAGCTAAAAGGTTGTTTAGAACGTCATATTGCACTAATGAGGCGATTTACATGACGGGCATTTAAATTCACTCCCTTACTTACTGTTTTACGATCATAAAAGCTCGTAAACATACTACTTCGAATAAAAATACTAAGCAACGACGGTCTCAGTTGGTGAGTTGGGTCTTTAAAAGGGAATAACCAAGTTTTTCTAGTAAATTTAATGAAAACGTTGATTAGCACCAAAGATCCTTCTAAAATATATAATCTCAATTTTAATGTGTTTAGGCACTTTTGTGTTTCAAAGCAAAAATTGATAGCGATGAGTTGTTTTGTCCTTCAATATTTTTATCATAACAATTGTCTAATCTTTTTAATTTGAAAAAATTAGAAACAAGAAATGTTCAGAGTTATAATTGTAACTAAATTGATAAAGGAGACAATTAAAATTATAAAAGTAATTTAGTTTCTAAAACATACTCAAGTACACCCACCCACCTTCAAAAATGAAAATTCTATTGATGCAAATCCCTTAATTTTTACATACATATAATAATATAATATATCTATCGCTTTGGGCTTTCATCATGTTTACTTCAATTAACAGTATTTAAATAAATGCTTATTTTGTTAAACCGTCGTACAAAATAAATTTGATTACGATATCAAACGACATGTGTTGTGAGTTCGGTTAAGTTATCTTTAAAAGCGGCTTTATGCATAATAAAAAAGTAATTTTCTGTAAAATAAAATCATCTTTATCGAGAACGACACTTACAGGAACTTTCTTATCGCTAATATTTCACATTTGAATTTCTTTTCATCTTTAAATCCTGTATCAATTAATTTAACATAAGTCATTGATAATATGACATGGGAGCAACGTTCATTATCATTTTAAATGAACTAATAAATTAAGTTTACAATTAGTGTAAAACAAGAGCTGATTTATTTTCTTTAATACTCCAGAAATTTTGTTATTCGCGTAACTTACGGATGTTTAGTTATTTTATGGGCGCAATTTTGACAATTATTGTAGGATATAAAAAATAATTAATTATAATTTATAATTCCGTTCGCAACGGTTTTCAGAAATCGAGTAAACATCATTTACGAAGTTTATTAAATTACGTACTGATCCTTTTGGTGTCAAAGACTCGTATTTATTAACATTTAATCATTCACAAAAAGGAAATTATTGATCATTTTACTACGAATGAAAGGAAATTTTAAGGACACTTGTTAAGTCAATTTAAGTATCTATTGGTCTCCATAAAGTTAACCGTGTTATTTATTTGACCATAATATTTTAATTAATGTTAAAATTAAAACTAGAAGAAATTATACGGATCTATTTATTCCCCAATAAATGTTTTAAAATTATTATTTATTATGCCTCCCCATTCAACGTTAAAAATCTTATCTGTTATATAACTATTTTTCATGTTATTTATTTTTTTTAATGTTTTTTAGATTTTTTGGAAGCTCACGATTTTTGAAAACGAAAATGAGACTTTAAAACGGATGTGAGCCTTTGAAATTCATCGTAAAACGTTTGTACCTAAATTTTTATTTTATTAGTAAAAACTTAAAAATCGTTATATATCAAAATCTTGGCTATTGTATAGGTTGATATATATCTACTAACAATGTTCTGAATAGCTTCAGTTTTTGTGAAATTCATTGTATCATCAAAATATTCGAAGATAAATAAATTGAAACTTTCCCTAAAATAAATTGTTATCGTTCTACAAGATACAAATAAATCAACTCTAACTACTTAACAGATGATTAAGCTGTTGACATTGGCTAATGAAAGAGTTTATTTTATCTCACATTTAAGAGACTAATCATCATCATCCATCCACTTATTAATCATACAGAAAGTCTTCTCATGCCGCATTCACACCCAACTGATTACTTTAATGTAAACTACTTAGCGCCGTTTGTAGTCATTTGTGAACTATGACTTTACTGGGTGTTGAGAATATAAACATTTTAAAAGCCAAACAATTTTAACATGAAGTGAAGCTACTGATTGACATGTAACGATCATGTATATCTACAACACTTTTAAAAGCCTAAGACATGTACAATACATCTATGTGGATGTTAAGAACTTGATAATTCACATTATTTACGATCTAAAGTAAAAATACTTGTCGTACGATGTTTATACCAGTGGCGTAGGCAACAGATTCAGATTTTAGCACAGCATTAGAACTGTTGAAAATTAATTTTAATTTTCTTTGTTTTTGTCCAGTAGGCAGGGCCGGCGGAAGGCCCGTGCGAACCGTGCGCCCGCACGGGCGCCAACATCTAGGAGCGCCAAATCAAGAGATAGTTAATAAAAAACTGGCAAGAACTTAAAGTGTCTAATATAAAAAAATATAAATAATAAACTTAAGCACAAGAAAATGTGTAAAATTATTTAATATTAAGTGCATAATATATCAATCAGTTTATTTGTGTATTTGTGAACAGATGGGCGGTATAATTTTATTGACAAAGAAAGGCGTCGTCGCCACGCCGGTCGGTCAGAAGTTAAGCAAGCCCAAGCGCTGTTATTTTATTGGGGAATGAAAGGCGCCGCCAGTTGCCACCGCATATAATGTTTTAGATGTTTATAACTTTTTTAAGTGTCATTATTAGTTTTTTTTAATATTTAATAAATAATTTTCTTCTGTTCTTTTTTATTTTAATTTACATACGATTCACGAATATGAAAGTGAATATAGTAACGTATTAGTTTTTCTTTGAGTATTTTTATTTTAACTTTGTAAATTGATTCCACATAACAGTTATTGCAAAATCGAGGGGGAAGGGGGCGGAAAATTTGCCTTTCGCACGGGCGTTAAACTAACCTTTCGCCGGCCCTGCCAGTAGGTACTAACTAACTTATTAATTGTAAATACCAATACCATTAGTTCTTATAATTCTAGACTGTCTGCAGTAATTTCTAAATATTTTCTTAAAAAATTACGATTGCATTGAGCATTGTTTTGTTTCTCTCATTTATCTGAGTTATACTACGTATATAAGGGAAAGTGTTTGTTATTAAGGTTTTAATCTTTCGTATTTCGTAGCCAATTAATAAGGAATTTGCGTCAAATATACAAACTCATTTTAATACAAGCCGCCCGTGAAACGAAAGAAATTACTTCTCGAAGTCTTTACTTATTAAAATTTACACCACAATAAGCAAGAAATTAGCATTTACAAAAGCGGATTCCGGGACTCCGGAATTTAATTATACACAGTTCCGAGATGTAATATTTATGTATTTATTTAAATGCGATGGTAATCCCTTAGTCCAGAGGAAGCCGAAAGCTGAGGGCGCACAGACAGTGGCAACCCTTGAACACTCTTGGATTTGGTTAATCTTAACGAAATAATGGATCTAAAGTGATGGCAGGTATTCTCGCTTTCCCATCATTTTGCGTTTCCCCTAACTATTTAAAATAACCACCATCAATTTCTCTCTTAAATAAAAGAATTTACCAGGAAAAATATAGCCAACAATGACAAGAAATCATAGAAAAGATTAATCAAGTAACGAAAGATGTTTATTTAACAATCATCAGTGTTTCAGCCATAAGCTATGGCTTTTTCAGAATTTAACAAAAGGAAAAGATAATAATAAATATAATTAAAATTTGGAAATATTATGAATTAATAAGATGCAATCAGTATTATTAAGAAAAAGAAGACTATATATGCATAGAATGAGTAACATATAATATGAAATGTTAAAATACTTGATAAATTGGGTCGTTAGTCGTTATTTAATATTTTATTCCCAATTTTAAGTATTTTTAAGTTCATATTATGTTATTTATCCTAATAATGCTGGTCACTTCTTATCAACTATAATAGTCAAAACATAAACGTATTGCGACTATTTTTCGTTTTGTTTTATGTATAGATACGTATTGCAATTTAAATTAATTATTAATTTAAATTATATTTTATTATTATCATTTACCTATGTAAAATTCTAAAGATGCCCACATCTAATGGTGTATATTCTCATTTCGTACCGCGTAAATATTCTACCTAATGAGTTAGGTACATTACCTTGAAATAAATCTATTTATTTACAAATAGTTCAATTTTCTTAACAGATATTTAAAACAAAAGTATTTGGTTCATTTTATTCGTTTTGATTAATTAATTAAAAAATCAAAAATGATTCTGTTTCATTCCTTAGATCCTTAGGATCACAAGGTTACGGTATGTAAAGAGAACGCGAACAAAATTAGTGTGGTCGTGGTTTTGTCATTCACTTATATAAAGTTTTATTGTTTTTAATTTTCTTTACCTTTAAGTCAAACGTGGTACGAAAAGGGAATAGCATCAGGTATTATACGTTTAGGTCACGGTACAAATAAGCCCATGTGATAGGCTAAACGTTAATAATTATTAAGTAAACAGTTTTTGTTACCTGATTTAGTTTATACTATTGTCAGAAAAAAATTATGGAATTTGGAGATGAAGAAGACGTTACTAAAAAGTTATTCACCAAAATAAAAATATAGACATTTCTATGAGTCAATACAATCTATTCCACCTCATGTGTGTTTATATTTACGATATAAGAATAATTTTAATTTGACTATATTAAAAAACATTACGTTAACTGTATTAAATGTCATTAAAAGTTAAAATGTGTGGCCGAGACAGCTTGTAATTAAAATATAATAAGGAGTTTTTTAAACTGCAGTGTTCATTAATTATTTTACGGAATATCCACTAGTTATGTGTGGTGTATTTCTTTCAATTTGAACCCTCTCCTTCCCTCTTGTGAGTTTTAATAAAACCTGGTGGGATCTGCCTCCCCTTCATCTGATATTTTCACAGGAATACCTATCATTTTGAATAAAAAATAAACGAAAATTGTTATAATGCTTTGGATTAAAAAAACATGCGATTTTCAAAAATTCGTCCTCCATTCAAATGACATTCGATGAGATTTTGCTAGATCCTTTCCCTTAATTTTGATGTTAGATGACTATTTACGAAAAACGTATTTTAAGGAGAGACAGAAATATAGTTAATAATTTCAAAATAATCAATAATACGATAACGATTAATATTTAAATAACGCATTTTGGTGACGCATTTCTCCATTTTATAACGCTATAGATATTTTTTTGTAGTTTTATGTCAAAGTACCTAATGCTTCGTACCTTTAGTTAAGCTCTTTGCCGTTTAAAATATCCAATATCCCTTGATCTTAATTTTTAGTATCTGCTTAAACGTTTGTAAAACTTCGAGTACGAATATCGATCCAACTTTTCATCGTCATTGGTTTTCAATGAAAAAATCAAATCAATTAGTAGTAACCATATCGAAGAACGGTAAGTTTTCCTATTAGTTGATGTTAAATTCCCCACAAACTTGGACCAGTTCGATCGTACATAACAAGTTTTCGTAACAAAAAACCACCTGTAAAAAGAAACGCTAAAAGCTCGATAGAAAGATAATCTGAGGGAGATTATAAAAATCAAAAGATAACATCTTATGCATTGACGTCAACCTTTGAAATTTTAGAAGGGTATATAGTCCTTTCATAAAGACATCGAGATGTAATCTGCTTAACTGAAACTAGATTATTTTCTAACTTGTATTACGTGAACCAAAAGGCAGACATCCCATCACATCGGTAGGTTGTTTGATAGAAATGGCTTCTTGCACCCATGTATACAAGCATTACATAGGTACATATACACGTGTAAATTATACAATAGTCCACCTGAACCACCACACTATTTTTGTCTTAATACACAAACCTTTCCATTTAATTCGCAAAAAAGTATTTAGTTACAAATTTTGGATACAAACGAGAAGCACCTCTCAACTCGTATTGACTGTTTCATTAAAGAGATTCTATCTAGTGGAAGATTCAGACTCATTAAATCAGGATGGAATAGACAGTGTTGGAAAGAAATAAGATTATTTTGTTTAAAATTGCTGCATTGCTGTCGAGATCCATTCTGGCGCTGACAAAAGTTGGCAATTTGTTTCTGAAACAAATGAATACACAGAGTAAGACAAGTTTAATTAAACCATACATCACTATCAAGAACTTCCATGCTTTTATCCGAAGATCCACAGCTCATCTTGTTAGCTTGTTCTGGATTAATGAATTGGGTTCGAAATTTATTCACCGGCTCTGCAAATAACCCCGCCTTGTTTAAAAGTTTTCTCCTTTTTCGTCCTTCTAGTATATCGAATTTGTTAATCAGAGTTGTTGCGTATCATTTAAACAAAAGAAACAACGAAGAATGGCAAAATAATGTAGAACAATAACTCTAATGCAAAATCCTCCGAGAAGGTCTTCTCATGGTGTCCTTGAATAGAGTTTTAAGATTTCATGACAGTTTTTCTATTGTGAGGAGTTTAAAGTTGAGAATAAAAAATTGGAATTAGTTAATTGGTATTTATATTTTTAAGGTGACCTTTTGTAGCGTGATGATCAGTTATGAATGGCGGTATGTTTGTACTTTTGCACTTACATAAATACACATATATGACAACATAATAATAAAAAAAATATAAGAGTGTTCTGAAAAAGGTCGATAGCAATATACCTAAAGAGAAAACTGGAGCAAGGTAAGTTAATCGGTCGATAAGTCAAATTCCAATTGATTTTCCACTGATCCATTCATCATAACATTTTGATTATGAAACATAATCTATTTTGCACACCTCAATTCCTTTCTATTTTTAAACTAATAATATTTTTTATTATTACTCTTCCTATTTCAGTATCACATGTGTAACGATCTGTTTCTGTTTAACTTTTTTTTGTTGGCGTCAAGATATTTCCATAATGAATTTCTCAAGCCCCTTGACACCTCAGTTTCCGAACATAACTACTTCGGGCACTTATTTATTAAGTAGTATGTTTAATAAATCAGTCTACTAGTCCAACAGCACTGCGTAGGGGAATCAGATCCCGGAGACTCTGTTCCATAAATAAAGATTCCACCTACTTCAATCCGTTGTACCCGTAAATAAAACGGGGTGCATGCATCTCTCAAGTGGATAATAAATACACCAAATTAATAGACAGCTGTCCGATAAGTTCGCTTTTTTTACAAGCTCTTGCTTGAATCTTCTTACCTTGTTCATCACCATGTTTTAACAAATTAACACGTCTCGTAACTCTAGACGTTATCCTTCTGCTTAGTTTACGGGCTTTAGACTTGTTTATTATGGGGAAAACATGCCTTCTGCATCACTATCACAGCACGATATATGAATGTCAAATAATGTCGAACATTTTTTTACTAGATATTTATTTTCTCGTGAAATGGCAGTGGTGGCTCGTCAAAACTAAATTTAAGCCATTAAAACAAATGACACGCGATATATTAACTCGAGCCTAACAAATCAACAATATTCCCTTTTCTGCAATAAATGCTACAAATAACTTATGCATGCCCAGGATGTCGAAAATATCAACATTTATATTATTGTTAATTAAATGAATATTTATCTAGTAAAATTTAAAATCTACTGTATATCTGAGTTTTCTATTTTGAGCTTATGTGTGCAGCTTGTAGACTCATTCTAATTTTCTATATTGTATTGGGTATTTTTCTTGGTGCAATGATGCCCTTAAACCCATGAACAAAGCCAGGGAGCCAGGGAGGGGTTGGAGAATGCACAGCTCCGCCCCCATAAACTACTTAGTACTCTTCATTTAATTAATAAAGGCTGAATTGACCCATTTTAAGGAAGAAACTAATAATATAAACGCTTGGTATCTATTTATCGATTGTTTAGATCACTTTTTTTAAATGGTAGAACAAAATTCTAGCTGCGCCCTTGCTTGACCTGCTGCTTCTAATTTCTTCCTTAGTTTCAATTTTTTGCTTGCCAATAGATTGAGGCTCTTAAAAAAGTACCATTTACAATAAAAGTTACAACTAAGTAGTGTTTCTAAAATCGCCATTGTTCTCATCGTGTTTACTCTGTTTATCCTAAACGGATCATTTCAAAATCGTTGAAATGTGAATAGATACCTGCCTCTACTTAATCTAATCTAAACACATATATAAAATGCTAATGTTCGTACGTAAAGACAGGGTTTTTTCTATCTCTACCTACTCCAATCAACTTCCTGTTGGGGTGGTAAATACCCCATGGTCTCCAGGTGGGAGTAAGGGAGTTTGGTCGCGGTGGGTGGAAGTGGGTGGTTGTAGGTGGCAGAAAGGGTAAAAGAAATATTTCTGTCCTTTTTTAAGTCATAAGGACTTCCGGAAAGATTTCAAAATTTCTGAAATGATCTAAAAAATTCTAAATTGAGCGCAAACTGTTATTATCGAGAAAGATCTAAAAATTTCTTGAATGATCTAGAAAGTTTCAAAAAGTGTACATCTACGTTTCAAAGTAATATACATCAAAATATTCTAGAGTGTTCTGGTACCTACTAGGAATTTCGATGTTCGATGATATATAAATCAACATTCAGTGACTTTTCGTCAGTTAAATTGTGTTTGCAGTCGAGTGAAGATCAATTGGAAACAAGAGCGAACAGTGACCAAAAAAATTTTAGTGATTTTGACAAATGAAAAAGAACAGACTATTTGAATGTTCTAGAGTGTTCTAATACTAGAAATTTCGATGTCTGATGGTATATAAACCGAAATTCAGTGACTTTTCGTCAGTATTATCATCGTAACAATCAAGAGATTAATTTAATGATTTGGTAATGTTCAAGAATGTTTCAGTGTTAAAAAAAGTTAGAAAATGGTTTGAATCATTATGGGATATTCTGGATAGTTCAAAATTCGCGAATAATCTTGAATGTTCCATCAAACGTGTAATATATTCTTACCCGGGCAACGCTGGGTATTGCTGCTAGTCTCATCTATTTATAAATTCGTGTCCAATTAATTAACATATAAAGAGAGGTGATAACAATTTAACTCTAGTTCATTAAAATCAAAACAGTTTGTCGTTAATAAGAATAATCAGTTGAAATAAAAGGCTGAGAAGAGAATGAAAGAAGGAAAGTGGATGAGATAGAAGCGGCTATACAAAGAAGGCCTCGTTTTACCCTGTCGATGAGCAATAATTAGGATTCCTCGATTATTTAACGTAATTGTCCAGGCTTTGAAAGTTCTTAAAGAGTGTCATTAGTAATAATGGATGAGGCGGTTTACCAATCAGCCCAAATACCCTCGGATTCGGACCGAATCATTGGCTCTGAATAAATAATCGTTTCTCAATTAGCGCCGGTCTCCGGAGAAAAACTTTGCTTTTCGGACTGCTGACTTTTAATTGAAATGAATTGAATTTAAATGCGATCGCTGTCACTACCTTCTTCCAATTCTGATGCAATTTTGTCCCGTTTAATTGTCCCCAACGATTGACAAGCTGTCACTAATAATTTTATTAGTGGCTTAGTATCAATTAACATCTAAAGAGGACGAAAGGGTTTAAAACTAGAAAATCTAAAATATGCATCACTTGGCCTAAATTCAAGGAACGAAATGATGCTGCCGAATTGACCGAAATTAAATTTATTTACTCCGTTAGAAATATTTAGGTGGTCCTCTGTTAAAAAGTTAATTAGGTAAGTTAAAACAGTATTTCTTTGAAGTAATTAATTCTTATTAAGTATATTGGTGTAAATCGGAGCAGTAGCCCAATGCATAAATTTATTACTATTTAAGGACATAATTGCAAAATACATCTTTTTGACATATTTATCACTGATGCAGTTGCAGTAAAGAAGTCGTACTTTTCCTCTTTATACATGTAAGCCGGATTAAAATTTGTAGTTAGTATGCACGACGCGTTTGCGCAAATCTGATTAACGTTCTTAAGTCGAGGCCTAACTGTCTGAGGTCGTAGGTCAAAGAATAAGAGAAACTGCACTCGCGTAGAGTCGCACTATCGGGATTGCCACCCACCGAGGTCCATAAACTAGACGGCAATCATGCGCCGGTTGTTACTGACATAAAACACGACTTTTGTAATACCGGCACTCCAGATTCGAACACGGCACTGTCTCGTAAATAAATAACTACATCTTGGAAACAAAATTACGACACGAGTCTTCGTTAGCATTGGCGAAAGAATGGCTGCTTTCGAATCTCCCGTGTATGCAGATTTATCAATTTCGAAGTCCGCTAGTTACCTACCTAGCTAACATGCACAACTATAAAATGTACTTACACACAGCCAAACATTCTTATTACTTATTTTTTAATGTATTATTACGTTAACTAATCGGCTTTTTGTACAACTAATTGGTTTTGCGTTACTAACAAGGTACCTATACCTTCTAAAAGTTAACATTACATGGGTATAAAATAACCAATAAGAAAAAGACAGAAACTACAAAGTATGTGTTGTGTAACAGAATCTTTTTACAAAATATGTTGTTAATAGCAGTGGCGGATTTACCAGCAGGCTGAGTAAGCTGGAGTTTAGGGCGGCAGATTTTAGGTGCGACAAATTTGGGACTAAATTCTTTTTTATTTAATTTAAAAAGATTCATATAAATGTTATTAGGACCACATAAACAATTCAACATGTAATATGTACCAAATTGTTTGGGTGAGAAAGGCTTTTCTTGCTTAAAGTGGGTGAAAAATTATCTAAGATTTACCTTAAGTCTAGAAAAGCTAAACGCCTTAGCTCTTTTGTGCATAGAATCAGAACATCATTTCATACTACGATATACGTAATTGATAATTTTGCGAATATAGAAAATCGCACCAAAAGGTATTGTAAAACGTTCAAAAATTAATAAAAAATATTGAATTATATTAATATCAGTCGAATTTTTACCAGATAATTAAATATATTGTTTTTAAACTGTAAGCACAATAAAAATTATTTAATAGCGTTTACGTTTAGTATCAAACCATATCTTATAACGTATTACTAGTTGTACATATTTGAGTTTTAATTAGCTCAGAGGTACACCCATAATACAATCTTAACTGAATCGTTGAATTGTAAAAATATTTTAGTAATTGACATATCGATCCCCTCGTTCACAATTATACTAATTACAGGAAAAAGGTGGTGTTGTGAAGTGGGTTATCGAAATGTAGAGGTCTATAGGGGCGGCAAAATTTGAATAGCCTCCTAGCGGCAAATGTATAAATCCGCCACTGGTAAATAGTAACTAAAGTTTTAACTTTTGTTAAAAATTAACAAGGAGACAGTTAATTTCATTCAATCTTACTTATGGTACCCGTTTCGTGTAGGTATTTTCTGAAATTTCGTAATTAAGTTTATAGCTAATAAGTAGATTTATCGTTTTTAATAAAAAAGAACTGTTCTTTTCAGATATTATACAAATTTACCAACTGTTACAATAAAATTAAGATAAACAGTAAGTTGCATTTATCTACTGCTAGCCAGTTTGTTTATCAATGGAATTTAAATTTTGTAGAAATTGACATAAAACTTAATTTTACTCCAAAGTTGTTGATTGATTGATACAATCTAAAATTATAATCGTATGCAATCTTAGATTTTATAGGGTATATAGAAAAATTTCCTGTTTCTCTGTCCCTACCTAACAGAATTCTCAAAATCTTTACCACCCCTCAAAAACTTTATATCGCATTTATTTGACTTATTACAATAACATGGGTTTAGCCCAGGAAAGCTGGGCCCTCGCCTGCAGGCAGGCGAGGGCCCAGCTTTCCTACACTGTTTATAAACTTTAGATACATTTTATTCATAAATACGGAATTGAAATATTTGAGACTTTGTATTTATTTATTGATTGTTTCCGCTATTTTCTCAAAATACTAGAACATACTGGTTTTACAACTTCCCTTTTAGGTAAAATTTTTAAATCTTTCGTGAATAAAAATTTCAACTGTCTATATATTTAGTTTCATATCAACCTAAAGTACTTCTTTTTTAGAAACAATGAAATAATCGTCCCCTCTCCTAACGAAAACTACGCCCTTGTATATAAAGTGTAGGTACCTTCCTTATCACTAACCTAGATGGAACGATTTTTCCTATGCCGCTGTAGATAATATCATTACCTATTGCCTTTTCTTCAAATTAGCCTTTGAAATAAGAGAGTACCTAGTATAGGTACGACCCAAACCTTTTATTGTAGTATTCGCTTAATCTGAAAGCAGCTTGCGATTAATATAATGCAATGAAATTTTCTAAAATCTTGAAAATTTTATTTAGATCACAGAGAACATAAAACCAACTGAAAAACACAAATGATGCAACAACTTATTTTATGGTTCAGATCTGACAGTATACTTACTTACCTATAATTCATGTGATACTACATGGCTATTTAAATTAGCAAATTAGTAGATACCTACACGTTTACGTAATTAGTATAGATTACGCGTTAAGTTTATTCGTATCAATTAATCTCTGTTTATGTTTAACATGCAAGCTACAGAAGCGTCGTGTTACAGATAAATACCTATAGCTGAAATATTTCATTATTTCATAAATAATAACCACTTTATCAATTCTGATAGTATCAAACTCCTACACAAAAAAAGGGAAAAGTTAAACCTTTTAGAATATTTTGAAATTACAAAACAAATAAAGAATAATGAAACTATTACAAATAACCAACTAAGTTTGCCAACACATCATTATTCAACTTTAAACTGGAATTCCTAGCCATTCCTAATTAGTATTTTCTGTAATTATATACACATATATAGCAGAATTTTAGTAATTATTTTACTCTAGAAAAAGTAATTGTTATGTCGAAATAATATTGTAGAATATTTTGTAACATTTAAAAGGGTTTATTTATTCTTCGAATTAAATGTACCTATTTACTCTGCAGATGGCGAATCGCTGTCAATTATTCCATTTATTTATTGTTATAAATAAATATACCTAAACAAGTTTTAAAAGGCCAGCTGTAAGAACTGAAGATGCACATGAATTAATGCAAACTGAATGCGTCGTAAGTTTCTATATTGGAACATCGACATGTCCAACAGTCTAATAAATTTTGTTGTAAACAGTTAAATATATTAGCTCACTTAACATTCTACATAATACGTTTTAAAAGGAAAAATGTTTCGACTGTGTAAAACGATATCGTTGAGCAGGCATCTCGAATCATAATTCAGATTCTGCAAAACTATAAAAAACGGTTAAGGACATTAGAAATTGTATATAAGGATTAGCCGCGCTTGGATCGTCCTTTCTACTATGTAGAGTGTTAACCATTTGCACAATGCTCCGGTGCATGTCTGGACAGACCATATATTGTTGCTGAATTACGAGGTCGTTTGTAACTAAACGTTCGTACCTATATTACTCTGGATTACATGTCTGAACAGCTATTTATCCTGACTTACATTAATTTCTCCTTAAGCGGTACATTGAAATTCCACTCTAGCCTTTACCATTGGCCAAAAGGAATTTCTTAATTGTAAGACTCACGCATCCAGTTTCAAAAACAAAATAGGCAACGGCAAAACTGTCATGAACCAAGCTAATAAACCCATAAGGCTGCAGATAAAATAAAACTAGAATGATAAAAAATGAACAACTTGGCGTAATTATTACAACAAAATGGTACCAATGTGTATAGGTAGGTATAATAAGTAAATTTGAACACGTTATTGAGATTCAAAATTTTAAAACGAAAACAGTGAACCCTCTTAAAAGTATCCTCGTCTCAATGCTAAAAAATTTATATATTACTAGCTTTTTGCCCGCGGCTTCGCCCGCAGAGAGATAAAGAGTAAGGGTATAATAATAGAAATGAGTCAATATAGTAGCGAGTAAGATCGGAATTCCTTCGGCCGCACCGACGGTGACGACAATATCTAATTCAATATCAAATTCAATTGAATATAGTTTCAACTGTTTCTAATTTTTCTATATTTATTGTTATTTTCTTCTGTCGTTACATGCAGTATAAAACTATTCACATTTTTGAGGTTATCCGTAATTTTTGTGGTTAGCTGTTAGATCTTCTAATACAGTGGGCCGGTATTACAGTATTCAGGGTTGAAACTTCATTACTATGATGCTAGATGGCGTTGAAGTAGCTAAATTTGACGATATTTTGACAAACAATTTTCTTATGTTTCGTAAAAAAAATTTTATTTTTTTTTAATAAAAAGTATCCTATGTTACTTCTACTACCTTCAAGAGTGTATGTGCAAAGTTTCATGATGATCGGTTAAGTAGTTTTTGCGTGAAAGCGTAACAAACAAACTTACATTCGCATTTATAATATTAGTATGAAGTATGATATAGCAGCAATACCCGGCGTTGCCCGGGTAAGAATATATTACATGTTTGATGGAACATTCTAGAATATTCGTGAATTTAGAACTATCCAGAACATCCCATAATAATTCAAAACATTTTCTAACTTTTTTTAACATTCTGAAACATTCTTGAATGATCTTCAAGATTCTGGAACATTCTTGAACATTGCCAAATCATTCTTAAATGTTATAATAAAACATTCTTTTACTTCTTAGAACATATTTGAACTGCCTGTAACATTCTGAAAAAATCTGCTTCATTCTCATCCCCACTCCGTGCTGTTTGCTGGGTGAGTAGTGACATCAGTAGACGCCTGGCGGGGATGACTAATCGATTGATAGTAGTTGATCAGTTATCGACCACTGAGAGTTGAAGATTATTACAGTACTAATATCGCTATTAAAAATTGGGGGTTGATGGTAAAATTTTGTCCAAAAAGTAAAAGAAACATTTTTGGGGTGAGCCACCACTTAGGGGTATGAAAAATAGATAGTTCCCGATTCTCAGACCTTTTGAATATGCATATAAAATTTCATAAAAATCGGTCAAGCCGTTTCGGAGGAGTATGGTAACTAACATTATGATACGAGAATTGTAGGTATAAATATTAGATGTAAACCTATAGGATACTTCTAAGTAGGTAGTTGATCCTAGGACCTTTAAATAAATAAAAATTGTTTTAGTCCTTTTAATCACTCGTCTGACAGTAACGCTAAGCATACTTATAATAAAAAAAAATCCAATTGAAACCCAAATCAGGGACACTCCTTCTATTTATTTCTACAATAATTTCAAATAGCCCATCTGGAAAGATAAATTTTCATTAGGTTGTTTTTTGATTTTAGTTTAGTGAGTATGTTTAGATTCACGGCCGTAGCAATCCTTTTTTACTTGTAATTTTTATTGTCAAAAACTTTTAAAACTTTTACCAGGTACGGAATCCTCGGCGCACAAGTAAAACTTACACTCGGCTTTTGTGTGTATGATTTTATGAAGCATATCGTCAAAAAGTTTCACAGAATTATCTCAAAATATAACCGAAGGCACATAGGACACACACTACAATATTTACTATCTTTACTAGTAAACGGACTGTGTTTCGGAAGATTTATGTGCGTTGATATCTCTGTGGCTTTTATTTTTCGAAAAGAAAAAACGAGACGTTCTCTTTATGGTATTGTTAACTTTGTTGACATCTGCTACTGTGGCGGTAACTTTATGTCCATTAATTAAATTTATCTTCACGCTGTTATCAGAAATTTGGACGTTTATGGTGTTTACGACTTCGATAGCGTCAATTACTGAAAATTAAGCTCATTGACGGATCCAAAATGCTTTCTAAAAGGAAGAGAAAACAGATAACTAATTAACTTTTTGTATTATCGTTATGCGACTGTATATAGGGCTTCTTGAAATTAACCTTAAATGAAATGTGTTCTTTTATTAGAAACAACTTCTTTCAACATAAGTTAATAAGAAACAGAACTGGGTCATTGGTCATTAAAACAAAACAGAAGTGATCATGGGATATCACAATTAATTTTACCCAAGACAAGTATAATCAATATGAGTGTTCCTCGTATAAAATATATTTATAAAATTAATAGATAAAAATAAAATTTGTAAGTCACAATTTGATTAGTTAATAGTCATCCACATAATCACATTTTTGCCAATGAAAATAATTGCTAATTGATAATTCTCTATCTACAGTTATTACTTTACAAAGTTTTGTCCCTAAGTACTATCAACTAATCAAAGATGTTCAATACAACCTAATCTTAGCTAACCTAACCTTATTTAACCATAACAGAAACCTAACCCAACCTCTTACCTTGCATATTTTGGTTATAGAACCATGTACTTCTAGGTAGGTACTTTTGTATATCTATAAAGAAATACCTAATACCAAAACTTTGACAGAGTTTATTAGACATTAATGAAACGTCATAGGAATTATTTTAATTAAAGGTTTTTGTTCTTCTGTGAACGCATATTTTAAGAAAAAAGTCAATGGAAACAATTTTTTTTTTGTTTTATTTAAATATCCCTTAAACTATCGTGATTTTCCTTAGGGTTAAGTATCATTTTATCAATCTTACTCAACATATAATAATAAGTGTTTCAGTTTCTCTTAATCATCCACCCTATAGTCCAGGTAAGCACCAATAGTCTAGGATTTCAGAAAAAAGATTTATACCTTAGAAGAACTTTTTTATGTATAATTCTTTAATATGCGTAGGGAATAAGGAACAATTATAATGAAATTACTTGACAATAAAATCCTAAAAGGCTATATAATTCCCCATTTTACTGATATATTATTAACGTTAAGTTTAAGTCGAAGACGGTAGTGAGTGGTGTATCGAATCGGTTGCCTTGCTTAAGACCCTAAATTGAATTAGTCGAGAAGGTTAACATGATCGAGTTATCATGTGCGTGACCGCTAGCTAGACGTCTAATGCTCCGCCCAAGTCCAACAGACACATTAACTTAATGAGTAGAGGCGGGAAGTAGGTGGAGCACTTAATTAGTTGATTTAATAACCGAAACATTCCTTTCAGCCAATTGTCGACGACGCCACTGACAACTGACCAAAATCGAATTAGTGAACTCAAAGCAATATAAACATACTAACAGGGTTCAATTTAGGTACTTGTTCTTATTTAAAACAACAATGCAAGAAAAAGCAAAAATGATTAAGTCTCGTGTAAAAATATGTTTTACCTTTGGCTTTTTTCTCAAAAAGAAAGAGTTAGAAACTTTTGAGATATGGTGTAGTAGGCAAATAATGAAATAACTTGGATAGAATTTGGGGTAGGTTCGTTATGAAACATTGTAATAATATAAAATAATAAAATTCAAAAATTCACACAATTTTTTATTAGGAACTCTAACATATACGTTTCGACCTCTCGGTCATTATCAAAGAGGATACAAGAATACTGAAATATCTACCGTTTATAGAAAAGGCCAAAAATGTGGAAGTGATGGTGGATGAAACGGGTGAAAACAGAACACAATGAAAGTCAAAAAGGAAAAGGAGAGCCTAGTGTAATAAGTGATCTGTCTTTTGACTCATGAGGAGCTTGGAGTTGGTTAAAAACATATTAAAAAGCAGAAGCAGCAGTAAGTGAAGAATGAATGATGGGAAGAAATCAATAAATAAATTGTCCCCAAATGGACCTTAACACTCTTATTTAGTGCAAGCGATGGCGTTAACCATCTCATAATGTGTTAAAATGTTTAAATAGTCTCATCTTTCATTTACCTACTGCCACCGTACAAACTCCCATGCAGAATCTATAAATAAATTGAGGTTAATACTTGAGTTCTTTTTGTTATAATATTTAACAATAATATGATCTTCAGCAGTTATTTTTTAACTAGAATAATCATAACACTTTTATTAAGTGTCAGTGATAAGGATAACGATGGCGTTGATCATATCATAAACTGTTAAAATATTTAAATAGTCTCATCTTTCATTTACTGCCACATACAAACCCCCATGTAGAATCATTAAATAAAATGAAACCAAAATTTGTGTTCTTTCTACTGTTAACATTTTTATCAATGACATAATCATCAGTAGATAAGTATTTCACCAAAGGAATGATAATACTTCGTTAAGTGATTTATAATCATTTCACGTATCTTCTACTGGCTCATACAAACCCCACACATAATTAATAAATAAACCGCCGGAATTGATTGATTTAATTTATAAAAACACATTTTTTATTATCTTAACAATTGTTTCGCCACCGTGTGTCATCTTCAGAAGTTCTTAAAGTTAAAAAAACTAATTCTATATATAAGTATATAGGAGAGTTTTTCTAAATAAAAACAGTTGTCAAACTAAAGTGGGGATGTAGAGTGTAAATTTAGTAGTGGAGAATTATTTAATTCTAATTATTCAATGAGAATTAAGTTAATTTTTAAATTTATATTTGTTAATTTTCATGCTTTCAAGGAAATTAAGTTTTATAGCCTTTTTTCAGTGTGTTTTATTTTTCCTATCGAAAAACGCTATCTAGTTATGCTATTTTTGTATAAAATTTTATTTTTAATAGCGAAATGTTTAATGATGTTAAGTTATTTAGTGCAATTAGTTTTATTCGTAATTCGTAGGTATTCGAATCAGTCTACATAAAATGCTGAATATTTATGTGCATCATCTGAAGAAACCACAAAGTGGCGAAACAATTGTTAAGATAATAAAAAGTGTGGATTTTCTTCATGTGCTTTTATTTATTATAAAATAAATTGAAACCAACACTTGAATTCTTTATTTTATCATTTCAGAAACAAGACTATCAGTATTTTACCGAAAGAATCATAACACTTTTATTAAGTGCCACTGATAACGATATTGCGTGGGTCATCACATTAACGGTGAGATGTTTATATCGTCTCATGTCTCATCCACTGGCACAGACAAACCCACATGCAGGGAGCAATTCCAGAGCAAGTGGCCGCCAATGACGAACGGACGTGCCCGGCATTCAATTAATAAGTCCCGCACTCGGAGTTAATCCCGAACCCGTGTCCCGAGGGATGCAGTGTCATTACTATGTAGATCACACGCTGATCCGTGTGTTTGGCCCTCAAATCAATAAACACAATAGTGAGGATTTAATTTTGCTTCCACTACCACCATGGGATGCATATCTGTATGTATGTATGCAGATATAAATTCAAATGGACCCACCCTCTTCCCTTATATATTGCATCCTTGTTCAAACTAATAAACGGGATTCTTGGGGTTAGCGAGTCACTAGTGAACCAGTAGGTAACTGAATATGGAGGTGGATGTGTTCAGAATTTGTGAATTTATTAACTAAAACTGTCAACTGTAGTTTTTAGGCTTTCACGGCCAGCGGCCTTCAATACAGTGTTTTTGTCCGGGCTGTTTTGCCAAAATTTCCATGGACCACGCCTTTATCTCTATCTTTATCAAGTCTGAGAAGTATTTCAATCAAAAATTATGCTTACCTATATAAATAACAAATAATTTGGTTTCACTAGCGGTTTATCAATAAAAACTTTAAACAAAAGCTTGTTTATTCATTTTGAGGAAAAAAGCCTTAAAAGTCACTCAAAAGGGATTTTTTCAAATACAAAATCCTATTAGGACTTACTATTATTTCAAATCACACGCGAATGATCTCTGTTGATTTTCTTTTCCCTCGTCCTGCTTTCATTCATCATATTTGACGTTAAACTCCGTAAAGCCCAAATAAACGGAATTTGGTTTGCTGTTTGATTTAACGCAACGTATTGCTGTTGAAACATATAGATACACATGCATACATACATATAAATAACGGGGGGACGGTACGTGTATACGTGTGTGAGCAAGGATTGATTAATATACTCAACGGATCTGGATGTTGGTGGAGAAGAGGATCTAAGATTACGCAAGTCATCCATTCGTTTGCGAACTTTGCTCTCTGTTTACTGAGAGATTTTCATTTCTTAAACCGCTTTATCAATAAAATCTACTGATTAATAACAAAACAGCACAATTGAGCTTGCCTTATTGTTAACTTACCTAATACGGTGTTCTTTAAGTTTCTGATTTAAATGGAATAATTGTCTAGACTACTATCGAAGACAATTCCCTTTGGAATACATAATAAAAATCGAATAAAATCAACCTATTTGTCTGAATTCAATTATAATACAGCAAATAATTTATGTATCCGGCTCGAAAGACCATTCCAAATTGATCCCAACAACTATTTTTACAGAAATCTGAAGAAGCATATTTGTTTTCAGTTTAAGACTGAAACAAACGAAAGGCAAAACAAAACGTGTGATCTTTTATTCAGTAGAACAAGAAAGGACGTTACCTTTAATATATGTTAGTGTTACACAATTCAAACAAATTCAATATCAAGCTTAGGATTGGTAGTATGCAGGAGAAGATATAAGATCAAGTTCCCTTCTACAGTATCCTCTAAAGAAAAGGATCAGTAGAATGGCCGCCTTAGCACCGATCCCCGGAACACTTTCGAATATAGTTTTGATTGAATACACCGTCTAAATTGATATCCTATTCGAGACTATCATTTCGAGAGAGCGGCACTTCGCACCTTAGAAGTTATCTCCATTAAACCGGCGTGTCGGAAGTGACATCTCCGTAGTTATTGTGAACAGATCCGGAGGGCTCCGCCATAACAATGGAAACGACTCCGTCTGTCTCAAAAAGGGAGCTCAGATAGATATCGCACAATATGATTCCGATGGCGTTTCGCACATCAAAGTAATCCACGACAGAGATTCCCTCGATTTTCGTCAGGGGACGCTTCGGAGTCTATTCATAACCCGTGACATTTGTCGATACTTTCAGCTTTTCTTTTATGTTGTTACAGCACCTCCGTCTTTTAATAAAGGAACGGATGCTACTGCTAGCCGAAATATCATATAAAGTAAGAAGGGAGAGTCAATAAAAATTTTATGTAGGCGTCTACGGGTTTAAATGTTATTAGTTTTTCTTAATTAACGTAAAGTAAATGATATTACACCAACACACGAAACATAAATCTATTTATAATGTAACCTCTTAAAACAAACATTTACTACTTACACAAACTTTCATAAAATAAACTTCCGATAAAATATAATTATTTTTACTTTACTTAACAAGAATCGATAAAATGTTGTAAGCAGAGATCATTAAAAATCTCATGATCCGTGATTTGCGCGAGATCAACCAGAGCTGGAATTCATTCTCGGGCGTTTATTAAAAAAAAACAAAACCGGCCAAGTGCGAGTCGAACTCGCGCACCGAGAGTTCCGTACAAACCTGTATATATGTGATGTAACTAAAAATTTAAGGTTTTCGGAATTTTTGCTTTATATGTGCTATAAAAAATTGCTTCATGCCAAATTTCAAGATTCTAAATCGACTTAAAGTACCCTTTAGGTTTTGATTCCCTTGCGAGTAGTTGCGAGTTTGAAAATATGCGGCTTAAATTGCTGTTTCTTTTGATTGTGTTGACATAGAAGTTTGATTTTGTTACAGCTTAAAGGTATTATAAACCTGAGTATTTGACATGAATTTCAATTTAATACCTCTACGCGTTCATGAGGAAAGGGGTAGTAACTTTAAAATTATTAAAAATATTTTTATTATATGATGTAACTAAAAATTTATGGTTTTTACAATTTTCCCTTTATCTGTGCTATAAGACGTTGCTTCGTACCAAATTTCAAGATTCTGAGTTCACGGGAAGTACCCTGTAGGTTTTGATTCGAAAATTTGCGGAAATTTGCGTCATAAACGGCTGTATCTTTTGATTGCGTTGGCTTAGAAGTTTGATTTTTTCACAGCTCCAAGGGACAGTAGACCTGAGTATTTGGTATATATAATTTTAGCTTGATACCTCAACGCGTTCCTGAGAAAAAGGGTCTTGACAGACGGACGGACGGACAACGAAGTGATCCTATAAGGGTTCCGCTTTTTCCTTTTGAGGTGCGGAACCCTAAAAAGGCGGAGTTATATCTTTGCAACCCTGTTGGTCAATGAGACTGAAATATCTCCAATCGGCATAAAAATGTCATAAGTGTTCTTTTATTCTGTTTCAAGAAATTAACAAAGATTGAAGAATAAACAATTGGTGAAATTTAAAAATTTAATGTCATTAATCTAATTGCCTGTTACAATTTTCTGTATCTTGTAACGAAGCCACGATGTGCTGAAACAAGTATAAAAATTGTTTTCTGCACGTGCTTTGTGTTATTTATCATTCAAACATTTTTCTTTTGGCGTTGGCCTTACATTATCTAAAAACAGCCCATTGTTCAGATAGAAATATCTAGGTAACCTAATTTTGTTATGTATTACTGAATACGGACTAATTATTCGTAGCTGTTAAACAGCCAGCGATATTAGCATAACCGCTGGCATAAAGTGGTCGCTTTTTATCATTTCTGAAAATAACACGGACGAAATTATTATTATTGCCATAGATAAAGTTGGGTAACACTTGTCGCGATCGCGAGTCGTGACCTGCAACGATGTAAGTGGCACCGCGTCGTAGTGCCACCATCATCACCACCTTCGCCCCGCGACGACCGTGTCGGCCGCTTTATTACTACTACGGCCCTGAATAATTAAAACGGGCGCGACAAACGCTACTAAGGACGCTGATTTACATAAAAAAAAAACTCCACCGCTACTGATCCTGATTACCGTTACTCTCCTCTGTTACTGCTCCCCAGTGCTTGCATAAAGCAAGTGTCACGACTGATAACGACCGGAGTTGACAAAGGACGGAAAAACAGTCTGTGTGCCGGTGGCGCAGACATAAAACTTTAACGTGAGGTCATTTATTCGAGAGAAAGCAACGTCTCTCATAGAACTCTATTAAAAATGAAATTATGTAAGGTGAATGGCTAGTTTGATGAAAATAAACCATTTTCATCACAATACTACCACCAAAACTATTTTCTAGAATACATCTCCTTACTACAAAATACATTCTCATTATACCAAAGACAAACGAAAAGACTTAGGCTTTCACGGCTGGCGTTAGTTGACATCCTCAGGGAATGTAGCGTGTGACTGACCCAGTCTCAGTACAATCGCAGAGATGGACATTACGCCCACGCTACACTGAGCATACCAACCACAGTTATTGGCGAAACGTCGGATATGAAACTTCTTCTGTGTTCTCACCGAATGAGAATCAATCCTAGACCACGGCCATCAAGTCCGAATTTCACAATTTCTTCCAATGGGGAACATTTTTAACCCATCATTTAAAATATTAAGAATAATTTCATCTACGGAGTTGTACCTGAAGAAGTAACACGTATCATAATGCTAAGCCCGACTGAAATTCACTGCAACTATCTACGTATAGGCATTTTGCTCACTGGAGACGAACAAGCCGTAAATAAGTTTTACAATGGGGTAGGTTCAATGATTATGATGGGCACTTTTTCGGCCAATACGATACGATTCGATTTAGAAGAAGTGCAGAAAAATTACACAGCGTTAAGAAAAAAAATGTTTGTTTTATTAATTTGCTGTTAATGCTTTTTGCGTCACTAAAAATATTCAATTTTCCTGACAAGTTATACAACAGTCGATGATGAATAGCTTCTGGGCTTTTTTGTCGGGGTCAAAATCTTCTTCCAGACGTTTCTTCTTCTTAGCACTTATATCTTGGTAGATAGCATCCGTGAAAGCTTACGAACTGTACCTGCCTATTCTTCTTTTTTATAATATGTATTTGTATTTTTATATGTACCTAAATAATAGAAGTCCTTTGGGTGTGGAACCCTAAGAACATTAAAAAATATGTGCAGATTTCATAATAGGTTTAAGGGTGCTTACTATAACATTCAAAAAGCGATGATAAAAGTTATAATCTAATTAGAACAGATATTAAAAATTAAAAATAAAAACATGAAATATAAGAATTCTTAATCCACTAAGTTATTGTTTAATTGAAAATGTTTTTGTTGTTTCAAATGTAAAAACATAATTTGTGGCTAGTATAACTTAGAAGGTTGTTCCCTTTAGATAGTTACAAAGAGTTTTTTTATTCGTGATTGTTTAACCTACAGAGTGATTGATATCTGGCAGCGAATTGATTATTCTAAGCAGTTCGTGGCCGTGATGTGCCAATTTTTCAACAGTTCGTCTGCATAAAAGTTTCCTGTCGAAAACGCGAGACCGCGTCCAAAATAATGGAACAGCGATGGTTGCGCGGGGGTTGAGAAGAGGTCATAGTAGATAGTGCAAAAAGGGCCCGATGCAACTGCAGTCTCCGCTTAAAGGAATAAATATACATGTAATTTTAGATGAAATAATAACAGTTGGCTTTAAATAATTTATTACGACTTTTTTACACTCTTCTCTAACACAATGCACACACTGGAATGTACCCTTGTTCACCCCCGCCTCCAGCACGGCTAAGTGCCTGTTGCGCAACGTGTCTTGTATCCCTGCGCGTACCCCACATCTGGCCATCATGCGTTCAGGGTGTGGACAGGAACAGGGAAAATTCCACCCTCTGCTAACGTAAATTCCACCCTCCGCTAACATACATATGTAGTCGCGTGGTGGTCGTGTACCCAATACTTGTTAGGAATTTTAATTAAAAAAACTATCCATGGTGATGTTACACTTTCCCTTCTATAAATAAATAGGTTCTTTTTGTGTTTACAGAAACACCACTACTGTCACTTAATTGTGAATGATAAACATAACTCAACGGAAGGAATAGGGTGCTGGGAATAGGTAGAAAAAGTAGATATAATGAGAAAAGGGAACGAAGAATAAGTGATATGAAAATAGTGACGGGACAAATAGATAAATGGAGAGCAAAGAGAATAAATGTAGGATAAATGGTGAGGGTCTCATGATAAGATGTAATGTGTTAAATAGGGGATAATTAAAGAAAAATATAAAATGCAAGATACGCTGTAGGATTGAAGACAATGATTTGGGATACATGGCAAAGGGTCCTACTGTCAAAATGTTTAAGAAGGAAAAAAGAAATGACTAGAATAGTGAGGTACAGAATAGGTTATTCATAAAGAGAGTGAAAGTATTGAATGAAAGAGGATGAAACAAGTGTAAAATGTGTGAAAGGATGAGCATGTATTCGTGTTACATCCTTGGACGTCTTTCTTTTGTATTTTTTGGTTAAATGTTCCCTTTTACTTTTTTACCATTTGATCACTTTGTTTAATGTTACTGATTTATTGCCGCCTTCCAATTCCTTGCCCATCCCTAATAACTCCTCAAATCTCTTTCTAATTGTACCTTTACGAACCTTCCATAAAAGTAATATGTTTTATACCTCACTGATTGCATTTTTAAAAAGAAATTTTCAACAAAAATAAATTTTATTAAAATATATATACTTAATAGACAATAGAAAATGCTTGCTCAGATACAGACGCACGTTAACTATTTATATATCGTATACTAATTAACCAGTGGAACGATAACACCAACTATTGGAAAAACCGCGTACCTACTTACTTTTTATTATAAATTTGTATCCTAGCTATTGCTAAGGAAACTGAATTTCCGGATTGTAACCGTGTCTTTTTGATGAAATCCCCATGGCGGACCGTGATGATGCAAAGTGTTCAGCACTAGCGTTAGAGACTTTGCATCAACAACATAAAGTTCCTGAAGATGTCCCATGCGATAAAAGACGAAACGTCGGACACTACTGCCGTCAGAATGGTCCGCCATGGCGATTTCATCAAAAAGACACGGTTACAATCCGGAAATTCAGTTTAATCAGACGACAGCCGTAGAAGTCTAAATCGAATTCAATTGCAAGAGAAACTATATTACTGTCTAGTCAATATTATTGTCATTGTTAAGTTAAACCCCATGAACTAGTTGTAAATACAGCCAAACGTCCCTCAATTCCTTCAAGGAACCGATCCTGTACCGGCAGAACTACAAGAAACTGATCATCCTATATCTTCTTCTATGTATTATCTATTATTTTCTTTTTTTATGCTTAACATACCCTCCAAGTACTAGTTCAATAAGCAGTCTATCAGCAACTACCCCCAAACTATCACCTATCAATCAATCAAATCAAACTATCAATCTATCATTTCAATTATCATGTATGAACTAACTAGTATCAAGTCAATTCCTATCTACAATCAAACATCAACAAATAACCACTGACATAAAGAGAAGAAAGGAATGGAAGAAAATAGAGACATGATAGTGGCAAGAGGCTGGACAGACTGGACCTGTGGAGAAAAATAAGAAAATGTACGGAGTATGTTACATAAATGGAGAAATGAGATACAATTGCCAAAGAACTCACTCTTCGGGTTTATCCTATCCTATTCTATATCACTTAAGGGCATTGTACCCTTTCTAAATTTTTCTAAACTAAAAATTTAAATATCAACAAATGCTTTAAATAAATTTTATAAAGGTAGTAGTCCGGTCAGTAGTCCGGTCAATTTAGACATTCGAAGCTACATAAATTCCCACCAAGCCGAAAATCAGTAAGATTGTTTAACAAATGATTAAAAATAAAATTTGAAAGTTCCTCATCTTTCCCCTGTATGGAAAAAAAATTAAAAAAGGTCAAAGGTCAAAAAATGAGTTTTTCGCGATTTTCAGCAAAACGGTAAGTTTTATCATAAAAATACTTCAGACAAAAATTGTTTGATCATAAAATTATCTATAAAGTATGTATCGATATTTTTTTTCCTAAGAGCCACCGTTTCTGAGATATCAGGTAAAATGAAACCCAGTCCCTTATTTTATACGCCAGTGTAACCTCGAGACAACATCTGTCTCCTGTTCAATTGTATGCGTGGCTAGGATCTTATACCTGCTTTATGTCAGTGTGCCTAATAAATGAAATACTATTAGTCTCAGGGTTGCCAGATTGGGGGATTTTCCCCAAAAAATAGGGGATTTTTTTTCCTTCGGGGTATTTTTTGGGGATATATTTTTCAGGGAAATTCTTCTGGGGAAAAATTTTCCTCTACAATCTTTTTTCTATTCGCACTAAATATTTTCTAGTTCTTGGGGATTTATTTGTCACATAGCTTATTTTGGGGTATTTTAGAGATACATATTTTATAGATAATTTTATGATCTACAATTTTTGTCCGGGGTAATTTTATGATAAAACTTACCGTTTTGCTGAAAATCGCGAAAATCTCATTTTTTTGACCTTTAACCTTGAATAAAATTTTTTCCATACAGGGGAAAGATGGGGAACTTTTAAATTTTATTTTTAATCATATTTTAAACAATCTCACCGATTTTCAGCTTGGTGGGAATTTATGTAGCTTTACTTTCATTTTTTGGTCTAATTTGACCGGCCTATAGATATGACTTGTTCTTTACCACAAATGGATGCAGTTTTATGTAAGAGAGTGTGGCTGCAGTTGTAGTTAACTCTGGTAGACAGTATGGAGAATGTTCAAGGCTAATTTGAATTTTCGCGCAATATGTTACAAGAGCGACGAATTGTCGAATCGATGTCAACGACGTGACGTCGTCGACGGCGCCGACGACGCTAGAGAAACATACGATAATCAGAACACGCTGCCGAGGTGATTTCGTCTTACAGGGAAAGGGCGGTTCGCGGAACCGTGTACCGGGACTGTGTTCTCTCCTTCGGGTCGACACCCACATATCCAACCACCCCAATATCAATCGGAACTTACAATCGAAATTCGATTGTACCGTTCGATTCGCTATTTATCTTTAAATCGGGAAAGTGGTAGGCGGATACGCTACCGTTAAAACGTCATTCGGCGGAACAGGAAAAGCGTTGACCGCATATACCCGGGCCCAGACAGACAACCATAGCCATGAATATAAATTAGTCACATTATTATTTAACGAAGCACAGTTTTATCTTTGTCTTTAAATACATACTCGTATAGAATGCATCACTAGGATGTATGACAACTAATGAGATACAATGGGAGTCTTTTATTTAAATATATAACACCCCATGGCTCGACAAATCTTAGAATGTATATTATGACATCCTACAAAAGAGCACTTGTTTCCCAAAGATTTTTTAACTCCTACCTAATAATAATCAATATCCAGTCTCCAAACAGCTTTAGTTAAAAAATTTGTCAACTAAAAGTGCAGTTGTCGTCTTCATAATGGACCTCATATTTTTCCACGTTGCCAGAAATCTACTGAACAAGAGGAGGTAAAATCGGTAGCTTGGAGAAAACCAGTTAAACCAAATGTAGAGAATGTTGAATAAGAGATACCTAAACTAAAAATTGGAAATAGAAGAAAAAAAGGAAGTTCATCTAAAATCAAAGAAGAAGAGTCCAAAGTATGACTGCGGCTAAAAGCAGTTGCAAAAGAAGAAGTTATTATTCCAGGAAAAACCAAACGAACAACTGGATATTTATAATATTAATAATTTACAGAAGTAGTCCATTTGAAACCCCTTCCCATAAAAACACCGAACCAGAAGAAAATAAATAAGAAATTGAATTAATTCTTCAGCCAACTAAACCTGAAGAAATAAAAAGAGAAACTCAACCTGATATAATCCCCAAGAAACTGGAAGAAGTGTCGCCTGAAGAACAACCTAAAAAAACTACCCCTCCATAGAGATCCATCACAAACCGATGAATATTCCGAAATTCAAGTTACCGAAGATAATAAAAATAGGAAAAAATATCGTAGAGAAATTACTGAAGAAACGAAACAGTCAGAGGAGCATAAGTTACTCAAGAATTTAAGGTCGATTTAATTTCCAAAAAGAAATCAAAAGATGAGCATAAAGTAAAATTCTTCGACGAAAGTGATCAATCTTTAGCAGAAGCTGAAATAGTAGCTCAAAAGAAAGAGAAAATTAAACCCGAGGAGATTGAAGCGAAAGAAACAACAATGAAAATTAAAACGATCAAAGTCAAGTCCAGCAAAAAGGTTAAAGCCGCTAGGTTTACTAAAAAGGTCCAGCCTTTCCCTAAAATACATAACATGGTACAACAACAAAGAAATTATTAAATTCTAAGAAAGAGATCAAATGATTGTTGTCTAAAATACGGCTGTTTTCGAAATTGCTTCAATCGCCCCACAAGATGTTGCACTGTAGACAAATACACATGTAAAGCTACCAATAGGTACTTCATATCTTCTTTATTTTGATTTACCTAAAAGTTTTTAGTTTTTAAATTGTTAAAGAAACGCTGAAGAACCTGTTACGATTATTTTCCAGTAAACCCTTACTCAGGCGTTTAGAAGCGACTGTTTTTTTTTTTTTTTTTCGAACAATAAATATATTAATTAGCGAGCTTAATTGTAAATAATTTTATGAAAAATACCCTTTTAAAATTTAAAAAAGATGTTCGTATTTTGCTTTAAATCTTCCTTTTTGTTTTCGCACCTGTCACGCAGCATTAGCGATTATTATGAAAAATGTTCCGAAAGCAGCAACCCTCTCTTCTAATACATAAAATACAATACTTCACTTATGAAGTCAATTAATTCAACTCGAAAAGAAATGTTTGCATCTGTTGGCGGATACTTTTGAGTTTGCGTTACAGCGTGATTAATTTAACTTTAACATAAAATCGTATTTCCCATTTTTAATGCCTGCAATCTTTTCGGAATGATTTATTACTCAGATCGACTACGCCTTATTTGCATAGGAACAACGTACCCAAAAAGGTACAGTGAAGTTTGAAGTAGATATCTACTGTAAAATTATCGAGAGATTGTGAATACGTCATCAAAATATTCTGAACGAAACAATTCAAAAGGCAATGGCAAACAACAATTTATTTATCAAAACCAGTGGCGGTTCGTGGTCGAATACGAAGCGGGTTCACAAAATGAAGAACATGTAATCATCACAAAGAATTTCACAGTGAGGCATATGATTTTACCAAAAAAGGTAAACCAATTTTTAAATTTGTCATTGTTTAGATAGCCCAGTAACATTTCAGTTTGGTTATATCTATGATAATCATTTCCTACAGAGTCTATTATACATTCCAGGCATCGTTTAAATGTTCTGCGTTTTCGTAAACATTTTTTACTGTTCGAGTGTTATAGTTCCACCTGGTCGGCCGCGGCGGCCGAAAGCAGACTTGAACAGACTGTTGGATACCCGCGCCGGCGCAGCGTACACATGCTTTTCGTTCACTGCACCTAAACGCTGTATGTTGAGTGTATTTTATCTTCCATTTCACGCGTCCGACTGCTCTCTTTTTAACACACAGAGTACCGCTCTCGCGATAATATGTTCAGGATCCAACTTGAACCGAAAAAGTTAGGTAATTTCGTCAGCGACAAGACAACAATTTAAATATTTTCTATGGGTTACGGGTTAGTGTTTTTTTATGTAATTATGAACTATGAGGGTAATGGTAAAAAAGATAGTACCTATATTGTACGATAATTATCAATTATATTATAAATATTAACAGGATAAAATTATAAGGTGTAGGTAGTTCAATTTTTAAGGGGGTTCACTGAACAAATGCACCTACAGTAAAACCGCCACTGATCAAAACACTGATATATCTCAAGGTAAGTTGTAAAGTCATCAATCCTTGATATGAAGATAGTGTTTTTAAAAGACTTGCATCAGTTCATCAAAACAAAATAGAAAATAAATTTCACTATCTGTTAGGGACTCATTCGAAAGTTAGTAACTATCATTAATCTTTACGATAAGGGCACCCAACTACCCTTTACGTGAACACTATAACACAAATAATTACCATGGAGAACATCCATCAATTAGGTGAGCTCAAAATAGGAGGGAAGTATTTAGTAAATTCTCATCAAATCACAAATAATAAAGAAAGGAGAGTCAGTACAAAAATCACTTTAAATTTTTAATTAAAAAGATAATATATTGTTTTATTATTTTTTTCCTGTTTTAATTAAATTATAGGGTAATCTCAGCAAGGAAGAAGGAGGTGTTCAACAAATTCAGGTATAGGTAAATAATAGGTGACCCCAAAATAAATAATTGAATGTTTTAAGAAATATTAGTTGAATTAAGGGAGGATTCAATAGTGAAACGAATTATTATGGTCAACTTTTCTTTTTCATCAGAGTGATTACCGTATCGACTCTCACTTTTCCATAAAATGCTATCTGATTACCAATCCTTCAACGACTGAACATGTCAGGTGACGATAAGAAAATGCAAACGAAGACAATACAAGTAATTAATGCATGTTTACAGACATGTAAGTAGGCATGTATGGGGGTATGCTAAGGCGAGTACAAACTATTGTTTATACTCACACTTGTAGGTACGTGTTTAATACAAAATTATAATCGTTTTTTTATCGTCGTTATCAAAAACGCTTTTGCTTAATACATTATTTATTACTTAATAAACGTAAAATATGCTTGCTAGTCATCAGAGGCCACTAATTCTGACAATGCGTAGGACAGCACACAGCAAGCTTGTGTTCTTGTTTCATTTTTATCTAACAACTACCTACTTACTTACATTAATAGATACTGGTACACTGGACACCTTTCAACAAAAGTTGTGAAACACTAAACTTATTTATTTATGTATTAATTGACGTTTTCTTTTAGATCATTATAAACTGCAAACTGCTACCACTAATACCACCCTCAATATTACCACAAGGACTAGTTAGATGATCCCATCTAGGTACTTCTTTAGATCCTTAGCTAAACATCGCATTTCTCGAAAAAATATTAGAAACCTAACTACATCCCTAATAACTATTTACAAACTGTAATCTAATCTATATTTTGTAGGACATCCTTCCACCCCTCTTTTCTGCTATTTCTGCTTCTAATATGCATGTAACCAGTCCTTTATCCTTTACCAGGTGATCTACCGTGCAATCTCATGAATTATTTATTTACAATTTTATGGAATATTTAAAAATCTAATCACCCTGTAAGTAATCATAACAATAACAAAAGTATACCTACAATGTAAAAAAATGTAGGTAAACTAAATAAATATTTCGCAGAAGAGACGATAAGATAAAGAAGAAGAAAACTGTTGATGTTGCTTTACATAGTCGTATTATTGTATTGTGGGACCAGTAGGCCACAGGAGTTATAGTAATAATAGTTATTATTATTATACGAACGACCACTTGCCGTTCTATTCAAATCCATTGACACAGCAAGAAATCAAGCTGCGAGAAGTCATTACGCTTTCATTGATAGAAATTGATTCACAACTTTTAAATTCAAAGAAAATGAATCAGGTTATTGTCTGCATTTGTGCCACGACGCACAACGCATGTCACAAATATAAAGACACGTGTTATAGAAATGTCTACATTTTTCTAAACCTAAATACTGACTTGTAGTTATAATAAAAGTAACACAAGAATCTTGAGTTTTGACCGAAGAATGAATTTTAGTATGTATTAAGGAAATAGGGTTTTATAAGCATAATAGTCATCATAAATATAATGGTTTAAAAGAGTAGGTAGGTAGGTATATCCAGTAATTCCGTCGGAGAGGAACCTCACAACTATTTAATTAAATTCCTTTCTCCTTAGTAATTAAAAACTCATCATGAGATAAATTTCA
This sequence comes from Agrilus mali, assembly GCA_029378335.1. Taxonomy (NCBI): domain Eukaryota; kingdom Metazoa; phylum Arthropoda; class Insecta; order Coleoptera; family Buprestidae; genus Agrilus; species Agrilus mali. The sequence continues at coordinate 20,444,737 of CM055659.1, forward strand.
TATAAGTATCTTACCAAATCTCACCAATAAAAGGGAGAAATTCAAATTAACTGCAGAAAACCTCACGTCAGTAATGGACGTCCGCAAAGGCCAATGAATTTGGTCGTAATTGCAAGCAAAAGGTGAAAAAGTTAGGTGGACCATTATTAGAGTTTTAAAAAGAAATATTAATTACCATTAATAATGATATTAGTTTATTTCGAATTACAAATAGAAATTAAACCAAAAAAAGGTTGGTGTTCTACGTCTCCGTACAAAACTGATAGGGGACCGTAAACATTACATAAAAATTTTAAATTCAAAGTCGAGACTTGGAGTTGTAATCCAAAATATTCAATTACTCCATGAAATTTTTAATTGAAAGTAGTAATTAAAAAAAAAATAAATTTGGCCCTTCCACGCCTCTATACGTAAAAATTTTCAATTTAAAATCGAAATGATCGAAATTGCAATACAAAATTTCAGTAACTGTTCAAATTTTTGAGTTGAAAGTCTAAATTTAGAAAAAAATAAACATAAACATTCGTACAAAACTATCAATTAAGGAACTCAAACCACTTCGTAAAGATGTAATCACTAGTCAAATAAAACTTTTTTTTTTCAAGTTTCTATGGGTGGTTTTATCAATTATGTACATTATTTATACCCTTACAAGGTTAAAACTTAATTTAAGAAGTACCTATTAACTACTTTTTAAACATATAAAACTTACCAAGTTAGAGTGCACTATAATACCTAAAACACAAAAATCACATCATATCCACGATAAGTATAAAGATTACGACACGACCCGTTCAAAAGCAAAATTAAACTGTCAGAAAAAAATGAAAAGTTATGTATTTGTATGGTATATTATTCGTAACGTCATTTTTGTTACAAACATAAAGTACCAGCAATTATGAGGATAAAAATGAAAATAAAAAATTGGATTTCTTATCAGCATTACTTGTTTGCTTAGATCGAACGAATAACAGGTACTAAAAAGCCATAAACTCAAAACGACCTGACACACACAAACAAAAACATTTAATTGTAGCAAAAAAGAGTTTAGACATTCGTATACATATAAGGATATCTCATACACTTTTTTGTAAGGCCTTTTTAAAAATAATCTTGTTATTACTGAATAACGAATGTACAAAAAAAACGTTTAAGCAATCGTGCAATAAAGACAGTTAAATATGTTAGAAATTTATTTCAGTAAGAGGTGAGACGAGGAACGATGATAACCTGTTTTGTAGACAATTTTATACGGTGATGTTTATTTAAAAAAATGATTGTGGTTTAAAACGAATATTATAATTATAAGTGATTACAGTCGAGTTTTGTTTCTATGTGATTGCGAGTGAATTTATGAAAACTTCTTTTGATTTACAACTTAAGAACTTAGTAATAAGTACTGAGTGTTTTTTTGTTACAAAAAACAATTAATCAGGGAGAGTGCGAGGGAACAGGTGGAGCACTAATAGCAGATCCTTGGACAGATAACACTGATGAATTATAACTGAAAGAACCTAATTAAAGTTGTACTCATATATGGATGTAGTTGCTCGCAAAAATTTGGGTAAGTACGTGGTGCTTTAGGTTTTATTTTGAATAGCGTTTTTGATTTCCAAAATTTCCAACATTGATAATTTTTTACTACTGTTCACATTTGAATGAAGAATTTTTATGTTATTTGTAGAAAAAGAGTGTGAAAATTAATACAGTGTTCTGCAAATATTTATATATATTCTGCCATAAACGTGTCTCTATAGCTCTACCACTTCATTACAATCACAGCAAAATAATTGGTACTTTCTTGGCTTAATGACTATGGTTTTGAAATTTTCTGTTTGAGTTAATTCTTAAACATTTCTTTTACAATATCCACTTTCAAGGAAGATATCCACCGTTAGAGATTTATTTTGTGCACTTAATGGTTGTGGTTTTGGTATCTTCTGACTTTCTGGTTCTATTCCTGGAATTATCTTTGGAACATTTCACCGGTATCCTTAGCGATTGCTGCAAATGACTTTTCAGGAACTTTTAAAATACATATTTTGTATTAATTCAGACTTTCAAAAAGTATTCATTAATAGGGAATTATTTTCACGGCCTAGAAGAAGTGGTTTAGAAGTCTTCTATCATGGTGGTTCTTTTATTGAGAATTATCTTTGGAATTTTTCAACAGTATTCTCAAGGATTGTTGCTGCTGATTTTGCTCAAACATGTATTTTGAAATAACTCAGACTTTCAAAGAATGTGTTTCCTATTAGGAACTATTCTCTGGTTCTTCTGTTAAGGTTGCCTTTCAAACGATTCTGCAGTATCCTGAAGAATTATTGCTAAATCAAACACGTGATTGTGGCCATTCTCAGAATAATCTGATTGATTGTTACGCCGAGATAATTTTTTTTTGAGAATATTTTTTTAACAGAATCAGGGAATCAGTAGCGGATATGTATTGTTGGTAGGTATTATAGCCGGGTATTTCAACAAAAAAAGTGTTGCCCCGTTTTTCGGAAATCTTCCTTAACGACCATTTTATAATAGTAAATATTTTTAAATAAAGATGAGATAGTAAATCATGATGCTCTTCCGTTTATGTTTACTTTAAAGAAATGGAAACGTCCTCGTAAACACAAAGACCCGTGGATCGTAGGTCTGGTTTGGATGAAATAACCAGAAAAACGTATTCACACATTGTCGTATTAGGCCTGACATCTCCAAACATCTCTTTCATTAAAACAGCCATTATACAGATTAATGTAGCTTCCCGACGGTGGTTTTGAATTACACAGCACTGACTTGGTTGCCAACTGCCAAGTGACTGGCCGATGATAAAATACACGTCTCTTTTTTTATTGTATAAGTGAACCACGTTGTGTGCCATTCGGACGCCCCGTCGCGGGACAACAATGCAAAATAGCGGGACAGATTTTGAGAAGCGTTTCTGCGCTTGGGGTTAATGGTTTCCTCAGTACAGCTGTCTCAATTTCAACTACAACTGTACATCGGTTGGTTCGACGCGACTCTGAATAAAAAAATGGACGAAATATTGTGGGGTGGTAAACAATGGACGACGTTAAGTAAAACGATGGGTGGTTTTTAATACCAAACCCATAATTTATAGAACTCATACAACCAATGCAGTGTCTCACTTATACATAACATTATATACTACCCACCGCCCCATAGGAACTAATATCTAGGGAACTATATGCAATTAGTTAAAGACACAAACAGGAGCAGAAAAAAACCTTAATTATACTGTTATTCGAAAATATTTGGAAGTGTGGGATATTCTAGTGTTCTGAAAATGTAATGATTACTTCACGATGGGAAGGAGCAGAGGTGCATGTCTAGGCAGATCTTTGGATGGATAGCCTTGTATTGATGATTACTGAAAACAGCGTCCTCTGGTAAATGTTTCTGATGATTAAGTGTTTTATTTGATAATTTTCATTTTAAAAGAACTTCAAAACGTTTCTAATAGCTCCTTATTGAATAGCAACTCTCATTTGAATAAAAATCACATGATTTTATGAATACAGCTCCGCCCTGTGCCAATTGGGTTTAGTACAGCTTAGTAACCAAATTGTCGATTCAACTTAGTCACATTTATTTGGTCGACATATGGGCAAAATGAATGCAAAAAAGGTTCAATAGAAAGTAATGCACAAATGAGATTGAAGCTTTAATAGCTTTTAAAGACTGTCACAACACTAATATTGAAACAGGGTTGAACTATTTCAGTTTCTAACCTTGTTTTGAAATGTGAAAAATACTTGTAATTATATCACTTTGTCAAATTAACGACTAATTACATATATGACTGACTAAGTAATTAAGGTTTCACGACAATTCAAAAAATCGAGACAAAAGCGCCGCGATGTAAGAATCCAGATGTTGCGTCCGTCACGCGTTTTCCAAATTTTCTATTGTATACTATTCTGAGCATCTTTCAATTTTTTTCATTACGATCAGTTAAAAAACCCTTTTGTCTTTTTATTACCGTTGTTAACATAGAAATATCCTAAATCCATTTTATTTATTGTTTTGCACGTGCTGTCTTTACCACTTATAAAATTTCTGTCAACATTCTTCGAACTTTCTGATTTTTATTATTTTACTACCCTATTTTCCAGCCTGCCTTCGACAACTGTCAATCATTTTTCGCCTCAACTAAACTAGTCTGCATCCCTTTCTATCTCTAGTATTCTTTTCTAAAGCATTTTTTCTATCTTACCAACGCACGCGAAGTTGAGTTCACAACGATCGTCCTTATCAAAACAAGTTCCAAATTACCTTTCAAGTTCGTGCGCCGCACTCCCATTTAGTCAATAATTAATTCAAATACTTGTATATATTTTATTCTACGTTTTCCTTGTTTTTTTTGTTAATAAATCTCTATTAGTGCCGTTTAGTCTGGACTTTCATTATCATCATAATATAAATTATTACAACCAACAATCCAACATCAAGCAGAACTACCTGCACTCCAGTAAATTGTATTGTAGGACAATTAACACCAGACAAGATCAAGAGAAACATGAAGAAAATTTTTAAGATCAAAAAATTTTATCAAGAGTCTCGTCTTCCTTAGGCGTTATGTTTTGGAAGGAAAATAAACACTTTAAAGCACTTTCAGTTAAGTTTCATAAATTTCTTAATAACTTTGTTTCAACCCACGGTAGGGATTCCTCCTCTTAAAGAATTTTTTATTGTATTGAAAACGGCCAACGTTTCGCCTTATGTTGCAGATGTTTATCAAAGCAAGTTTTTAAAGTTAATTGGTAATATATATCCGTCATATTTGTGTATTAACAATTAACTGTAAAAGCTTGCCTTAATAATACCCTGTAACATAAGGCGAAACGTTGGACTTGCTTTTGTACAATAAAAGATTCTTTTGCCCCAACGCAATGTGTTTTGATTCGACTATAATTCGCAAAAATATAGGGAACAATAGGAACTATGTTTAAATGAAGGTGCTTTAAAAAATTATTATGATAAATTTTTACACTGTAGAGGCTAGCTCAATCAATTTTTACAAATTGTTGTGCTGTTCAATAATTAAATTAAAATAACTTAATTTAACGAACATGTTGTTTAAACAAATAATTCGATTTCCTACAAAAGCCTAAAAGACTAAAACAATTTTCGCTCTGGTCTAGACAATAGTCTAATTCACGTCGACCTAACTTTTTAGTAATTATCAACAGGTTTTTTTGTTGATACATAAGAGTTTATAGCATCCTTTTAACATTTAAGATATGTGTAGAGAAATATTGAGACTATAGAATAAGACAAAAAACTGTGATCAAGAAATTTTACACAGCACCAAAAATAATTTTCGTAATCTTAATTGGCAAGTTAAAAGAACAGTTGGACGTTGAAATCTTGCCTTCATGAAAGGTTACGACTGATTAACTTATCTTCATATATTGTTACCAAGGGTTCTCCACATTTTCAAAACTGTTAGTATTTTAGTACGAGGACTACATTGAGGAATATTGTCACCCAATTTATTGTAGTATCAGCATGTACTCAATTTTTGGGAAAAGCTCCTCGAAAAAAAGAGTATTTCGATAAAATTCGAAGTAGCCTTTACACTTGGGTTCAATTGGATCACAGAATAATAAACACCGCATGCAAGATGCATTAGCTAAAAGGTTGGACGTAGGCCCCGGTTAGTGACACGACTCCGCCCGTGTGTGTATATTCATCCTGCAGGAACTGACGGGAATTCGATCAGGTGGCCAGCCAAAGCCCGGATTTGGCATTCATTGAGCTTAGAGTGACTGTTATTTTAATTGGCGAACCCATTATTCGAATGGGAGACGCATTAGCAGTGATGTAGACTTTTAGGTGTATCTGCTACTAGGGGACGTGTAATGTGATTGATATTCGCTACTATTTTCAAGTCATCCGTATTTTATGTCCGCCCAAATGACCCTCAGTTTACTTAATAGTCACAAAGTGCTACTCAATGAGATACCTAATACATGCACATGTTGTTTATAAGATGTAAATAAGGGTAGTGACAACTAAAGAAACGATTGGTTAAATAAAATCTATATTAACATGAAAAAGTTATTTCTTTTTTATCATTTAATCATGTTACTGATGACTAATGAAAATTTTGGAAGAAAAAATATCGAAAGAAAAAGAAAAAAATTATCAGTTTCGCTAGGTCTATCCAGACAAGTATTTTGAATTAAGGATTTAATGGTGGAAGCGAAATTAACAGGGGAGCCTTTATTTTATCCTTAAATTTTACGTCTCGAGTTAATGACTCCTAGTTTCTCAAAGAAAACAACTACAAAGGCTTTTGTATTTCTGAACCCTGAATAAATTCTTTTTTTTTAAATTTTGATAAATCATTGGGGCTCCAATTTTTACTATAAATCAAAAAAGCTCCAACCAGTCTCTTCTTTAAAATCTGTGGTCACCTCTACTGTTAGGTTATTATTTATGGCGTATTATCACGCATAATTTGTATGCGTTAAAATTTCCGTCACGACCCAGAATTTGTCTTATTATATTCAACAAGGGGTTACATGTTAGTTATACGGTCAAATATCGACGTGGCCGTGGTTCTCCTGGGAGGCAGCGACAGGAAGTCCCGCTGGCCACCACCACCACCTCCGACCATCACCACCGTGCGTCCCGTCCCCAAGGTGCCGATGATGAACTAAGCTCATCACTCACCCCGAATTGGTATTAATGCAGGCTGGTCAGTGCGGACAGCGTGCGGTCGACCAGAACAGGAATTGATATTAATGGAGCTTCATGTCTGCACTGGACCTTAGACGTACAACGAATACAATGAACGTGTTGCTTTATCTGTATTTTATTCATATGATAGCTTATTTCATGCCCGGATCCGTTATAAATGGCCACTAAATTGATTCCGTGATACTAGCGCTCCTGACGTTTATAGGCCATGATTAATAATTTCTTCCTCGCGAACAACATCGACTTTCGAAAGAATTATGTCCGTATGCAGAAGAAGTGTAGATTCGAATGGCGCATTTACCATGAGGTAGAGCTCTAAACTGTCTTGTTAAATATCTTATAAGTTACTCGGAACACGTTCAGGAAACTGCTGTCTTTTCATCGAATCCTTTCCGTTTCTACTGCATTTTAATCGATTTTGTTTGTTGTCCATGTCGATGACATTCCTCGTATATACAAATGAGAACCGTAAGGGGCATTTCACATGAAATTAATCGTTAACAGCAAGAAATTTTAATTGACCATGTCTCTAACACAGAAACATAACAAGTTATAATCGAATCGAAATTTGTTAAAGAAGGTCGTTAATATTTGGATAAAAATCTGGAACTTGTGTTGAGCAAAAGTGATCTTAATATTACAATATCTGCCTCACTTAAACATCTACTCGATTATTTGATGTGATAAGTGTTTATCTTCTTTGGGTGCCACCTTCTTTACCTTCTTGTTAGTAACTATCAAGTCCTCGTTTTTCTTCAGTCTTTCCTTCCATTATCGGTTGTGGGAAACTATATCTTTGGTGTCTAAGTACGGGCCCAGGATAAGATATTTTTCGCTTTTTAATAATTATTTCTAAGGGTTCTCGATTCATGTCGGTACGCCTGAAGACCTCTTCGTTCCTAATGTGAACCGTCCTCGGAAAATTTCTTATTATTAAGTTCAAAATTGAGGGAACACAACTTTCCTTGTAAATACCCGTTTCTCTAAATTTCTTCTTTCAATGAAAAGACTTAGGCTTTCACGGCCGGCGTTATGAGAAAAAATGATGATATTCCGGGCTTGTTTTTCCTTCGGTGAGAACTAGACTAGACTAGTCTCAGTACAACCGCACCGATGGACATTACGTCCACGCTGCATTCCCTGAGAATGCCAGCCACAGTTGTTGACGAAACTTCATCGGTGTTCTCACCGAAGGAGAAACAATCCTAGACCACGGCCATCAAGCGCGAATATCATAATTTCTTCTTGTTTCTATCTTTGGTGTTGTTTCATTATTTGCCTATAACACTTCATTTCAAACGTTTAAAGCTTTTAGTTAGCATTACAAATATTACTTAACTCATTTATATGCGATCTAGATAGTTCTCTAAAATTTGTACTAGGTCACAAGTAAACAGTGGCGGCTCATGGTCGAATACGAAGGGGGTTCACAAAATGAAGAACATGTAATCATCAAAAAGAATTTCACAGTGAGGCATATGATTTTACCAAAAAAGTAAACCAATTTTTAAAATTGTCATTGTTTAGATAGCCCAGTAACATTTCAGCTTGGTTATATCTATGATAATCATTCCCTAAAGAGTCTATAATACATTCCAGGCATCCTTTAAATGTTCTGCGTTTTCGTAAACATTTTTTACTGTTCGAGTGCTACAGTTCCACCTGGTCGGCCGCGGCGGCCGAAAGCAGACTTGAACAGACTGTTGGATACCCGCGCCGGCGCAGCGTACACATGCTTTTCGTTCACTGCACCTAAACGCTGTATGTTGAGTGTATTTTATCTTCCATTTCACGCGTCCGACTGCTCTCTTTTTAACACACAGAGTACCGCTCTCGCGATATGTTCAGGATCCAACTTGAACCGAAAAAGTTACATAGGTAATTTCGTCAGCGACAAGACAACAATTTAAATATTTTCTATGGGTTACGGGTTGGTGTTTTCTATGTAATTATGAACTATGAGGGTAATGGTAAAAAAGGTAGTACCTATATTATACGATAATTATCAATTATATTATAAATATTAAAAGGATAAGATTATATGGTGTAGGTAGTTCAATTTTTAAGGGGGTTCACTGAACAAATGCACCTACAGTAAAACCGCCACCGCAAGTAAATGTAAATAAACACATAAAGAATAAATATTCGATGATTAAATAATGTCTCACTTTCTTGCACAATTCAGAATTTCAGTATCTTGTCTGCATAATTTTTTCAACACAGTTAAGATTTCCATTTACATACTATAAAATATTCAGTATGTGACTTTTAATTTTTCGTTTTCACATCGCCACTCACAGAGTTACTCGAATTTTTAAGTTAACCCTTTACGAGTACAGAAGTGACTTTTTATTTCTATAATAAACTAACTAGAATAATAGTTTATCCAAGAGGTGTTCAAGGAATTTTAAATTAATTTTGCAACCAACCAACAAAAATCTGTCTTACCTGTTTCATATTCTTCATAATTTTGAAACTGAATCATTTTCTTAAAAAATGATTTATTCCTATTGTTTTTAATAAAGAGAAATTTTTATATTTTGTGTATATGATTCGTATTTCCCTGTGCCAAAGACGGTGTAGGTATATTGTAGAAGTGGCAATAAAGCAAAACGTGAACAGTCCCGTTTCATTCGATTCAGTTTGTAATTATAGCGAGCAACCCACATAACCCTGCCGAGCAGCCTCGAAAACAGGGGATTAGTTTGATAAATTTCTACACTGTGTTAAGTAAATCCCAACAGCAAGCGTCGCTAAATAGTTATATTAATTTATGTTCTATATTATTAGCAGAACACCATGTTCGTGGAACACAATTACAACAAAACCAAGTAGTTTGTCGAGTAAGCTATGCAAAGACGAGAGCTATGGAAGGGTTCATTAACAGTAATTCTCTTGCGACGTTCCTACTATATAGAATAGAAGGTACCTACTACACAAGGACCTCCAAAATACATTCTTACATCCTTACCAAAATACAAGTATACTTTAACAGAATTGCCGGCTTACTTTGCTAACTACTTCAATTTTCAACTTCTGTCTTAATGGAAAATATTAACAACTTGTTCATGTCTATTAAATACCTAATACTTAAAAGAAATGTAGAGATGAGCAATCATCAAATTGTTATCTAAAACAATGAAATGGAAATTATATTAGGTCAGGTTTGATAAATATTGAGTTAGGTTATGTTAAGTGGAGATTAACTTAAACAGAGTTAGGTAACGTTGAGAGAAAATCTCAATATATAATATTAGGTAACAGAAAACATATAAAGGCTATAGAATTGTTCTTCAATTTTCAGTTAATAATAAATGTACGTCAATTAATTACGTGGGGTTTTATTCTTTTATTTTGGACACTTCCTTCTAATGAGATTTGGTAAATGTGCAGGGACCCCCACGTGATATATATCCTACACAGGAAATCATTAGAAAGGGAAAAGGAAATTGAAAAATTGTAACAATAACCCTTTAAAGATTTAATGAAATTTTAATGAGCTTTTGCTGGAATCCCTAACAAAAAGCCACACGTTTTGACTAAAATGTAGAGTATGCTAAGTTAGGCTTGGTAAAGTAAGGGCGCATAGATCAAGAATCTTGGCTCTACATGAGATCTGACCACTTTTTCATAGATTTTGATTAAGGTGTAGTGTAGAGCTTGTACGTTTAGAGCGTGTAGTCTTTAGAGCTTGGCTTTATACGAGATCTGATAACTTCTTCACAGTATAAACTATGTAGACTCGTCTTGGCAACATTTGTACATGAAAATGTTTTTGGTGGGATAATTGAATCTTGATTATTGTTAATTTTAATTTCAAATGCACATATTTTGAGGTTGTCTCGATTTGAAAACTAAGTTTGTTTCTAAAATACTAAGACTGCAATATTAAATTCTTAATTATAATTTTTAATCAACAATAGTTTTAATGAGAGAAGCATACAATTATCTTTTTAAACTTACAATTAGTTTGAGTTATTAAAAGTGTTTTCTCATTACAACAGACTGAAAAATTACGAAATCTTTCTGAATTTTGTAATTCTTTGCAGTTTCAATTTGCAACGTAGACATAGTTATGATTATAATGAGATGTAAATATGCCACATGCCTTTCAACAACCTACTCTAATTATATTATTATAAATAAGTTTTTAAACTAAGTAGAAAAACTCAACAGGATAGAAATCTATTAAATAAGAAAGCAGCAGCCGATGCGTTAAGAAAATTGCTTTGTTATCGTGCATTTTCACCACTCACATCATTTCATTTATAAACAAGGCGGGAATAGTACATGAGGTCTTCATTATTTTGCAAGAAGTTTGTTAATTACTCAACCATATAAGAAATGAAATCTTCTCTTTATATATGTGTGTGTGTGTAACGAATAGAAAAAATTAAGATAATATCTGAAGTTACTTACTTAGTTAGTATAAACATTATTGTGCAAAGTTAGATCAAACATGCTAAAGTACTTTCTAATGAGAATAAATTAGAAAATGTTCTGTTCTGTATTAATTTAACGGCCATGCCAAATTGGTAACTTATGGATAGGGCCATTGTTTTTGTAATGGTTGTCTTGTTTTCGGTCTACCGTTTCATTTGAAAACAACTCCTTATGTCTAAATGGTGATTAATGGGTTTTATTTCGTTGGATTTATTACCTTTGTTTTATATTTTTGACACAAAATTCATCATCCACGATGCAAAATTAGTGTTGTATGTAATAAGTAGAGGTCTTTCAGAATCTGTTGAACATGAAGTGCTAGAGGCGGAGCTAATGAAACAGTGGGTGGAGTTAAATCTTTGCATACACTGAGACCAAAACTCATGAGATTCTTAAATACCTCTACTTGAATAACAAACACAACTAAATTAAATTAAATCAAATCTATGACTTGGTAATCAAGCAGTAGTAATGGGTTGTTAAATTTATTTTTAATCTGTAAACTACACCCAACTTTTCGCCACCGGTGTGTGCTTAATCATGGGTCGACTATGTTTGTCAGAATACAATAATACCGTAGTTACAGAGATGTGAAAGATTACCCCAATAATAAATAAATAAATAATTAAAACCACGCAGAATTAAAATGCCAGCTAACTAGGGATAATATTTCATATCCCTGTAACACTGCTGTTATTGTATTCTGACCAATATAGTCGAATCATAATTAAGCCACACACCGGTGGCGAAACGTTGGGTATGATATTAGAGGTTAAAAATAAATTACACGATTATATCTGAGGATAAGGGGGAAGAATTACTTATAAATCAAATCTATAGTAAGTTTCTTTCAACATGTGGCTACAAAGGGAGTTATGGCAATGAGAAGTTGTCAAGGTGAAAAAAAAATTCGATCTTATTTTCTCAAAGAAATACAGAATTACAAATTTCCGCACCACATGATATCGATATGTAGCGAACTTTACAATTATGTAAAGCTCAATTAATTCTATCCGAATGAACACGTGTTCTTAGAATATAGAAGGCTAAGAGAGAGTAGACAGTTCATTTGTTTACAAGACTTCCTGGCAATTCATTAGTTCAGGAGCCTGTTATTGGTGTAGTGAACATTCCCGAGATAAACCCCGTCTTCACTCATAAAACAAAGTGTAGAGTAGAACCCCAATCTGCAGCTAAATCTGGTTGCTATTGTAGACACAAGTTCGTCCAATGCGAACTAAACCGAGCTGTGTAGCGTGTAATCTGAACAGTGGTCCACGGAGGCGACCACAGCACCGCGACGCCAACGACGGACGTCGAGAACCGTCGTCGATAAGGCAGCCAACCGACGCCGCATCGGGGCGCGGGTCCCATGGGACCATGGGCACACATGTACCACTTCTTCGTACTAAACCCTCTTCCCGATTTTCGAAACGAAGT